>CM032449.1:10748649-11327244 GCA_019049505.1 Pachyrhynchus sulphureomaculatus | reverse complement strand
TAGAAAAAACTGCCGCCTGAGTTTTTGCAGCGTTAAATTCCATTTGGTTACTGTCACCCCCAAGGTACAATTTCTTCCAGGTCTTTGTTAAGTTGAACGACCTCCTGCTCTCTGCGGATATTCGCCTGAGCAGGCGTTTGGAATATACGGTTTTCCTTGGCATGAGCCAAATGATATGCCACCATTATCAGCAACCTCTCTGATAGTGATTCGGCGACTATCTATAATAATTTTTTTTCAATTTTTTCGTTGTCATCGGTTGTTGTCGTGTTTGGGCGTCCAGGGCGCTCGTCATCTTCAATATCTTCACGGCCCTCTTGGAAACGATTGTACCACTTGTAAACGCTTAGTTTGTTCATGGAAGACTCGCCATAAGCGATGTTCAACATTTTCAATCTGGGGCTATACTTTGTTTTACTTGAATAGCTAAATTTAATTCAAATTCGTCCTTTTTTTACAAATAAAAAATCGTCGAGCATACGAAAGTGCATGCAACCTTTTCGGCAGCTAGCAATAAACTAAGCATCCAATATGGCCACTAAGGTCAAGATATAATACATAAGGGACAAGTGTACTAACAGAACAAAAAAAAAATTGACCACTGGATTTCTACGTCCTGAAAAACCCGAAAAAATTCCGCCTATTTTTTTATCCTACCTCGTACCACAGTGAACTCTCTAAATTACTATAAGAGCAGCGAGTGCGCAGACGTCTCGACCCAAGTTTGGTCTTGAATAGCTGCGGTTTGGTCTGAGTGGGAAATGTATTCCTGAGCAGTTCATTTCAAGGGGGTGTGGTCACAGTAAACCCAATACAGTAGGGAAACTCAGGGGTAACCGTATAGGAAAAACAGGTGTCAGTATTCGAGTGGTCAAGGGACCAGCGGGAGATTTTAAATAAAAAAAAATGTGACTGTGCAAAGTTTTATCATTCAAAATCATAGATATTATACAAATATTTGAATATTTGGAATTTAATAAGATGTCAAGATAATGCAGCATGAGTAATATAGAAAATAACAAAAAGAATGGAGTGCTTTATTAGAAAAGGGCTGAATACAAGTGAAAAACTTGACAGGAAGGCATTTTCAGGAAAAATTTTGCAGGAAAAGGTTTTTAGCAGTTTCTCTAGGGAATTGAATAGGCATATTCGACTTTGGGCCCAACGCTTTGTTGGGACTCTATAAGGCCCAAAAGTAAAACCTAGTTGCAGATTTTTAAATACATACTTAAATTCAGCAAGGAATTTTATGTCCGAACACAAATTGAATGTTTCTGGGCCTGATTGGGCCTGATTGTAACTCCAATAAAACCCAAGGATCTTTATCTGTGTTATTAGTCTTTGACACACGGTGTATTCTTTATCTGATCCTATATTAACCTCTAGATACAGATGGTGGAATAAACGATTTTCCAAATAATTTTTAAACATTTTCTAAGAAAAATCTAAGACGCATAATTTATAATTTTTGCACAAATTTTCAATGGATCACCCGTTTGGTTGCTACAAGCCAAATCTTTGCTCTATCACCAAAAATCTTCTCAGAAATATTCAATTTATCCAAATATTTACCTTTTAACATCTTTGAGGAAGAAGAAAAAACTCACTCCCGGCATACTTTTTGAATTATTTTTACAATTGTCAACGGTGCACAATAACCTCCTTTCCCCATGATTATGTAACTGTTTGTCAACCATTTCGATTATCTTCATTTACAACCGTTTTTAATTCTCTTTTTATACAAACTCTCTCTTTCTTCTGTCTTTAAATTCATATAAACTGCAATCACATCAAGAAATGATCGACAATATAGTTCAAAAGACACATTCCGAGATCAGATGTACATAAACATTTTGAAAGAGGGACCCGTCGAAGTACGCTCCGTCAAAATCGCATCACCAACTTGGCGTTTACTTTCGCTACTATATTGGGTTTACTGTAGTGTGGTTCTTTATATAACGGAGTTCTTGAAGGGACCAGTACGATGAATGCCGAGATGAACCTCATACGAATGGGATTCCATAACGTGAAGTGAATTTTTAACATGCACCGCCCTGGGAAGAATTAAGCGGGTTATATCCATCGAACACTTCTTATACAACATTTACGCTGTGTAAATGATATCGAATTCGAAATTTTTGCTTCAATATAAAATTTAATTATTATTTTGACATGCTCCGCCTCGGTAAAAGGCTCCATTGCAAATTAATTTACAAGGATATGAGTTATGCTTTCTGCATCTTGTCCCTTGGGCATACAAATTTAAACTGATTTATGGGTTAATACTACAAATCTATCAATTTTACATCCATAGTTTTAATTTTATTTTAATACAAAAAAAATCTTCAATTATGTTTTTACTTGTGATTCGGAAAATTTGCAATAAATCTGGCTTAGACAGATCTGCAATCTGCAATCGGGAGCCGCAATGCGCTTGCCAATTTAAATTCTTATGATAGGGACGGGACGACTGTGCTGATCGAGTAATTTAAATTGAATTTTCTGGTTGCTAAATTGATTTCTCTCTAAATGAAATCAGTTCCTGTTTGAAAATGTTTTAATTTTAAGAAATTGCTCCTATACCTTAGAAATATTTAAATTGTAACGTTATTGGAATACGTATGGAGTAGATGGACCTGCATATATACGAGGGCTACCTTTTAAGTGTATACAAAAACAATGAAAGAAAAAAAAATTTTTTGATATAAATCATTTAATTGTTTCTCAAAATATTCGCCTTTAAGATTATATACTTTTGCATGCGTTCGAACCAATTCTCGAAACATTTTTTCCACTCTAAAGTTGGTACTTCAAAAACATGGTTTTGGAAGGATTCAACAGCTTCTTCCGGTGATGATAATCGCTGTCTACGCATTTTTTTTTTACATTCAGGAACAAGAAGAAATTGTTATCAGGCGAATACGGACAATGAGACAATAATTCAATGTTTTTCTTCGCCAATTAATCAACTCCTTGATGTGCTGTGTGAGAGCTGGTATTGTCATGATGAAGAATGTTGCGAAGTTTTCCTGATTTAATCGATGACTTTTGGCAAACAAACTGTTGTATACCATTAAACATTAACTGTTCCTCGATCCTCTAAAGCAGTGGTTGCAGTACAGTATAACCAAAAAACAAGCGATGATTTTCTTGGAAGTGCTTCGCGAATGAACCACTTTTGTTAGATTCAGTTCATCTTGGATCACCCAAACAGTTCATTATTGCTTAGTTTACGGCTCGTGCGAATATATCCAAGATTCGTCTCCTGTTACGTTGTTATATACGGATTTGGCATGTACTCAGTCGAATTTTTTGAGCATTTCCTTACTTCAATTGACATGAGCCTGTTTTTTGAGCTTCGATCAAATTATGCGGAATCCATCGGGAACAGATCTTTTTCACAGCTAAATGTTCATGAAAAATCGAATATACTGCAGTCTTCGATATGCCTAAGGATGCCTTTATCTCACGGTAAGTCACATACCGATCCTCTTCAATCATGTTGCGCATAGCATCGATGTTTTTTGGAACAAACAACCGATTTTGGTTGACCTTCACGAAATTCATCGCTGACTGAAGCACGACCATAATGAGATTCTGCAAATCAATTGTAAACAGTCCTTTTTGATAGTGATTCATTACCAAAAGTTGAACGAAGCAATTCGAGGCATTGTTGTTGAGTTAGGCCTTTACTAAAATCATCCAACGAAAACCTTCACGTGATATTTCCATTGTAAACGAACTACTCGGAAAATTTCTTATCTACTACTGTCTTAACAATAACAAATGTCAAATTTTACAACAATGGTAATGTCACATCTCACTAGCGGCACCTAGTCGTCGGTTGTAAAAACTTAAAAGGCAACCCTCGTATATCAAAAAAATAACATAATAAAGTATATTAAAGTACAAAATATTGATACAATAAAAGAAGCACATAAATAAAATACAAAAGAAAATATGACATAGAGAAAACAAGATAATAACATATAAATAAAAATACGAACAAGTTTTTTTCAAGTTGTATGCCTGCTATGGAGAAAAACCCGCAGCGCTTAGGTTTCTACATAACTACCATCTACACTAATCCATGTAGCAATTCTCCAGTTGTATTATTCTTCAAAAATTTCTTTCCCAATATGTTTCTACTCTGATGTAAGGGGTTAGAAGATCCATCGTACAATAATTTTTTTCATTCTAAAACGCTCGTGCACATTATTTAAAACTGTACTTCTCCAGATTCTTTAGCATTGTCATACTGAATTCAGTCTCTCATTGGAACTGTTTAGCCCAAAATTTGACTTGCAAGTACGTTATTGTCGTACATCTAGGGCATCCTTTCAAAAAGACCTTTGGGTCCATTTCTTTCCTTAGTGCAGTCATTTTTTAGAAGAAATCGTAAAAATTGCAAAATACGAATTCTTAAAAAATTTCGTCAAAATACTTAAAATCATCAAAATACTTACAATAGCGACACCGTGACAGTACTTTGTCACCCAAGCAATTTTTCCAGAACTAAAAAAAAGTACTCATAAGTATACATTTTGGCTATTGTCATAGTTCAAAATAATTTAGCTTCGGTGCTTAGATATCCATCGGATCGTCATCATCATCATCACCACACATCTTGTTGGACAGTTACTATCCTAAAGCTCTAATTAAAAAGAATTTCCAAAGGCCCCCTCTTCAAATCAATCCAACTGTCACCACTAATGTCAACATTAAAGTAGAAAAGTTACAATACATAGAAGGTCTTTCCCCAGTCCTTGTCTTCTCTTTTCAAAAATACAAACATTAAGATTGCTAATTACAACATAAAAAGAATGAATTGTTTTTATACCAATTTAAAAGATAAAACCGATACTTTACAAAGTCTAATATAATCTACAGCATTCCCTGTCAATGTGGTTTGGTCTACGTTGGACAAACTTCACAAAAGCTCTCTAAGAAATTAGCGTTATACAAAAGTAATAGCAAACACAAACCTAACGCAACTAGCTTGAGCTTACACGTAAATAATACAGATTACAGAGTACAATATAACAACAGTTTCATTCTGGATGTTGACACTAATTACTTCAGAAGAAGTTTCTTGGAGGTGTGTTACATAATAACTTGTAAAAATAATCACAATGCAGTCTATCGTCGGACATAAGCCTCCCCTAAGTACGTATGTACATCTTCTTCGGTTTTGAGCCTTGTTTATGCAGTTGTATCCCACTAGCCTTTTGATGTCGTCAGACCATCGGGTTAACGCGCGTCCTCTACTTCTGTTTTCATTCCAGGGCGTCCAGTTGATTACTTTACGAGCCCATCAATTATCATAGAGTCTCGCGATATGATACGCCCAGATCCACTTCAACCTGCTTACCCTTTCAGCTTCATCTTGGACCTTCCTTGAATTTCTTCATTAGTCAACCTACCCCTCAACGATATTCCCAACGTCCTCCCTTCCATCGCTCGTTAAGCTACTTGTAGGCGATTTATAATTTCTTGATTCAAAGCCCACGTTTCCGTTTCGTATGTCAATCCTGGCAACACGCATTGATCGAATGTGTTCGCTTTTAGTGTATTTGGGACATTGGAAAGGAAGATGTTCCGCAATCTGTCAAACAAAAGTTTTCTTTGGTTATTATTATTTTTTGTCCAAGATATGCGTATAAAATCCGTTCTTGTGATTTTCGCATTTCAGTGTTCGGTACTGCTTCTTTATCACGGTCTTCATTTGTCATGAACATGGTTTTGGCTATGTTTATCTTCAGACCAATCTCTCTGGACTTGTTGTTAAGTTCTTTCAGCATTTCTATTAATTCTTTTTTGTTGTTAGATATAAGCACAATATCATCCGTGAATCGTAAATAATTGAGTTGTTCTCCTCCTATATTTTCATCGAATACCAATTCCTATTTAGTAATACTTTTGTAAATAGGTAAATGCTTTTTTGAGATATCCGTAGGCGATCCCCTCACCCTGCGCAGACTGCTAGATCCGCCCAATAGCAGATTTGGTATGTTTTTCTTGTCATGAGCGAATAACTTCCACGTCAGCTGTATTATGACATTTGTCCTAACAGATAGCTAGTTATAGTGGTAAGAGTAACAGTCAATATTTTTGAACGATCGAAAATCGGACACTTTGTGTTGTATAACATTAAATTTAATTAAGGTAAAATACACCCATGCAAAATGATAGGAAATACCTACAATAATTGAATTTAGCAGCTTACTGTTTATGAGTCATTTAGATGGGTTATATGTAGTGGTTGTAAACGTATAAGTTTAATTTATTCTTACTCGTAAGTCGACTAAAGGCGAGACGCTCTCTTTGAAGCCAATTCGTTGTTAAGACGGACGTAAACTAGACGAAAATAACCGGTCAAGTGCAAGTTGAACTTGCACAATTAGTGTTCCGTACGTTGATTGCTTTTCAAATAAAAAATTTTGTTACAGAGGTATAAAATGATCAGTGACTTCACGAAATACACCCCAAATGAGTTTTCAACAAAGTTTGTTTCCAATCTTTACTGAAATCTGATGACCTTGAAATTTTTGTTTTTTTTATATACCAGATAAATTATTAAAGGTAATGCACTCGTGATAATTTTCGTTCAATTTACACTCCGTGGAGAATACTCTAGAATTTTTTCAAAATTTTTTGATAAGTACTTTTCGAGATAATGCGGGTGGACAGCGATTTTTCGCAATTTTTTAAAAATAATACAAAGAAAAGTGCGCGCAAATATTACATTATATATATATATATATATATATATATATATATATATATATATATATATATATATATATATAATGTAATAATATATATATATTACTCGTGTTTTCACAAGCTTTCATTTGACACCACACTCGATTACCTAGTAAAAAAATTTTTTTTTCACTTCCGATTTCACCCCCACAAAACTAACCCCTTAAGTCAAAATTTAACTTTCAAAATACAAGGCTCTGATGAAGTCATCAATTCCTATATTATTACCAAATTTCAACTTTCTATGACAAATAGTTTCGGAGAAAATCGGGTGTGACAGACGGACAGACAGACGGACAGACACCGAAGTGATCTTATAAGTGTTCCGTACAGAACACTCCATGTACAAAAAAGAATTTTATTTGAATTACACAGGCCAACGATGAAAAAACTTTTTTAATAATTTTACCTGATTCCTATGTTTTTTGGTGTGCTGAGTCCGAAAATAATAATAAAAAAGTCGTATCACCCACTAATTTTTCACATTTTAATATTCAGAATGTGAGGAGTTTATTTTTTATCATTCGAATGTTATTAGGTTGGCAATAAAATCAGAATTTCATAAGGTTGGCAGTAAAATCAAATGTTATTAGGTTGGCAGTAAAATCAAATGTTCCGATAAATGTCACAGCTGTTTGTTTTCTTCCAGTTAATATAACCTCGCATTGCAGTGTTTAACCCATGTGATGTAATTCACACTCAAAGTATGGCTAATCATGGTTGTAAAAACTCTCCCAACACTTTTTGTTATATATGTAGTAAGTTTGTAGTTAAAAAACATCAAAGAAACATTACTGACTTTGTAAAAAAAGTATATTTTGCATATTTTGGTGTAGAAATCGGTAATCAGGAAAAATGTTGGGCTCCTCACAACGTATGTTATGTCTGTGTCGAGGATCTTAGGAAATGGTATAAGAAAGAAAAGAAACCTTTAGATTTGCAGTACCCATGGTATGGAGAGAGCAAGGAAATCATTCAAATGATTGTTATTTTTGCGTTAATGTTTCTGAATATAACTCCAAAAATAAGAAAGTAATTGTCTATCCTAACTTTACTTCAGCTAATCGGCCGGTAGGACATGAAGCGGGACTTCCTGCCCCTGAACCACCTCAGTCTATTGATGACGTTTTACAGTCCAGTCCCGAATTTAATGAAAGTCGACCGGATGATGATGAGTTTCAAAGTTCTCTAGAAAATTTAAAACCGCAGTTGTTTACGCAAGGTTTGACTAAGGAAAAAAGCAGAATTACTTGGTTCTAGGCTGAAAGAAAAACATTTATTGGAATCTGGAACATCTATTTACCATTATAGAACAAGAGATCAACAGTTTGCTCAGTTTTTCAAGCAAGAAGAGTATTTGGTTTACTGCCATGATATTGGTAGTCTAATGAACGAATTTGGCATTGAGTAAAAGAAGGAAGATTGGAGGCTTTTTGTAGACTTATCAAAAACTAGTTTAAAAGGTGTTCTGTTACACAACGGAAATACTTATGCTTTACTGCCTGTTGCTCATTCAGTCCATATAAAGGAAGCGTACGAAAATCTTAACATGATTTTACATAAAATTAACTATCCAGCTCACGATTGGATGCTATGTGAAGATTTAAAATTTGTCTCCATGATCTTTGGTCAACAAGGGATCAACATTGGTCCAAAAAACAATGGCCCGTAAGAAAAACTTTAACACCTGGCGAGAAGAACATTTTGCATAAAACTTTAGTAGACCCAAAAAAGATTCTTCTACCACCACTAACACATCAAATTAGGCTTAATGAAACAATTTGTGAAAGCCTTGCCTAAAGATGGTGAATGTTTTAAATATTTGTGTAAAAGATTTTCTCATTTATCAGAAGCCAAACTGAAAGAAGGGGTTTTCGTTGGGCCTGATATTCATAAAATGATGTTCAATTCCAAGTTTGAAGCAAGGATGATTACAAAGGAAAAGGAGACTTGGATATCATTTAAAGAAGTTGTGACTAAGTTTTTAGGCAATGTGACAGACCCTAACTATGAACTTATCGTAGTTCATATGATAGACAAGTTCAAAAATCTGGGTTGTCTGATGAGCCTTAAGTCCACTTCTTGCACAGCCATCTTGACTTTTTTCAAAAACTTAGGCGATGTTAGTGAAGAGCAGGGGGAACGGTTCCATCAGAACTTAAAGGAGATGGAGAAACCGTACCAGGGACAGTGGAATATCAACATGATGGGTGATTACTGTTGGTATTCATAGAGAACAACAAAATGCATCGCATCGGAGAAAAAGTTATACAAGAAAAATAGAGAAAAGGGAAAGGAAATACAAAAAACAAGCACCTAAAATATTCGCATTGAAGTGAAATATGTGTTATCGTGAGTAACAATTGTAGCCTAATCAAATAAAAGTACGATTTTTATTTTTTTTGTATCAAATTTTCCCTATTTTGAAATTTAATCGATGTCATATTGTGAGAGAACTGTGGGTGATACAAAAAAACTGATACCAGATACGGTTTCAGCACCCAAAAATTCATGACACTAAGATGTATTGGTTTAAAAAGTTTTTACAAATATTTTTTTTGTTGGCCTATGTTATTTTTAGTTAAAAATTTAGATCGTTTCAGTTGTAATTGAAGATAACTGACATGTTTTACGAATCTTTCGTCTGAAAATCTTATAAATAATATTTCAAACTTGACATATGTATACGAGATTAAATTCTCTTACTTACTTACTTAGTTCAAAGTCTTTGTACCGTATAAGGCTGGGGGAGTTGAGTTTTGCATTTTTGTCTCCATTGTTGTCTGTCTTTGGTTAGAGTTCGTATTTCGCTCCATGCCATTCCTCTCCCCTCTATTTCTTCTCTGATTTTGTTTATCCATCTTGCTCTTTGTCTTCCTCTCCTATTTCTTCCCCGGCACTCGCGTTTCGTACACTATTTTGGTGACTCTATCGTTCGGCATTCGCATGATGGGTTCGATTTGTAAGTTTCGTCTGAATGTTTCATTTCTTATTTTGTCTCTTCTGCTCTTGTTTTCGACAATTTTTTCAAGAATTTCGTTTCCACCGGGTTGGTGCGGGATTCTTTTCTTTTAGTTAGCGTCTATGACTCACTACTGTATATAAGTGTTGGTCTGACCATTTTTTTCACAACCTCCGTTTTGATATTTTTCGGTACTTTTCTTTTTCCTAGAAACGTTGTCTTCATTGCATTGAATATTTCTCCCGCTCTTTCCACTCTTTCGTTTATTTCCCTGTCTTTTCTCCCGTTCTCTTCTATAATCGCACCCAGGTACTAGTCTTCCATCCAGCTTTATTTCGTCTGTTTCTCTGGTGTTTGATATTATCATCGTTTATGTTTTTTGTATACTAATTTTCATGTTTATCTTCTCCAGCTCGTCTTTTACTATTTCAAGGTTGTATTGTAGATTTTCCCCGGTATCTACTATCAAAGCCATGCCATCTGCAAATATCAGTTCATTCAGTTGTGTGGGTAAAAATGAAAATCAAATTGATCACATATTGGTGGAAAGTATGCACCGGAAAAATTTGCAGAATATTACGAACTACAGAGGAGCAGAAGCTGGCAGTCACCACTACTTGATCAACGCCCAATTAAAATTTAGATATTACGAGAATATTCAACGTTTAAAGAACAATAGAAACAGCTATAACGTTGGAAAACTTAAAGAAAGGAAGATTAAGGAAGAATAAATTAATAATACACGAAGACGGAAATATTGAGGACTTATGGAATAGTATAGAGAGAACAATAAAGGCAGCAGAAAAACTCTTAAAGGAAAAACCCAGGACTAAAAATAAAGAATGTTGATTGCGAACATTGGATAAGGCAACGAAACGAGGCTAAAATGAAAATGCTAGCGAAGGATACAGAATAAAATAGGAATGAATTAACTTAGTTAAGAAGAGAAGTTGTGAAGATCTACAAAAGGAAAAAAAGAGAGTATTTAGAGGAAAAGATAAGAAAAATAGAAGAAAACTTTAATAATAAAAAAATGAAAATTTTTTACCAGGAAGCAAAAAGAGAAAGCAGAAGAAAGCAGAAAATAATATTTAGTAAGTAATGGAAATTTGGTGGGAGGAGCTCAAGAAATGGCAAATAGATGGAAACAACATTTCGAGACCATTCTAAATAGTGGCCCAGTGAGGTTTGAAGAAATTATAATACTAGACCCCATCCAAAATGACGAAGAAGTTCCAGCAAAAGAGGAACTTATAGACATTATTAAGAATTTAAAAAACAATAAAAGTGCAGGGGAAAACAGAATATACAACGAGCTCATCAAGGAAGGAGGTTTGGAATTAGAGGAAAGTCTATACAAGCTGCTGGTAAAAATATGGGAAAAGGAAAATATGTCTGCGAAATGGTCAGAGGCAATCCTAATCCCAGTTCTTAAAAAAAGAGATACAACAAATTGTAATAACTATAGAGGAATTGGTCTATTGGATGTGGTGTATAAAATTCTGGCTAGCCTAATAAAGAAACGGCTGGATAAGTACGACAAAGTAATAGGCCACTGTCAAGCAGGTTTTCGGAAAGGACGATCGGTTAACGAGCAGATTTATACAATGAAATACTTCACATCCCTACGCGGTTCAGCTTGTCTTTTATATGGAGAACATCATCCCTTTGGAATAATTTGCCCAGGCCTGTGTTTCCCACTGAGTACAATTTACAGCGATTCAAGAATCGCTTTTTCCGCACACATACCGCTCCTGGAGCGCTTTAGGGACTTCCCTGCAGCACGTGTGCTAGACCCATAAAAAAAAAGGTACTATCAAAGAGCTACAAGAATAACTTATCCGTACATACTTTATTCATAGACTTCAAACAAGCTTACGATAGAATACATAAAGCAGAAATCTGCAGAGGTATGGAAAATTTGGGAATACAACAAAAACTGATCAGACTGACAAGAATGATCTTCGAAAACGCAGCAAGTAAAGTAAGTGTGATTGAACAAAAATCCCAATAATTTAAGACTAATAGAGGAGTGAGACAACAGTTCTATTTAATATAGCGCTGGAGAATGTAATGAGGGAAAGTAATATCCATAGACCCGGAACACTAGTCAATATGAAACATCAATGTCTAGCGTACGTAGACGACCTGGTATTACTAACTAGATCAACAAAGGAACTGATTGACCTAACCAGAAGGCTAGAAACCGTTGCAAGAAAAAGGGGTCAGAAATCAACAACGAAAAATCCACATACATGGTGATAAGACCAGAGGAAGAAACTAGAGAAGAAAAAGCTAGTAGTTAACAATTGTATGAAAGGGAAGATATATCAGTTTTGCAAAACAGAAAACGTTACTTACCTGGGAGTGAACTTAAGAAATGAAGAAGGCAGAGAAATAAATTACAGAATAAATAACGGAAGTGGAAGTGCAGGAACTCTAACGAAACTATTTAGATCGAAATTGGTGTCTAAAGGAGCAAAAGAAAGACTATATAGGATAGTGATAAGACCTGTAACTCTATATGGATGGGAGGTATGGAGGCTAAATAAAGCCGAAAAAAAAAACAAATAAAAAAAACAAAAATTGGAGATATGGGAAAGGAAAATATTACGAAGAATATATGGGGGAAAAAAAGTAGAATCTGGATGAGGCGAACAAATAGTGAACTTTATGAACTCTACAACAGCCATTCCATAATAACACTAGTGAAATCACAGAAGATCAGCTGGCTAAGTCACGTAGAAAGATTGCCGGAAACTAGAACAGCAAAAAAAAATGTTGAAAGAGGCGGTGGTCGGAAAGAGAAGGAGAGGACGCCCAAGAAGAAAATAGTTGGAGGCAGTGGAGGAGGACTTAGAAAGGTTAAAGATAAGTAACTGGAAAAGAAAGGCCACAGAAAAGAATGAATGGAGAAGAATTGCCGGTCAAGCCTTAGGCACAGAACTGCTTTATATATACATATATATATATATATATATATATATATATATATATATATATATATATATATATATATATATATATATATATATATATATGTATATATATATATACATATATACATATCCAACAGTTAAACTATTTAGTTATGAATTTCATCCAATTCTTAAAAAGTATTTTTAGTAAGAAGTAAACTATATTTTTAATTATAAACTTGTTACACAAAAATATATCAATAGATTGTATGTTAGGGCTCTTGCAGAAAAAAAGTTATACATTCTTGAGAGGTAGAAAATATAAATCAAAAAAAGAGTTTCAACATAGGTCGTGGAAGGGTTTGTATTTTAAAAATGCAAATTTTGACAGCCAATACAATTATAAATTTAGTGCATTAAGGAGTATTGAAATTTTTTCTACGTATAAAAGGACACTACCGAGAAATAAAGTGTGGAAAAGCCTAGAAAATAAAGGAATAAACAAAAAGACAATAAGAATAATAAAGGGAATATACAGCAACAATCTGCAGTATGTAATAAAAAAACAACATGAAGTCGGAGGTGGAAGCTTGAGCCCAACATTGTTCACCGTATACATGGACGAAATAATCAAGAAATGCGAAATAAAAGTGAAAAGAATGACAATAGGATACTGGAAGCTGAAAAGAATAGAAGTATCTGAAGCGGCTTTTGCTGATGATATTGTGCTGGTGGCGGAAAATGAGAGACAATTACAAGGAAACCTCGATATTTGGAATAAAGCGGTTAAGGAAGAAGGTATGAAAATTAATATAGATAAAACAAAAGTAATGACAATGGAAAACCAACAAACAAACATTTACATAGAAGGGACTAAAATACAACAAGTGGAACAATATAAGTATCTGGGAGTGATAATGGATGAAACTGGAAAACAAGACAAAGAAATTAATAAAAGAATCAAAACAACGAACAAACTTTACTATGCAATAAATAATAAATTCATTATGAAGAAAGAGGTGACGAAGCAAACAAAAATAAAAGTGTTCAAGGCAATTTTTAGGACAATCCTGACATATGGATGTGAATCATGGACCCTAACAGACAGGCAGAAAAACAAGACACAAGCCGTCGAAATGAAATACCTGAGAGCAGTACAAGGAGTAACACGGAAGGACAGAATAAGGAATACAGAAATAAGGAGAAGGCTGAGAGTACAAGCAATTATGGAATATATACAACAAAGACAGCTGGGATGGTGGGGACATGTACAGAGAATGAAGGATGATAGACAGGTGAAACAAGTGTATGAAGCCCGAATACAGGGAAAACAGAAGCGAGGAAGACCTAGACAAACCTGGAATGGAAGTATTGGAAGTATACTTAAGGAGAAGGGAAAATCCTGGAAAGAAGCAGTGAAAAGAAGTTTATATGTGGAGATTGAGAGGGAAAAAAAGGAGAATGTATAACTGCCCTACACCATATGGTAGAAGGGATATACGGGATATATATATATATATATATATATATATATATATATATATATATATATATATATATATATATATATATATATACGAGGCATGTTTTTTAAGTAAGTACCGTTTTGGAATTAAAAAAAGACGTGCAAAGATATCGCTATAATTTTATTTTTACATGTACCTTAATCTACTTTTCTACATAATTTCCGTGAATATTGAGGCACTTGTCATAACGTGGCACCAGTTTTTGAATACCCTCCTCATAAAATTCTGCCGCCTGACTTGTTAACCACTGTATCACAAATGTTTTGACTTCGTTATCGTCTTGAAGACGCTGACCACCCAGGTGCTTCTTCAAGTGCAAGAACAAATGGTAGTCGCTGGGCGCCAGATCAGGGCTGTATGGAGGATGATCTAGAGTTTCCCATTTAAAAGATTTGATGAGATCTTTGGTCCGATTAGCCACATGTGGACGGGCATTGTCATGCAGCAAAACGATACCCTTACTCAACTTGCCACGTCTTTTGTTCTGGATTGCACGACGCAGATTGTTCAATGTCTCACAATAAGACGCTGCATTGATTGTCTCATTACGAGGCAGAAACTCCACTAGCAATACTCCTTTTCTGTCCCAAAAAACTGTGCACATGATTTTGCGGGCAGAAATTGTTTGCTTAAACTTCACTTTTTTGGGTGATGATGAATGTCGCCATTCCATGGATTGTTGTTTCGATTCTGGTGTGACGTAGGCCACCCATGTTTCGTCACCAGTAACAATTTGGTCTAAAAAATGTTCACCTTCATTGTGGTACCGCTCAAGGAAAGTCAATGCACTGCCTAAACGTTGGGTTTTGTGCAAATCCGTCAACATTTTTGGAACCCAACGTGAACACAATTTCCGGTAATTCAAGTTCTCGGTCACAATGCGATACAAAACACTACGAGAATATTGAGGAAAGCAGTCGCACAATGATGAAATTGTAAAGCGTCTGTTTTCTCTCTCCTTTTCGTCCACTTTCTGCACCAAATCTTCATTAACGACCGAAGGACGCCCCACTCCGTTCTTCATCATGCACATTTGTGCGGCCATCTTTAAATGCTCTCACCCATTTCCTTACCATTCCATCACTCATAATGTTTTGTCCGTAAACTTCACAGATCTCACGATGAATATCGATCGGTTTTACGCCTTTAGCACTAAGAAATCGTATAACAGCCCGTACTTCACAATCGGCGGGACTCACGATTGTCGGAGGCATCTTAAACACTCAGTAAACAACGTATACAATGAAGAATCAGACTGTAATGGCGTCAGTGCGTAGACATGAGATGTAGGTTACCAGCGCGCATGCGCGGAACACCGACCGTATCGCTGCGGCGGCGGAATCGCAAAACGGTACTTACTTAAAAAAACATGCCTCGTATATATATATATATATATATATATATATATATATATATATATATATACTAATTAATATATATATATTCAAATCTTCTAGATAATCGTGAAAAAATTTATTTTCTTGGGAACTTCTTTAAGGAAAATGTGACAAATTGAATATTTACCTACTTTCTCGACGAGAATACTCCGATCGGCAGTATACTTTTTTCGCGTCGCCCACATTGTACTTACCATATAAGATCACTTGCTGTCAGGTCAACTTTTTGTTGCAAAATGTTTTGTAACAAATAATCTAATCCATTATAGCTTTTCCTATTAGGAGCTTAAATCTATGAGGTTGATGCCTCTAAATATTGACTGACATGTGACGTTAGTTCGTTTACTTATTGAGTGGTCAATAACTTGCAGAATTTAAATTAATAGGATTTGTTTAATTAAAAGGGGGCACCATGGGGTACTTACAAGTAGTTTAGACATGTAATGGAGACCAGCGGATGATTAGTTTGCATTTAGAAGAGACAGAGGAATATAATAAACAACTAACGCTGTGTTTAAAGTAATAGGTTAATAATTGAGCCCAACTAAAGATTTTTAACAAAAAGTCGTTAAACCCAAAAATAATTTTTTGATATCAAGAATTTAACCTTTGGGTTCCACAAACAATCATTTTCAGTACTGAATTTGGCTAAATAAAATATAAGGATATTGGTCGTCAATTCTTCTTTTTCTTTATAAGCCACTGCTTGTCCACTGCAGAAGATATGCCTCTTCCACTCCCTACAATCTACCCTATTTATACTTAGCCTAATACCTGAATTACTAATGGCATAATCGAGGCCATCGGTTCCGGTTGAGTAAACAGTAGAGGAGACTATAGGCCCTTTAGTTAAACTACTTTTATATTTTATAATTTCCATACTCTCGTATGCGTTCAACAATCTCCCATCAGATACATTTTAATTAATCTTAGATTATCTAATGTTACAGTAAGATCATCTTCAAGGACATGTTTGGCAATGCTAGACTTTTCTGCTCTACTGTATTTCAAACGTGCTAAATGTTGTGTAAATCGTGTTTTAATTGACCTTTTAGTTTGTCCAACATACTTTGCCACTGCTTCTCCACTGCAGGAGATATGCCTCTTCTACTTTCTTCCAATTGTCTCTATTCTGTGCAAGATGGATCCATTTACTGCCTGCTATCAACCTGATATCATCAGTCCATCTTGTCATTGGTCTGCCGATACTTCGTTTGCTCTCCCAAGGTCTCCATTTAAATAATTTTGTCTTCCATCTACCATCATTCGTTCTAGCCACATGCCTCACCCATTGCCACTTTAATTTTGCCGCTGCTTCACTGTAATTCTTGTTATTCGTTTGATATCCTCGCTTTCAATGTGTTCTCGTAAAATAACTCCTGCCTTTTCAAGGCCCCTTGAGTACGTTGGAGTCGACAAAGACTATTTTTTTGTAAGGGGATATGTCTGTTTTTAGTGTTCCGTACGGAACACTTATAAGATGACTTCGGTGTCTGTCTGTCTGTCTGTTTGTCACACCCGATTTTCTCCGAAACTATTTGTCATAGAAAGTTGAAATTTGGTAATAATATAGGAATTAATGGATTCATCAAAGCCGTGTAGTTTTGAAAGTTAAATTTTGACTTAAGGGATTAGTTTTGGGAGGTGAAATTGGAAGTGAAAAAAAAAATTTTTTTTACTACGTCATCGAGTGTGATGTCATATGAAAGCTTGTGAAAACACGAGTAAAAATTATATATAATGTAGTACTTGGACTCACTTTTCTTTGTACTATTTTTAAAAAGTCGCGATAAATCGCTGTCCCCCCACCTTATCTCGAAAGGTACTGTAGATTGAACGAAAATTATCACGAGTGCATTACCTTTAATAATTTATTTGGTATATAAAAAAACAAAAAAAATTTCAAGGTCATCAATTTTCAGTAAAGATTGGAAACAAACTTTCTTGAAAACTCCTTTGTAGTGTGTTTTGTGAAGTCGCTGATCATTTTATACCACCGTAACAAAATTTTTTATTTTAAAAGCAATCAACGTACGGAACACTAATTGTGCAAGTTCAACTTGCACTTGACCGGTTATTTAGTATGAATCCCAGTTTTTGACATGCAGTCCAGCTGAGACTAATTCGCCTTGATATTTCCGCTGTTTGATTGTCCTGAATCACAGCACGCACTTCGCAACTGGCGAGAGCAACAATTTTCACTGACATTGTTGTCTGCATTCACCCAAGGGCAAACGACTACTGAAACAAAAAAATAACTTCAGTGGCTTCGGAAACAATCAATAGATGGCGCTGCATGTGTACAACTTTGTTCAAACCCGCCAATATTTAATAAGCAAACAGCCCTTACTTTTCGAATTCGCCTCGTAGTTATGCAAGCCTTTACTATACTGTGTTGAGCTTACAAATGATTCCATTCATCATCATCACTTAATAAAGACCTCGTGTTTCATCGTGGGCTGACAGTAATCAAGAAGAATTTAACTTGAACCCTAGATGTTTCTAAAATAGTAAACTTTTTTGATCCCGACAGAGTTGTCGTGACATATAAAGCAAAGCTTGTCAAAAGCTCGGATTATTATTTTATGTCAGAAGAGCGCCACTGTTGGGTAGAAACTTTGATTCCTACACAAAGCATAAACTCACCCATTGTTGGAATACTACTACTTTCATATTTGAGGATCAGCTCCCAAACATACTCTGAATTTGTTCAATTCAAAAGAGTTCAACTGATCGGGGGTCCGGAACTCAATAGAAACCCTGATCTTCTGCAACATCGCAGAGAAGTTGGTGACTTGTCTCCATTCTAGAAGTATATTCGTGGAAAGTTATGTCCCAAGTATTAATACTCTTCCACTCTCTCGATCTCTTCCATGCTGATCTTAATTTTTGTATTTTGTTTCCTTGATGTTTTGAAGTTTTGTTTTCTTGACATTCATCTCGAGTCCAACTTTCTGTGAAGTTTAATTAAGTTGTTCTGTCATGATTTTGAGTTCTTCTAGATCTTCGCTAATCAGTACTACATCATCTGCGAATCTCAAGTGACGTAAATATATGCCATCGATTTTAATTGTTTGGTCGTCAATGCAAAAGTTGATTTTTAAGGAACGTGTTAAAACTGATCCCAATCTTTTTAAACCCGAGTGATAACCATTGATGGAACTTGAGTTTGTGAGTATAATCTCGAAACAAAAAGGTCAAATGCTGTGTGGCACACCGACACCACTTCTCTACGCATTATCTTCTTTGATGCCAAATGGGTACTCTACAAGGAGTTTGTTCCTGGCAAAGAAATACTTACCAATGCCCCCTCAACTCCCCATAGCCCGGACTTCTCACCACCTAAGGTTTCTTTTTCGCGCCTAAAATCTAGCTTAACAGTACATCATTTCGAGACCATTGAGAACGTGCCAGCGACTATCACACAAAATTTAAACAGTCAGTTCAGGACTTTCGATCTAGTGTTACTTTTACTAGTAGTACTTTTTGGATAAACCTTATATATAAAGGGTGATTCATTTAGAGGTACTTTTTTTTAAATAAAAAAAAATGAATAAAAACAATTTTTATTTTATAATCTTTATTATAATATAAAAGAACCATTCTTTACAATTATTTCTTAAAGATAATTTCTTTCAAATGTTGTCCGCGACTACGGTTAACAACGTCCATTCTGAAGTTCCAATTTTCAATGACGCGTGTGAGTATTTCGAGTGGTATTTGGCCAATGACTCGAGTAATATTGGCCTCCAATGACTCAATTGTAGCTGGCTTATCCATGTAGACTTTGGACTTTACATAGCCCCAAAGGAAAAAGTCAAGAGGTGTGATGTCACATGATCTAGCCGGCCAATTCACTGGTCCAAAGCGTGAAATGATCTGTTCGCCGAATTGCTCTCGCAGTAAAGCCATGGTTTCACGGGCTGTATGGCAAGTGGCGCCATCTTGTTGGAACCAAATTTCGTCGAGACCACGGGCTTCAATTTCTGGCATCAAATAGTCTGTTATCATGGCGCGATAACGGTCACCATTCACAGTAACATTCCGGCCGGCCTCTGTTTTGAAGAAATATGGACCGATTATTCCACCGGCCCATAAACCACTCCAAACAGTTGTTTTTTTCTGGATTTAATGGCAGCTCTTGAACCTCTTCAGGTTGTTCATCACCCCAAATACGGGCGTTTTGTTTATTCACGAACCCATTAAGCCAAAAATGGGCCTCATCAGTGAACAAAATTTTTCTCAAAAACAGTGGATCTTCTGCAAGCTTGTCAAGAGCCCAACGACTAAAACGGAAACGATTCGGAAGGTCGGTCGGCTTCAGCTGTTGCACTAGTTGAATTTTGTATGCTTTTAAAGAAAGATCCTTACGTAAAATACGCCAAGTTGTTGAATATGACAGGCCAAGCTGTTGAGAACGGCGACGAATCGACACTTCACGGTCTTCGCGTACACTCTCCGCTACCGCCCCTATATTTTCGTCACTACGTGCTGGATGTGGTCTATTCGGTCGAGCATTATCCAATAATGAAAATTGGGTCTCAAACTTATTGATGGTAGAGCGAATTGTGCGTTCGGTAGGCCGATTATGTGGACCATAAGTTGCTCTAAGCACCCGATACACATTCCTCGTAGAACGCCCATTTTCGTAATAAAATTGAACAATTTGTAGACGCTGTGCCGGGCTAAGTCTTTCCATTATGAATTGTCAAACACTACTGAACAGGAATGTCACTTCAGTTGATACGACGCATGCGCAATCTGCAATTAAATCCCCATCACAAAAAGTACCTCTAAATGAATCACCCTTTATATATATATATATATATATATATATATATATATATATATATATATATATATATATATATATAGACAGGAGAAGTAGTCGTGACCGACTCGTGAAAAAGAGAATTCACAATATTGTGAGGGTAGCGGTCAAAAGATTTTGGCCAAATAAAACTCTTAGTTAATAGTCTAGCTTTCGGAATATATTTCTTCCTTCATCAGGACACTCTACAAGTAAAATGGACAGTAAATTTGTGCTAATTAATGAAGCAGATGGTAAAAAACTAATTGGTATCACTGAACAGAGAAATAATAGTATTAAACTTACTTAACATGAGTTATCTTCCAGGATAAGCATTGTTCAATTAAAAACAACTTGTAAAACAATTTAATACTAAAAACTAAAAGACTACATATTTAAAACTTGTTAAAAAATCTTTACATTTTCTTAATCATTACTAGTGAAACATGTGGTTTCAGGAACCGTGAGTATCCAGACTCACACACTTTTCCCTCAGACGGGAGTCCCTAAATGAGCTTAAGTCAATTCTTGTTGAGAATTTTTTAGTTTTTTAATTTTTAATGTTTTAATAAAATAAAAACCAAATAAAATAAAAGATTTTTATAATTATGATTACTCCCTCGTAAAGTTCATAGTTGAGCCCCTTGTGGTACAATACGCAGACGCAAACTGTCTGTCAAATGTCAAAAGAATGCCGGGATTTTGCTAACCTCTCTCACCTTTTCGGTTCCTGAAACCACATGTTTCACTAGTAATGATTAAGAAAATGTAAAGATTTTTTAACAAGTTTTAAATATGTAGTCTTTTAGTTTTTAGTATTAAATTGTTTTACAAGTTGTTTTTAATTGAACAATGCTTATCCTGGAAGATAACTCATGTTAAGTAAGTTTAATACTATTATTTCTCTGTTCAGTGATACCAATTAGTTTTTTACCATCTGCTTCATTAATTAGCACAAATTTACTGTCCATTTTACTTGTAGAGTGTCCTGATGAAGGAAGAAATATATTCCGAAAGCTAGACTATTAACTAAGAGTTTTAATTGGCCAAAATCTTTTGACCGCTACCCTCACAATATTGTGAATTCTCTCTCTCTCTCTCTCTCTCTCTCTATATATATATATATATATATATATATATATATATATATATATATATATATATATATATATATATATATATATATGTATATATATAGACATAAGAACACACAATACAATACTGATACAGGACACTATCAACTAGAACAGCAATATGGGAGTATTGAAATCTGAATTATCATGGGGAAAAACACAACTGAGTAAAATAAAGGACGTTAACGGCGTAATCATAACCAATAAAAAAATCGCTAAAATAATGGAGAAATTCTGTACTTATCAACAACGCCGAATCCGGGAGTGAGAACTAAGGTAATGAATTCTGGATCAAAAGATATACCAGACATAACATCAGGAGAATTACAGACAGCCCTAAAACACATGAAAACCGGCAAAAGCCCTGGCGAAGATAAAATTACAGCTGAAATGTTAAAGTTTAGAGGACCAACGCTAGAAAAATCTATCTGTATGCTCTTTAATAAATGCCTGCAGGAAGGAGGAGTTCCGGAAAGCTGGTTAGATGCAGAAATCATCTTAAGAAAGGCGACTCAGCAAACACAGAAAACTATAGGCCGATAAGTTTATTGTCCCACTCGTACAAACTATTTACAAAAATTATTACCAATCGACTAATATCAAAATTCGATACATACCAATCTGTGGAACAAGCTGGTTTCCGAAAGGGCTTCAGTATAAGTGACCGTTTGCAAACCATAAGATCCCTTATACAGAAAACAACTGAATATAATTTACAAATACACTTAGTCTTTATCGACTTCCAGAAAGCTCTTGACACAGTAGAAATACATATCGGTGGCCATGGACCGAGCACGAATTGACACTCGATACACTATCACAGACATTTATCGAAAATATCTACAAAAACGAATTGTCTAATAAGTTATAGACTAAGGTGAGGCTTATCTTATCAAAGACTTTATTGAGACCCCTGCTATATTTCGGATTATTTGTTTCACTTGTAAAAAAGGTGGAATTCTGAATATTTAACCTAAACTTATATTGCTAATACGATTCCTTCCCTTACTGAAGTTTACTCAGTTTACAATGAAATAAATCATTAGGAATATATCTATCTGTTACTGTGTCTTTTCTATAGATATCAAATTCTAACCTATTATTATTTTTAATAATTAAAATATCTATAAATGGCAGTTATCTTTTGTTCTCAATTTCATAAGTAAATTTAATAAAAGTCCGAAGGTGACAAATCAGGAGAATAAGCCGGGTGGGGCAGCAATTCGAAACCATAATCACGAATTTGAGCCGTAGACTCAACAGACGTGCGAACGCGAGCTGGAACATTAACTCATTAATCCTGGGCGTTTCTTTTTACTTTCTTGATGTAAACGACGCAAGAGGGTGCAATAGTAAGTCGAGTTTATTGTTTCGGCTTTCGGAAGGTATAATAATACATTTAGTATCCCAAGAAACCTCAGTTTTCTAGCCGACAGAATTTCCTTCGCTTTCTTTGGGGTCGGTTCAACAGATTTTTTCCACTGCTTGGATTGTTGTTTTGACTCTGGGGTATAGTAGTGAACCCAAGTTGCGTCCATTGTCACAAACCTGTTAAGAAAATCTTGCGGATCAGCCTCAAACATATCCAAACAGTCGCGAGAAATCGTGAGTCGAATACGTTTTTGTTCAACTGAAAGCCATCTGGGGTCCCACCTAGCGGAAACCTTAGAAAATCCGAGTTCGTTGGCAATGATGTTTTGTGCTATTTCATCCGAGATGCCTATAGGGTCTGCAATCTCCCCGTTAGTTACTCTACAGTCTTTCAATATGAGATCACACACTTTCCCGATGTTTTCTTCAGTCGAAGTTATTGAGGGTACTATATTAAAAATTTTTTGGTGAGGCCGCGAACTTTTCGATCCATCCTCGTATATTTGCTTTGTTTGTACCAAAAATCACGAAAACATCATCCACATACTCTTGGGAAATATTCAAATTCCTGACTGGCTTCGGTTTCAAATTTACTCATGAATAAATTGGCTATGAAAGGTGATAAGCAATTACCTATAGCTGTTCCTTCTTTCTGAACATAAAAATTGACTTTTATATTGAAAATAATTTTGTTTCATGAGAGATTTAGATAATGTTAAGTATTAATGAATAATTTCGTCCCCAGAGTCATTCATCCTAAGTAATTCTTGGAGATGATGATGATGGCGTCGCCTGTGCCATTAGTTCCGCCTGATTAATTCAGGTGTTAGGCTAGGTATAAATAGGGTAGATTTGTAGTTTAACTTTAGTCAGTCATTGCCCTGATGAAGCTATGATGGCTAGCGAAACGCGCGCCGAGGGCAAAAATAAAGTGTTTGGTGTAGTGGTGATATATGCTAAGTAGTGTCATTGTGCCAAAGATTCCATATTCTCAACATAGTAACTTTTTTTATACAAATTATGTGCAGCTCGATTTTAAACAAATTAGTAAAGATTATCCGTACTGTTAATAATTATAAACCGAATATAGTAGCTGCAAATTTATTCCATTGAAATTGGAACACGAAATATTTATCTTAAAAATATAACAAAGATATCAATTACTTTACCAGTATATTGACAAACCGGGCCTAATATAGAATTGCTTGCAGATTCACAAATGTCATAATAACTCACTCCATTTGTGTAACATTACTTTTTCACTCATATCACCCTGTAGAAAGCTCGGGCGGTAATTCAGTGTAATATGATACTCATAATCCTCGAATATTTATAGGTACTTGAACAGCAATATGGGGTACCTTATGTAATATTATTGCGAATATAGTAGTTTTCTTAGTCCAGCTAACAGGGGACATTAAAATTCCGCTCTATAAATAAATTAACTATTCAAGATTTTATAAGGCGACGATTAAACAGCTCACAGGAATGCACAGAGGATTAAATATCTTTAAAAAAGAGGGCGATAGTCCATTGTATATTATTATACGAGGGTTGTATGATTAGTACCTGACCTCGGCCAGAGATGTCGCTACTACTATTTAAAAAATTATATTTTTTTGTAAACATAACCTTTCCCAAGAATCCCCTCAAATTTTCAAGTCGCTGCGTGATTTAGTTGGAAAAAATTGAATATCGAACAGTGATAACATATTTGTTTTTGAAAAAGGAAACGAATGATAGGATAAAAGCGGAACTCAGCGAGGTTTATGGGGACTTTGCACCTTCATTATCGACCATAAAATATTGGACAGCTGAAGTCAAACGCGGCCGTACAAGCATTTTTGATGATGAACATCCAGGTTGTCCAAATGAGGTCACCACATTAGAAATGATCGAAACAATCCAGGATATAGTGATAAATGATCTGGGAATGAAAATGCATGAAATTGCTGAGACTGTGGGCATAGTTTAACCTTTATTTATACATGTAAATTCAAGTGAGTCGGACAACGACAGTTTTTCAAGCATGTTAGACATAGAAGATTGGGATACTTTTTAGTGTTCCGTACGGAACACTTATAAGATCACTTCGGTGTCTGTCTGTCTGTCTGTCTGTCTGTCTGTCTGTCTGTCTGTCTGTCTGTCTGTCACACCCGATTTTCTCCGAAACTATTTGACGTAGAAAGGTAAAATTTGGTAATAATATAGGAATTGATGGCCTCATTAGAGCCATGTAGTTTTTAGAATTAAATTTTGACTTAACGGGTTAGTTTTGGGGGATGAAGTCAAAAGTGAAAAAAAAATTTTTTTACTAGATCATCGAGTGTGGTGTCAAATGAAAGCTTGTGAAAACACGAGTAAAAAATGTATATATAAACATTATACTTGCGCGCACTTTTCTTTGTATTATTTTTAAAAATTCGCAAAAAAACGCTGTCCCGGCCCTTATCTCGAAAAGTACTTATCAAAATATTTCGAAAAAATTCTGGAATATTCTCCACGGGGTGTAGATTGAACGAAAATTATCACGAGTGCATTACTTTTAATAATTTATATGGTATATAAAAAAAAAAAAAAATTTCAAGGTCATCAGATTTCAGCAAAGATTGGAAACAAACTTTGTTGAAAACTCATTTGGGGTGTGTCTTGTGAAGTGACTAATCATTTTATACCACCGTAATATAAATTTTGACTTAAGGGGTTCGTTTTGAGGGGTGAAATCGGAATTGAAAAAAAAATTTTTTTACTAGGTCATCGAGTGTGGTGTCAAATGAAAGCTTGTGAAAACATGAGTAAAAAATATATATATAATGTAATACTTGCGCACACTTTTTCTTCGTATTACTTTTAAAAAATCGCTGTCCCCTACCTTATCACGAAAAGTACTGATCAAAAAATTTTGAAAAAATTCTGAATATTCTCCACGGTGTATAGATTGAACGAAAATTATTACGAGTGCATTACCTATAATAATTTATTTGGTAGATAAAAAGAAAAACAAAATTTCAAGGTCACCAGTTTTCAGTAAAGATTGGAAACAAACTTTGTTGAAAACTCATTTGGGGTGTGTTTTGTGAAGTCACTGATCATTTTATACCACCCTAACAAAATTTTTTATTTTAAAAACAATCAACGTACGGAACACTAATTGTGCAAGTTCAACTTGCGCTTGACCGGTTTTTTTCATTGTTGTTTGACTTCCGCATTTGTATATTTTTTAATTAATAATGTTATTTATCTATAATATATTTAAAATGCAACGTCTCTCTGTTTGTTCATTAGTGCACTTATCACTCAAGAACCACGTATACGATTTACGTGTTTTTTTTTTAATTCACACATTTGTTCTCTGGCTAGGTTATCTGTAATCTTCCATAATATATAAAATGCAACGTCTCTCTGTCTCTCCGTTAGTACGTTTATCACTGGAGAACCACTTATCCGATCTACGTGCTTTTTTTTAAACATGCATATGTTCTCTGGTCAAGTTATAGGCTATATTTTATTACGTTAGGTAACATAAGAAATAAGCAGTGACGATAATGGTGAATCAAGTCGGAAAAAAGTTTGCCGCTAGCGGGTTCTCTTGCAATACACTGCCTAAACCATTAAATATGGAACAATACCATGTAGCGAAAAATATCTATAATGTCTCTCTGTCTGTCTGTTTGTTAGTGCACTTATCACTAGTGAATCACTTATCCGATTTACGTGTTTTTTTTTTTAATTCACACATTTGTTCCTTGGCCAGGTTTCCTATAATCTTCTACAATATCTGCAATATATATAAACTGCAACGTCTCTCTGTCTGTCCGTTAGTACGTTTATCACTGGAGAGCCACTTATCCGATTTAGGTGCTTTTTTTTAAAAACATGCATATATTCTCTGGCCAGGTTATAGGCTATATTTTATTACATTAGGTAACTTAAGGAATAAGCAGTGACGATATTAGTGAATCAAGTCGGAAAAAAGTTTGCCCCTAGCGCGTCCTTTTGCAATACACTGCCTAAACTATTAAATATGGACCAATATAATGTAGCAAAAAGCATCTATAATATCCATAAAATGCAACGTCTCTCTGTCTGTCTGTCCGTTAGTGTACTTATCACTCTAGAACCACTTATCCAATTTACGTGTTTTTTTTTAATTTACAGATTTGTTCTCTGGCTAGGTTACTTATAATCTATTATATATATAAATATATATATATATATATAATATATATATATATATATATATATATATATATATATATATATATATATAATGCAACGTCTCTTTGTCTGTCTGTCTGTCCGTTAGTGCACTTATCAGTCGAGAACCACTTATCCGATTTACGTGTTTTTTTTTTAATTATTAACTTAATATTTATGAAATCTATATTATATATAAAACGCAACGTCTCTCTGTCGGTCTGTCCATTAGTGAGCTTAGCACTCAAAAACCACTTATTCGATTTACGTGTTTTTTTTTTTAAATACATATGTTCTCTAGCCAGGTGATAGGATATATTTTATTATGTTAGATACCCTAAGGAATAAGCAGTGATGAAAATAGTGGATCAAGTCCACGCGAGCGGAGCCGCAGGCACGGCTAGTTTCTAATAAATGTTTAAACATTATAAAACTGTTTCATTCATACTATTCGCACACAATACGTATACGCCCAGGCGCACCACCACTGGCCAGAACAATTTCAGGCTATTTAGCCCCAAATAACAAAATAGGATCGTTTTCCTATTGTATTCAAACATAAGAGATTACAAATATTAGACCGGTGTCAGATGATATTCCAATAAAGTTGTTGAATTTCTGCATTATAGGTAAAATATAGGTAAAACTCTGGGGCCCTTACTACTGCTTGATGCTAATTTGCATAATTCTAGATAATTTATTGCTATCACTTTCAAGTAAATAGAGTATAATACATTCCCTTAACTCAGGAGTTCCCTAACTGTGCGTCGCGACGCCCTACGTGAGGAGCTATCCTATGGAAGTCGCGAGACGATACACACAGGTCGCCTGCACGCGACGTAATGGGTTAGTGCGCAGCGCAGCGCGCGTCTCATCAGCGACTCAGTAAGCCCATAGAGATATTAGAATAGAGGAGAAAAAGTATATAGCCAGTTGTAAGCGAAAGCGTATAGTCGTTAAAAAGAAAAGGAAATAATATGAGACAATTTTGTCTCTCTTACTCTGCGCTTAAGCGCTGAATTCCGTCGCTGAGTAAGAGAGACAGAATGACTTATATTATTGCTTTCTCTTTCTATGAGCACTACGCTTTTCACAAGAACTTACCTCCTCTATTCTAATATCTTTATGAATAAGCCCGCTCCTCCATTTTCCCGCACTTTCGTTCGTTCATCGCTCGGCCTTTAATGTGCGTTGATGAATGCAGTATTTTGATTTCAAGGGTGTTGTATTTAATTTACTCGCGCTTATTCATTACTTAAAATGGAAAACGTTAATCAAATAAATAGAAAACGTGTGAAGACGCAAGAGAGAACGAAAAAAGTATAGAAAAAATGATGATTAATTTGGATTTACCTACGTTAGCAAAAGAAATATGGTACTTCCCCAATATGTTGTTTGTCATAAGGTGCTAACAGCTGAATGTATGTATTCTAATAAATTGAAACGTCATTTAGAAGCAACTCACAATAATTTACAAGGAAAGCCGCGAGACTATTTGCAAGAAAATGGCGATAACTAAAACATCAGTCAACATCCTTGTTTTCCAGAGCATCAATTCCTTCCAAAGCACTGCTCGCCTCTTACAAGGTCGCTCACCGTATTGCCAAATGTAAGAAACTACATATTCCTTTTTCTAACAATACCATTAGTCGTCGCATTCATGACATAGCTGAAGACATTAATGAGCAAACTGCAGAAAATCTTTGTGGTTTATTTGTCATTCAACTGGATGAAGCGAGAGACAGTAATAATGACGCTCAATTACTATGTTACGTGTGGTACATGGAAGAAACAAATGTACGTGAAGATTTGTTATTTTGCAAAATAATGACTGATACCGGTAAAGCTAGTGATTTGTTTGAGATTCATACATACATGGAAGATAGTAACATGGGAGAAGTCGTTGTGTGTACGGATGGAGCTTGAGCAATGTCAGCGCAGTATGGAGGACTTCAAGCTCTCATTAAAACCAAGGCTCCAAATGTAAAATGGACATATTGCGTCACATATAGGGAGACCTCGGCTGCAAAAAATATTTCACCTCAATTAAATTTTGTGATGGTATAATTATCAAAGTGGTGAACTTCATAAAAACAAGACCCGTGAAGGTGAGATTTTTCAATAAACTTTGTGAAAATTTGGGTGCCTAGCATACATCTCTACTTTATTACTGTAACTCTCATTGGTTGTCGACAGGTAACGTACTCTCACGTGTACACGAATTAAAAAATGAGTTGTACACGTATTCATTGACAGAATTGCATTGTAACTCAGAAATGTTTAAAAATACTGACTTCTTAATATCTTCGCGACATATTTGGGAAATTAAATGTCCTTAATAAATCGTTGAAGGGAAACGAAACGCATATACTGCAACTGACTGATAAAATTGCAGCGTTTCAAAAGAAGTTGCTGGTGTGGAAAAGAAAAATAGAAGAGGAGCAAGAAAATACTGACTGAAAGAAAAATCTATTCAAAATATGGAGCCGGGTTTGCAACTGATATTTATCCGACACTTATGAATCAATTCGACTGGATTAGAAACTCATTCGAATCGAACCCACCACCATCTACACTTTCAACAGTCAAGGAAGAACAGCTGTTAGAATTATCTTGTGATACGAGCCTAAACTACGATTCGACAAAGACAAACTGTTTCAATTTTGGAGCAATGCATCCCAAGAATATCCTACTATCAGTACTACGGCTTTGAGGGTTCTTTTCCATTTCCTATGTCGTACTTGTCTAAAACTGGCTTTTCTGCAGTTGCAGTAACGAAATCGAAGTACAGGTCAAAAATAAATTTAGAAGAAGAAATGAGAGTAGCAATTTCAAAACTTTAGCCCCGATTTGAGAAGTTATGCTCAGAAAAGCAAGCTCATCCCTCTCATTAATTAATTGCATTATTTGTAGTTTTTTTTTTTATGTTTTATAATAAATAATAATAAAGATTTTATATTCTTTGGAGTTTTCTTTGAATAATGAAGTAATTTTATTGTCTGCTAGAGCTACAGACAGATATCTTCTTTTAGAAGGGCGTCGCATACAAATTGCAACCTGTAAACGAAGTCGCAGTAAAAAAAGATTGGAAACCCCTGCCTTAACTTATGTGTTATACAATTGTTTCAGCCGATACTCGGTGGAAATCCATAATAATTATTAAGTGAAATGTGAAAAAATAATAAAACAATTATTTACACAAACTTTCCACTATATTTGTAATACACCATAACGTGTTTCGCTATCACAGTAGCTTCTTCAGACGTTACTTTCTGAATTACTGAACATTAAACAGGAAAGATGTTCTACACAATGAGAACAAAAGCCAAAGATTAAACCTAATTGAGTCTCTAGAGATAAACAAACTTAAAAATTCCAACCGTCTATTGAATGATCAGGTAGACCTTAATAATTCACCTTTGTTAAATGTTTTTTATTCATGTTTAATTAGTTAATGGTAAAAATAAATTTTCGTTTCTTGCTTTTACTTATATATTAACACCTTTACTCTTTAATGTTCAGTAATTCAGAATGTAACTTCTGAAGAAGCTACTGTGATAGCGAAACATGTTACGATATATCTATAATATATACAACATGCAACGTCTCTCTGTCTGTCTGTCTGTCTGTCTGTCCATTAGTGCGCTTATCACTGGAGAACCACTTATCCGATTTCCGTACTTTTTTTTTAAAACATACATATGTTCTCTGGCCAGGTTACAGGCTATATTTTATTACGATAGGTAGCATAAGGAATGAGCAGTGACGATAATAGTGAATGAAGTAGGAAAAAAGTTTGCCGCTAGCGCGTTCCCTTGCAATACACAGCCTAAACCATTAAATATGGAACAATATTATGTAGCAGAGAATATCTATAATCTATAATATATATAAAATGCAATGTCTCTCTGTCTGTCTGTCTGTCCATTAGTGCGTTTATTACGCAAGAACCACTTATCCAATTTACGTGTCTTTTTTTAAATTCATACATATATTCTTTGGCCAGGTTATATAATAATCTATATCTATAATATATATAAAATGCAACGTCTCTCTGTCTGTCTGTCTGTCCGTTAGTGCGCATATCTCTCAAGAACCACTTATCCGATTTACGTGTTTTTTTAAATTCATACATATGTTCTCTGACCAGGTTATAGATATATATTTTATTACATCTATAATATATATAAAATGCAACGTATCTCTGTCTGTCTGTCTGTCCGTTAGTGCGCTTATCACTGGAGAACCACTTATCCGATTTAGGTACTTTTTTTTTTAAAACAAACATATGTTCTCTGGCCAGGTTATCTATCTATAATATATAGTGCGTTTTGTACTTTTTTTTTAAAACATACATATGTTCTCTGGCCAGGTTATAGGATATATTTTATTGCGTTAGGTAACATAAAGAATAAGCAGTGACGATAATAGTGAATCAAGTCGGAAAAAAGGTTACCGTTAGCGCGTTCTCTTGCAATACACTGCCTAAACCATTAAATATGGAACAATATCATGTTGCAAAGAGTATCTATAATATATATAAAATGCAACGTCTCTCTGTCTGTCTGTCCGTTAGTGCGCTTATCACTTGAGAACCACTTATCCGATTTACGTGTTTTTATAAATTTATACATATGATATGTTCTATATAATTCGATATAAGCCTAGATAATGGGAGATAAGGTGAGATAATGGGAGATAAGTATAAATAATGGGAGATAAGGAGAAATAATGGGAGATGAGCAGAGATAAGTCTAGGTAATGGGAGTTATGGTGAGATAATGGGAGATAAGGAGAAATAATGGGAGATAAGGAGCAATATTGCTAAATAAATCGAGATAAGCCTAGATAATGGGAGATAATTTGAGATAATGGGAGATAAGGAAAAATAATGGGAGATAAGGAGAAATAATAGGAGATGAGCAGAGATAAGCCGAGATAATGGAAATTATGTAGAGATAATGGGAGATAAGGAGAAATAATTGGAGATAAGGGGAAATAATGGCAGATATTTTATTACGTTAGGTAATATAAGCAGTGACGATAGTAGTGGATCAAGATCACGCGAGCGGAGCCGCGGGCACGGCTAGTTACAAATATAGTGGAAAGTTTATGTAAATAATTGTTTTATTATTTTTTCACATTTCACATAATAATTATGTGTTATATTTGTTAATTGAAATCGTTTAATGATATTTTGTCCAATACTTTGATTTCATCCATAGTCATCCATCCATACATCATTTACGTGAATATGTGAGAAAGAACTGATTATATCGTGTGAATGTGTCTAATCGCCATATGTACTTATACCATTGTATTGGACCTACAAAACACCGAGCGTTTCAAGTAAATTGGTCATTTTTTACAATGTTAGATTTATTTGGTACCGTAACGTTAATGATAGTATACGTTTTAATGGCGGTCGAATAATTACATTGTCACTCGTGTTAACCTACAAGGTTAACAATATATGATATGAATGGCTAGCTAGTTATTATCCTATATCTGTTATTTTCTGTTAATTCAGACTTTTTTAAAATGACACAGGGTGTCTTATTTAATAAGATCTACCTGAAATAACTCGATAATTAGTCATTTTTGTGAAGAATCATGGTAAAAGTTTCACTAAAAGAGCACTTTGAAAGTTGTGTTACCTCCTTTCTACCAAAACTGTCTTTGTAACGTTTTTAAACTGGTACATTTTATTATAGTCTAACTATGATTTATTGATTTAAGGTTTCGGCAGCTTATCGATTCCTATTTATTCAAAAAGTCGAAAAAAAACGACCGTTTTTGGCTGAAAAAAAAAAAGGCCGATCCAGCTTCGTCCTCCGGTATTGGCGGGCGTCTGCCTGTTGCAGATTCCTTCTTATTTTATCAAGAACAAACTAAATTTTCCAGAACAAATCATGGATGTAAGAGCGCTCACATCAGCTAACGTAGGATCTGACCACAATATGATACTGTGTAAAACAAGGATAATCATAAAACCATCTAAAAGAAAACAACCATTATACGTAGAAAAGATGAACATAGAAGCACTACAAGACGGCATGACAAAATGGTTATATACGGAAAGGATAACTGAACAGATTAAGAACAAGGCAATATTAGAAACAGACACAGTAGAAGGAAGCTGGAATAAATTAAGAAACAACACTCTACAAGCGAATTAAGAAGCTGCAGGTACAAGACGAATAAACGTGAGACAAAAAAAACAATACTCCGTGGTTCACCCAAAAATTTAAAGAACTTGCACAAAAGAAGAGAAGAGCGCACATACAGTATATGTCACAAAAAAAACGAAGAAAATAGACAGCACTACATAGAAATACGAAATGAAGTAAATGCAAAACATTAGGAAAATAAAGCAGAAATATTGGACAAATTTCACAAAAGAAATGGAAAAGAGGGACAGAGGACAAAAAAAACGGTATGGAAAATGTTACGAAGAAGAAAAGCCAATATTAATGAATACTTGGCAATCACAAATATTGAAACAAACGATTTAAACAATTATATGAAAACCAGTCCGATGAAGAAGAGAACATAGCAGGAATCATAAACAACAGACAACAAACAAACGAAAACTACAAAATAGGAAGAGAAGAAGTATCGTTGCTAATTAAGAAACTTAAAAAATGGAAAAGCACCAGGGGAAGATGGGATACCAAAAGAATTAATTAAATATGCCGGAGAAAGCTACATATCGGAATGGACAACATTCTTTAATAAGATATTACAGGAAGTAGAAATACCGAAGGAATGAACAAAAAGCATCACGATACCGATATTTTAAAAAAGGTAGCAAGAAGAAAGGAATAACACTGCTAACGAGTATTATGAAAGTGTTCACAAGTATTCTGAAAAGTGAAATAGAAAACAATATACACATAAGCGACGAGCAACAAGGGTTCCACCAAAACAGATCAACCACAGACGCTTTCTTTGCAATAAGGCAAATAAGAGAAAAAGTTATAGAATACCATAAACCAGCATTTTTTTGTTTCATGGACTTAAGGAAAGCATTCGACAGAGCTGGGTTGAAAGATATATTAGAATTAAAAAAGGACCTAATTCCGTACCCAATACCACAAATAATCTAAAAACTCAATCACGGTAACACAACAAAAATAAGAAGTAATAACGAATTAACAAAGGAAATAAATATAAAAGTAGGAATAAGACAGGGAAATAGCTTAAGCCCGTTACTATTCTGCATAATAATAGACAAAATCATTGAGGAAGTAAAACTAGTCAACGATGGATACGAACTAGTAGATAAACAAATAAAGATACTGGGATATGCAGATGATATTGTTCTAATATCACAATCGGAACATATCCTACAAAGACTGCTCTATAAATTCAAACAAGTAGCGGAAAGATGTTGTATCTGTTGTATGGAAGTCAATACCGACAAAACAAAATGCATCACAATACCTAAAGAACCAGTAAGGTGTAAATTAGAAATAAATGGGAAATTAATAGAGCAAGTAATGAAATTCCCATATCTTGGAGTACTAATTACTAGCTACGGAGATATAACAGAAGAAGTGAGACAACAAACAAATAAAGCAGCAGCAATATCAGGGGCCCTCAGAGATATAATGGAAAAACAAAGATCTAAGTGTAGAAACAAAAAAAAAGAATATATAGAATTTGCGTTAGACCCATACTGGCTTATAGCATAGAAACACGGGCAGACACAAACAAAACCAAGCAGCTACTAAGAACAAATGAAATGAAAATACTGAGAGCAATAACAGGAAAAAGTTTATTAGACAGAATGAGTAACAACACCCTAAAAAAACAATGTAAGATAGAAGATATAGTCAGATGGCGAAGAAAGAGAAGAGAGTAGCGTGAACATGTACAAAGGATGGAAGATACGAGAATGATAAAAATATGTATTTTGGATGGTTGTAGCTTCTACTTGATGGAAATTCATTATAAATGTATAATAAAAGACTGTTTTTAGTCAATTTCCACTGGTTTATTTAAATTGCGATGACGCGTTTCGCTGTCGATGCAGCTTCTTTAGATCTACATTTTACACTGTCAAGTTAGGTTTAATATTCACAGTTTTATATAATTTCTTAATTATAATATTACACCTAATTAAATTACATTGATAGTATTGGGAAATCCACACAGATTTGGAGTTAGGAGAATAAATTCAATAATGGTGAATTCCTTAAATCTACCTGGCCGTTGAGTAAAGTACCTGTAGCCCCTAATCGATTTATTTGCATTGTCTCTCTAAAAGGTTTAGTTTTAAACCTTTTTGTTGGGTGTGTAAAATTTTGAAATTCTTGTTAAATGTGTGATTTTCTGTTAAAAGATGATTAGCATATGTTGAATTAGATTTTCTATGGATGAAACTTTTTTCGTGTTCTGTAATTCTTTGTCTAAATGTACGTCCAGTTTGTCCGATGTATGTTTTAGGACATGACCCACATGTTAATTGATAAACCCCTGATTTATTGTCTTTATTGATTTGTGGTTTGTAGTTTTTAAGATATTTCCCTATAGTATTGTTAGTCTTGTAAGCTATGTTGATATTTTTTTGATTTAAAAATTTCCCCAGTTTTTCCGTTGGTTTGCCGAAATAGGTTAAGCATTTAAAAGTGGTGTTTCTGTCCTTAAAACGTGGGTATATTTCTGAGATTGCCTTGTTTCTAAGTTTTTTCCTAACGATACTATTGATTAAAGTAACCGAATAACCGTTGTTAACGGCTACTTGTTTTATGTAGTTTAATTTCTTTAGTAAAATTTTAACTACATTTAAACTACATAAAACAAGTAGCCGTTAACAACGGTTATTCGGTTACTTTAATCAATAGTATCGTTAGGAAAAAACTTAGAAACAAGGCAATCTCAGAAATATATCCACGTTTTAAGGACAGAAACACCACTTTTAAATGCTTAACCTATTTCGGCAAACCAACAGAAAAACTGGGGAAATTTTTAAATCAAAAAAAAATCAACATAGCTTATAAGACTAACAATACTATAGGGAAATATCTTAAAAACTACAAACCACAAATCAATAAAGACAATAAATCATGGGTTTATCAATTAACATGTGGGTCATGTCCTAAAATATACGAGGGTGGTTTGAAAAGTCCGTGCAAAAATAAAAACTACTTATGTGTTTGGGGTAAAACCTTTTTTATTTTTCGACATAGTCTCCTTTTAGGCTTATACACTTCGTCCAACGATGTTCTAGTTTGTTGATCCCTTCCGAATAATAGGATTTGTCCAAGTCTGCAAAATATCCATTAGTGTCTCCAATCACCTCCTCGTTTGAATAAAATCTTTGTCCCGCCAGCCATTTCTTCAAATTGGGGAACAAATAGTAGCCCGAGGGAGCCAAGTCTGGAGAATAGGGGGGATGTGAAACGAGTTGGAATCCTATTTCCATTAATTTTGCGACCACAATTGCTGAGATGTGTGCTGGTGCGTTGTCGTGATGGAAAAGGACTTTCTTGTGGGCCAATCGCGGGCGTTTTTCTTGCAGCTCGGTTTTCAAACGGTCCAATAACGATGAATAATATTCACCCTTTTCCAGATAGTCGATGAGGATTATCCCTTGCGAATCCCAAAAGACAGTCGCCATAAACCTTTCCGGCCGAAGGAACGGTCTTCGCCTTTTTTGGTGGCAGATTCCCCCTTGGTAACCCATTGTTTAGATTGTTGTTTGGTCTCAGGAGTATAGTAATGTATCCATGTTTCATCCACAGTGACGAAATGACGCTTCTCCGGGATTCTTCTGGAATAGCTGCAAACCATCCTTGCAACACTTCACACGATTCCGCGTTGGTGAGCAATCGCGGCACCCATCTTGCGGATAGCTTTCTCATGTCCAAATGTTTATGCAAAATATTATGTACCCGTTCAGTCGAGATGCCCACAGCACTAGCAATCTCACGTACCTTAACTCTTCTGTCATCCATCATCATATCATAGATTTGATCAATGATTTCTGAAGTCGTAACCTCCACAGGCCGTCCAGAACGTTCAGCGTCACTTGTGCCCATATGGCCAGTCCGAAAATTTTGAAACCACTTATAAACTGTTCTAATCGAAGATGCAGAGTCACCATAATGTTTATCAAGCTTCTCTTTAGTCTCCTGAGGCGTTTTGCCTTTCATAAAGTAATGTTTAATCACCACACGAAATTCTTTTTCGTCCATTTCTTGAAAATCACTCGACTTCCTTGATTTACACGAATGCCAAACACAAAGAAATAGACCAATATGGCTGAAACTTAGTGTGCGTTCATTCAAGAGATGCTACTAACTAAACATGACCTCGTTACGCGCCGGTGGTGCCATCTCTCGGACTTTGCACGGACTTTTCAAGCCAGCCTCGTACATCGAACCAACTGGACGTACATTTAGGCAAAGAATTACAGAACACGAAAAAAGTTTCATCCATAGAAAATCTAATTCCACATATGCTAATCATCTTTTAACAGAAAATCACACATTTAACAAGAATTTCAAAATTTTACACACCCAACAAAAAGGTTTAAAACTAAACCTTTTAGAGACAATGCGAATAAATCGATTAAGGACTACAGGTACTTTACTCAACGACCAGGTAGATTTAAGCAATTCACCATTATTGAATTTATTCTCCTAACTCCAAATCTGTGTGGATTTCCCAATACTATCAATGTAATTTAATTAGGTGTAATATTAAAATTAGGAAATTATATAAAACTGTGAATATTAAACCTAACTTGACAGTGTAAAATGTAGATCTGAAGAAGCTGCATCGACAGCGAAACGCGTCATCGCAATTTAAATAAACCAGTGGAAATTGACTAAAAAACAGTCTTTTATTATATAAAAATATGTATGAACAAAAAACCACATAAAACAACAACAAAAGGACCACCACCAAAGAGATGGAGAGACAGCTGGACATCGGAATCACAAGAGGCTTAATAACGAAGTAGAATAGGTCTGTGACCTACTCAGAAGAGGAAGTAAGTAAGTAAGTAAACTAAATTTATTAATTTTGTATGGTTAAAAGTCCATTTTTAGATCGAGCCCGGTGTTGGAGGCTTGACTTTTTTAGTGTTAACAAATGTTATGATACTTGATTCAAACGGTTAAACGAAAGTCCATTTTTGAATCTAGTATATTTTGGGCCTTATCGGGGCATTCCAGGGCACGGGGGCCGTAAAATCAGAGTTAAAGGCTTTTATTCGACTCCCCCGATAGAATAAACAACTAGGCAGACGGTTAGTCGACAGGTCAACTCTGCGCTACTTTTATTTTCACGCTGTATTACATTTCAAACTTTACACCTGAGAAATCTATGAAAACACACCATTGGCAATTTGGAAAGTTCATCAGAATCGGCCAAGTCATTTCGAAACTACTATCATTGAAAACGTAGTGCCAAAACACACTGTACCGTTGTATTCGGTGGGCAGTTTATTTAAAAGTGTACTAAAAAAAACGATAAATAAAACATATGATTATAAATGGGGTAACGATATGACAGAACAACAATGCTACTAAAACAATCACAATGTAAAATAGTAAATTATGCAAAGTGTAAGTTGCACGAACGACAATAATTAGAAGTAGGATCGGCATGGAATATTAATATGTTCCATTCAATTGAAGATAATAAATAAATATATTTAAATGTATACGACTGAGTTCATAATAATAAGAATATACGACATGGATTGTGGCGTGGCTCAGTCCCGTGTAATCTCTTTGATCTACAAATACCTAGACATAGTAAATCATCTTGATTCTTGTTTTATTAATTTTTTTATTATTTTTTTTTAAGAACTGATGATAATTCCTTGAAAAACCCTAAGGGGAGTACAATAGACTAAAAAATTATGTTATAAATATTACGAAACTCAATTAAATCAAAATAGTGGGCAGCCGAAGTAGAAGAAGCATCACTGGGTGAATAACAATAACAGAAGCGGCGGGGACACGATGTAATAATATTGTAATAATTATAAATATTATTATATCGTGTTTCCACCGCAGCGGGGGATTTACGAGAGTTCTTCCAAAACTTCTCGACCTGACACAGATATAATAATAATTAAGGAAACCCAAATATGCAAGTGAAAAACTTTAAAATAAGCGCATAAATATGCAAATAATTTTCTCAAAATATGCACATACAGTCCCTGGCCAAATTATTAGACGCACTGCAAGATTTCATGTAAAATATTAATTACCGAGTGATATTGTACCGTTTTATTATTTTAAATTGATTTGTTTATTAAGTTTTAAAGAAAAGTGAAATTAATGTTAGTAAAAGTCAATATTTAGTTGAGCCACCTTTAGCCGCTATCAAAGCTTTAATTCTGCGCGGCATGCTATCAATGCAAGATTGTACTGTCTCCTGCATTTGAGGATGATGATTCCACACATGAATAATCTTTTCTAGGAGCTGGGTTTTGTTGGTAATCACATCTTTAGCCACTTCTCTTTTCATCAGCTCCCACGGGGTTCATATCAGGGCTATTACCCGGCCAATCCAACAGAGGGATATTTTTTTCTGCCACAAAAGCTTTAACAGACCGAGCAGTGTGGCAAGGAGCTCCATCTTGCATGAAAGTGAATGGTTCCCCATTTGGAAACCATTCTCTGAGCTGCGGAATCAACCGATTTTGTAATACTTCTTTGTACTGATCTTGCCTCATTATTCCTTTGACGACGTACAGACGTCCAGTGCCCTTGCCGCTGATGACTGACCAAATCATCACTTTGGTGGGATGTTTAACCGTCGGGATGACACAATCAGGATGAAACTTTTTCTCCATGACGACGACGCACATACTGAGCTTTATTCTGCAAAATTTCGAATGTGCTTTCGTCACTGAAGCAGACCTGTCAAAAATAGGAAAAATATATAAACTTCCATGTTTATTTGCTTTATTTAACTGAAAATGATAATAATGTATCAATTATTGATTAAATTGCTGTATCTTACCGATCTCCAGAAGTCCACATCTTTGTCTTGCCATTGTTTGGCCCACTTCAGGCGCTTTGCTTTCATTGCAGCTGTTAACTTGGGCTTCCTGGCGGGGCGACAGGCCTTAAAAACTAATTCTTTCAATGTTCTTCGAACAGTGCGCTCAGAAGCATTTACGCTAGCATCCTGGAGTTGTGATTTTATTACCTTTGTGGTAGCAAATCTGTTTTCTACACAAATTTTCTTCAAACATCTCTCTGACCGTGGAGTGAAAATTGGTTTTCTACCGCATCTTTTCTTTCTTTTCGGGCTTAATTCCTTCCCTGACTCAATTTTCTTTTTTATGCGTCGTACACTAGCTTCAGAAACCTCCAATCTTCGTGATATTTCTCGGTTTGTAAATGTTTTCGCAATCACAAGGGCCTTCACTTCAGCTTTTTTACGTGGTGAAAGATCGCCTTTTCTACCCATAATGAAAATAGTCCAATTACTTTTTTAAAACACTGCATACAAAATAAACTAATAACTGAGTAGTATAAAAAACTGTTAAACAAACAATCACAGTCCATAAAGCCACAGAAACACGTCCGTACCTGACTCGATTCCGATCGCGACTGATACAGGTTTGTACTTATTTACGTTCATGTATCACTTTGCCAACACAGTGTTACCATATGTTAAAAATAAATACAAATATGTAGTCTACAACAATTCTTTTAAATAAAAATCAATAATATTGTAGTTTAAATATACCATTATTGCATTAAAAACTCTTAAGAAACATAAAATTACTAAAAAAAATACAGTGCGTCTAATAATTTGGCCAGGGACTGTACATGTAAATATGCAGTAAAAAAAATCGAAATGGACTTGAAAAATGTAAATTTATTGTTTCACATTACATGATACGAGTACTAGGCAAATATAGCAATAAAAAAACCCATTTTAAATTTTCAATATACAGGGTCTTGTTTATTTAGCTCTTTATTTTTGTACGTTGGTTGGAAACATTGCATTAATATTTGTTGTGGCCTATCTCCAGGTTTCGTCTTACTCAATTTGGCAATATGGCAAGCAGTTTTCACGTGTTGCTCTATTTGAATCGCATGGCATCTGCAATAAAAAAAGGAAAATTTAATTAAAATCCCAAAGAAAAAATTCGTTTAAATAGAAATTTCGTTAAATAGAAAATTAGGTGCTTAGGGCAGGCAAAAATTAAAATTCTGCTTTGTACCTTTTTTATTAGATTACCTAGAAATACATACGTTTACGTATGTATTTCTATTTCGTGGTTTCGTTAAATAGAAATTTTGTTCATTAAATGGAACAAAAATAACTTAAATAACATTGAAAATAGCATCAACGGCAAAATCCTGACAAAAATTTCGTTATGTTTAAATATTAAACGAAAATGAAATACCCTGTATATTCAATAGGTATTCAAAAAATAATACTTACAATTTTAACACAGGCAGAACAGTAGATTTTTCCCATATATATTCTTAGTTCTTTGTATGGTTTAATCCACACTGACACACTACTGGCTTTGGGCATTTCACTGTAGTAAAATACGACTCACAAGATAAAAAGCACAAATCGACGTAACCACTTTAAAAGCACAACCAAAAATGAAATCTAATAAATTAATAATACAAGTATGCTCTGATGGCCATCTGGGGTTTACTGACTGGTTTTTACTGACCATAAAATAATAAAATTTATTTGGGGAAAACCACCGGTGCGGCGGCGGCGGCCTAAACATTGATCCTTATTCCGAAAAATAAATGAAAACGCCTGCCAAAGACCTACATTATTATAAATTCCTTCAAATATGCATATATATGCTATTTTTAAAGCATTTATACAAATATTTAGAAAAATGCATATAATATGCAAAATATGAAATATATGCGCTTTGCATATTTGGGTGTCCTTAATAATAATAATAATAAAGATAAAACAGTCTCCGCCAATAGACCCGATATTACTTTTCAGTGCAAAAAAGGAAAAGTCACCTATCTAATTGACATAGCTGTCCCCAGCAACACAAACATCCAAACGAAATACACAGAAAAAATTTCCAAAATACACAGACCTTGCAACGGAAATAAAAAGGCTATGGAGACAAGAAAAAGTCATCATTGTTCCCCTCATTATATCAGCCACAGGCCTTACACCAATACCATTCACACCACATTTAGTACAATTAGTACTCAACATAAACATACACAAAAACATTCAGAAATCAGTGATTTTGAAAACATGTAACATTGTCAGGTCATTCCTTAATATAGAATGGTAATAGCGTTTGTGCTGACTTGGTTTTGGCCCGTCAGCCAAACATGGAACCACATTGATCAAATGTGAGAAAGAAGAACTTTTTGTAGTAATAATAATAATAATAATAATAATCGACTTTATCCCGGGCAGACCACTCAGCAGAAACACACAGGCACACCCAATTATAACAGGAAAAGATGAAAACGTGGTCAGAGAAACACTCCACGGAAAACACAGATACCACATAGAACAAGACCACGTAAATAAAAAATAATCATACACCTGGTTACAGGATGGGCAGCTATTCCCTGAAACAGAAGGCTACTTACTTGCCATCCAGGATAAAGTCATATTAACTAGAAACTACCAAAAGCATATCATCAAAGATCCAACTATTACAGAAGACCGATGCAGGGAATGCCATCAGCAGAAAGAAACGATCGAACACATAACAAGCGGATGTAAAATACTAGCCGGAACAGATTACACAGCCAGACATGACTCAGCTGCCAAAGTAGTTCACCAAGCACTAGCCAGCACATACAAACTCATAGAAACACAGATCCCTACTACAAATACACACCAACATCCATACTTGAAAATAAAGATTACAAGCTCTACTGGGACATCAGCATCCATACAGATAAAACAGTCTCTGCCAATAGACCCGATATTACTTTTCAGTGCAAAAAAGGAAAAGTTACCTATCTAATTGACATAGCTGTCCCCAACGACACAAACATCCAAACGAAATACACAGAAAAAATTTCGAAATACACAAACCTTGCAACGGAAATAAAAAGGCTATGGAAGCAAGAAAAAAAGTCATCATTGTCCCCCTCATTATATCAGCCACAGGCCTTACACCAATAACATTCACACCACACTTAGTACAATTAGGACTCAACACAAACATACACAGAAACATTCAGAAGTCAGTGATTTTGAAATCATGTGACATTGTCAGATCATTCCTTAATACATAATGGTAATAGCGTTTGTGCTGACTTGGCTTTGGCCCGTCACCCAAACATGGAACCACATTGACCAAATGTGAGAAAGAAGAACTTTTTTGTAATAATAATAATAATAATAATAATCGTCTTTATTTTATTTTATACTCGGCGAAATGCACCAGTGCTGTTGTTAACCGAGTTCTTAAAAATATACAAAAGAAATACAAAAAATAAAGAATAAAATAAAAATACAAACTCAAATACAATTTAAGAAGTATCCATTAGTACTTAAACTCTACTTAATCTAAACAAAAAAAGGAAAACATTGTAATTCTACATCATATTGATACCCATATACAAACCATGATCCCCACCTTATCCTATAAAAGATACATAAAAATAACAGTCAATAAGTCTGAAATAAAATCTCTTTAGCTGCCTTCTGAAAGATAGTTCAGACAGAGCAAGCAAACCTTCAGGAATTTCGTTCAGAAGTTTAGCAGATGTATAGCCGAAAGACTGTTTAAACACACTTGTACGATGCCTAGGTATTTGAAAGCGGTCGTTTGTACCTAGTATTACGCTGACGCACCGAACTTCGATGATGCAGCCTTTCACGCAGATACTGTGGCACTCCGGTCCTCAACAGTCTATGCAAAAAGCAACCCAGATGTAGCCTTTTTTCTATCCTTAATACGCAACCATTCCAGCTCCCTCAGCCTGCCACTCACATGATCCCTCCCCCTGCATCCAAAAATAAAACGTACACAGGAATTATGAGTTTTTTTGCAGCTTATACTTCGAGATAAGGTCCAGGCACGGACCGTAAACAAAATTACAATAATTAGAGTGAGAAAGGACAAGAGTCTCACACAAATGTTTTCTTAAGCTCAAATTGAGGATATGCCGATTCTTATATAAGTTACGTAGTGAACAATACGCCCTTTGAGCTACCAAAGAAACCTGCTTTCTAAACCTAAGCTTACTATCAAATAATATTCCAAAATTTTTATATTCAGTAACAAACGGAATTCTCTCCTGGATCATACTTAAATTGAAATTTTGCCGAAGCCCATTCACTGTTTGTTCCAAAATACAGAACTGCCGACTTTCTCGGATTTATCTTCAAACCAGTGTTATTACAGTAGGTAAACATCGAATTTAAACATTAATTAATTTCCTGTTCCGCCTGTAATCCGTTAAGACTATTAAAGCTCCTTAAAATCTGACTGTCATCTGCATATTGTATTAACCTATAATTATTAACATAACAATGCATATCCATTGTATAAATAACAAACAACAATGGTCCCAAAATTGACCCCTGAGGGACGCCTCTATCTAAAGCCAAACTTTGTGACACGCGGCGATTAATCAACACACGCTGTGATCTATCCGCCAAGTAGTCCTTTAATAAATTTATTACTCGTTCTTTAAAAACCATAATAATGAAGTTTGGCACACAACAAGCGGGGATGCAGCGTGTCAAATGCCTTGCTGTAATCGAGAAGAACCAAGGCAGTTGTCTCTCCTTTATCCGCCGCCCTGAGGATATCATCCAAAATGCTTAGCAAGGTTGTTGCAGTGCTAAAACCCCTGCGATACCCCGCATTGACCTTCAAAGAATAAGTTATTATTAAAATAATTAACGATTTGTTTAAAAATTATTTTCTCCAAAATCTTAGACAGAATACTCAAAGGACTAATCGGACGCAGTTCAGAGTAATCCTTAGGGCTTGACACCTTGGGCAAAGGCAATACCAAGTCCAATTTCCAATCGGACGGAAACTTACTCTCTAATATAGATATATTGAAAATATGAGTGAGAAACGGTACGATGAGAGGGCAACAAAGTCTTAATATCTGCAACGTAAGTTGATCAGCTCCAGAAGCATTCGACCTTGTATCAGAGATGGCAGAGATGGCAGAAATGACATATGACACCAAAATGACCAAATTATCAGTGCAGTAAAAAAAGCATTTGAAATTGCACAGTCAAGATACAGCAATATTATGATTTTACATTTTTGATAAATATGATGCTATCCGAGGGTGTGCTTCCTGAGGTGTTGAAAATTGCAAAAATTATTCGGGTATAAAAAAGGGGTAAAAAAAGATTGTATTGAAAATTGCCGGCTTATCGCGCTGCTCTAATAAAAAATAAACCATAAACCTGGAAAAACCCACAACCTCTCCTGACAGTTACCGCCCAATATCCCTGACCAATCACTTATGCAAAGTACTTGAACGCATGGTCCTTCAAAGACTGACCTGGACTCTCGAATCCAACAACTTCCTCCTCCCGTATCAATATGGCTTCAGAAAGACCTACTCCTCCATGGACCATTTAGCATCCCTAGAAAATGACATCAGACGCTCCTTCCACCACAAAAACCATTTAGTATTAGCTTCCTTAGATCTCTCCTCAGCCTTCGACAAAACGGATAAATCCATCATACTGACGCAACTTCAAACACTTGGACTCAAAGGATCGCTACCCAAATTCATCCTAAATTTCCTTCAACCTAGATCCCTGCGCGTCAAAGCGAACGGTACCCTCTCCTCTCCCTACACTTTTTCCCTCGGCGTTCCCCAGGGATCAGTGCTTAGTCCCTCTCTGTTTAACATTGCTATTGCTTCCATATCCAATTATATAACACCTAATATTAAAATCAAAATATTCGCAGATGATATAATCCTCTACTCCTCATCTCTTTCTTCTCAGGATTGCACTAACCACATCCAACATACTCTAGACTCCCTCACTACCTGGGCAAATCAAAATGGCTTCTCCTTCTCCCCCCCCCCTAAATTCACGATTATCCACTTTTGTAAGTTTAATCAGTGTCCTAGACTAAATCCTCTGCACCTCTCTAACAATACCATTCCTATGGCCGATACACTAAAGATTTTTGGTCTAACCTTCGATAATAGACTGACTTGGAAAAACACACATTAAAACATTGAAGACTAGAACCACCACTGACCTTAATTTACTACGCCTTCTCTCCAATATGACCTGGGGTGCAGACTTCCCTTCCCTCCTCCTAAGTTACAAATCACTTATTATCTCTAAACTTGCTTACGGGGGCTTTATTTACGACTCCGCTAGCCCAAACACCCTCAAATCACTCGAACCTATACAAAACCAAGCCTTTCGTACAACTCCCATACCCAGCCTACAATGTTTAGCTGCCTCCCCCCCCCTTACACCTAGTGCGTCAGCTGTCCCTCATGAAATTTTATTCCACCTCCCTACACAGGCCTCACACTAAGCTCTCCTTTAATCTTTTCAACGTACATATACCAAATCAAACGTTCCCCCCCAATTCAATCCCTCAAAGAATTTCTTCTGTGCTCTCTCTACACAACATCACTCCTCCAAATACATTTATCCTTTACAACCTACCTTTCCTTCTTGGCTTTCTCCAACTCCCCAATAGCTCTTGCAATGTTATCATACAATAAATCTGACTATTCCTGCACCCATCTCAACAAATTATTTTTAGATAATATTGCTACCAAATACCCCAACCATATTCTTATTTACACCGATTTGTCTAAAACCGAAAAGGGAGTGGGCGCTGCTTTCATCACAAATTCCACCATCAGAATGCTCAAACTCCCCCACTATGCATCTATCTTTACAGCGGAGCTTTTGGCAATTAAGAAGGCTATGAAATTTGCACTAACAACCTCAAAATACAACAATATTCTCATTATCTAGGGCTCCCTCAGCGCACTGTCCTCCATCAAATCTAGAAACCGGTCTTACAATTACATCAGACAAATCCTCGATCTGATTTATACCGCAATCTTGAAGCATCGATCTATCTCACTATTCTGGTTGCCCAGCCACATTGACAACCGAGGAAATGATAGAGCAGATCACTATGCCAAACTTGCCATCACGAGAGGCATTCCAATCTAGGACAACAACCACTTCTTCGATTTTAATTCTTATTTAAGTTCTATTTACAATTCCCTTTTCTAACTACAATGAGATCTTGAAAACCCCAACTATGGCCCCTCAAATCAAACGCTCTTCTCCCACTACACTTACCAAACTTAACAAGAACAGAAAATGTCATTTTGAGGAGAATTGCATCTAGCTATTCATATGCTACCCAAAGCCATCTTCTGAAAAACGAAAATGAACCTGCATGCTCTACATGCGGATCACCTCTCACTGTTGCTCACATCTTTAACCCATCAGAAGCAGACACAACATTCCCTCAAACATACATACTATCATTAAAAATCTTGTAGATCTCATTACTGATGTTATAAATTATTTCAAAACATTGAATTTTCAAATCTAACCTACAAACTTGGGCGCTAAATAACCTAGTAGTTGATGCGCCTAGCTCCACAAACATCCATCCATCTATATTATTAAAAATTGTGGAAAGAGTAATAAAGTACGGCATCTTGCATGGGGCACAAAATAGATTTCTCAAGGGTAATTCCACAATATCGACAATTTACGAATTTATTAATAAAGTTTACACAAATCTAAATCTGAAAATGAAAACATTAGGCCTATTTATGGACTTAAGTAAGGCGTTTGACCTTGTAAATTACGATCTTCTGCTGGATAAGTTGAATGTGTAAATGGATTGAGGGGAAAAATTAATGAACTACTTAGGAGTTACTTAACTGGGAGAACTCAACTCGTACATGCAAATACAACAAAGTCGGACATAGTACCGATAAATATAAGTGTACCGTGGGGATTTGTTTTAGGACCTCTCTTGTTTTTGCTTTTTGTGAACGATCTTCCTAATATAGAAGAGCAACATAATCTCATCATTTTTGCCGATGATAATAGTTACGTTTGCTCTCACAAAAGTAAAGAAGAAGTGCTAGTGTGTGCACAAGATATCTTAAATAATTTTTTAAAATTGTTTAATGCCAAGAAATTATGTATAAATACACAAAAGTCTGTATTCATTGATTTTACTCCTCAATCTAAAGCAATATCTGAAAGTTATCTATTAAAAATTCAAGGGAAAAGTATCCAACAAGTAGATGAAGTAAAATTTTTAGAAATACATTTGGAAAATAGCTTAAGTTGGGAAAGCCATATTGATGCTCTTTGCAGGACTTTATCATCGTCGTGTTTTGCATTATATAAATTGAAAGATTTGACCAATAGAAATGTCTTGTTGTGTTATTACTATGTACATTTCTATTCAAGAAATAAATATGGCATAATTTTTTGGGGTTGTTCTTCTTATAGCCTCGGGGTTTCTCGGCTACAAGAGCTATGAAAGCGATAGTTAACGCTCCGAAAAGTGCATCCTGTGGACGGATTTTTAGAGATTTAAGGATCCTCACAGTATCTTGTATTTTCATGGTTCAAATTTTGTTATTTGTGAAGCAAAAACCACAAAAATTTCGTTACTAACAATTATTATCACGATTATAATACTGAGGGAGAATATCGATTGGGAGACAAAGAAATAAAAATAATATGCTACGCCGATGATGCAGTAATCATATCAGAAGACGAAGATAACTTACAGAGACTCCTACATAAGTTTCAACAAATAGCAAAAGTGTTTAATATGCAAATATCTATATAGAAAACAAAATCCCTTACAATATCTAAAGAACCGAAAAGATGCAAACTCGCGATCTATGATCAGAGTGTAGAACAAGTGATGTCCTTCAAATATCTAAGGGCAAACATAACAAGTACCAGGAACCTTAAGGAGGAAGTAAAAACTCAAACAACAAAGGCATCATTAATATCAGGATACTTAAGAGATATAATTTGGAGAAATAAATATATGAGCACCAGGAGCAAAGTAAGAATATACAAAACATGCGTAAGACCGATCATGATGTACGCGATAGAAACCAGAGCGGAAAACACAATAACAAAACGACTCCTAAGAACAACAGAAAATGCGAACACGATCGATAACAGGACATACCTTATTTGACCGGAAGAGATGTGAGAAATAAGGGAAATGTGCAAAATACAGGATGTGGTGAGATGGGCAAGGAATAGAAGAAGAGAATGGAGAGACCATGTGGACAGAATGCCAAATGACCGGTTGGAGAATGTTGCAAAAGGGAAGCGACCAAACACACCTCGACTGCTTGGAAGACCACTAATAAGATGGTATGAGAGCTGGTCTTCATCATCGCAATTGTTTCTGGGAAACCTTTGAAGTGACCACAGGACATGGTCCTAACGTAGGAAGAAGAAGAAGAAGAAGACTATAATAGAAGGTACCGTGATAACTATACTATTTCATTCCACAGTTTGTCCACAATGGAAAACAATCCCCGTTATATTGGCATTCTCCTATTCAATAAATTGCTCCCCCCTCCCGTTTTCGAAATATTGATAATATAAAATTGTATAAAAGAACATTAATTGATTTTTTTTGGAAAAATGTTACTATAGTATAAACGATTTTTTAACAGATAGAGGCTACTATAGTAAGTTGCTAACTTTTGTTTGCTTTATTACATTTATATAAGTTCGTTTATAATTCTTCTTCTCATTCATTTAAAATAGTGCCTGACTTGTTCTATGCTGTTGTGTATGGTCTCCTGGATTAATAAAGTTTATTTATTTATATCTCTGGAGTATCACCAGGAGTATTGTCTTGAGTTTTGGACCTCAAAAAACTTGTGCTCTTTTGTTTATAAATAATTTAAGTTTTTAAAATGCGTTTTTGAGCTTAAAATGTGTGATACCCCAGAGAGGATAAAAACATAATATTGCTGTATCCAAACTATGCCTATCTTATCATTATTTTGACCTTTTTTTATTCCGCTATATGATGTTTGTTAAGTATTATCTACTAGATAGCTTAGAAGAAGTGTTCAAGGAACTTGAATTGGAGAAAAAGGGGATCAGTATAAATGGACAAAAATTAAATCATCTACGTTATGCTGATGATGTGGTGCTAATATTAAATAATTTTGAAGACATACAGGAAATGATTACTGAACTACAAAACAAATCAAAGAGGATTAGAGTACTGCTAAATAGAGATAAGACAAGACACGAGGCTTCAAAATGGAATGCAGAAAACTTGAATATGTAGAGGAATACATCTACCTAGAGCAGCGTTTCACAACCTTTGGGGCGCGCCCCACTAGGGGGACATAATTGGGGGGGGGGGGGGGCGAGCGTATGGAAAAGAAATTATTATTAAAAACATTCATTAAAAACATTTAATATAATTTATCGAAAGGAAAGCAAAACAAAATACATTCTGACATATTAAAAAATAAAATACACATTTACACTGATATAATACACCTATAAATAGGATTGTATTAGTACTGCACAATGTATTTACCTAATAATTAACATATCAATACTAAATTAAAAACAAGTTTAAAAATTATTAGTGACTCCCTTGGGCCTGTTTTGCAGAACAAAGATTTTCGAAGGATAATTTAATATTAGAAATAGACACTCTAAGTTTTTTTTCTATATTTAGTTGAGATCTATATTTTGTTTTCAAAGCAAACCACCGCAGAAAATCCGGTTTGGCAAAGGTAGGATGTTGAAAATGGTAACAGTATACAAAATGCTCTTGTTTTCAGTGGAGAAAACTTATCATTCACCCCTGCCCAAAATTCAAACAATGATTTATTATTAAATTGTCTTTGGATTTCGCCACTTGCCGTGAAATCTATGAAGATTTCTTCTTCGGAAGTTGAGAGCCCTTCGGGAGTATTTTAAAATGGATTCCTAACCCACTGATAACTTGCTACCAAGTTGTCGTCAGTAAGAAAATACTTTTTAAAATTCTTTGTCAACATAGCTAGATGATTTAAATGGTTACTAAAACAACTTTCACATGTTGTTCTTCAGCCTTGTATGTTTTAAACACATTCACCCACATTTGCAAACATTTCTAGGTTTTTTTGCTTTACATTTTTGTTCCACAATTCCAATTTTCTACAAAAAGAATTAATTTTATCACTTGTATCGAATATACATATGTGTATTTGTTTCTTGGAGTTGAAGATTTAAGGGACTTAGTTTCTCGAATATATCGACCAAGTAGCTCAATTTCATTACAAATAAACTATGTCAAAACTTCTCGGCTACCGGTCGGTTTTCCTCTTCTAGAAAAATGGCGATTTCATTTCTTAAATCATAAACACGTTGCAACATTTCTCACGTGATAACCATCTTGCCGTGCAGTAAAAAAAAGTGGGTGTAGTGAGCACAATATTCAGAACAGTTGAATGAGCACTATCGGTACATATTTGGACGCAATTTTTCCACTTCATATTTGCCTCGTTTATAAAATCATTTAAGATAGCAAATAATGCGAGTGATGTTGCTTTGAGTTCTATTAGTTTGCCGAAAAATAGTTCTTCTGCTGCTGACATACCATCACAAAATCGAACATAGGCAATGAAAAGAGCATCGTTATTGCTAGCTGTTGCCTCATCAAGCTGAATTGAAAACAATTTGTCACGCAGCTTTCCGAAAAGCTGATGGTGTACATCTTCAGCTATATCACCAATTAGACGGGCAACAGTATCATTTGATACAGGTATGGATAGCAATTGTTTGGCAAAATTATCTCCAAACATAGTTTCTACAATCTCAATTGCTGCTGGCCAAACAAGCTCTTCACCAATGGTGTGAGGCTTTTTACATTTTTATATGAAACTTTGTAAGAGGCAAGTAAAGCTTTTTCATTCACACATTTAAAAAATGATCGACAAGATTTTTGAGCAAATAACACACAGGGGCCTTTCTTTTTCATTTACTTCAGTACTGGTACACCCTAAATTTAAGTATTCATGAGAATATTTTCTTGATTTTATTTTCGGAATCACGCTCGTCTGTGCACTTATTGATGCTTCAATATCGTCTAATGCTCGCTTACGCCCACTTAAAAATGTATCCATGATTCTGTATAAATTGACTGCAGTGAATACTTAATACCTTGAATTTCAATTAACAAGTAAATTACAACATACACATTCACGATAAATCCGATAGCAGTAGAGGAATCAACTCGACTGAGACGGGCTGTAATTGAACGAGGTGCAGCATTTATACACTTTTGGGCAGACTTTCCGAATGTTCGAGACAACTAGAAACTTCTCGCGAAGTCGTTACCGATATGGTGGACGTGACAAAGAGCAATAGAGAGGCATCGATTCTAGTTTTCTCAACGCAGCAGAAATGTGTTGCCAAATATGAATAAATTTACTTATTCTTGGTAGTTTGTAAGGTTTGTAATTAAGGTCATAGTGTAGCTTTAGTATCAAAATACTGAAAATACATTATTATTGCATGCATTGTTATTGTATGAGAGGGGGAGAGACGCGATGAAAATTATGTTTGAATATGGGGTCGCAAATACTGAAAGGTTAAGAAACGCTGTCCTAGAGCAAATAATACCATAAAGTGTGGAAAAGCAGATCAAACGGCAGAAATACAGAGAAGAATCAGACTGGTGGGGAGAGCATTTGCCAAATAAAGCAAAATGCTAACCAACAAAAGAATTCCTGTGAAACTACGAAAGATGATGTTTGATCAATGCATCCTACCGGTTCTCACCGACGCAGCCCAGACATGGACATTGACTAAGAAGATGACGGACCAACTGATTAAAACACAGAGAGCAATGGAACGCCAGATGCTGAATATAAGATTACAAGGCAGAATCAGAAACGAAAGTATAAAACAAAAGACCAAAGTGATAGACGTAAGAGAACAGGTAGCAGGTTTGAAATGAAGATGTGCATGTCACACAATGAGACAAGATCGGAGATGGAATAAAAGAATACAAGAATGGAAGCCATGGTTGGGACAAAGATTCAGAGGAAGGCCCCAAATAAGATGAAAATATGACCTGGAAAGAACGACTGGTTTAGGATGGATCAGAAAGACGCAGAATTAATAGGGATGGAAAAAGAAAGGGGAGGCCTATGTCCGACACTGATGACAGATAGATACCATAAATAGATCGACTGGATGGCGTATTCTTTATTCTCTACAAAATGACATGTTAGGAAAAGACTCAGTTATCCACTCAAATAATTGTTTTGGCGTTCGCATGGAATTGGTTACTCTTTGAAGGCTGATTCTAGCACCAAAGCCATCACACGCACCTTTACCATGGGATGTTGAAAAAAAGTGCTACTCTAGAGCTAAACCAAAATCTTTTAAATGATGAGTAAGATTAAGTTTTTTTTTGTTTTTGTATTGCGCACCTGCCCCATCAGAAAAATATGAGTTTGTCTCTGTTCCAGTATTCAATAATTTCGTTTCTAAGTTTTTGATGAGTATGCATTTGAACATTTAGATAATAAAGATTACCTTTCTACTTGTTCGTTTTTTGGATAATCTATAATATATATAAAATGCAACGTCTCTCTGTCTGTCTGTCGGTCTGTTAGTCTGTCCGTCCGTCCAATAGTGCACTTATTACTGGAGAACCACTTATCCGATTTACGTGCTTTTTTTTTAAAACATGCATGTTCTCTGGCAAGGTTATAGGCTATATTTTATTACGTTAGGTTACATAAGGAATAAGCAGTGACGATAATAGTGAATCAAGTCGGAAAAAAAGTTTGCCGCTAGCGCACTCTCTTGCAATACGCCTAAACAGTTAAATATGGAACAATATCATGTAACAAAGAATAATATATATATATATATATATATATATATATATATATATATATATATATATGTAATGCAACGTCTATCTGTCTGTCTGTCTGTCCGTTAATGTACTTATCATTCGGGAATCACTTATTCGATTTACGTGTTTTTTTTTTTTAATTCTTATCTTAATATTTATCAAAAAAAATCTATAATATATATAAAATGCAACGTCTCTCTGTCTGTCTGTCTGACCGTTAGTGCGCTTAACACTCGAGAACCACTTATCCGATTTATGTGTTTTTTATAACATACATATGTTCTATGTTACGTTAGAAAACATAAGGAATAAGCAGTGACGATAATAGTGAACTAAGTCCACGCGAGCGGAGCCGCGGGCACTGCTAGTGTATATATAATTTTCATATAGAAGTACTAATATAAGAGGATGACCTTTCAAAAGCACGAAAGGGGTGCAGACGTGAACGAGACTCCATTAGAACTTTAGCCGCGCCTGACGCGCACTCGAAGTTATTTAATATTTTCCGACCTAATAGAGACCTCACTTTTAAAAAAATGAATGAAAAAATTATTTAAACCATTTCATTGGCGAAACCCAACATAAGAAGCAATAAAATGACAGAAGAATGAAGTTTTTACGATAAATAGAACTGGACATATTGCTTTTTTAATGTGCCGCCGATTAGTGAACTACAATAATTTATAACATCCATATTGTGTAAAATATACGTTTCGAAAAAAAATATCGATATATGTGTCGATTAATTTCATGTACACAAGCCATTAAAAATTTTTCAGGCAAATCAGAAATGTGAAGCCAAAATAGGTGTACGGTTTGTAAAAGAATGACCCATATACTTGTATTTATTAATCATGACCCGTTGTGTTACACAATAACTTCGTCGGATGTGATGGTTACATACGTTAAAAAATAAAAGTGGAAATTTGTCTTCTATCACAGTTGTTATGAATTTCGATCAAGTACCAGCCATTATAATTCAAAATTGTAAGCAAACTTGTCACTGGTGATGACGAATATAATTAATAACGACAAATTTTCAGTAATTTTTATTATTCACCTTTCAGCATTACAACGCATTATTTTAAGTGATAGGTAATTTATGGTGAAACACTAATCATAAATGAAAGTTGACCGGGGGACTAGAAGGCTTCAGTTTCAACCTTGACTTGTTTGGCTATAAAAAATAATGCATAATACTTTTAAAACCATACAAAATTGATCAACACGACATTTAAAATCGATATTTCGTTTTGCTAGCGAGTTATCGTGATAAGAGACGGAGAGGCAGGGCGTTGGAAAATAATTTTGTGGTTCAAGTACCCTGAAATGTAAGGAAATGCAAAAATCTCGAAGAGTATTTTTACGAATACATACACAGAAAATACCCTCTGTCTTTTAAAATTAAAAATATTCTAGTGCGGTAAAAAAGGTGAAAATAATGATGAGATAGACATAGTTTAGGTACAAGGGTATCACCAGGAGTATTGCCTTGAGTTTGAGACCTCGAAAAACCTGTGCTCTTTTGTTTATAAACAATTTAGTTTTCAAAACGCGTTTTTTGATCTTAAAATGGACAATTGGATTTAAGTTGCTCAAATGCATACATAACCTACAAAATTGAAAAAACAAGCTAAAAACTGTTTTTTTTTTTTCATTTTATCGTACAGGTTGACTAAGTGAACTTGTTGGCTTGAACCTTTCAGAAAATATACCTTTTGGTATAGTAAAAATACCCTGAAATTTTGGTACAAAAATATTGTACCCGGTGGGCATAATTGAATTTGAATTGTCCGACAATTTATGTCATTTGGTCTAAAATGGATATTTTTTTTCCAGATTTAAGTCTTGACGCCAACTTTCCGATGCCGAAAAAACGCATTTGTTGTTATTTGATTAATAAACAAAACATAAAAAACGGTTAAAATGACTCCAAAAAAATTTTTTAAATGGCACCGGAAAGCTGGTGTCGAGACACATTTTTTTTTTTATGGATCTAGCACACGTGGTGCAGGGAAGTCCCTATAGCGCTCCAGAAGCAGCATGTGTGCGGAAATAGGGATTCACGTTGTTCTTGAATCGCTGTAAGTTGTACTCAATGAGAAACACAGCGCTGGGCAAATTATTCCAAAGGGATGATGCTCTCCATATAAAAGACTGCTTGAAACGCGTTGTACGAGGAGTAACAAGCTGAACCTAATATGGATGTGAAGCACCAGCGTGACGTGTATTTCTAACATGCACCACTTTGGGAGGAAGCTTAAACGGGCTACATCCTTCGAGCACTTTCTATGAAAATATTTGTAGAACAGACTCAAGTCGCCAATCGTTCTTCGATGTTCCAGCAAATCAAGGCCGCCGGTCAGTTCCGGGTCTCTAGTCAGACGAACAGCTCTTCTCTGAACAGAATGCAACAAATGCAGTGTATGTTTGGGAGCGGAGCCCCAAACATGGGAGCAATACTCCATAGTTGGTCGTATTTGAGCTTTGTAAAGAAGTGACAGTTGTTGTGGAGTGTAAAGCTTTCTGGTTCGAAATAATATTTCCCACTTTTGAAAAGCTCTCCTTGCCATGCCTGCAATATGTTCATGCCAGGACATATTTGCTTCCAAACTAACGCCCAACAAATTGAGCGATGATGCTAGGGGAATGGAGTACCCCGACATAACTATGTCGGGTTCAGCAACGTTAACTTTTTTAGAAAAAATTGCCGCCTGGGTTTTTGTAGCGTTAAATTCCATTTGATTACTGTCACCCCAAGATAGAATTTCTTCCAGGTCTTTGTTAAGTTGAACGACCTCCTGCTGTCTGCGGATATTCGCCTGAGCAGCCGATGTCCGAGCATTCAAAGTGAATGAAGAAACAAGCGTACTGTCATCTGCGAAGCTGTAGATTGGATTCCCGGTCTTTTCCAGCAGATCATTAATGTAAATGAGAAAGAGAGTAGGAGACAGTATGGAGCCTTGGGGCACACCGGCGTTGATAATGAAGGTGTTAGAAAGAAATCCGTCGACCGCCACTCGTAAAGAACGCTCTCTGGGGAAACATGAGAGCCACAAACAGACACACCACAAGAGCGTAGCTTAGCCAACAGTCCATCGTGCCAAACACGGTCGAATGCCTTGGATATGTCAAGAGCAACCGCTCGAGATTCTCCAAAGTGTTCAATTGGATTGTTCCAAACATGTGTTACATAAGTCAGAAGATCTCCTGTTGACCTATGTTTACGAAAGCCATATTGGGGATCGCTAATAACATTGAATCGTTCAAAATGCTGATTGTTAACCTTTTCCATGACTTTCGATATTATTGAAAGCAGTGCGACTGGTCGGTAGTTATTTGGCAAGGTCTTCTTGCCTTTTTTAGGTATCGGCTGAACCGTGGCACATTTCCAGCAGGACGGAAATATTCCCTTTCTGTAGGATAGGTTGAAAAGTCTATAGAAAACTGGTGTTAGTTTCCTTGCACAGTTTTTGAGAACTATGGCAGGTATTCCGTCAGCGCCAGAAGCCTTTTTGGTGTCTAGCTTCATCAGAATACGCTTTATGATACGCTGTCTGAAGACAACATCGGGCATCTTTGACTGCAATATGGGAATAGTAGGTGGTGTTTTTCCTTGGAAATCGACAGTAGAATGTGAAGCAAAGAGTTCAGCCAACAAATTCGCTCTCTCAACAGGTGTGGTTGCAATGGAATTATCTGGCCGTGTGAGTGGTGGTATGGTGGATTTGGTGAAATTTTGAGTAACTGCCTTAGCGACTGTCCAAAAGGACCTGAAATTATTGGGACAAGCGAGAAGTTTGTTTCTGATTCGTTGATTGTGTGCCTCCTTGGCCTCGTCGATAATTCCTTTGCATTTGTTCCGGGCACGAACAAAGGTGTTACGATTTATGGTGTTAGGATTTTCACGTCAATTTTGAAAAAAAAGATCCATTTTGGACCAAATGACATAAAATGGCGGGCAATTCAAATTTTAAAAGACAAATTCAATTGTGCTCAGTGTGTTCAATATTCTTGTCCCAAAATTTCAAGGTATTTTTGCTATAACTTCTTCTCATGCCGTCTTCTATTGGCGACCACATCTCTAAATGCGTCTCTATCTCTTACCACATGGAACAGTTCTTCAACGCTGGGATTCGTCCACTTCCTTTATGTTTCGGAGTCAAGAGTTCTTCTTCCTGCCGATACTTTTCCTTCCCTCTACTCTTCCCTGCATTATGTTCTATAGCAACAAGTACTTGTCGTTGCGCAGGATGTGTCCTATGTAAGATGTTTTTCGTAACTTGATAGTAGTTAGGAGTTTTCTTTTGCTCCTAGTACGTCTCAGTACTTCGTCGTTGGTGACTCTATGAGTTCAGAGTATCTTTAGTATGCGTCTATACAGCCACATTTCGAACGATTCTAGCTTTTTGGTAATTTGAGCTTTCAAGGCCCAAGTCTTCACTCCACACAGTACCACCGACCACACAGAGCATAAGAGTACTTTACAAATGCCTTTCGAGCCATGTCTATTCTGATTTTGATTTCTTCATTTGGATCTAGTTGTGCATTTATGATTGAACCGAAGTTCTTGTATTTTTAAACCTGTTCTATTTATTTTTCATTCAGTGAAAGTATAGAGTTAATGTTTGGGAATGTAATGAAAGACTGATTTTGTCAAATTTCCACTTCCACTGAAACTGTATGACGCGTTTCGCTATACAGCTTCGTCTGATACAAAATGATATTTGAATATTAGTCTTGTTACATTTTTTTTTTTTTTTTTTTAATTTTTTTTTTTTATACAGGGAGAAATCCGCTTTATGGATTTCTGGAGCAGTCTGCGTCACCGTAAGGGTGCCCCAAGGTGCTCCAGGTATGTGGGGCTCACCGACCTGAAGGGTTGGCATACCCACTAAAACTCCTTGTGAGCTGGGAAAACCCTCTACTCCTTTTACAATTCTGGTCTGTCAATGTCTAGATATTTGATGTATGCTAACTCTAAGGTTAATTTTCTAATATGTGGATCTAACCTACCTTAACCTAACTTAATGCTAACTTAACCTAGTTCCCCATTTTCCGGGGTGTGGTGTTATAATTGTGTTAGTCGTGTGTGTTGTTTACACTTTTTAAAACTGAAGGAGTTGCTCAACTAAACTACGGCCTTAATTAATGAAGGGTAGTCCATGATGAATCTAGTGTTAGTTAGTCTAGTGGTAGAATGTCCGTTGGTCGTAGGTATCGATTGCCGACATTTACGTTGCCTCTGAAAGTGTTCGCTATCTCGGGTTAGGATGGACCGCTGCTTTCTCAAGGAAGCGAAGCTGGGCATTACGCGTGAATTCTTTTATCGTGGGCATTTCAAACTCCCTGTGCAACTGATTGTTGCGGACGAACCAGGGAGCTCCTGCTATGATACGGAGGGCTTTATTTTGGACTGTCTGGACCTTGGTCCGATGAGTTTTGGACATCTGGCACCAAGCCTGACAGGCGTACGTAAGTCCGGCCCTGATCATCGATTTGTAAATTAGCAACTTGTTGTTAGTTGATAACTTACTACGACGATTCAGGAGCGGGTACAGCTTCCCTAGAAGCTGATTTCCCTTGCGCACGACCATAGGCACTTGGTCCTTCCATACGAGCCGTTTGTCGTATAGAAGGCCCAGGTACTTGATGTTGTTGGCCCATCGGAGCCTAGTTCCATTCAGTGAGAGTTGAGGAGGGGGTATGCGGAAGCCTTTTCCAAAGATTATGGCCTGGGTCTTGGCTGGATTGACCTTAATCCTCCACCGGTCAAACCAGTCAGAGAGGCGCGTTAGATGACGTTGAAGTCGGGCCGTGATGTGATCAATTCTCGCTGCTGAAGCGGTAATGGCCGTGTCGTCAGCGTACAATTGGAGGTTGGTGAATCGATCCTTAGGGATATCGGACGAGAAGATATTGAAGAGGTGCGGGATAAGGCGGAGCCTTGTGGGACTCCGGCCCTTATACTCTTTACCTCGGATAGGGATTGTTCGACACGGACTTGGAAAGTCCTATCGGAGAGGAATGATTGAACCAGAGTTGTTAGGTGAGAAGAGTAGCCAAAACGGATGAGCTTAAGGATTAAGCCTTCATGCCAGACTTTATCGAATGCTTTGGAGATGTCAAGGAAAACAGCGCCAACCCGGAAACCGCGGTTGAAACCGCTGGAGATGTACTGTGCCAGTTTTGTGGCGTGATGAATGGTTCCATGCTTTGGTTGAAAGCCGAATTGTTCATCAGGGATGATGTTGAGTTCGGTGCTTTTGTCTCTGATTTCCTCAAGGATAACCCTCTCGGCCACTTTGCCCAATGTTAATATTAGGCTAATTGGCCGGTAGCTGTCAGCCTCGTGGGAAGGAGAGCCAGGCTTCCGAATCATCACAATTTCGGCTTTCTTCCAAGTAGTGGGAAAATAACTGAGTCGGAAAATGCCATTGATGATGTTGGTGATCTCTGAGATCTGCTTAGGAGGAAGCTCCTTCAGAGATTTGGCAGAGATTTTATCATGGCCTGGGGCTTTCTTAGTTGAGCGGGTCTGAATGATGGACTTGACTATTTGCGGAGTCGTAAAGATCCGCACGGGAGGGAGTGGGGTTTGGTTGAAGATGCGAATGGTTCGGGCCACCACCGCATCTCTGCCGAATCGTGGGTGAGTGTGAGGGTTTGGTTGAAACCTGTCCTCGAGCATTTCTGCGAATAGACCTGCCTTCTCTAGAGGGGAAGATGCGGTGCCATTCTCGTGACGTAAGGAGGGAATTTGGCTAGGTCCGTCATTGGAGACGGCTCTCGCCATCCTCCAGACGGATGTGGTGTCAGGGTTTAAGTCTTCGAGTTTGGAGTTCCATCTATCATTATGAAATTGATATAGGGCCTCTCTGACTATTTCAATATGTTGATTTGCGAGCCTTTTGATGTTAGGGTCGCCGGTCCTTGTAACTCTCCGCCGGATGCGGTTTTTCTCTCGGATTAGTTCCTTGATGTGGGCGGGGAGTTTGCCCTGCATCTTTGCTGGGAAAGTTCGAGTGACAGTGGCATGGGAAAAAGCCTGCTGAATGTCTGCGGTTAACTTGTCAACCGCAGCATCCAGTTCCTGAGGGGTGTTGATTCTTGGGATTGGATCAGTATTGTGAAGCTGTTGTTGGAAACTAGTCCAATCCGTAATTTTGCGAGTGACAGTGTCGGGGGTTCTGTCAGCCGGATTTCCCAGTGTGAGAATGATTGGGAGATGATCTGAGGAAAGTTCGTGGAAAACTGTGATGTTATGGCGGAGATTCAGATTCTTGACTAGGAACATGTCAAGAAAATCTGGTTGACCTCTACCGATGAAGGTGGGCTCGTCTGGAGTTATGGGATTGAACAAAAATCTTTGTTGAAGGGCGTATAAATCAGTGCCATTCCTGTTCGTTGTTAGGTTTCCCCACAGAACATTCTTGGCATTGAAATCTCCGCCCAGGATAGTTACTTGGTCATCAGGACCGAAAAGTTGCCTGTAATCATTTAAAACTATGGGATGGGTTGGGGAGCCCCTCTGGTAAATGGAAGAGATCATAACAGAGTTATTATTTGACATGTTGACTGTGATTGTGGACGCCTCGGCAGAGACTAAGTTGTAGCTTGGGGGTGGGGGGTTGTGGCTGAGGGAGCACCTGACAAGGATGAGAGTGCCATCATTCAGGACGCCCACCTTGTCATCCCTGTAAGCATGGAAATTTGGGATTTTGAAACGTTTACCTGGTTTTAAGAAAGTGTCTTGTATGAGGGCAACATCGATTTTATGCTCTTGCAGGAAATGGAGCAGTTCTTGTTTTTTTATTGGAGATGCTGAAGCAATTCCAGGACATAATGTTTAAAGTCGACGGTTTGAGTTGTGTATTTATGTCCGTGCGTTAGTAATTGTTTGGGTCATGAGCGTTTTCATCTGCTAGTCTTGTTACATTTATACAAATACCCTAAGGTAGATAGGTAATAAAATTAATACTATATGCTAATGAATATTGCTGGGAAATCCATTCTGAATATTAATTGTATAAATTGAGTAAAGGTGAGTTACCATGGGCCAGACAGGTATCTTTTTGTCCGTTTAAGATGATGTCTGAATTTTTAATTCTATTTATTTCTAAATTTTCTAATAGGCTTAATTTTACGCCTTTGTTTTGTATGTGTAGAATTTTAAATTTATCGTCAAAAAGATGATTTGATTCTGTTAAATGATTACTGTACGCTGAGTCAGTTTTGTTTTTTAAAAGCTTCTTTTATGTTCTGAAATCCGAGTTTCGAATGAGCGACCTGTCTGATTTATGTAACTTTTATGACAAGAACCACAATTCAACTGATACACTCCAGATTTTTTTGATCTATTTTGTTTTCCCTTTGCGTTTTTGATAAATTTTCCTAACGAGTTGTTTGTTCTAAAACCTATGTTGATATTATATTTGTTTAAGTGGTTTTTAATGTTCTCTGACGTGTTACCAAAATAGGTTAAAACATTATATTTTTTCCTGTGTTTTCTTTCTTGGGGTATACTAAAGAAATAGCTTCATTTTTTAATTTTTTGTTTAGAATTGACTCTATGGTGTCAGGAGAATATCCGTTGTTAACAGCAATTTGTTTTATTAGATTTAATTCTTTATTAAAATCATCTACAGATAAGGGGACACTTACAAGTCTATGAAACATAGTGTGGTAAGCTGCCAATTTGTATTGTAGAGGGTGAGCTGATTTTATGTTTATTGTAGTATTTGTATGTGAGGGTTTGTGAAAAATAGAGAATTTGTGTTTGTTGTAATGTCTGGTTATCGTTAAGCCAAGAAAATTAATTTTATCGTCGACTTCTAGTTCCATAGTGAATTTAATATTTTTATGTATTGAGTTTATATAGTTAAAAACATTGTCAAGTTGCCGCTCTGTACCATTAAAGCAAGCAAAGATGTCGTCTACCTATCGGTACCAATACAAAAATGATTTGCTAAATTCTTGTCGATGTATATGTTTTTCTAGGTTATCCATGAATATTTCTGCTAAAAGCGGGCTAAGACTACCCATTATGAGACCTTAACTACTTAAACAAATATAATATTAACATAGCTTTTAGAACAAATCGTTAGAAAAATTCATTAAAAACGCAAAGGGAAAACAAAATAGATCAAAAAAATCTGGAGTGTATCAGGTGAATTGTGGTTCTTGTCATAAAAGTTACATAGGTCAGACAGGTCGCTCATTCGAAACTCGGATTTTAGAACATAAAAGAAGCTATTTAAAAAACAAAACTGACTCAGCGTACAGTAACCATTTAACAGAATCAAATCATCTTTTTGACGATAAATTTAAAATTCTACACATATAAAACAAAGGCGTAAAATTAAACCTATTAGAGAATTTAGAAATAAATAGAATTAAAAATTCAGACATCATCTTAAACGAACAAAAAGATACCTGTCTGGCCCATGGTAACTCCCCTTTACTCAATTTATACAATTAATATTCAGAATGGATTTCCCAGCAATATTCATTAGCATATAGTATTAATTTTATTAATGTAATGAAAAACTGATTTTGTCAAATTTCCACTTTATTTAGTTTCACTGAAACTGTATGACGCGTTTCGCTATACTATAGCTTCTTTTGATGTATCAGCCTGTTTTTTCAATTTTATAATCTATCACTTGTTGCTAGTAATTATGCAGTGGGTTTTTAAAGTAGTATTAAATAACCGGTCAAGTGCAAGTTGAACTTGTGCAGTTAGTGTTCCGTACGTTGATTGCTTTTAAAATAAAAAGTTTCATTACTGAGGTATAAAATGATCAGTGACTTCACAAAACACACCCCAAATGAGTTTTCAACAAAGTTTGTTTCCAAACTTTACTGAAATCTGATGACCTTGAAATTTTTGTTTTTTATATACCAGGTAAATTATTAAAGGTAATGCACTCGTGATAATTTTCGTTCAATCTACACCCCGTGGAGAATATTCCAGAGTTTTTTTCAAAATTTTTTGATAAGTACTTTTCGAGATAAGGCGGGGGGACAGCGATTTTTTTAAAAATAATACAAAGAAAAGTGCGCGCAAGTATTACATTATATATATATTTTTTACTCGCTTTCATTTGACACCACACTCGATGACCTAGTTAAAATTTTTTTTTTTCATTTCCGATTTCACCCCCCGGAACTAACCCCTTAAGTCAAAAATTTAACTCTCAAAACTACATGGCTCTGATGAGGCCATCAATTCCTATATTATTACCAAATTTCAACTTTCTACGTCAAATAGTTTCGGAGAAAATCGGGTGTGACAGACAGAGAGACAGACATCAAAGTGATCTTATAAGTGTTCCATACGGAACACTAAAAATGAGCGAGAGAAATTGTGAAATTCCATTTCAAGTTCGAAAGATCATAATTGATTTGTGGAAAAATGGAAAATCGTACAGAAATACAGGAAAAATTTTTAAAAAGTCGCATGCTACGGTTCAGTACTTTGTAAACCAGTATAAATCAACGGGTTCCTATAAAATTCGACCACTCTCCTGTCGTCCCAAGACACTGACTCCACGTGAAGAGGCCAGTATTGTTAGACAAATAATTATAGATCCCAAGAAAAGTGCACCAAAAATAAAAGAAGAAGTACGGGAACTATTTTCGACAAATGTTTGTTCACAAACAGTGACAAATTGTTTACGCAGGCCAGGCTATAAGGGGTGTGCAGCTAGGAAGAAGCCATTAAATTCGGAAGCTAATCGCAAAAAGCGGTTAGCTTTTGCTAGGAAATACGTTACTAAACCTCCTGAATTTTAGGAATTCGTAATCTTTAGTGATGAAACTAAAATTAATCCCTTTGGGTCTGATGTCAGAACTAAAGTTTGGAGAAAGATGAATACCACATTCAATATTAAAAACATTTCTTCCACGGTGAGACAAAAGAGTGGCAGTGTTCTGCTTTGGGGATGCATGTCCGCTGGAGGGGTTGGAAATTTACATTTTATTAATGATACAATGGATCAGCATGTTTATCTGAACATTTTGAGAGACAATTTAAGAGAAAGTGTCCAAAAATTAGCACTCGAAAAAAGATACATTTTCCAACAGGACAATGATTTGAACCATATCGCAAACTTGGTGCGAGAATGGACGATCCATAATGTGCGACAGCAGCTTCATACACCTCTGCAATCACCCGATGTTAACCCCATCGAGTAATTACACAGCCCCACAAAAAAAAAAGTGGGGTATACTTCTGATGCGATATATCAGATCCGTATTATTTTTGCCCGCTGATCACGAATCTGACTTCAGAATATCGCCATCACATCTCAATTTTTTTCTAACCTCAAAAAATAGGTAAAAATTAGTAAAAATTAAGAAATATATACTCCTAAAAAATTGATTCAAGCTTTTTCATGAATCCAAAGATGTATTAATATGTATTCGGACACGCTAAGCTAATATTCATCGGTTGGATTAAGCCATACAGTTCTGTTTTCTTTCTAACCTCAATAAATCAGACAGATATAGTGCTTCTCGAATGCAAAAACGAATTGAAATTAAAATTCAACCGATTCTTACCAAATTTGGTACACGGGGGTTTTTTTGGGTTGCTGATCATGAATCTGAGGTCGGATTTGCAAAACTCAAAATGGCGGATCCAAGATGGCGGACAAAATTTTTGAAAACCAACCGATTCCTACCAAATTTGGTATACAGTTGGGGAATCCTCAAACCTGATACTCTTAAACTCTAAACCCTGAAACCTTAGACTCCCACACCCTGTAACCTCAAAAAATAGACCTCAATAACCCTGTAACTTTAAAAATGAGACCCAATAAACTCAAAACCAGGACTTTTATACCATATACTCTCAAATAGTAGACCCTTAAGCCCTAGAATTGCGAAGGTTAGACCCGCGCCTAACTTTCCTTTTTTTGGCTGTATCTTGTTCTTTTTTCCGCGAATGACCTATTCAAAGGCTTTCTGCCCAAATGCTTTTGAGGACTTGTTTCTCTTTTTAGTGACCAGCAATTGTCCGCTAGCATATGGTCATCTCATCGTCCTTGATACCGATTTTCTATGATTTTCAGATCTTGGTGAAAACGTTCCCCTTGCTCCTCACTGTAGTCACCAAGATTATCTGGGAAATCATCGATGTGGGAGTCCAGGAAATGTAATTTTAGATTCATTAAGCAACCTAATGTTTGAAAATTTTTTTACCACTTTCTCGACTATTTCTTTGTACTTAGGACTTTTATTATTTCCCAAAAAGTTTGTTGCAACTTCTTTAAAGCTAAGCCAAGCAGCTTTTTCAACTTTATTCATTTTAGTAACAAATAATGAATCTTGAAACAATTTTCTTATTTGTGGCCCGTCAAATACTCCTGCCTTAATTTTAGCTTCAGAAAATTTCGGAAATTTTTTATGCAAATATTTGAAACATGGGCCGTTTGTATCTAATGCCTAATGCTCTCGTGAATTGCTTCATAAGTCCAAGCTTAATGTGAAGCGGGGGAATAAGAACTTTTCCTGGATCTACCAATGGTGGAAACAATACATTATTTTCAGCAGGAGTGAACGATTCTCTTGTTGGCCAAATTTTTTTCTTATAATGACGTTCCCTGTCTCTGCTATTCCACAGACATTTATAACAGGGATAAAGTGTAAACCCTGACTGTTGGCCAAGCAATATTGTTACAATTTTCAGATCTCCACAAATTTTCCAGTTATGATCAGCATATTTTATTTTTATCAAAAGCTGCTTCATTTTTTCATATTGCTCTTCCATAACTGTGGAATGAGCAATCGGAATGGGAGCGTAAACGTTGGTATTATGCAGCAAAACTGCCTTAATGCTCCGTTTAGAAGAATCAATGAACAGTCTCCATTCTTCAGGATCGTATGAGTTATTTTGAAATTCAATCCATTAGACCTTTTACATCGGTACAATATGAAAGTGACAATTCCTCGTCCATTGTGAAATATTTTCGAAATTCTTCATCTCTGTTTCTATAATAAGAAATCGTAGCTTCTGGCTTAAGTAAATGTCTTTTCTTTAAAAAGGAAGCAAGATGCTCTGAACCATCTTTGGATAAGCCTAAATCTCTGACTAGATCACTAAGTTCTGACTGTGATACGAGTATTGGTTCTGGTTTACGGTTGTATGGTAGAAATTCTTTATCCGTGTCACTAGTATTGATAGGTTGTCACTAGAACATTCATTAGTAACAGAGTTTGAATTTTTTCGACAGTCTCAATGTTTTCGGCATGAACTGATAAGGTGAAATCATTTGTTTCCATAACATCAGCATCAAGTGGTTCAGGAGGCGGAATTAGTTTAGTTGGTCTTGTTACTGTCGAAACATCGTTATAAGTTATAGTGCTTTTATTTTTTCGGTTATGCCTAGATACAACATTCATACAAAAGTAGCAATCATTTTCACTGTATGGTCTATTCCATATTGCTGGTCTGGAATATTTAATCGCCTTCTTATTGATGTACAATATTATTTTGCAAGAACTGCAAATGATGTGGGGAACCCAATCTGTATCCTGGTGCTGTATTTCAATGTTAAAACAATCCTTATATAAGGTTTTAATCTTATCCGTTATCGGTGACCCCATTTTACTCAATACGTGTTGACAGCAAATATAACAAAATGAATCACTGTTTTTATCGCACTTATGAAAAGTCCTTGTACCGTGAGACCGTTTTCTTGTAGCATTATACTCTACATGAGCCAAGTCACCCACACATGAAGAGCTACGGTCGCTGGATGACGACGGCTGCGGGCCCGCTTTCCCACCCTGACCAACCGCCGATACTGGGTTTCCGAGTACCTGCATCGTAATTCTCTTTCTTCTACCTGCCATGACGGCATCTAAGCCGTTATCCAGGGACTCTGCCGGCTAGTGGAGTAACACCGTTGCCCACCGTCACCACGTGGAGGTGCCCTGGATGCAGGTAGAAGAATAAAAAATCGACCGATGAATTTTCTCGGCGTTCAAAATGGCGCGAAAACATCTGCCATCTTGAATTTTGCAAATCCAACCTCAGATTCGTGATCAGCGACCCAAAAAATCCCCGTGTACCAAATTTGGTAAGGATCTGTTGAGTTTTAATTTGAATTCGTTTTTTTGCATTCGAGAAGCACTATATCTGTCTGATTTATTGAGGTTAGAAAGAAAACAGAACTGTATGGCTCAATCCAACCGATGAATATTAGCTTAGCGTGTCCGAATACATATTAATACATCTTTGGATTCATGAAAAAGCTTGAATCAATTTTTTAGGAGTATATTTTTCTTAATTTTTACTAATTTTTACCTATTTTTTGAGGTTAGAAAAAAATTGAGATGTGATGGCGATATTCTGACGTCAGATTCGTGATCAGCGGGCAAAAATACTACGGATCTGATATATCGCATCAAAAGTATACCCCACTTTTTTTTTGTGGGGCTGTGTTATGAAAGAAAGTTAAACGGCGCGTTCGCAAACAATGTTTCAAATAGAGAAGAATTAAAAAAAAGAATATTGAACGAATGGAAGAACATGCCAGCAGAAGTTACTAGAAAGCTGGTTGCAAGCTTGACAAAAAGGTTACAGGAGATTATCAAGGCCAACGGCGGACCCACTAAATATTAGTTTAAACGAAGTTGTTATTTTCCATTAAACTCCGTCAAACTATTATTGGTAATTGTTAAGTGTTTGGACACTTTTTTGACATTAATTTGGTTTACATGTTTATAACAATGATGTACCTTCTAAATAAAATGTTCCGTAGTTGTTTTTAATACTAATCCTCGTTGGTTATATTAATTTAAACATGTTTTCTCATAGTTCCAATTAATTAGTTAAACATAACCGAAAAATAGTATAGAAAGCAGGTGGTGTATGAAGACTTTTTGGACTGACTGTATACATATAACCGGAGTTATTCACATTATAAGCTCAAAAAACTCGTTTTGAAAACTTAAATTGTTTATAAAAAAGAGCACAAGTTTTTCGAGATTCAAAACTCAAGACAGTACTCCTTCCTAATGATATCCCAAAAAGGATAAAATCGTAATATTGCTGTATATAGACTTGCAATTTCAAATGCTTCTTTACTACACTATTCCCAATACCACATATATCCAAAATAAATAAAAAATGAGAAGCTCATAATGGATTCCCAAAACGCAAATGTTTCAATAAATAATTTAAAATTTAAACATACTAAATGTATAAAATAAACAGCAAGCTTCATAAAATGGCTATATTATTTTATTTTAAACACAAATTGGCTAATATATAACTAAATAAAGGTCAGTATATATTTTGCATATTGTTCCCACACTAGTTATTTGGTTTTATAAAATTAATGTAAACCTTGGTAACAGGAAATTGTTCCATAAATAAACAAATATTTACAGGGTCGAACTTATAATGTCATTGTGAGTAAATAGTTGCATACTAAAAATCCTCCTCTTATTAGTTCTATTTTCAATAACTTACTTCTTTCATTATCATCGACATCATGATAAGCGAACTGTTTTTCATCGATTCATCGTGGGACTTTTACATGGCCTTCCAAAGTGACCTACAGTCCCTGGCCAAATTATTAGACGCACTGTATTTTTTTAGTAATTTTATGTTTCTTAAGAGTTTTTATGCAATAATGGTATATTTGAACTACAATATTATTGATTTTTATTTAAAAGAATTGTTGTAGACTACATATTTGTATTTATTTTAAACATATGGCAACACTGTGTTGACAAAGTGATACATGAACGTAAATAAGTACAAACCTGTATCAGTCGCGATCGGAATCGAGTCAGGTACGGACGTGTTTCTGTGGCTTTATGGACTGTGATTGTTTGTTTAACAGTTTTATACTACTCAGTTATTAGTTTATTTTGTATGCAGTGTTTTAAAAAAGTAATTGGACTATTTTCATTATGGGTAGAAAAGGCGATCTTTCACCACGTAAAAAAGCTGAAGTGAAGGCCCTTGTGATTGCGAAAACATTTACAAACCGAGAAATATCACGAAGATTGGAGGTTTCTGAAGCTACGGTACGACGCATAAAAAAGAAAATTGAGTCAGGGAAGGAATTAAGCCCGAAAAGAAAGAAAAGATGCGGTAGAAAACCAATTTTCACTCCACGGTCAGAGAGATGTTTGAAGAAAATTTGTGTAGAAAACAGATTTGCTACCACAAAGGTAATAAAATCACAACTCCAGGATGCTAGCGTAAATGCTTCTGAGCGTACTGTTCGAAGAAAATTGAAAGGATTAGATTTTAAGGCCTGCCGCCCCGCCAGGAAGCCCAAGTTAACAGCTGCAATGAAAGCAAAGCGCCTGAAGTGGGCCAAACAATGGCAAGACAAAGATGTGGACTTCTTGAGATCGGTAAGATACAGCAATTTAATCAATAATTGATACATTATTATCATTTTCAGTTAAATAAAGCAAATAAACATGGAAGTTTATATATTTTTCCTATTTTTGACAGGTCTGCTTCAGTGACGAAAGCACATTCGAAATTTTGCAGAATAAAGCTCAGTATGTGCGTCGTCGTCATGGAGAAAAGTTTCATCCTGATTGTGTCGTCCCGACGGTTAAACATCCCACCAAAGTGATGATTTGGTCAGTCATCAGCGGCAAGGGCACTGGACGTCTGTACGTCGTCAAAGGAATAATGAGGCAAGATCAGTACAAAGAAGTATTACAAAATCGGTTGATTCCGCAGCTCAGAGAATGGTTTCCAAATGGGGAACCATTCACTTTCATGCAAGATGGAGCTCCCTGCCACACTGCTCGGTCTGTTAAAGCTTTTTTGGCAGAAAAAAATATCCCTCTGTTGGATTGGCCCTGATATGAACCCCATTGAAAATGTGTGGGAGCTGATGAAAAGAGAAGTGGCTAAAGATGTGATTACCAACAAAACCCAGCTCCTAGAAAAGATTATTCATGTGTGGAATCATCATCCTCAGGAGGAGACAGTACAATCTTGCATTGATAGCATGCCGCGCAGAATTAAAGCTTTGATAGCGGCTAAAGGTGGCTCAACTAAATATTGACTTTTACTAACATTAATTTCACTTTTCTTTAAAACTTAATAAACTTATGCTTTTCTAAATTAATGCTGTTTTATTTACGTCAAATAAATAGGTAATTGATTGGATAATATAAAAATAAAAAACAAATCAATTTAAAATAATAAAACGGTACAATATCACTCGGTAATTAATATTTTACATGAAATCTTGCAGTGCGTCTAATAATTTGGCCAGGGACTGTATTCTGAGCTTTTTGGTATTCATTTCTGTGAATATTTTCAAGTCGTTATTCCATCATTGAGGCAGTCTTCCTACCTTTCTTTTTTCGCCTCAAGGTACCCATCTTGTAATTTTACTGCGCCATTTCTCTGTGTGTCGAGCAATATGGTATTTGAGAACTCTTATTGGGGTTCTGTATAGGATACTTATGGGGTCACTTCGGTGTCCGCCTGTCTGTCACACCCAATTTTCTCCGAAATTATTTGAGATAGGAAGTTGAAAATTGCCACAAATATAGGAACTGATTGCGTGTTTATAGCCATGTAGTTTTAAAAGTTAAATTTTGATTAAAGAGGTTAGTTTTAGGGGTAAAATCGGAAGTGGAAAAAAATGTTTTATAAAGCCATCGAGGGGGGTGTTAAATGAAAACTTGTGAAAACGCGAGTTCAAAAATATGTATAATACTCGCGCAAAAATTATTACGAGAGCATTATCTTTGATAAATTATCTGGTATATAAGAACAAAGATCGGAGACAAACTTTGTTGAAAACTTATTTGGGGTGTGTTTTGTGTGTCACTGATCATTTTATAACTGCGTAACCAAAACTTTTATTCTAAAATCCATCATGGTACGGACCACTGATTGCGCTAGTCCGACTTACACTTGGTCAGTTTTTTCGTTTAATTTTGTCCTTGACTTGGATTTTCCGCCTTTGCAATGGTTAGTTTTATGGTCTCTTCGTCTTAAATAGAAAAACAGTTTTACCAAAATAATCAAATACAACAGATGTAGCACACATACAGTGAAAAAAGCTGTACAACAACACAACAGCACACAAATCAAATTTCAAGAATCTTCTCAAAGCAAATCTAGAATCACACCTCCATACTTTAAAGGAATAACAGACCGTATCGAATAACTTTTGCAAAAACGCACCACCATCACCGACAAACTACAGAGAGCAATAGGATCATAACTCAAACAAAATAAAGCCAGGAAATTAGAGCACATACAGCATCCCGTGTGGCAATTGCAATGGAGCTTACGCGGGAAAAATTAACAGGCGGAATTCTGCCAGACTCAAAGAACACAAACTTAACACCTACAGCAAACTAACCGTAGCGTAGGCTGAAAAGTTTTTGGTTCAACACATAGATGTCGCCCTTTTCAAAAAATCCATGTGATTTTTAGGAAGTACCAACCTTCAAACGATACGTGTGAAAATTTCATGACATTTAGACGATTAATTCACAATTTACAGTGGTTTTAGTCACGCTTCGTTTGATATTTTTAAAGACAATGGAAAATATCGAAATTTTAAAAATCCACAAAATTGTTTTGGATGACCGTAAAGTGAAACTGCATGAGATAGCTGACACCCTAAAGATATTTTCATTCAGATAGCTGACACCCTAAAGATATTTATATTCATATTTTGTATAAACATTTGGGCATGAGAAAGCTCTGTTTGAAATGGGTACCGCGTTTGCTCACTGTGGACCAAAAACAACAACGTGTTAATGATTCTGAGCGCTGTTTGGACCTGTTTAAGCTCAATAAAAAGGATTTTTTCATGCGATATGTGACAATGGATGAAACATGGATCCACCACTACACACCGGAATGAAATCGGCAGTCTGCTGACCAAAGACACAACAGTCGGCTGGGAAGATTTTGGCCTCTGTATTTTGGGATGCGCATGAAATAATTTTCATCGACTATGCTGAGAAGTAAAAAACCATCAATAGCGAATATTATACAAAGTTATTGGTGCGTTTGAAAGCAGAAATCGCAAAGAAATGGTCCCAAATGAACAACTCAATGGTTACCATAGCAAGATTGCATGAATTGAAGTTCAAACTGCTTCCTCATCCACTATATTCTCCAGATTTGCTCCCTAGCTACGAAAGTCGAATTTTGCAAAAAAAAAATGTGTTTTAAATAGCCAGACCAAAAACTCTTCAAGCTACGTGTTACATTAATTCTTTTTTAATATCATTTAGCGACAGGATATAAAGTTTCAACGACTGCAAGCAAGTAGCCACTACTTAATACCACTAAGACTTATATAAAAGCCAGAAACTGACACCTTAAATACGAGAGATGATGTCCTCAGTCTTCCAGGTGGATAGAAATGCATAATAAAACAAGATATTAACGTATCTGCAGCCAACAGCCAACTGAACAACGCGGAGACCACAGATCTTAGCCTGGAGAAGCGGAGCCAGTACCAACAAATCTCTGCGACAATCTTCAATCACGACAACGCATTGATAGCTCGAATAGCAGTGGTCTCGTCTAATATTCTTGTGAACATGCGGTTGTATTCTATTCTATTCAAGGATAAATTCTAACATTTTTAGGGGAATTTTGTTAGTGAAATATATTGTCGTGGAATTTATTCCACGACTTGAAGACAGGCGCAATTTTCTAATTTTGGAATACAGTTTTTTGCGTTCCACTAGGAATCGGCTCCGGTCCTTAAACGCCAAGAAAAAAACGATTTTTTTGAAAATTTCAGTATGTTAAGCTATAGTTCTGACCATGAAAATAAACTAGTGTTTATTTTAAATATTACTTTTTGTTTCATTTTTGTAAATAACATTTGAAGGACCTAGCGTTTCCTATTTTTGAACTAGGCAATATAAGTAAAAAAACTTAATATAATGCCAAAATTAAAAAAAAAAACATATCTAACAGTGTTTTAAGTAACAGTATAAATAGCCGCCATCTCCAAAAATGGGTAGGCATAACTTATGCTGCCACAATAACCTAAATTCGTTTTTTAAAATCCGTCATCATTAGCATCATCAGCTTATACTGTCCACTGCTGGACGAAAGCATCCGCCTTTTTCTGTTCTGAGCCACTTGTATCCAATTTTAATCAGCATCAGCCCACCGACTTGATATTCTACTTCTATTTCGATAGGCTTCGAATCTTGATCGCCACTCTATAATTTTTGTCCATCGTCCATCTTTAAACCTAGCAACATGTCCAGCCTAGTTCCATTTAAGATATAGAATGAATTTGACTGTGTCTTGTACCCCCGTTCTTTTCCTGATAATGTGAATTGGGATGTGATCTCTAAGAGTAACGCCCAACATTGACCTATATTTTATTGATATTTTTCTTCGTCAATGTGAGAGTATCGGCTCCGTACGTAGACACAGGTAGTACACACCTGTCAAAAACTTTTCTTTTTAAACACATCGGAAGATTATATTTAAATACATAGCCTAGCTTGCCATATGCCTTCCAGGAAAGACCTATTCTCCGCTGAATTTCATGTGTTTGGTTGTCTGGTCCTATGCTGACTTCATGTCTTAGGTACTTATATCGGTGTACTTACTCGATCTCCACGTTATTCAGTTTTATAGTATCGTTTAATACAAACTATAAACGATAGTGGTGAACAAATGATACAACTATGCATACAAAATGAACAATCAACAACACCTTTTATCCACATAAACCACAACACAAATACACCTTCGAAAATACACGTGGACAAAGATCAACAATTGATTACGTAGTCACAAATAGAAATATTCATCCAACAAGAATACAGGACGCGAGAACTTTAGCTTCCGCCAATGCTGGAACGAATCACCATCTTGTAATAGCAAAAATACGAACAACCATGCAACGACTTCGTAGCGAACCCGTCGAACAAATAAGCAAAATAAATATAGAATCTCTATCCGACGACTCAACCAAATATCTATATTAACAAAGGTTAACAGAAAAAATAGCCACAAATGATATTCGAGAGTCCGATGACATAGAAACGGCATGGACAAAACTAATATGCTAGAAGCAGCAGAAGAAGCATTTGGAAGAAGGACTATAAAGAAAGGGGGAAAACCAAACACAAAGCCTTGGTTCAAACAAGAAGTTAAGACATTGGCTGAAAAAAAAAGAAAATCGTACCTACAATACAAATCCATTGCTATAACATACAATGATTATAAAATTGTAAGAACCAGGGTCAACGAGAATATCCAGAGAATCAAAAGGGAGCATTGGGAAATTTTCGAACGATATGGAACATGATATGTACGGAGGACAAAAAAAAATATGGAATCTACTGAGAAATAGAAAAAAACCAATAAATGTGTATATACAAAATACAAAAATTACGGCGTAAGAACGGGAAAGATATTTCGAAAAACTCTATAGTCCATCAGAAACCAATTCATTAACACAGGAAATACAGCATGAAGATGAAAATGTTGCCCAACCAAATAGGACCATTTCCTTGAATCAAATACAGCACATGGCAGCGAAACTAAAAAACAGAAAAGCCCCCGGCATGGACGAAATTAAGAACGAAATGATCAAATATGGAAGTGATAAATTACTAGAAGAATTACAGATTTTCTTTAACAAAATAGCCAAGATTATACCATCCGAATGGAAAGAAAGCATCTTGATACCAATTTTCAAGAGAGGAGAAAGGACAGATCCAAGAAACTATCGAGGTATTAGCTTAATGAGTGCGGTAAAATAGTGTTAACCGGAATATGTGAAAAACAGCAAGGGTTTAGAAAGAACAGGTCTACTATAGACGCAATATTTATAATCCGCCAAATTACCGAAAAAGCCATAGAGTTTAATAAGATAGCCTTTATGTGTTTCACTGATCTTACCAAGGCATTCGATAGGGTACGGTTAACTGATGTCATAACCCTACTAAAAAAAAGGGAAATTCACCCGAATATAATAAAAACCATCGAAAAGTTGAACACCAAAAACCACATATATGTAAAAGTGGCAAATAAATTAAGCAATAAAATATCTATGACGACCGGAATCAGACAAGGAGATAGCCTTAGCCCAATCTTATCTAACATCATAATGGATGAAATTATAAACGAAGTAAAGAAAACTCGAAGAGGATATCGATTGGGAGACAAAGAAATAAAAAAAATATGCTACGCCGACGATGCAGTAATCATATCAGAAGACGAAGATAACTTATAGAGACTCCTACATAAGTTCCAACAAACAGCAAAAGTGTTTAATATGCAAATATCTGTAAAGAAAACAAAATTCCTTACAATATCTAAAAAACCGAAAAGATGCAAACTCGCGATTATGATCATAGTGTAGAACAAGTGATGTCCTTCAAATATCTAAGGGCAAACATAACAAGTACCAGGAACCTGACGGAGGAAGTAAAAACTCAAACAACAAAGGCATCATTAATATCAGGATACTTAAGAGATATAATTTGGAGAAACAAATATATGAGCACCAGGAGCAAAGTAAGAATATACAAAACGCGATAGAAACCAGAGCGGAGAACACAATAACAAAACGACTCCTAAGAACAACAGAAATGCGAACACTTAGATCGATAACAGGACATACCTATTTGACCGGAAGAGATGTGACGAAATAAGGGAAATGTGCGAAATACAGGATGTGGTGAGATGGGCAAGGAATAGGAGAAGAGAATGGAGAGACCATGTGGACAGAATGCCAAATGACCGATTGGGTAAGGTTGCAAAAGAAAAGCGACCAAACACACCTCGACCGACTGGAAGACCACCAATAAGATGGTATGAGAGCTGGTCTTCATCATCGTAATTGTTTCTGGGAAACCTTTGAAGTGAACACAGAACATGGTCCTAACGTAGAAAGAAGAAGAAGAAGAAAATTTGTCGTAAACTGTGTGTTGGATAGATTGATTTTTAAATTAACCCTTCCTGAATATTCTTGAAGCAAGTGCAGCATAGTTTGTGCTTCTCGCATATTGTCTGTTATTAAGACAACGTCGTCGGCAAAACAAAGGTGATTTTTCACCGTCAATGTTAATTCCCATTCTTTCCCAGATTATTGATTGTAGAATACTTTCTAAAAGTGTTACGAAAAGCTTGTGAGAGAGTATCACCCTGGCGCTCTCAATTAGGAAGTGTTAATTCAGAAGACAATACATGTATGTATATCCAGTACCTTATTCCATCTCTGATTCCCATAGTAGTGTTATGGTCATCAGTTCATCACATTACCCACAACAATTTCGCGTGTATGTGTGTTATAATTTCTCATTAGGCTTCCTGTTTCTAGTTATTATCCGTATTAATTAAATTTTAATCGTGTAATAATCCATGGGCTAGAGAGAGGATAATATACACCTTCTGAATATTGTGTGTCCTTTATTAATAATTAACGTAGCCAATATATGATTATGGCAGATTTTGTAATTGGGTATGCCGAGCACGACATATATACATAAACTTCATTAAATAATTATATAATTTAATTAATTAGTATTGTAGTAATACCAGTAATGCAAAGTAATTTTATATTGATATGTTTTTAATTATAATGAATTACTACGACTTCAATCTTTACAGAAGGTAGCTTTCCTGTCGCTTTGCATTAAAACTTTACAATATAAAAGTATACACGTTATATTTTAAGTTAGAATATTTATTTAAACAGGTTATAGTACTCAGTAAAAGATATTATTTCGACAAATATTATAATATACAGGATATTACGCAAGTTGTTTGAGGGGTTACATACCTCCAGAACTTTCATTTTTTTTTTATTATTATTATTTTCTATCCTTTTATGAAGATATAAAAAAAATTATTCGAAAATTCCTTTTCTGAACAACTGAGCCAAATTCCTCAAAGTTTTTCCTTTGAGCTTCTCTTTACAAGGGACCAAACGTTTTCAACAGGGTACCTACCGAGCCATGTTTTGGCAAGTCGTCTACATTTTTCATCTCGTTAAAATGATTTACCCCATTTCTTCACAAACAAGACCGACTTTTTAATATATTTAGCATCCGCAGAATGTGCCATTTTAAGTCCCTTTTGATGGGACCAAAGAAAGACGCGCAAACAGGTGACTCATTTTGGATATTACGTGATTTTGACAAAAGTTCGGAATCGACTGATACTTTTACTAAAATGCGTCGTAGACAAGGGTTCCCTCTACCGATTTTTTGTTGAATCGCTAAAATCGCATCTACCAAAAAGGAATTATTGCGGACACGTTCTTACGTGACAGACTGTAGCTAAAGTTTATTAATTTTGACTTCAGTTGACTGTCATCGTTCAAAGAGTACAGTTGTATTATTTCCTTGTCGATTTTGAAAATATTGAAACGTCGTTCTGGTGATTGCAAAGGTTCTAAAAATCAACGAACCATGCGTCTGAGAAAGAAGAGGTCGCCTCCAAGGCCTGATAGGATGGAAAGTGAAACGACATACAAAAGTTCTTCCGCGAAAAAACTAGCTGGCAAATCAACTGATGTTTCGTTCGATTCGAGTTTTTCATATTGTATTCCGTACCATATGATGATCTCGAAGTTTAGCAGAAGGATTGCATTGATCATATACAGAAACGTATGGGCTCACGACTTCGAAAAAAGGTATGAGTCATTAGAAAATGAGCCAGGAACATCAAAAGCACATAAACAGTAAAGTCCTGGAGACAAAGGTCAATTAACAGGCAAATTAAATGATAAATCATCAGTTTATTACTCCTTGTCTATTAGGAACAATATTAAAAGGTAGGCTGAAAAGCCGTCGTAACCATTGAATTGTGACACGGTGCATTGTCTTGATGAAAGAGCACTTTTTAGTGTTCCGTAAGGAACACTTATAAGATCACTTCGGTGTCTGTCCGTCTGTCTGTCCGTCTGTCCGTCTGTCTGTCCGTCTGTCACACCCCGATTTTCTCCGAAACTATTTGTCATAGAAAGTTGAAATTTGGTAGTAATATAGGAATTGATGGCCTCATTAGAGACATGTAGTTTTGAAAATTAAATTTTGACTTAAGGGGTTAGTTTTGGGGGGTGAAATCGGAAGTGAAAAAAAAAATTTTTTACTAGGTAATCGAGTGTGGTGTCAAATGAAAGCTTGTAAAAACACGAGTAAAAAATATATATATAATGTAATACTTGCGCGCACTTTTCTTGGTATTATTTTTAAAAAATCGCGAAAAATCGCTGTCCACCCGCCTTATCTCGGAAACTACTTTTCAAAAAATTTTGAAAAAATTCTGGAATATTCTCCACGGGGTGTAGATTGAACGAAAATTATCACGAGTGCATTACCTGCAATAATTTATCTGGTATATAAAAAAAACAGAAATTTCAAGGTCATCAATTTTCAGTAAAGTTTGGAAATAAACTTTGTTGAAAACTTATTTGGGGTGTGTTTTGTGAAGTCACTGATCATTTTATATCACCGTAACATAAATTTTGACTTAAGGGATTCGTTTTGAGGCGTGAAATCGGAAGTGAAAAAAAAAAATTTTTACTAGGTCAACGAGTGTGGTGTCAAATGAAAGCTTGTGAAAACACGAGTAAAAAATATATATATAATGTAATACTTGTGCACACTTTTCTTCGTATTACTTTTAAAAAATCGTGAAAAATCGCTGTCCCCTGCCTTATCTCGACAAGTACTGATTCAAAAAAATCAAACATCTATGTGTCAGACCAAAAACTTTTCAGCCTACGTGTTATTGTAAACATTCGAACCGGGAAAATTTGAAAAACTTGTTTCAAATCAAATGCCAATTCACTTCGGAGGTTAATATTTATTAACTATTTATGACTTTGAATGAATACAAAATAACTGAGATAGTATTTTATCAAAATAAAATCTGGAAAATGTTATCTAATAAGGAATTTTTGTTTGACACACGTACACGAGTTACAAAAAAAAAAATGACTGTTCAAGAATAAACAATTTTATTTACCTAGAACAGGGGTGCTCAAACTTGAACTGCTGGCGATCTACCTCAATATTGTTAGACTACGATCGATCTAAGAGGCTGCAAGTAAGTGTGATGCAGGATTGTCGTATAGGTAGAGTGTATCGTGGGGTAGATATTAGTTTTCGGCACAATATGCATTTTTTTAGTCAAGGTAAGTGTAGATCTGCTCTAAAATGTCAATGAAAAAACTCATAATTATTCAAAATTGCGAGTTTATTGGTTCTTACAAAACAAACGAGTTCTAGTGTCTAAACTTAACTAAAGAGTGACTTTGGATATTGAAGCGTGGCACTGCATGCCCTCAGCATACTTTTCATAAGATGGTACGTATGACATATGTTCGTCAGTTAGTCGATTGCGATATTTTGACTTAATTATCTTCATTTCAGAAAATGCAGACTCGCACAAGTAAGTTGACCCAAACATTGCCGTCAGTTGAAGGGCGATTTGCCTTAGATTCGGATATTTATCTTCAGATATAAAACACCAGAATTTTGTATTAGATGCTGTGGCTTTGAGATGTATATCTGATATAATCTGCACTAACTCATTTTCAACAGAACATGAGTCCATGTTAAACTGACTTGCTATTCCAGTAGCTAATTCCTCAATGTTTTTACACGAAAAAGGATAACTCATAAATGATGCGATATTTGCCAATTTACTGAAATCATAAAAACGTATTTCGAATTGGCCCAAAATATTTGATAATTCTGCCTCATAAATATCATAATTCAACTGAGGAATCCTTGCTTTCAAAGACGGAAAATTTTTCAAATCCTTTCTTTTCAGTTGATCTATCATAAGTTGCAATTTACTTTTGAATGCGTTTATTGCGCTAATCATCTCAATAATAGTTTTTCCTTTACCTTGAAGCTCCAAATTAATGGTGTTTAGATGCATTGTGATGTCTGTCAAAAATGCCAAATCAGTCAGCCATTTTCCGTTTTTTCAGCATCTGAGTGTCATCACCTCTTTCGTCCAGAAAAGCTGTTATTTCGGGCAATAATTCTTGAAACCTTTCTAGGAATTTTCCGCGACTCAACCATCTGACGTCCGTGTGAAGAACTAAATCAGTGTGTTCAGCTGACTCACTATCTTCCAACTGCAATTTAAAGAGCCGTCGTTGCAAGGTACGTGCACGGATAGAATTCACAATTTTTATTGCAATGCCCATAATCTCCTCCATGTTTAGAACTTTTGAACACAAAACATGTTGATGTATAATGCAATGGAAGGAGAAAAATGAAGGGAAATCATCATTAGCTCGACACAATGCCACAAAACCGTTTTTGTTTCCAGTCATTGCTGGTGCTCCATCGGTTGTAATGCACACTAGTTTATATATTGGTAGCTTGTTGTTTGTTACAAAATTGAAGAAAACGTCATATATATCTTCGCCACGGGTCTTTCCTTTCAGAGGAATCATTGTCAAAAACTCTTCCTTAGCCGACATGTCATTGAATACCATTCGAATAAAAATACACAGCTGGACAGTGTGTGTCATATCAGTGGATTCGTCGAACTGTAAAGAAAAGTATGTACATTCCATAATATCATGTTTTAGTTTATCTGCCATGTCCTGACTCATGACTTCAACACGCCTTGTGACAGTCGGACGATATAACTGAAGTTCTCTAATAGCAGACATAATCTCTGTTTTATTTTTAAAATCTCCAAATAAAGTCTCACCCGCTTGAATAAATGCTTCCTTTACAACCAATCCATCATCAAATGGTTTCTTGTGTTTCGCCAATATATGAGATATTTTAAATGAGGCGATCGTTGCAGCTTTTGATTGTTTGGCTGGTCTTGTGAACATGGTTTGTTCTTTTTTCAAACAAGTTCTCAAATCACGTACTTTTCGTTTTCTTATTTCACTCTGTGACGGAAAATCCTTTTCATAGTTTTTATGAACCGTTTTATGATGTCTCGCTTAGGTATTGCAACTGACGCACCGCAAATGAGACAAATGCATTTATCCTTTACCATACAAAAGAAAAATTCTTCCTCCCAATCGTTATTAAAATGATAAGTTTTACTTTTCTTCGCCGCACTCATTTTGGACTATTTATTAATAAACTTTGTATCGATGTATCGCCTTCAAGTTACAACTCAGACTGACTCCTATTCCTGCAGGCGCAACATTTATATCGGCGCGAACGAAGTCTCGAATGTTCCCCTCAAACACACCGCCCGAAGTTTCTAGAAAAATCGGCGGGAATCAAAAACGCGGCTTTTCTTTGACAAGTACTGCGCGTTCCTTTGATAAAGCCACCTTTTGCCGCTAGCAGGGGGTTATTACGATAGAAGAAAGTGATGAGGGGGTTATTCTGGCCTAATTGTGGATCGAATAAATTTTAGTAGTTTATTCATTACATTTTGTTTTAGTTACCTAAAACAAAATCTGTGAATAGTTCTATATCGGAATTTTTTTCTCGAGATCGACTCAAAAAGCACTCGTCGACTTGTCGATCGCGATCGACCGTTTGAGCACCCCTAACCTAGAAGAATATAATTTTCTTTTTTAAAATGTTTAAAACAAGCTTTAGCATCAATTGAGATTTTTCGTTCAATTCGGAGAAATTTTTGTCTACACTTTTGATCTATCAACTTTTTCCACTTGCCCAAATGCATTAGTAATATTCGCTTTTGGAAATGCATGAAAAACTACATTTAAATCCTTTTGCAGACGACGTTCATAATTGTAAACACAGCATTTTTTAATTTTTCACGAAAAGCAAATTTTCGCTATTCATTTTTAAGAAAATTTGTAATATTAATTTACACAGACGCTTATGACAAGATTTAAAAATGCACCTCAAACTTAACTGTTGTACAGGTAAGATCCCAGTTGACCTGAGTTTTGGACCTCGAAGAACTTGTGCTCTTTTGTTTATAACCAACATAAGTTTCCAAAACGCGTTTTTTACGCTTAAAAAGTGAATAACTCCGGTTATATAAGTCAGATCGAGACAAAAAAAAAACCGTATAAAACTCTTCGTTATGAAATTTCCAACAAATTCTCGTTGGTTTTAAGTCACTCAAGAGCGTACATAACCTACAAAATTGAAAAAATGGGCAAAAAACTGTTCTTTTTACCGGCTTGAAACTTTCAGAAAATATGCCTTTTGTTACAGCAAAAATACCGTGAAATTTTAGTACAAAAATATTAAACCCATTGGGCACAATTTGCATTGCCCGCCATTTTATACCATTTGGTCCAAAATGGTTTTTTTTTTTTCAAAATTTAGGTCTCTACGCCAGCTTTCCCATGCCATTAAAATTTTTTTTATCACATCTGGTAGAAAATCGCTAGAGCTTTATTAAAAAAAAAAATCATTTTCGTTAATATTTTTTTTTTTAAAAATGACCGAAAAAACGCATTTGTTGTTATTTGATTAATAAACAAATGTAAAAAGAACGGTTGAAATGATGGCATCGGAAAGCTGGCATCGAGACCTAAATTTTGAAAAAAAAATATCCATTTTGAACCAAATGGCATAAAATGGCGGGCAATTCAATTGTGCCCACTGGATTCAATATTTTTGTAGCCGACCTGTACAGGGTGAGCCAACGATAGAGTACATTGGTCAACAAAAAAAAGAAAATTGCTTGTTTCCTGTGATTTTTTTTTGTTTCTATCTCAAATTGACGCGTATTTTTTAAATATGGCAACAATTTTTCTCTAACAGCTTTTGTTTTTGAGTTATAGCTAACTACCCTCATTTACTATTTTTACTTAGATTTTTGTTTTTTTATTGGACACTAAAATATATTTTGTTGTTGTTTTAGATATGGCTTCGTCAAGAAGATGTTGTGTGCTTAATCCCGATTGTTTTTGCTATATTTGTGGTGAATATATATTTGCAAAATATCGAAAACCTATATCGGACTTTGTGAAAACTGCGTATCATCAATACTTTAAAATAAAATTGTGTAATCAGGACAAGCCATGGGTTCCTCATATTGTATGCCAGAAATGTGTGGTATGTCTACGGTTATGGTCCAGTGGGAAAAGAGATGCAATAATGTTCGTAACACCCCCATGATTTGGCGAGAACCTCGAAACCATCATGACGATTGCTACTTCTGCGTTGTGAAAATAAACGGAATTAACCCTGGAAATCGAAGTAAGTGGTCATATCCTAACTTATCTTCTACTCAACGACCTCAATTAAAATCACAAGAGGTACAACCCAGCACATCTAAATCTTCTGATGATCCAAATCTCTGGAACCCGAACGAAATACATCAAGTGAAGACTCTGATTCAGACTACAAATGTAGCCTTTCAGAACCTCAACCATTTAATCAGAAAGAACTAAATGACTTAGTAAGAGATCTGAACTTACCAAAAGAAGCTTCTGAAATTTTAGCATTTCATTTAAAAGAAAAAGATTTGCTTACTCCGGAAACCAACATTTCATTTTATCGTACCCGAGAAAAAAATCTGTTACCGTATTTTTCTCAAGAGAAGGATTTAGTTTTTTGTAACGATGTTGGTGATATTTTGCAGCAGATGGGATTAAAACAGTACCAACCTAGTGATTGGCGTCTTTTCATAGACAGCAGCAAAAGAAGTTTAAAGTGTGTTTTGCTTCATAACGGTAACAAGTACGGATCTATTGCATATTCGACGACTTTGAAAGAAGAATACGTAAATGTTTCTAAGGTTATAGAAAAAAATTAAGTATCAAGACCACAAATGGGTCATTTGTGTTCATCTGAAAATGGTTAACTTTCTTTTAGGTCAAGAAGGGGGGTACACAAAGTTCCCTTGTTTCATGTGTCTCTGGGATAGTCGTGACAAACAACACCATTGGTCACAAAAAGTTTGGCCAGTGCGGGAAGAGCTAAAAGTTGGTACAAAAAATGTTATAAACGCGCCTTTAGTTAGCCGAGACCGCATCATACTTCCACCACTTCATATTAAACTCGGCATAATGAAACAGTTTGTGAAGGTGCTTGACAAAAGTGGCGAATGATTTAATTTTCTTTCACGCAAGTTTCCAGGATTAAGTTCAGAAAAATTGAAAGCTGGTATTTTTGATGGGCCACAGATTAGGCAACTCGTGAAAGATCCTAATTTTGTCAAATCAATGACTGAAGTCGAATCCAAAGCTTGGAATTCATTTGTTTTGGTTATGAGTAGCTTCCTAGGCAAAAAGAAATCTGACGACCATGTCGAGCTTGTTGAGTGCATGCTATCGAACTTGCAAGAGCTAGGGTGCAACATGAGCATAAAAATCCACTTCCTGCACTCGCATTTAGACCGATTTCCACAAAATCTGGGTGATTTTAGTGAGGAGCAGGGTGAAAGATCTCATCAGGATCTTCGGACAATGGAAGAGCGTTATCAGGGGCGGTGGGACTCACATATAATGGCAGACTACTGCTGGAGTTTGCAACGAGATCTACCTAAAGTCGTTCATTCAAGGAAATCTTATAATAGATCATTTGCTAGTGTTCAATAGAAATTTTGTTAACATAATGTATTATTTTTTTGTATTTTTTTGGCAAAATAATAAAACTGTATATTTCAAAAGGTAAAGCTGTTAGCAATCTCCCAGTATTTTTTTCATAGTCAGGGCCATAGAAATACCCAATAACAGAAAAAGAAAATAAAGGAAACAAGACTTGTGTTGACCAGTGGTATCTCATTTGTTTCAGGAATGACGAAAAATTGTTAAATACAATAGTTTTAGGGAATGTAGCGCCATTGTTTCTGAAGGTGGAATACTTATAATTGGTACGAGCGGTCTATAGAGATGAAAAATAAGATATATGTAAAGGAAGTTAAGTTAGATGCTATAGGGTGTTCAAAATAAATTTGTGCATTTCGACTATTTTAAATTGAAAAATCTCAAAGTTTTTAAATGGCACACCCTGTACATTATTATTTTTTCTGATAGATTTTACAAAACCCTCCAACTTTTATTAAGAATGTCATATACCTATTTCTAATAGTTTTCGATTTGTTTTGAATTTTTCAATTTTTACCCTTGTTTTTAATACATTTACGCTATTGTGAAAACATAGTTAATAATAATTTTAATATAGTTTAACTTACCTAATGATTAATTATTATGATGTAATAAATGTTCAAAAATATGAGATAAGGTGAGAAAAGACCTGCTTTAAAGAAGAAAAGAATCATTTTTCATCAAAACAATGCACATGTACACACAAGTATTTTGACGATGGCAAAATTCAACGAATTAAAGTACGAATTGCTTAAACATCTAGCGTATTCACCAGATTTGGCTTCCTCTGACTATTATCTGTTTCCAAACCTGAAAAAATTCCTGGCTGGAAAGCGAAGTTATTACAGCTGTGGATGGATATTTTGCAGACCAATCACCACTTCAATGATGGTATTAAATTATTAGAAAAACGTTGAAATAAGTATTTTGAAGTTTCAGAAGATTATATTGGAAAATAAAACATATTTCACGACAAAAAAATTTTTTTTCATTGTTAGGCCGACAACTTTCAGACTTTTCGACTCGTAGATAGTCGAAGCATACTGTAAATTAAATATTATTTGGCTCTGTTTATCTATTTTGTTACGCTACATTAAAAACAGTCAACATAATGTTTAAATCATTATTTTATTTTTTTAAATAGTCAACCGTTATATTAGTAAGATATTTAACAGTAACTTTCACACATACGTATATTTAAAAAAATATCTGACTATGATTATTTTAATTATTATATAAATAATATAATTTTGTTTTTCTTTGAACGTATAGCAAGAATATACATATCCATTATAATATATTTCATAACTGCCTTAATTAATTGTAATATGTAGTAAATATTCAATTAATATGCATTTAAATCAAATTAGAGTCTAGTTTTTTTCTTGCACAAACAGTTAGAATTAGATATCGAGGACACTCGCACTTTTTACAAGATATTAAACATATGCATGCCGCTACATACATATTTTACATGTAAAGCAGGAGCAACAATTTCTAACCTTTTGCAAGTAAAATGTGATAGAAGGCAGTATTATGATGTCAGTCTACATCGCGATATTTTTTTAACATGTAAGCAGGAGCAACAATTTCTAACCTTTTGCAAGTAAAATGTGATAAAAGGCGGCATTATGATGTCAGTCTTCATCGCGATATTTTTTTAACACGATATTAATTTTAGGAAGGAAAGATATAGTTAATGTAGTGGGAAAGAATGGAGAGGACACTAGCAACAACAACGGTGAAAGATTTATAGATCTATGCTATCAGAACGAACTCAGAATTCTGAATGGATACTTTCTACACGAAGGGATACACAGATACACGTGGATTCATGAGTCAAGAAATTTAAAATCTACAATAGACTATAAATAAATAATAAAACAAAAAAAAACGGTCAAGTGCAAGTTGAACTTGCACAATTAGTGTTCCGTACGTTGACTGCATTTAAAATAAAAAATTTTGTTACGGTGGTATAAAATGATCAGTGACTTCACAAAACACACCCCAAAGGAGTATTCAACAAAGTTTGTTTCCAATCTTTACTAAAAACTAATGACCTTGAAATTTTTGTTTTTTTTATATACCAAATAAATTATTAAAGGTAATGTACTCGTGATAATTTTTGTTCAATCTACACCCCGTCGAGAGCATTCCAGAATTTTTTCAAAATTTTTTGATCAGTACTTTTTGAGATAAGGTGGGGGGGACAGCGATTTTTCGCGACTTTTTAAAAATAATACAAAGAAAAGTGAGTTCAAGTACTACATTATATATATATTTTTTACTCGTGTTTTCACAAGCTTTCATTTGACTCGATGACCTAGTAAAAAAAAATTTTTTTCACCTTCAATTTCACCCCCCAAACCCCTTAAGTCAAAATTTAACTTTCAAACCTACACGGCTTTGATGAGGCCATCAATTCCTATATTATTACCAAATTTCAACTTTCTATGACAAGGAGTTTCGGAGAAAATCGGGTGTGACAGACAGGCAGACGGACAGACAGACAGACAGTCAGACAGACAGACACCGAAGTCATCTTATAAGTGTTCCGTACAGAACACTAAAAACACCGCTGAGAGGACAAGGGGTGGGAGTCCAAAGAAGTGCATCATGTGGTAGTGACCATTACTTGCTAGGCGCGAAAATAAACTTGTCAATCAAAAGACAAAATAACGAAAGAAGACATAAAGAAAAATGGAAAAAAGAAGAACGAAGATACAAAAGTCTGGAAGATGAAAGCACCCAGAATTTATTTAAAACAGACTAAATGAGAAGCTAAAGGCGCAATACTCCAACAACGTCGAACAAATTTACGAACAACAAAGATGTTTACACGAAGCTGCATTTGAAGCATTGCATTTTATACAAGAAATAGAGCAAATACACCTTACTTGTGGCATACCGAAATCCGAAAAGATATAGAACACAAAGGAATCTGCTTAAGAAATATTTAAACACCAAAAAATTGGAAGATAAAATAAAGTATAAAGAAATGCAAGCAGTAGTAAGAAAAAGAACGACTCTTGGGAAAGAAACTGCCAAAGAATAAACACCTATTTAGGAGGAAGCAAAAGCACGGGAAGCTGGAAAGTGATAAAAAAAACCTAGGAGGAGATAAGAAAAAGACATAATAACAACTGTAAAACCTCAAGATTGGGAGAAATAACTCAGAAAAAATAAAAATCGTATGTAAAGCGTTAAAGAATAACATGTCGTCCGGATCTGTGGATATCTCAGGAGAATTGTTCAGATATGGAATAGACAAGTTATACGAATACCTTAGACCACTATTTCAGAAATGTATAAGTATAAATGAAATCCCAAAGGAATGGGGAGTATCACATCTAAGTATTATAGACAAGAAGGATAACAAAAACAACTGCAATAATTAATGAGGAATACCAGTTACGGCATTCATGAGTAGAATCTATGGAAAGGTTTTAAAGAACAAAATAGAGAAGGGATGTATGTACATATATATATATATATATACATATATATATATATATATATATATATATATATATATATATATATATATATATATATATATATATATATATTATAAAGGGTGTCCCAAATTTCACGCAAGATTTGAATTTGGCTCCATTTGTATGGTAAAGTGTTTCCAACAAAACAAAAACACAGCGTGACAGCTGACAGTTCAGGCTTATTAAAAATGGAGCGCTACACGAAAGAACAACGTGTTTTCATTGTTGAGCAATATTTTAAAAATAATGAAAGTTTGGCAGCTACAGTTCGGAATTTTCGTACAAAATGTGGTCGGAATAGTGATTTAACCTCATCAACTGTGAAGAGGTTAATTGAATAATTCAGGGAGACTGGATCAAGTAGTGATCTTAAACGCTCTGGCCGTCCTTCAACAAGTCGTTCGACACAAAACATTGAAGCAGTTCGTCACAGTGTTGCTGACACTCAAAGACCATTAATTCGGCATCATGGTCAAGAACTGGACATTTCGAAAAGCTCTCTACAGGGTATTCTCACGAAAGATTTGCATCTTCAGCATCTTCATGCTTACAAAGTTCAATTGACTCAAGAACTGAAGCCTACTGAGGACGCACAACGAAGAGAGTTCGTTGAATGGATTATGGAAGTGGATACTGATTTTTCGAAGAAAATCATCTTCAGCGATGAGGCTCATTTCCATCTTAATAGCTTCGTTAATCCACAAAATTGTCGTATTTGGGGTTCAGACAATCCACACGTGACTGTTGCAAAACAAATGCATCCAAAACGAGTCACTGTTTGGTGCGGATTTTGGGCTGGCGGCATCATCGGACCATTCTTCTTCGAAAATGCGGTTGGCGAGGCAATAACAGGTAATGGTGATCGTTATCGCGATACGATAATCCAGTTTTTTGTGCCTAAATTGCAAGATATGGATGTGGACAACGTGTGGTTTCAACAAGACGGTGCCACATGCCATACAGCCCGAGAAACAATTCAATTATTGCATAAGTCATTTCCTGGTCGTGGAATATTCCGTTTTGGTGATCAGAATTGGCCGCCCAGATCATGCGATTTAACGCCGTTGGACTTTCTTCTTTGGGGTTTTTCAAAGTCTAAGGTTTATGCCAACAAGCCCACTACCACCCACGATTTAAAGGAGGAAATTAAGCGCTGTATCAACGAAATTCAGCCACATTTATGCAAAACGGTCATGGAAAATTTTGGTCAAAAGAGTGCATATGTGCCAGCATGTACGTATTATTTTTGCCAGTACAACAAGACCGGACTTGGGTAACTAAGGGATCTAATCATATCATCAGGAAAACAGTAAAGTAAGGGATTCAGAGATATTTACAATTGAAACCTGAAACTTTCTCCTACATGCTGCTTCTATTCAAAACTAAAACAGATCTCTCAGATCCCTGGAGTCTAAGAACTCTGAAAATGATATATAACACGAGATATACTGAGCAACCACTGTAACGTCCTCCCCCGTTCCTTTGTTTAAACCTAAGTAATTACGTTTAAATGTATTTATTAGAAGGAAGTCTCTTAATACTATATAAACTTTAACCACTCCCACCCCTTTTAGTCTGTTCTTCTCCCCTGGCCACTATCGTTATTACGACTTATTTATTTATGTCACTCTAAACTTCCAAATAGTCTAATTTTATAAGCTAAAAATTAAAATTTTAATTTAAGCTGTTATTTCACTTGTCTAATGATCATATATATAGCTCGGGTCTCATATTATTATTTTTCTATCTACAGGGTGAGCTTCTTTTCCTAAATATTAGAATTATCGCTAAGCTAACAAAAAAATTTATCGACTAAAAAAACTATATCCGGTTGCCAATCCAAGTTTAGTTTTAGGGATAGCTAGACTGTTATAGCCTGTCCCAAAATATAAGATCCTAATTTTTACCGTTTTAGGTGGGTAATATAAAAATTCTGACCTTTTGTTTATGATAGTTTGCAGAGATGGAATTTTATTCATTAACGCAAATAAATAAAATTATAGTGTTTTTGGAGATGTTTATTTATAGATGCATGTAAAAATAAATGAATAAGAAGTACAAATATACAAATATATTTTAATTTAAGCCTAATTCGGTTTCACTATCACTGTCATCAGCTGAGGTAATTATCAGTGGTTTTATATTATTTACATAAATATATGAATCTTTAACTTTAATAACGTGCTAAATGGAATTCTTCCAGCTTTCACAAGGTATATCATTTATAACTTTTTTATTAATTCATCCACTGACACGCTTAAAGAAGGAGAAACATTTTGTGCCCTGATTTTTGATTTAACTTGATGCCAAATATGTTCAGTTGGATTAAACACACAATAATACAGAGGAAGTCGCAAAACAGTGTGTCCCATTTTCTCAGCAATACTATCATAAACATATTTCTTTTTCAATTTATAATCTTTCAAAACTTCCAAAAGATCACTTTTTATAACTAAAGTCAAAATAAATGTCATTTTCTAACATATATTCCTGTATTTCCGATATGGTGTTGGCTGTATTAGGAACCTTATTTAGTAGGCGACTATAGTAACTTGCATTGTCCATAACTATAACACTCTGTTCGGGAACATTTGGCAAAAGGGAATTTTGAAACCAATTTTCAAAAATTTCTGCGGTCGTGTCTTCGTGATAGTCCAAACTAGAATCTTTTATGTTTTATGCAGATAATAGTAGACAATTTGAAACCCAGCCCTTTTCAGATCCAGCATGCAAAATGGTTATTCGTTTATCTTTATTTGTTAGTCTGACATTTTGTACTGCTATCAACTCACCCTTTTTGCGCAGTGTCATGGGTATCAAACCATGTTTCGTCAAGGTAAATTATTGGCCAATTCTCTGATCGATACTTTTTAATTTCTTGTAAATAAGTATGTCACAAGATTCGTAATCTTTATGACTCCATCACTACTTGCCTTTTGTTGATTTTTCGAAACGTGAATCCCATTTTTAAGAGAATTCTGTGAAAGGTTAATCGGCCACAATGGATATTAGTCCCGTCCTGCATCAGTCTTAATTTTATTTTGTCTAGTGGCGGCACCACCTGCTCTTCATACATAGAATATATTTTTCTCCTGATGTCGTCTTTTTCACAATCGTTTACGTGATGCATTTGAAATTCTTTCCGTTTTTTCCTGTTCATGTGTGATGGTTTTCGTAGAAATTGGGGTTTTTGTTAGTTCACTGGTTTCTTGCAAAGCATTTTGTTTATTTAAATTTCTTTTTACCAAACTGTCGTAAACATTTTCACTATTTATTTAGCGTCAAGTGATAAATGTTTTTTCTTACGATAGCCACTATTGCAATTTTCCCACGAACGCCATATAATTAAAATAGGACCATTACGTTGTAAGTTGTAAGTAAAACTAAAAATAAAAATAATAAAAAATATTTTTCGAATCTTAATGGGGACCTGTGGTCATTAGGCCTATATTATCAAATACTTAAAGGGCTCCAAATCGGGTTGCCAGGTAGTAAATATATAGGTAAAAATAGATCCAATATGATTGCAGGTGCAAGTGAAGGCAGTATACAATAAAAAATACGTTTATCGTAATACCTAGCAACTATGCACAAAGCCTTAATAAGGTCGTTTATTGTCCCCATTGAAAAAGCAAAAAGGCAGAATCTTAGATCTTGGGATTTAGTATATCTGTAACTATTATAATTTTGAAAAATAGTATGGACATTTTAAAAACAAATCATGAAACAAAGCATGTCGTGTTTTATGAAACTTGTTTCATGTGGCCTATTTCAGAAACGCTAGTGTGCATCCCCTGACTTAACTACATTGGTTTTCTAATAATAATGAAACTATTCTTAAATAACTTTTGAAAAACAATAAGACACCGTAACATATACACTGATAAACAAATGTATTTCACAAATTCCGTTAAAATTCAGGTACTAATTTGTTAAAAAACTAATTTTATTCAGTTTTTTCACTCACTGTTTTACACCCCTACTAATTTATGTGTTTGTTTTCAGATTCAACATATAATTGAAGGAATTGACTAGAATGGTAAGTTTAGAGATATTAAAAAAATCGATAAAGTACGGTAGAGTACTTTCATCGGAAATATATAGAAATTCTATAACAAATACTGCATGTGACTGTATCACACTAAAAATACCTTAATCTATGAATCAAAAATCAATATTTGAAATTATGTGTACTTCATGGTGACACATTAATCACAAGAAAAATATGTTAAGCAAAGGAAGGGCTTCAGAAATATTTACAACTGAAACCTGAGATTATTGTAAACAATATTATTTCTGTTACAATTGGGAATAATGAAGAAATAGCATATTATTCACGTTCCTCGTCTCCAAGAACCTTATAACATGATATATACTTTAACCTCTTATATGATTTATTATAAATAATTTTGCTTAAAGTTCTTTCATTATATCAATCAAAAGCAAGAAAAATCGCCATAATAATACTGAAAAAACACAAAAATTATCGATCTCATTCCTTCACTATATTTTTTAAAACAGTATATATTTAACTGAAACACAAAACTGTTGTTTCAATAAATAAAAACATATTCGGGTCGGATTTACATGTTTCTCATGCAATTTGCGGGGGCTAGCTAATGCGATTTACATTCCACAGTAGACTGTGTCATGTTATGGTGATATCTCAAACTTTGCCACTAGTTTACCACACGCGTTTTCTTGGCGTATCCGTGAATTTATCTTAATTAAGAAAACCATGCCGAACATATACAAAAAAAAAAAATTCAAAGTTTACCTTTTTTATATAAGAAATATTTACATTCTTATAAAAAGTATATTTTGGCACAATAATCTTATTTAACAATAGTTCTTGTTGTTTTTTAGTGTTCCGTATGGAATACTTATAAGATCACTTCAGTGTCTGTCCTTCCGTCTGTCTATCCGTCCGTCTATCACACCCGATTTTCCCCGAGACTATTTGACATAAAAAGTTGAAATTTTGCACTAGTATAGGAATTGATGGCCTCGTTAGAGCCGTGTAGTTTTTAAAAATTAAATTTTCACTTAAGGGGTTAGTCTTGGGGGGTGAAATCAGAAATGAAAAAAAAAATTTTTACCAGGTCATCGAGCGGGATGTTAAAAATATATATAATGTAATACTTGAGCACATTTTTCTTTGTATTATTTTTAAAAAATTGCTAAAAGTCGCTGTATTTATCTCGAAAAGTGCTGATCAAAAAATTTTGAAAAAATTCTGGAATATTCTTCAAAACGTGTAGGCTGAACGAAAATTATCACAACTGCATTTATTACCTTTAATAATTTATCCTGTATACAAAAAAAAATCAAGGTCATCAGTTTTCAACAGAGATTGAAAACTCAAAAAAAAAACCGGCCAAGTACAAGTCGGACTTGCACAATTAGTGTTCCGTATCTTGATTGCTTTTAAAATAAAATTTTTGTTGCGGAGGTGTAAAATGATCAGCGACTTTACAAAACACCCCAAATTTCTCAAATCAATATATAGAATTCGGACACAAATTTGTTTGTGGTGGCTAAAAATACTTTCTGCAACTTCTTGCAAAAATTGCAAAATACATTGTCTATCAAGATTCTGTCTCTAGTAGAACTAGTATCTTTTATCATTTGTATAAGCCCAATGCTATTCAAACAGGACAGACTACACAGGTATACAAAAAATTCTCTGTCTTTTAAGTTAAACACGTGTTTTCTTAAGTATTTTTTTATGCTGAATCCAAAAAAAAATCATAAAAAAAAAGACATCCACGACAAGGTTTTTTTCAGGAAACACACTTAAAGTTGCCAGAAAACTATTAAATTGATAAAAAATACTCGTATATTTTAATAAACAATGTAAAACTGTATAATCATTAAAATTATAGAATAAAACTATTATTTCAGACGTCTTGAAATGTTCAGTATCTACATTTTTTATAAAAACTTAAAAATATTAGGTTTTTTTGTGTTCAATTTTAACAAAAAACACGCATACCCCACCTCTGAGTAAGCTACGTACCAAAATACTGTTTAAAATAAATATATGCAACCTCTAAATTAAAAAAATGTTTTTAATTTCTATAAATATTGAATAAAACTATCATTTCCAGTGTGACTTGACATCAAAAAATAAAGTTTTATGTCCAGCTCCAACAAAAAAGTTGCTTTTAACACTTACAAGGGTGCTATGTGGTTGGTAAAATGCTTTTTTGAGTAAATAAATGCAATGAAATAATAGTTTTTTCTTCAATATTAATTACTACGTTATATTAAAAACAACTTTTTAATTTAGCGGTTGCACATATTTATTTTAAACAGCATTTTGCTACGTAGCTTAGCTAATATTTTTAAGTTTTTATGATTATACATAGCTTCAGAACAGTTAAAGATGTCCGAAATAATAGTTTTATTCCATAATTTTAATGATTATACAGTTTTACATTACTTATTACAACTAGCTGTGCCCGCGGCTCCGCTCGCGTGGACTTGATTCACTATTATCGTCACTGTTCATTCCTTATATTACCTAACGTAATAAAATATATCCTATAACCTGGCCAGAGAACATACATATGTATGAATTAAAAAAAACACGCAACACACTGCCTAAATCATTAAACATGGAACAATATCATGAATCAAAGAATATCCATAATATATATAAAATGCAACGTCTCTCTGTCTGTCCGTTAGTGCGCTTATTACTCAAGAACCATTTATCCGATTTATGTGTTCTAATATATATATTTTTTCTCTGGCCAAGTTATATATAATCTTATATAATAATATATATATATATATATATATATATATATATATATATATATATATATATATATATATATATATAAAGGGTGATTCATTTAGAGGTACTTTTTGTGATGGGGATTTAATTGCAGATTGCGCATGCGTCGTGTCAACTGAAGTGGCATTCCGGTTCAGTAGTGTTTGACAATTCATAATGGAAAGCCTTAGCCCGGCAGAGCGTCTACAAATTGTTCAACTTTATTACGAAAATGGGCGTTCTACGAGGAATGTGTATCGGGTGCTTAGAGCAACTTATGGTCCACATAATCGGCCTACCGATCGCACAATTCGCTCTACCATCAATAAGTTTGAGACCCAATTTTCATTATTGGATAATGCTCGACCGAATAGACCACATCCAGCACGTAGTGAAGAAAATATAGGGGCGGTAGCGGAGAGTGTACGCGAAGACCGTGAGGTGTCGATTCGTCGCTGTTCTCAACAGCTTGGCCTGTCATATTCAACAACTTGGCGTATTTTTCTTTAAAAGCATACAAAATTCAACTAGTGCAACAACTGAAGCCGACCGACCTTCCAAATCGTTTCCGTTTTAGTCGTTGGGCTCTTGACAAGCTTGCAGAAGATCCACTGTTTTCGAGAAAAATTGACTTGACTTTTTCCTTTGGGGCTATGTAAAGTCCAAAGTCTACATGGATAAGCCAGCTACAATTGAGGCATTGGAGGCCAATATTACTTGAGTCATTGGCCAAATACCACTCGAAATACTCACACGCGTCATTGAAAATTGGAACTTCAGAATGGACGTTGTTAACCGTAGTCGCGGACAACATTTGAAAGAAATTATCTTTAAGAAATAATTGTAAAGAATGGTTCTTTTATATGATAATAAAGATTATAAAATAAAATTGTTTTTATTCATTTTTTTTTATTTAAAAAAAAGTACCTCTAAATGAATCACCCTTTATATATATATATATATATATATATATATATATATATATATATATATATATATATATATATATATATATATATATATATATATATATATATATATATATATATATATATATATATATATATATATATATATATATATATATATATATATATATATATATATATATATATATATATATATATATATATATATATATATATATATATATATATACATATATAAAATGCAACGTCTTCCTCTCTATTTATCTGTCTGTCTACCTGTCCGTTAGTGCGCTTATCACTCGAGAATCACTGATCCGATTTACGTGCTTTTCTTTAAACTTACATATGTTCTCTGTCCAGGTTATAGGATATATTTTATTACGTTAGGTAACATAAGGAATAAGCATTAACGAAAATAGTGAATCCAATCGGAAAAAAGTTTGCCGCTATCGTATTCTTTTGCAATACGCTGCCGAAACCACTAAATATAGAATTATATCATGTACCAAAGAGTATAATATATATAAAATCCAACGTCTCCCGGTCTGCCTGTCTAATCCGATTTACGTATTTTTTTAAAAATCATACATATGTTCTGTGCCCAGGTTATAGGATATATTTTATTATGTTAGGTAAAATGTGCCCAGGTTATAGGATATATTTTATTATGTCAGGTAAAATGAGCAGTGACGATAATAGTGAATAAAGCCCACGCGAGCGGAGCCGCGGGCACAGTTAGTTTTATAGATATTATAGAAGATTGCAGATAACCTGGCCAGAGAATAAATATATGAATTAAAAAAAAAATACGTTAATGGGATAAGTGGTTCTCGAGTGATAAGCGCATTAACGGACAGACAGAAAGGCAGAGAGACGTTGCATTTTATGTATAATATAGAAGATTATGGATAACCTTGCCAGAGAACAAATGTATGAATTCAAAAGAAACACGTAAATCGGATAAGTAGTTCTCGAGTGATAAGCACACTAACGGACAGACAGACAGACAGAGAGACGTTGCATTTTATATATATTACAGATATTCTTTGTTACATGATATTGTTCCATATTTAATGGTTTAGGCAGTATATTGCAAGAGAACGCGCCAGCGGCAAACTTTTTCTCGACTTCATTCACTATTATCGTCACTACTTATTTCTTATGTTGCCTATCGTAACAAAATATAGCCTATAACCTGACCAGAGAACATGTGTATATTTTTAAAAAAAAAGCACGTAAATCGGATAAGTAGTTCTCCAGTGATAAGCGCACTAACGGACAGACAGACAGACAGAGAGACGTTACATTTTATATATTCTATAAATGTATTTATTCAATTTAGTAGCTTTCTGGCAACTTTAAGTGCGTTTTCTGAAAAAACCTCACTGTGGATGTCCTTTTTTTATGAATTTTTTGAATTCGCATAAAAAAATACTTAAGAAAACACGTGTCTCACTTAAAAGACAGAGATTTTTTTTGTATACTTGTATTATTAGTTAGTCGTAATAATTTTCATTCAGTCTACACGTTAAAGAGAAATATTCCAGCATTTTTTCGAAATTTTTTGATTAATATTCTGAGAGATAGGGTGGGGGACAACCATTTTTGACATTTTTTTAGAAATAACATAAAGAAAACTTTGCGCGAATATTACATCATATATATTTTGGAACTCGTATTTTCAAAAGCTTTCATTTGACACCACACTCGAATTTTCTTTTTCACTACCCCTTAAGTCAACATTTAACTTTTAAAACTACAGGGCTGTAATTGGGCCATCAATTCCTACATTTGTGACAAATTTCAACTTTCTATCTCAAATGGTTTCGGAGAAAATTGATCGTGACAGACAGACAGACGTCCAAGTGATTCCTACTGTTTTTCAATTTTGGTACGGAACACTAAAAAATAGTGAATGTTTTTTGAATGGAGCCAAAGAATCACTCATTTTATTATAATAAACTAACCGTGCCCGCGGCTCCGCTTACATGTACTTCATTCACTATTATCGTCACTGCTCAGTCCTTATATTACCTAACGTAATAAAATATATTCTATAACCTGGCCAGAGGACATATGTATGTAGTAAAAAAAAAATACATAAATCGGATAAGCAGTTCTCGAGTAATAAGCGAGACGTTGCATTTTATATATATTATATTCTTTGCTACATAATATTGTTCCATAGATAATGGTTTAGGCAGCGTATTGCAAGAGAACGCGCTAGCAGCAAAGTTTTTTCCGACTTGATTCATCATTATCGTCAATGCTTATTACTTATGTTACCTAACGTAATAAAATATATCCTATAACAGGGGTGCTCAAACTTGAACTGCTGGCGATCTACCTCAATATTGTTAGACTACGATCGATCGACTCTGAGAGGCTGCAAGTAAGTGTGATGCAGGATTGTCGTCTAGGTAGGGTGTATCGTGGCATAGATATTAGTTTTCCGCACAATATGCATTTTTTTAGATAAGGTAAGTGTAGGTCTGCTCTAAAATGTCAATGAAAAAACTCATAATTATTCAAAATTGCGAGTTTATTGGTTCTTACAAAACAAAAACGAGTTCTAGTGTCTAAACTTAACTAAAGAGTGATTTTAGATGTTGAAGCGTGGCACTGCATGTCCTCAGCATACTTTTCATAAGATGGTACGTAATTACCGAGTGCTAATCGCAAACATGATGACATATGTTCGTCAGTTAGACGATTACGATATTTTGACTTAATTATCTTCATTTCAGAAAATGCAGACTCGCACAAGTAACCAAGCACTCAAACATTGCCGTCAGTCGAAGGACGATTTGCCTTAGATTCGGATATTTATCTTCAGGTATAATACACCAGAATTTTGTATCAGATGCTGTGGCTTTGAGATGTATATCTGATATAATCTGCACTAACTCATAAATGATGCGATATTTGCCAATTTACTGAAATCATAAAAAACGTATTTCGAATTGACCCAAAATATTTGATAATTCTGCCTCATAAATATCATAGTACAACTGAGGAATCCTTGCTTTCAAAGACGGAAAATTTTTCAGATCCTTTCTTTTCAGTTGATCTATCATAAGTTGCAATTTACTTTTGAATGCGTTTATTGCGCTAATCATCTCAATAATAGATTGACGTCCGTGTGAAGAACTAAATCAGTGTGTTCAGCTGACTCACTATCTTCCAACTGCAATTTAAAGAGCCGTCGTTGCAAGCTACGTGCACGGATAGAATTCACAATTTTTATTGCAATGCCCATAATCTCCTCCATGTTTAGAACTTTTGAACACAAAACTTGTTGATGTATAATGCAATGGAAGGAGAAAAATGAAGGGAAATCTCATTAGCTCGACACAATGCCATAAAACCGTTTTTGTTTCCAGTCATTGCTGGTGCTCTATCGGTTGTAATGCACACTAGTTTATATATTGGTAGCTTGTAGTTTGTTACAAAATTGAAGAAAACATCATATATATCTTCGCCACGGGTCTTTCCTTTCAGAGGAATCATTGTCTCTTCCTTAGCCGACATGTCATTGAATACCATTCGAATAAAAATACACAGCTGGGCAGTGTCTGTCATATAGGTGGATTCGTCGAACTGTAAAGAAAAGTATGTACATTCCATGATATCATGTTATAGTTTATCTGCCATGTCTTGACTCATGACTTCAACACGCCTTGTGACAGTCGGACGAGATAACTGAAGTTCTCTAATAGCAGACATAATCTGTGTTTTATTTTTAAAATCTCCAAATAAAGTCTCACCCGCTTCAATAAATGCTTCCTTCACAACCAATCCATCATCAAATGGTTTCTTGTATTTCGCCAATATATGAGATATTTTAAATGACGCGATCGTTGCAGCTTTTGATTGTTTGGCTGGTCTTGTGAACATGGTTTGTTCTTTTTTCAAACAAGTTATCAAATCACGTACTTTTCGTTTTCTTAATTCACTCTGTGGCGGAAAATGCTTTTCATAATTTTTATGATGCCTCTCTAAGTTCCCACACTTAGGTATTGCAACTGACGCACGGCAAATGAGACAAATGCACTTATCCTTTACCATACAAAAGAAAAATTCTTCCTCCCAATCGTTATTAAAATGATAAGTTTTACTTTTCTGCGCCGCACTCATTTTGGACTATTTATTAATAAACTTTGTATCGATGTATCGCCTTCAAGTTACAACTCAGACTGACTCCTATTCCTGCAGGCGCAACATTTATATCGGCGCCAACGAAGTCTCGAATGTTCCCGTCAAACACGCCGCCCGAAGTTTCTAGAAAAGTCGGCGGGAATCAAAAACGCGGCTTTTCTTTGTCAAGTACCGCGCGTTCCTTTGATAAAGCCGCATTTTGCCGCTAGCAGGTGGTTATTACGATAAAAGAAAGTGATAAGGGGATTATTCTGGCCTAATTGTGGATCGAATAAATTTTAGTAGTTTATTCATTACATTTTGTTTTAGTTACCTAAAACAAAATCTGTGAATAGTTCTATATCGAAATTTTTTTCTCGAGATCGACTCAAAAAGCACTCGCGATCGACTTGTCGATCGCGATCGACCGTTTGAGCACCCCTGTCCTATAACCTGGCCAGAGAACATATGTATGTTTAAAAAAAAAGCACGTACATCGGATAAGTGGTTCTCAAGTAATAAGCGCACTAACGTACAGACAGACAGAGAGACGTTGCATTTTATATATTATAGATAACCTGGCCAGAGAACATATGTATATTTAAAAAAAAAAAAACACGTAAATCGGATAAGTGGTTCTCGAGTGATAAGCGCACTAACGGACAGACAGACAGACAGAGAGACGTTGCATATTATATTCTTTGCCACATGATATTGTTCCATATATAATAGTTTAGGCAGTGTATTGCAAGAGAACGCGCTGTACACAAACTTTTTTCCGGCTTGATTCACTATTATCGTCACTGCTTATTCCTTATGTTACCTAACGTAATAAAATATATCCTATAACTTGGCCAGAGAACAAATGTATGTTTTAAAAAAAAAGCACGTAAATTGGGTAAGTGGTTCTCGAGTGATAAGCGCACTGACGGACAGACAGACAGACAGAGAAGTTGCATTTTATATATATTATAAAAGACTATAGATAACCTGACCAGAGAACAAATGTATGAAATAAAAAAAAGACACGTAAATCGGATAAGTGATTCTCGAGTGATAAGCGCACTAACGCACAGACAGAGAGACGTTGCATTTTATACATATTACAGATATTCTTTGCTACGTGATATTGTTCTATATTTAATGGTTTAGGCAGTGCATGGCAACAGAACGCGCGAGCGGCAAACTTTTTTGCGACTTGATTCACTATTATCGTCACTGCTTATTCCTTATGCTACCTAACGTAATAAAATATAGCCTATAACCTCGCCAGAAAATATATGTATGTTTAAAAAAAAAAGCACGTAAATCGGATAAGTGGTTCTCCAGTGATAAGCAGACTAACGGACAGACAGAGAGACGTTGCAAGGAATATAGATTTTCAGATTGCCAGGCTCCAGTAGGGGAAAACAGGTATTTGAAAATCAAGAAAAAATAGATAAGTGACGTTAAGGATGACCTTACGTTGCAACATTTAACTGAGACTAAAACCTCAAGACAGAGTTTTGTAGTCGAACACGTTGACTTCTACATAAAAGTCGAAAAAGCAGGGTCAATAAGGAAGCAAAAGACAAAATCTTATACCGGTAAATTTTCTGTTAATTAAGTTTTGATGTCAAAACCGCGTTCACTCTATGAAAATGGCAATAACTTAATGTCGTAAAGATTTATTGTATATTAAAGAATTATAAGCGCACGTTGGTGGTATAAGAAGTTAAAACTGTGATATGTTAAAACTTATCATCATATAAATCAATCCGTATTCACGGTCTAAGTACTATCATATTCATGCTTTGTTCATGTAGATTTTAAAGCAAGAGCTTTAAACGATTATTTACCTTACGGGATTTTAAAGAAAAAAAACCGATTGTGTGTATGGGAGAGAACTGTGTAGAAATCACGTTGATCTCTGCTGGTTGTTAGTAGGTGCTCGGTATTCGTGCCGGTCGTCGAAGAATGGTATACTTAGAGGACTTCGCCGTGGCCACGTTTAAAGCGCTAAGTTATTTCTTCTTGTGAACCGTAATACAGTTTTGGCGCGTTAAGGTTCAGTGGATTTAAAAATTGTTGTTGTTGATTTGCTCTCTGTGTGCATGCAAGTGGATAGATAAGTTACTCTGTGACCCGATTGGATTATTTTTCTTACGGGCAGTTCAGCTATTTTTGGATAAAGTTACTCATAACGGTCAAAGTAAGTACAATGTCAATAAAAATCATATATTTGGTATGACATATGTGTATCTTCTGTATATTTTTCAAACATTTATCCAGTACGTTTTTTAGAGAACACTGTGTAACACATCCCTTTACATTTTTCTTAATCCTACCATTAATAAAAAATAATATAATTCCAAAAACCCTCAAAAGGATGTCTATTACGAAATATTCGAGACAACCCCTCTAACTTACCCATTGAAACCCTTGTTATTTTTAATTTCATGAATATTATTATTTACACTTTGTTTATTATCTCACCTAAAAAACGAGTAGATATTCTCATAATACGATTTCACCTCCTTCTTCTGAAGGGGGTAAAATCTTTTCAAACTACAGGTTCCTTTTTTAGCTCAAGTAGAATTTGTATACGAAATTTAAAGTCGATAACTTGTTTTGTTCGGGTTATCCTACCAATAGACAGAACGTCTGAAATTGAGAACTCTGTTTTTCCTGATATTGGGTCCCTGAAATGAGATGAAACGTAAAGATCTTGGAGGGTGTTTTTATCTCCGAATGCAATATATCCCATGGCGAGGAATTTAAGGTAATACTCAGGTAAAAAGGATATTTGTAAGTGTTAAAGTATTCATCATTCTTGGAATAACTCGTTGCAGCCTTTTAACATCTATACACATTCATAAAATAGAAAAAAAAAACCGGCCAAGTGCAAGTCGGACTTGCGCAATTTCCGTACAGTGATTGCTTTTAAAATTAACATTTTAGTTACCGAGGTATAGAAGGATCAATGACTTAACAAAATACACTCCAAATGAGTTTTCCGCAAAGTTTGTTTCCGATATTTGTTGAAAACTGATGACCACGCGTGATAATTTTTGTTCAAACAAACACCTTATGGAGAATTTTTTCAACATTTTTTGATCACTACTTTTCTTAAGTCCGTTGGTTTGGAGTTGATAGCACACAACATGGGTTCTAAACATTAAAATGTCATAAACCATAAGCGTCCGAAATTTCTCTACCAATTATTTGCATTTTTAGTTTTAATCACCTTTATTTTCTATCTCTATACAACAGTGCGACCTTTTTCTAAAAAATATGTTATTACATGCCTTCTAAACTTTATGTTAAACTAGCCGGGCCCGCGGCTCCGCTCGCGTGGACTTGATTCATCACTATCGTCACTGCTTATTCCTTAATTTACCCAATGTAATAAAATATCTCCCATTATCTCTCAATATTTCTCCTTATCTCCCATTATCTCTACATAATTTCGATTATCTAGCCTGAACTCTGCTCATCTCCCATTATTTCTCCTTATCTCCCGTTATTTCTCCTTATCTCCCATTATTTCTCCTTATTTCCCATTATCTCACCTTATCTCCCATTGTCTAAGCTTATCTCGACTTATCTTTCAATATTTCTCCTTATCTCCCATTATTTCTCCTTATCTCCCATTATCTCACCATAACTCCCATTATCTAGACTTATCTTTGCTTATCTCCCATTATTTCTCCTTATCTCCCATTATTTATATTTATCTCCCATTAACTCACCTTATCTCCCATTATCGAGCCTTATCTCGACTTATCTCCCATTATTTCTCCTTATCTCCCATTATCTAGGCTTATATCGAATTATATATTCATACGTTTAAATTTATAAAATCACGTAAATCGGATAAGTGGTTCTCAAGTGATAAGCGCCCTAACGGACAGACAGACAGAAAGACGTTGCATTTTATATATATTCTAGATAGAAGATTATAGATAACCTGGCCAGAGAACAAATGTACGAATTTAAAAAAAACACGTAAATCGGATAAGGGGTTATCGAGCACCAACGGACAGACACACAGACAGAGAGACGTTGCATTTTATATATATTATATTCTTTGCTACATGATATTGTTTCATATTTAATTCTTTAGGCAGTGTATTGCAAGAGAACGCGCTAGCGGCAAACCTGACTCCGACCTGATTCACTATTATCGTCAGTGCTTATTCCTTATGTCACCTAACGTAATAAAATATATCCTATAACCTGGCCAGAGAACATATGTATGTTTAACAAAAAAGCACGTAAATCGGATAAGTGGTTCTCCAGTGATAAGCGCACTAACGGACAGACAGACAGACAGAAAGACTGCATTTTATATATATTATAGATATTCTTTGCTACATGATATTGTTCCATATTTAATGGTTTAGCATGTTGAAAAAAAAAACACGTAAAGCGGATAAGTGATTCTCCAGTGATAAACGCACAAACAGACAGATATACGTTACATTTTATATATATTATAGATGTAACAAAATATATATCTATAACCTGGTCAGAGAACATATGTATGAATTTAAAAAATCACGTAAATCGGATAAGTGGATCTTATATATATTATAGATATAGATTATTATTATTATATAACCTGGCCAAAGAATATATGTATGAATTTAAAAAAAAAAGACACATAAATCGGATAAGTGGTTTTCGCGTAATAAACACACTAATGGACAGACAGACAGACAGAGAGACATTGCATTTTATATGTATTATAGATATTCTTTGCTACATAGATATTGTTCCATATTTAATGGTTTAGCGTGTTTAAAAAAAAGCACGTAAATCGGATAAGTGGTTCTCCAGTGATAAGCGCACAAACGGACAAACAGACAGATATACGTTACATTTTATATATATTATAGATGTAATAAAATATATATCTATAACCTGGTCAGAGAACATATGTATGAATTTATAAAAATCACGTAAATCGGATAAGTGGATCTCGAGGGATAAGCGCACTAATGGACAGACAGACAGACAGAGGGACGTTGCATTTTATATATATTATAGATATAGATTATTATTATTATGTAACCTGGCCAAAGAATATATGTATGAATTTAAAAAAAAAAGACACATTAATCGGATAAGTGGTTTTCGCGTAATAAACACACTAATGGACAGACAGACAGACAGAGAGACATTGCATTTTATATATATTATAGATTATAGATATTCTCTGCTACATAATATTGTTCCATATTTAATGGTTTAGGCGGTGTATTGCAAGGCAACGCGCTAGCGGCAAACTTTTTTCCGACATCATTCACTATTTTACGTCACTACTCATTCCTTATGCTACCTATCGTAATAAAATATAGCCTATAACCTGGCCAGAGAACATAAGTATGTTTTAAAAAAAAAAGTACGTAAATCGGATAAGTGGTTCTCCAGTGATAAGGTCACTAACGGACAGACAGACAGACAGACAGACAGACAGACAGACAGACAGAGAGACGTTGCATTTTATATATATTATAGATAAGCTGTATAAATCAACGAATTTCAAAGTTTATTTTAATGAGTAAATTATGAAACTAAAAATCTTATTTGTATGATAAAGGCCTAAACGAATACAATTAACAATTCTTAAAAACTAGAAATCTACAGTGTTATAAAGTTTAATGATAACAGGTACCATAAAATTATTTGTAAGTACTTAAGTATGCGATAAAAATAGTCTGTGTAAGTATAAAAATGAAGCAAAAAACTATAATATGCTTAGTTCATATCAGACCAACGATGGCTTTCAGTTTTGCCCCGGGTAAACTTCGCGGAGTCTGTAAATGATACTTAACATCCACGATGCCCTAGTGCATCAACAGCCAACAAGCCAAGTCCGTGAAATTCTGGAAACCTGTGCCAACATGACGGGAGTTGGATCAGCAACTATTTATAGATTTCTAAAAGAAAGAAAATGCGGTCCTTGCAACTAACCTCAAAACCACAAAGGAAAGGAGCCCTTAAATGTCTATGAAGACTTTTAAAAAGAAGAAAAGTGTGAGGAACAAACTCTGACAAACACATTAAGAGTGCCAAACAAGCTTTTATGGAAAGTTGATCAACTGGATTACAACCCCCCTTCAGGAAAAGATCGCAGGCTAATTATAGCACATATTGATAATGAAAACGGATTTCTCGACGATAGCTTGTTGGAATACGAATCAAAGTCAACTAAAAATTACCATGAGGAGATAATGGCCGATGTTTTTGGGGAGTACTTCCAACAAATGATAATAAAATGAAAATGAAATGTGGAAACTTGACGAACACATCGAAAAAACTGTAGAAATAGAACCCCAAGTAATTAAAGTACTTATATATCGTGAATTGTGAATTTGTATATAAACATAGATCTATAAATTAAAAAAATTTTGGTAATAAATCTTATATTTCTATAATTTCAATTTTAAGATAATTTTATTTATTAAACACCAAAAGCAGATTACGCTCGGACGGCTATGCTACTGATGAGCACTCATTTAAATTTGACTCTATTGTATAACAGAGGTTTTCTGCCTAAAATAGGGTGAACCCTTAACAATAATTCAAAACAGGTAGCAAAATCCAATAAAATGCATAAGAAACCTCTTTTTTTTGGCGCACCCCAACATGTATTTTCAACTACAGTGAGAGAATTCTGCCATCAACTCCAAACAAATACACTTTAGATAAGGTGGGTGGACAGGGGCGTTCTTGCCATTTTTTTTTTAAAATAATACAAAGAAGAGTATGTGCAAGTATCACATCATATATATGTTTAAACTCGTATTTTCATAAACTTTCATTTGACACCCCCACTCAATGACCTAATAAAATTGTTTTTTTTCACTTCCGATTTCACCTCCCAAAACTAACCCCCTAAGTCAAAATTTAACTTTCAAAACTACACGGCTCTAATCAGACCATCAATTCCTATATTTGAGCCAAACTTCAACTTTCTATGTCAAATAATTTCGGAGAAAATAGGGTGTGACAGACAGACAGACACCGAAGTGATCACATAAGTGTTCCGTACGTAACACTAAAAATGCAATGTTGCACCAATGTCGTAACAACGGACCAGAGTTGAGGGGAGCATATGGATCGCAAAGACGTTTCTTTAAGAAAAAAAAGAGAGTACTAAAAGCGGAGCTGCCTATAGAGAGGGGAGGCAACAAGCAGCAACCGGGAGGCAAACACTACTGATGAAAAAACTTTATATAGTGGAACTCTAAAAATTTAGGCCATTGCCAACAAAATAACCTAAAAATCGATGACACAAAAAAGAATATTTTATGCGAAAGGACTTGGAAGCTTATACCCAACCTAAAAATTGATGACCGAAAAGAAGAGAGAGAGACAATTCAGAAAAAAGAACCCTATAACACACTGAAATTTTAAAAACTTAAACCCCATTTAAAAATCTATTACTGAGGAGGTGAAGATTTTTCAAGAATAAAAGCCTTACTTTTAAGAAGGCACTATGTTACTATAGTCGTAGGGGTGGAGAGCAGGCATATGCCGTCCTTTGCTCCCCTTGGCTACCCCACAGTACTACACGTACGTACATGATAGATGTACACTAGTAAGGAGTTAGATATCGTGTTGTGTTTACTTGTAGACCATCTAAGTAGAATGTATTACTACATATAATTCATCAACCTGTTGCCAAATGTAAGGGAGCTTACCTCGTGAAATGCACCTATTTTATCTCAGCTACGTAGTTGAGTTAGTTGCTTTTAATTTTAGAAACGAATGTAAATCTATAATAGCTGTAATAAATATTTTAATATAATAAAAAAAAAACCACACCTTTTTATTTTGTAGGTATACTAAATACACGTAATTTATTAGCGAAAATTCATTACTACTTACAACGAATATTGTATTGCCATGGCTATAATAGCAATGGTTGACTATGGAAATGCATTTGATTTGAAGTAACAGCAGAGTCAATGAAAAAATACACGACTCTTCTTGAATATATATATATATATATATATATATATATATATATATATATATATATATATATATATATATATATATATATATAATTTTTCTGTTGAACTCCTTTGTTTACATAAACTTGATTGGTTTTTCTTGGGTACTTGGGTTCTTTTGGAAAATACTAGTTTATTTGACGTTTCGCCTTATTTTTTTTAGGCATTTTCAAAAATTCTTTATTTTTTAATATTTATTCTAAAATTAGAAAATACAAGGTTAAAATCTTTTAAGTCAAATTACAGGTTTAAAAACATATATCATTTTTATGCACACTAGGACATTTAAAATATTAACACCACAACAAAACTATAAAACAAATTACTCACGAGTATATACCTTGAAAGTCAACTATCTGTGTGTTTGTGAATTTCAAATTCTATATTTCTTTCAACATATCGTGTCTGGTATTTTTTACTGATTTTTTTAAATTTTATTATCTATAATGGGTGTCTTAACCAAAAAACTATTATTGATGTTAAGTATATATACCATTTTGTATTATTAAGAGGATATGCATGCCACCATGTTTATTTTTTAATTAAATTTGTGTAGATATGACTGATTCCTCTTATGTCAATCCTATCATTCACAGTGTTTTCATCTTTTTTTATTTCAATCATCTCTTTGATCTGTAGTTTGGCATAATTCCGCTCTTTGCAGAGGACCTTGGTTTCATTAAATTTAAAGTCATGTTTTTCTTCTGCTTCGTATTTACTAAGGGCAGTGGAAGCATTTCTAGTAGACAAGGCGAAATCGGCGCCATCGTTGGAAAAAATTTTCTAATTGAATTTTTTTTCATAACCTTCTCCAGGAGATGCCCCTGAAAGAGGATCAACATGTTGCCGGGCGGTAACCTGGTCCGAATTTGTTTAAACAAAATTTTTTTTAAACAAAGTCCAAAAATTGAAATTTTCGCCCCGGAAGTTTTTTTAGGTAAATTGGACCATTTTGAACAAAAAATGTCTCTTGTGAATTTTCTCTAAAATGCGCCGTTTTCGAGATATCGGCGATTTTAGGTGCGAGAAAACGCGAAAATGGCCACTTTCACCTCCCAATATTGGGGTCAAAAATTAAAATTTTCAATGTTGCCAAGTGTCCAAATTAAAGTTTGAGATCTCTTCTACAAATTACCGTAGGAAATATTGCAATATCTTTATTTTTAAACATTGTTTTTTAACAGTTAACAAATTGCGTTCGAGCGCCCGCGGCCGCATCGAAACTGTATACATAGATATATACGCAACGCCCGTACGTAGGCGCGCGGAACTGTATACGCGCTGCAACTCGCTGTAACGTGAAGTATCATGCAAAAGTTCAAACATGCTATTGCTTAAATAAGAGTCGGACACTTTAATAGTTTATTCATTTCTTTTCCGCCCTTACAAGTATGTACATGTGTAATTATGTCTTTTTCTATTAAACGAATTAAATGTGATCATAAGTGCATTTTCTGTGGTAAGTGTGATGATGTTGTACAACAACCAAATTTTGAATCATTTCAAAAAATTCAACAAGCAGCTAATCGTCGGAAAGATGACATAAGTACAAAATTTAACGATTTATATAATCCAAGTAGCAGTGAACAAACTTTTTCTTGGCACAGAAAGTGTTATGCTTCCTATGTAAGTAAAGAAAAAATTGTACGTCGGGAAAATGCTCTCAAAAAACTGGAAGCAGAAAATAATGAAGCTGTTAATAATGAAAAACAGTTATTATCAATTGAACCCGAAGAGAAAGAAAAACCAACATTGCGATCAAAAAGTGTGTCAAAAGCAGAGTGCATGATCTGTGAAAAAATTTATAAAAATAAAGACAGTACAACTTATACACTTTCTGATTATAATGCAGCGGAAAAGCTAATGGCAACAGCTCGTCTTAAAATGGACAAAGTCTAAGCAACAACGTAAGTTGTATACTCATGTGTGGGTGTAATTTAAATATTTGCGAAAATTCTATTAAATATATATAAGTTATATTTCATAAAATTGTTTTTAATTCTTCTACCATCCTAATCGAATATTGAATTTTTATTTATATTCATTTGTTATAATAATTAAATTTGATATAACAATTACTCTTTAATAAATAAATATTTTTTACATACTTTTCAAATATATTAATTTTAATAAGAAATCAAGAAACAAAGCTTTATAGAGCATCGCAGTGCGTATACAGTTCCGTGCGCCTACGTACGGGCGTTGCGTATATGTATATCTATGTATACAGTTTCGATGCAGCCGCGGGCGCTCGAACGCAATTTGTTAACTGTTAAAAAACAATGTTTAAAAATAAAGATATTGCAATATTTCCTACGGTAATTTGTAGAAGAGATCTCAAACTTTAATTTGGACACTTGGCAACATTGAAAATTTTAATTTTTGACCCCAATATTGGGAGGTGAAAGTGGCCATTTTCGCGTTTTCTCGCACCTAAAATCGCCGATATCTCGAAAACGGCGCATTTTAGAGAAAATTCACAAGAGACATTTTTTGTTCAAAATGGTCCAATTTACCTAAAAAAACTTGTTCCGGGGCGAAAATTTCAATTTTTGGACTTTGTTTAAAAAAAATTTGTTTAAACAAATTCGGACCAGGTTACCGCCCGGCAACATGTTGATCCTCTTTCAGGGGCATCTCCTGGAGAAGGTTATGAAAAAAAATTCAATTAGAAAATTTTTTCCAACGATGGCGCCGATTTCGCTTTGTCTATAGTATATTTGTGTCCATTCAGTCTGTTTTTTAATAACTGAGAAGTCATTCCAATATATTTCTTCGGACAATTCGCACACGGTATTGCATACACAACATTAGATTCATTCATTGTGGGGATATGGCTTTTTAAGTTTGTAAATAATGAACTTAGTTTATTTTGAGTTTTATGGCAAACTATAATGTTATATTTTTTCAAGACCCATTTCAGCTTCCCAGAAAGTTCCTTTGTATAAGGAACCTTAGTAAACACGAAGCAGAAGAAAAACCTGACTTTAAATTTAATGAAACCAAGGTCCTCTGCAAAGAGCGGAATTATGCCAAACTACAGATCAAAGAGATGATTGAAATAAAAAAAAGATGAAAACACTATGAATGATAGGACTGACATAAGAGGAATCAGTCATATCTACACAAATTTAATTAAAAAATAAACATGGTGACATGCATATCCTCTTAATAATACAAAATGGTATATATACTTAACATCGATAATAGTTTTTTGGTTAAGACACCCATTATTGATAATAAAATTTAAAAAAATCAGTAAAAAATACGAGACACGATATGTTAAAAGAAATATAGAATTTGAAATTCATAAACACACAAATAGTTGACTTTCAAGGTATATACTCGTGAGTAATTTGTTTTATATTTTTGTTGTGTTGTAAATATTTTAAATGTCCGAGTGTGCGTAAAAATGATATATGTTTTTAAACCTGTAATTTGACTTAAAAGATTTTAACCTTGTGTTTCCTAATTTTAGAATGAATATTAAAAAATAAAGAATTTTTGAAAATGCCTAAAAAAATAAGGCGAAACGTCAAATAAACTAGTTTGTATTTTCCAAAAGAACCTAAGTACCCAAGAAAAACCAATCAAGTTTATATATATATATATATATATATATATATATATATATATATATATATATATAAATAAATCAAAAATAAAAGAGGAATTAGACAAAGCGACTCGATATCCTCCAAAGCTGTTCACGTTGACTCTAAAAGTCATTCAAAATATAAGCCAGAGTGTTCGATTAATAGGTACTGCCGGTATGGCACTGAAACAGGGGTTTTAAATAAAAGTATAATAAATAAACTCCAGGTAACCCAAAGAGCAATGGAGAGGAGAATGCTAAATATTAGAGTCCAAGATCGTATTCCTAACATCGAGAGTTGAAGGAGATCAAAAAAGACAGATGTAATACAACGAATATGTATATTAAGGTCGAAATGGGCGGAGCATATCGCAAGGATGAATGATAACAAATCGGCACGACGTATTATTGAATGGAGGCCTAGAGAACACAAGAGATGTAGAGGTAGACAAGATGGATTAAAAGACAACTTGGGAAGGCTTAAATCCGACTATGGATGGAATAAGCTAATGATGATGATGATTGTATTACAATGTTACTTTGTTCTTGTAACAATTACATGATCCTAGCATGTCCATTAGACAATATTTAAAAAAGAACTTTTAGTCCTTTGCATAAAATAATAATTTAAGTCAAAATTTTTTCCATTCATGTACCGCATAAATTTTGATTGGTGAATTAGTCAGTTCGTCATTAATTTATATTTTCTGAATTTAACTTTAACATACGAGGGTGGATTGATAAGGTTCATAAATTTCTACGAAACCGCGGGAAATTTTGTTAAGCGGCATGACTGTTGTTAAGCGTGATTCTCGTAAACAGTTATACTGAAAGTTTCAAACAGATGTAACGAGCAGTTATTTGTTTGCAGCTGTCGTAAGTGATCGGTGTTGCACCTTTCGTAAAAATGAATAAACTGCTAGTTGCGGCCCAAATAGAAACTGAACTGGAAGAAATTCAAGGGGACCCTGCACCAGCACTCAAGACCATTTGTTACTGGATAAATGCATTTAAATGTAACAGTAGGATCACTGTAAATGTTGCACCTTCAGAACGCCCAGTTACGGTTTCTTCTAAAGAAACGTCTATCAAAGTCATGGTATCGTAATGGAAGATTGTCACATTAAGCTTCGTGAGATGACTGAGAGGGTAGGCATATCATATGAACGGGTACACAATATCCTGCATGTAGTTCTGAAAATGAAAAAGCTGAGTGCGCGATGGGTGCCGCATTTGCTGCCTCCAGACCAAGAACGCACGCGGAAAGACATTTCAAAATTGTGTTTGGAAAAGTTGCAGCGTAAATCATTCAAACATACGTTTGAAGTTGACACATGTGCGTGTTTATTGTCAATTGTGAGCAATCGCGGCACCCATCTTGCGGAAAGCTTTCTCATATCCAAATGAGTTGTTAAAATGCTCTGCATCCATTCAATTGAAATGCCCACAATCTCAGCAATCTCATACATTTTCACTCTCCGAGCATATCGTGGATTTTTTCAAATATTTCTGATGTGGTGACCTCATTTGGATGACCTGGATGTTATTCATCAAAAATGCTTGTACGGCCGCATTTGAACTCAGCTGTTCAATATTTTATGGTCAATAACGAAGGTGCAGAGTCCCTATAAACTTCGCTAAAGTCCGCTTTTATCTCATTATTCGTTTTCTTTTTTAAAAACAAATATTTTATCCTGCACTGACTTAAAAATTTAACAGGATTCTTGTGAAAGGTTATGTTTACGAAAAATATAATTTCTTAAATAGTAGTAGCGCCATCTCTAACTGAGGCCAGGAACTTATCATACAACCCTCGTATAATATAAAATCTGTCGTGTAGATATTCAAACATAACTAACAAAAACGTTATTTCTAGTCGTAAAAAATAAATTTTCAATTTAGTATATTCGATTGCGTCATCTGTTAGACAAAACATTGGTATGTTGTTATTTTTAACGATCCATATTTGACCTAGTGCCAATATTTTTAACGATCTAACATAATATTTAATTAAGTACCGCAACCACTATTTCTAATTAGTTTGGCACCTCAGATTCCGTCATCAATCATCATACCGTTGTTGATAATTGGAGTTTTGAAAAAGAGAAGTTATATAATGGTAATAGTAATATAAATAATATTGAGTTTTTTGTTTTACAGGTTGTTACTGTAATAAACAAAAATATCTTTAATTTAATTGCTGCATGAAAACAAACTAACACGTAGACTGTAAAGTTTTTGATCTAGCTACTTAAAACACATTTTTTTTGTAAAATTCGACTTTTTTCATCGACATAGTCACCTTCAAAAGCAATATAATCAGTCCAATGCTTTTCTAACATTTCTATACCCTTCTTGTAGAAGAATTTGTCTATGCCTTCAAAATAGACCTCAGATTCGGCGATAACTTCTTCATTGGAGCCAAATCTTTTTACGCGAGGATTTTTTTGAAGTCTGCGAATAGATAATAGTCACCTTGGACCAAATCTAGAGAATACGGTGGATGAGGAAGTAATTCGAACTTCAATTCATGCAATTTTGCCATTGTAACCATTGACTTGTGACACGGTGAATTGTCTTGATGTAAGAGCTCTTTTTCTTGTTCATTTGGGGCCTTTTCTTTGCGATTCCTGCCTTCAAACTTTATATAATATTCGCTATTGAAGGTTTTCCCCTTCTCAGCACAGTCGATGAAAAAATACCAATCGCATCCCAAAATACAGAGGCCAGTACCTTCTCACCCTTACCGAGTTGATTCCGGTGTGTAGTGGTAGATCCATGTTTTATCCATATAAAAATCTTTTATTGCTCTTAAACAGCTCCAAACAGCGCTCAGAATCATCAACACGTTGTTGTTTTTGGTCCACTGTGAGCAAACGCGGTACCCATTTCGAACAGAGCTTTCTCATGCCCAAATGTTCATGCACAATATGACCAATACTTTTGATACCTTTAGGGGGTAATTACACTTTACGGTATTCCAAAACAATTTTATGGATTTTTTTATGTTTTCCGGTGTAACCACCTCATTTGGGTGTCCATAGCGTGTGTGTGGTGTCAATCATCGCTCCTGATGAAGCTAACATGGTTAGCGAAACGCGCGTCGAGTGCAAAAATAAAGTGTTTGGTGTAGTGGTGATATATACTGAGTAATATCATAGCGTTCAGCATCATTTGTATTTGTACTACCGCGTTTCAATTTAGCATACCAGTAAATGATGAGTTATTTTCCAGGGGCAGTGTCACCGTAACACTTATCAAGCCATTGTTTTGCTTGAACGGTATTTTTTCTCATTAAAAAACAGTGTTTAATCAACACACGATTTTCGATTTTTTTCCATTGTTTTGAAAATATTAAAAGTAGCGTCACTAAAACCACTGTAACTCGTAAACTAATTGTCGAAATGTCATGAAATTTTGACACGTATCGTTTGAAGGTTGGTACTTCTTAAAAATTATATGGATTTTTTTGAAAAGGACGATATCTATGTGTTAGACCAAAAACTTTTCAACCTACGTGTTCGGTAGCGGAAGCAAATGCTGTAAAATTTTAATGATTTTTGGAAATTTTTGGGTACAGCTTGGAAATCATTTTAACTACTTTGAAACAGTGTCTACATTTGCTGAGCGAAAAATAAAGAGAAAGGACTCTCATCAGTAGAGGAAAACATAAATCAAGACTGGAGCAATCTTATTTTTTTCAATGGAGCTTCATTTTGGGGTATTGTTATCACCCCACGAGCCTGGTCAATTTCCATCAACCGATAGGTTAAACGCACCGTGAAACACCCTGTGAAGATCCATGTTCCCATGTTCGGCGGATGTCTTTTGAAAAAAATACTTTGGGAGACCTTGATCTTTATCTACAATTTGAACGCTGAGAAAATGCTCCAGATTTACAAGAAGGCATTAGTACCGACTGCCAAACGGTGGTTTGCCGATAAAAATGAATAGTGGATTCTTCAAAAAGATAACTAGCGTGTAGCCAGTAGAAAAGGAAATCCGGTCACACTAGATTGACCATCCCAATCGCCCTATGCAAACCCAATCGAAAACATGTGATCATACATCAAGTAGAAGCTTCATAGTAAAAAGGTGTACATAGTAAAGCAGCTGTCACGTCAAATTCGGGCAATTTGGAAATTTTTGCCCCAAGAATACGCGGAAAACGCGGAAAATCTCGTCGAAAATATGCCCAGGCGATAATTGACACTCATGGAGACTGGACGAATTATCAAATCATTAGCACTTTAGTAACAATCTTTTACTGTCGAGTGATGTAAAAAAACTTTTAAATAAATACATTTTTTAATGAACAATGCGCGACACATTTTTACTTATAAATAACCTAAAAAATTCTCTCTTCGTTGGAGTTGGTGAAGTTCATACTAAAATGTTAAAAACTTGTGTTCATCTTATAGCAGATCTATTAACATTTTTGATAAATATGTTACTATCCGAGGGTGTGTTTCCTGAGGCGTTGAAAATTGCAAATATTATTCCGGTATATAAAAAGTTGGGGGCATTACAATCACTTTTATAGTGGAGTGCCCAAAGAAGATAGAGCAAAACAAGGCGTATCCATACTATTACACAGAAAACTGAGGAAATTCATAACCACCTGGGAACCGATTAGTGAAAGAATCATAAAGATGAATCTCATAATACTACGTAATAACACAACCGTACTGGGGTATACGCTGTCAACGACGACGATCTGGCTAATAACAAGGATTCATTTTTTGAACAACTAAATGAGAAAATATGCTACCAGCATAGGGATATTCATAAATATACGTGGAGACAAACAACAAGAGATTTAAAAAGTATTATCGACTATATGATAATACGTCAGAGATCTAGATTAAACTTCCTAGATGTAAAAGTCCAAAGAGGGGCTTCATGTAGCAGCGACCACTACCTCGTGAAAGGAAAGATAACCTCACGAACAACACGGGAAAGCAAACTGGAAGATACAAGTACACAGCACACAACAAGTGAAACAACAATAAGATATAATACAGATAGCTTACAAAATGAAAGTATCAGAAATCTATACAAGAGTAGACTGGACCAAAAGATACAACGGACGGGATTTGTTAATATAGAAGAAGAATATAAGAATATAAAGGAATGCCTACACGCAGCCGCACTGGAAGCATTAGGGTACCAAGAGAAAAGGGAAAAACAGCAAAAACCATATTGGTGGGATGTAGAAATTAAATACGAAATTGAAGAAAAACGGAAAAGCTATCACAAATACTTAAGTTCAAAGAGCACAAACGACAAAGTAAAATACAAGGAATCCCAAGCTAGAGTACGCAAAATGATTAGTGACAAAAAGAACAACCAATGGGAAAAGACATGCTCAAGACTCAACACTTACATAGGAGGAAGAAAAAGCACAGAAAACTGGAGACTTATTAAAAATATGAGAACAGAACGGAAAAGAGAAATCTTCTCACCAATAACACCAGAAAAATGGAACCAATATTTTACAAATATACTAACAGAAGATAGACCAGAGTTCAAAAGTACCCAACATGGAAACCCAAATATAGTTATACGAGGATCCCCAATAAGGATAACAACATCAGAAGTTAAAGAAGTATGTAAAACGCTAAAAAATGGTAGAGCTCCAGGACCAGGAAACATCCCAGGAGAGATAGTAAAATACGGAACTGAAAAGCTATTTAGCGCTTTGAGGAACTTATTCCAAAGATGCATTAACACATCAGAAGTACCTGAGGAATGGAAAATATCATACATATCAACAATTCATAAGAAAGGAGACAAAAATAATTGCGATAACTATAGGGGAATAACGGTTACAGGATCTATTAGCAGAATATACGGAAAAATACTTAAAAATAGAATAGAAACGGAATACGTGGACGTAGAAGCTGAAGAACAGGCAGGCTTTAGAGCAGGAAGATCCACAATAGACCATCTCTTCTCACTGACACAAATCCTAGAAAAGAAAACCACATTTGATCAGGAAGTCCATGTCTTGTTTGTTGATTTAAAAAAGGCCTACGACAGCGTGCCCCTAATGAGATTGTGGGAAACACTACAACAGAGTAATGTACGCACCGAAATAATTAAAGCCGTAAAATCCTTATACCAAGACGCAAGAAGTAGTGTGAAAACCAAATATGGTATAACAACAGGGTTCCCGGTCACAAAGGGTCTCAAACAGGGCTGCTGTATATCCCCAACGCTATTTAAAATCTATTTGGAGAGTGCACTGAAGAACTGGAAAAGGAAATGCAGCAGTATGGGATTACCACTGGATGACGATACTATATTGTACACGCTATCATTCGCAGATGACCAGGTAGTAGTCGCTCAGGACATCGATGATATGGAATACATGACACGAAAACTTATGGAGAAATATGAAAAATGGGGCCTAGAAGTCAATATTAAAAAGACCGAGTACATGTGCGTCGGAGGACAACAGCAGGACTTGAAACTGGCCACAGGACACACCATCAAACACTGTGCCAGTTATAAGTATTTGGGAACGAGAATATCTAGGGACGGAACACTGGAAGAAGCAATATTCGAGAGGAATATCCAAGGAAGAAAAGCGATTGCAATGCTTAATAGTATACTATGGGACAAAAACATAACCATTGAAAATAAGAAGAGAATTTACAACTCAATAGTGAAAAGTATAATAATTTACAGCTCCCAGGTGTGGCCATTAAAGGAAAGAACAAAAAAAAATACTACAGAAATGGATTTCTGGAGACGAGCAGCCAGAAAATCCAGAAAAGACCGCATACCAAATGACACGATAAGGCGAGCTTTAGAAATAAAGCACGATATAGTGGACGAAATCAGAACCCAACAGTTGGTATGATACGGACATGTACAGAGAATGTCACAAGACCGACTACCTAAAAAGATTTTAAATTGGAACCCTCATGGAAAAAGAAAGCGAGGAAGACCACGCCAAAGCTGGAGAGCAGGAATCAACAAGGAAGTACTAGAGAGAGATCTGGAGGAGGAGGGATGGAGAAACCGGGAGGAGTGGAAATTAGGCATCGGAAGACGGAAGACGTTATAAAACCGATTGATATATATATATAAAAAGTTGTCGCCTGTTTACATTTAATGAGAGCTTTTCGTCAAAATTTTCCTCTGACGACTGGGCTAAAAGTGATTTTGTGAAACATACCTACATATTTTTCAGACAAGATGATATTTTATATTTCTCTTTGAACAGCGTTCCTTCATTCTTTTTTAAAATATGCTTCTTAATTCCTTTGGGAAATTTAGACCTAATATCACGTTACGAAGTTTGATGTAATTACATCTGTAAAGTAAGTATTTTTATACAAGGGGGAATTTCTTTTCGATGGGATTGATATCAATATATAATAAGCGCCGATTAAAACGCAAAAAAAAATTAAATATACAAGGTGGATCACCAAAATCCAGACATATTTCAGTTCAAATTTCCCACCATATTATGCATCTGACAGAAATTTTTGTTCGCTTCCGCGAAGGCTTAATGTTTCTAGTTAGTTAGTTCTCACAATCTCAATCGAAGGTGGCCGTGAACCAAATAATTTGTTGAAAACCAGCCAAGTCAGAGAACAGTATGATCAATCGAAGGTCTTAGCGCTGTTGCTGCCAATGAGTTACCTAATGGTAAAAAGAGGAAATGATATATTTTATAGGCATTCTCTAAGGGCCCTATAAAATAATTTTTTGGAATTTTTAACTTTTTGTCATTAAAATTTTGTTTAAGGGAATTGTTCTCTGGATTTTGATGACGTACTCTGTATTTCTTTATAAGCCTAGAACACATGTTGCAAGGAAATTCCTAAAGCAACATGTATACCTTACATCCTCGTATGGATGTAAAGCAGGCTAGAACACTTTCCCTGAAAAATTGCCAATCATCGTTCTTCGACGTTCACAGGGTATCACAGTCAATAGCCGCGATGAAATTATTACGTCCGTGAAAGGAGTTCTATAAAACACTGTACAGTTCTGGATCCAACAGAGATCAGTACCGTAAAAGAACGATTTAAAACACAAGATTAAAAGAACTGAAAGCTGCGCTGCAACAAATTAGGAACGGTAGATGCCCGGGTGAAGATCGGATCAGCAATGACATGTTAAAGATAGGAGGTGAATCGCTGCTCAAAAGTGTACGAATTTTACTTGATAAGTGTCTAATAAAAGTAACAATCCCAGATAGTTGGCAAAAGGCAGAAGTTATCTTATTGTACAAAAAAGGGGATCTAGATAACCTAGAAACCTATCGACCCATCTGTTTGCTCTCCGACTTATATAAGCTACTGACTAAAATAATAATAAACAGACAATCAAGCAGGTTAGATCAATATCAGCCATTCGAACAAGCGGGATCCAGGAAGGGTTATAGTAGCGTTGACCATCTTCAGACACTCCGTACTCTCATCGAGAAGTGTACAGAATATAATATATCTCTATGCGTGACTTTCGTTGACTACTATAAGGCTTTTGATTTGATAGAAACCTGAGCAATTCTGAAAACTATGGATAATGCAAGGACTCTAGATACTCAAACCTAATTAAAGATATATGGTCATGCATCGCTGCAAATACGAAACTACAATGACTGATAATAACTGTACCGAAAGGGCAGTACGTCAAGGGGACACGATTTCACCCAAATCTTAGCGCTGGAAGATGTGTTCATCCACCAAATTGGCCTGACGAAGGAATTAATAGAGATGGCTTACGAGTCAACCACTTAGGGTTCACAAATGTCATTATTAACGACATAGCAAAGGAAGGAACTTCGAATCATGTTGCAAGAACTCCGTGAGGCTTCCTTAAACTGGACTAGAAATTAACGCAAATAAAACCAAAATAATAAGTCCCCGAGATATAGATATGACTGTTGCCAACCAATTGCTCGAAAACGTGTCCTCGTACATATATTTGGACACAAGATCCAATTGGCAAAGGAGAACCAAGATGCGAAAATATCAAAGAGCAATGGAAAGAGCCATGCTTGCAATAAGCCTTTGAGACCGAACCTGAACCAGGTATCCGAGAAAGAACAAAAGTACCGGATGTACTGGAAAAAATAGCACGGCTAAAGTGGCAATGGGCGAGCCACATTGCGAGACGAGATTCGAATAGATAAACTAATAAATTGTTAACATGGAGACCAAGAGAAGTGTGGAGCAACTTTAAAAAAACAACTGCCCCCTGGATGTTAATAGCGATAAATTCTACTTGGTTACTGTCACCCCAAGATAAAATTTCTTCCAGGTCTTTGTTAAGTTGAACGACTATCTGCTATCTGCGAATATTTGTATTTTCCTGAACCTTTCCAGTAGATTGTTAATGTAAACAAAAAAGAGTAGGAGACAGTATGGAGTCTTGTGGCACGCCGGCATTGACAGTGAAGGTATTACAAATCGGTCGACTGCTACTCGTAAAAAATGCTCTCTAAGGAAACACAAGAGCCATAAACAAAACTTTTCAGCCATACCATAAGAGCGTAGCTTAGCCCACAATCGGTTATGCCCAACACGGTCGAATGCCTCAGATATATCAAGTTCAACCTCTCGAGATTCTCCAGTTGTTTGGAAAGGTTTTCTTGCCTTTTTTGGATATCTGATAAACTGTAGCGCATTTCCAGCAGGAAGGAAATATTCCCTTTCTGTAGGATAGGTTGAAAAATCTACAGAAAACTGATGTTAGTTACTTTATAATTCTTCCAATATATAAAACTAACTAACGAAATCGGTCTATAATTTTCGACAAGTTCAGATCTGCCTTTCTTAAGAGCCATTTTACACAGACCACTCTGTAACGACACTAAATGGCAGCGCCCAGTTAGTGGTCCGTGTTTAAATACACTAACAATAGGCATAACGATCGCAACACTTGCTTATCTATTATAGGGGGGGAGGCAGGCTAACAAGTATTGCAAGGTTATGTTTGAAATATAATGAACATGAATTGATGCAATATTTTTTTCCATAATAATTGCGCGGCTGCCTCCTCCAAATTAATTTTTAATATGTTTGAATTTAGTAAATATCATCATTATTTCATCTAATTACATATCAAAATATCAAAGTAGATTACATCGCCGAAACATTTAGACAATTTAATTTATGGCGCAACAAAAAAACCAATAATCTAGGGAATAACCCAAGCCAAAAAAATGTGGTAAAACATTTAATTCGAGTAATTTGCGTCTTCGATTATACCTGAGATAATTGACTGACGAAGCATCAAAATACTTAGAAACGTTGCATAAAAATGATTTAACAGAAACAACCATTTTGCATTGCCATCGAATTAAGAATTAAAGGCCACCTAACACGATCAATTTGCATTGATAAACAAGAACGAAGATCTCATAATGGCAAATATTTATCAAAAATTAAGTACTAAGTATTATTTAAATATCCACCAGTCTAACAATTTTGGATAATGAATTAAAGGTGCACACACACGAAGCGTATGATTGTCAATTTTATAAGAGATAATCCATTAAGTCGATCATCTGAGGAAGCCTTAAGTTAACAAAAAAAAAACAATTATTCATGTACCAAGAAATTCAATTTATCATCAAAAGGTTAGTAAAACTGAAATTAAAAAGAAAAAAAATTAAACCGACTTCAAGAAAAAAGTGATGAAAAGCAAAAAATAATGTCTTCTTTTAATCTTAAAAAGTTAATACCTGCCTCCTTATAAAAGAAAATACCAATTACCAAAATAAATCTTGTTGCTGTTGTCGCTCTAAACGGATAAGCAAGAAGTATAATGTGTAAATAATGCTTAATACACAAAATATAATTCTTCGTAAATACACAAAATTAAGCAAGATTTTGAACTAGGCGCTCCCTTACTAGTTAGAGTTACACCGACTTCGAAATTCTTGCTTAATTTTGTGTGTTTACGTATTACTTGTTACATATGTTACTAACTACATATTTCTTATACCCACACATATATATACATACATATATATATATATATATATATATATATATATATATATATATATATATATATATATATATATATATATATATATGGTATATATATATATATATATATATATATATATATATATATATATATATATATATATATATATATATATATATATATATATATATATATATATATATATATATATATATATATATATATATATATATATATATATATATATATATATATATATATATATATATATATATATATATATATATATATATATATATATATATATATATATATATATATATATATATATATATATATATATATATATATATATATATATATATATATATATATATATATATATATATATATATATATATATATATATATATATATATATATATATATATATATATTTATATATATTTTATTTAAATATCAAATTATTTTTATTAATCTCAAAAACAATATGTTAACAATCTGCAATCCGACATCTAACAAAGCTGGCCGTCTTTGCGCTATAAAAACAACATATAAAAAATGTTGGTTATATATATATATCATTCTATACTAATATATATACCAGGCCATATATATATATATATATATATATATATATATATATATATATATATATATATATATATATATATATATATATATATATATATATATATATATATATATATATATATATATATATATATATACATACATATATATACATATTATATATATATACATACATACATACATACATACATACATACATACATACATACATACATACATACATAAGCATACATACATACATACATACATAACATATACGTATAGATTTCACATCCGATGCGAGATGACAAAAAATTGTGATCATCACTTATGGTAGCGGATTAACTTCAAAATGGAGCGAAATATAACATCTCCTACTTTGGTAATGAAGAGACAGCACTGCAAAGTTGTCCATTACTTTTGAACCTTCTATTTTTTTTTAATGCAAGAGTAAAACTTACTGACAATCTTCATGCGATTAGCCACTTAATATTTTTCTGCATTTAATCAGATATTCTACATAGTCAACTGTTCTTTTGAGATCATGTTTAACTCGCTCGTCACAGTAGTTTTAAATCGTTATAGCGTGTACCCTTCATGTGATGCTTGATATTTACATTAAATAGGTCACTAGGGGTTAAATTGGAGTTTTGAAAAAAAACACTTGTGTCATAGATGGAAAGATCATATATAAGTTTTATAACAAAATTATTTTTTTTTTGTTATAATTAAATCAAATAGAAAATAAATTTTTAAACGATGACGCGCCGGCAGTTCCCGAAAAGACCCGAGCGCGGGTGACGTCACAATGTTTATTTTTCCTCAACATGACAGACAACTGATACGTGTGTTTTAGTTTGCAATCAATTTATTTTTGTTATTATCATCAGTGTATTGATAAATTTATTAAAATATCTAATCTAAAAAGTTATCGTGCCTGTTTTGTACCAATTTTGTCGAATACTACAAAACAACTCCCGAAAAAAATGTTTTTGAATGTGCCACAAGATGTTAAACGTCGAAATCAATGGTTCCAAGCAGCACGACGTATTATCTTAGTATCCTAAAACAACATCATTTTTTTCTGTGTGAAGATCACTTCGATCTAAATATTTTAAATATAATAATGTATTTAATGATTTTGACAGTATATACACAGATAAAAGCTGTTGACAGTACTTACGTGAAAACACTTATAAATAATATATAATATAATGATGTCACAAACACGGCAGCCAATCGTGGCGCTTTCGTAGTCACGTGATTTTTTTTTTAATTTTATAAATTTTAATTTACTTAAAATTAATTGTAAAAAATTTTTAAAAAGTTTTTTTCGCATCAATTATATTATTTATGATAAAGTTTTAAAATAAAGTAAAAAAATAGATAATTATTTCTTGTTCAAAAACCCAATTAGGCGAATAAGGGGGGTAGTGGAGTACGGCCACTTGTTTTCGCGCCAAAAATTACACCACAATCCCAGTCGTGTAATCGGGCGCATTGTCATGTAGCATGAAAAAATCCTTTACGTTCTATCGTTCCGGTCAAACGGGCTGACTCCTTCTTGCAAAGTCGCTTCATGACACCCACATAGTACATGGCGTTCACTGTAGTGGTCTCGGTAACAAATTCTTTGTGGAGAATTCCTTGAGCGTCAAGCATTGTCTTTATTTTTGACATTTTCAGTTGCACTTTCTTCGGTCGCGGTGAACCACCATAGAACCTGGCGCACTTTGCCGTTTTCTGACAGGTAGTATTGGTGATGCCAGAAAAAAAATCGTCCTCATTTTTCATTTCGATGAAGTTTCGGTTGGTGTCTACCCGTTGCTGTTTTTGTTCGGGTGTCAGGCTGTGGGGAACAATCGCACACACTTTCCTCTTATTAAAAAAATTCCGGACAATATATTGAACACTTGATTTAGAGATGTTAAGCTTTTCTGCCATCACTCTGCATGAAAGATGACGGTGGGTTTGCAGAAGATGACGAATTTTCACAACGTTTGCGTCGGCCGAACTTGTCCTGGGACGTTCTGACCTTGCATCATCCTAGAACGACTCCTGTCCTTCCTTAAAGCGTTTAAACCACTTATGAACGCGATTTAAAAGTATCACCGAAAGCTTTTTTCAAAGAGTCAAATATCTCCGTAGCTATTTTACCAGTTTCAAATGAAATTTGATTACTGCTCGCTGCTCCATCACACTTCTGTGAGACAACGACTACGACAGATACAGTTGACACGTCTACTACTCCGCACTGACCGATCATAACTAGCTGGTTGAATATAGATATGAGTTCAAACTTTTCCTATTGTTTAGGAGATAGTACTGCTTAAGGTGGGAGGGCCGGCGTAAAAAAAAATTTTGACGATTTTTTTTTCCGTGAAAAGTTACTTTAACATCTAAAGAATGTCCCCACCAAGTTTTAAATCGATGTTCGAACTCTAAATGCACCATGAACAAGACCATCTGTGATGAATACTTTACCTATTACCCTTATGACTAAATAAACTACCTGTTTCACTATTTTGGTAATAGGCAGTATCACTGAAGAGAAGAATAGCAATATTTTTTCGTTTGGATAGCGTTCCCAAGGTAGCCCCAACAGGTGAACAGTTAAGAGACAACGTATTTCAGTATTCCGCTTTTATTTTCTCAAAATGTAAAATTTCGCACGCCGAGCAATGTAGCTCACAAAGTAATTCACGGATTCACACAATTTTGTACAGATATTCATTAGCCTATTGATCATTGAATGAATATGCAAAAATTATAAAAAGTTAATTATAAATATTACTTTTTACCAATTGTTTCTAAAAAAAGGGTTAATTTTTTAAAAATGATTCCAGATTCGCAATTTTTGATTTTTTTTTTTGGTAAATTTAAGTTCATTCAAAGCGTATAATCATACTCTAATGAATATTTTTATTATTTTTTTTTTAATGCACTATTGCGACCTGGGTATTGCACGGCGCAAATTCAAGGAGTCAACTTTGAGTAGCTGCTGCTCCGCCAATTTGAATTTTTTTAAAAAGTTAAGGCCTATTTTTGGAGCCAAAAGGTTGTTCTTTTTTATGTACTTTTTTTTGTATAAATATTTTTCTCAATAAATGATTCACAAAAAACGGTCGTTTACACAGGTCCGGGAACTTTTTGGAGAGATGGTGTTTGTAATTTTCCATGAATTTTAAGATGGATGAAGTAAAAATGACGTCAATCCTTTATTACTTTAAACCTTGAAAGCTCACAATGGGAAAATCGTTAAAATTTAAATGGGGAGTAATTTTATACCCTACATTTATAAACAGACTTCTTAGTAAATAACACTAATGATTTTCCATTAACTATATTGCGGTTTTATTTCTCTCTAAAGATATTATTGCCTTGTGTAAACGAAAATAAAATTAAACTTTTAAAAATCAGCTCAACAGCAACTTATAACGTTTCCCACAGACTAATATAAAAGTTTCCCGGTTTTATAAAAGTTTAAAAGAACGAGACTGTGCTCAGAACTCAAGCAAAATATTTTCTTTATTTGTGGGTTTTTTAAATTTTGATACTTGAGAGTTTTTTTATTATTACATTTTTTCTAAGATAACATAAAACCGGTTTTAAAATATATTTTTCTACAACACTGAAAATAAAAATAAACACTTTAATATAATGATGTCACAAACACGGAAGCCAATCGTGGCGCTTGGTAGTCACGTGATTTTTAAAAAAATTTTATAAATTTTAATTCACTCAAAATTAATTGTAAAAAATTTTTAAAAAGTTTTTCTAATCGATTATTAATATAATTTATGATAAAGTTTTAAAATAAAGTAAAAAAATAGATATTTTATTTTTTGTTCAAAAACCCAATTACGCGAATAAGGGGGGTTTTTGTTCGGGTGTCAGACTGTGGGGAACAAACTTCACACACACTTTCCAATTGTTAAAAAAAATTCCGGACAATATCTTGGACACTTGATTTAGAGATGTTAAGCTTTTCTGCCATCATTCTGCATTAACGATGACGGTGGATTTGCAGAAGATGACGAATTTTCATAAGGTTTGCGTCGGCCGAACTTGTCCTGGGACCTTGCATCATCCTAGAAGGACTCTCGTCCTTCCTTAAAGCGTTTAAACCACTTATGAACGCGATTAAAAATTATCACCGAAAGCTTTTTTCAAAGAGTCAAATATCTCCGTAGCTATTTTACCGAGTTTCATATGAAATTTGATTACTGCTCGCTGTTCCATCACACTTCTGTGAGACGACTACGACAGAAAAAGTTGACACATCTACTACCCAGCTTTGACCGATCATAACTAGCTGGTTGAATACAGATGTGAATTCAAACTTTTCCTGTTGTTTAGGAGGTGATACTGCTTAAGGGGGGAGGCCCACGTAAAAAAAAACTTTGACGATTTTTTTTCATAAAAAGTTAGTTTAACATCTAAAGAATGTCCCCACCAAGTTTTAAATCGATGTTCGAACTCTAAATACACCATAAAAAAGACCGTCTCTGATGAATACTTTACCTGTAGGTCTTATGACTAAATAAACTACCTGTTTCACTATTTTGGTAATAGGCAGTATCACTGAAGAGAAGAATAGCAATATTTTTTCGTTTGGATACCGTCACCAAGGTAGTGCCAACACATGAACAGCTAAGAGACAGCGTGCTTCAGTATTTCAGTATTCCGCTTTTTTTTCTAAAACGTAAAATTTCGCACGCCGAGCAATGTAACTCAAAAAGTAATTCACGGATTCACTTGAAATTCTGTACAGATATTCATTAACCTATTGATCATTGAATGAATATACAAAACTTATAAAAAGTCAATTATAAATATTATTTTTTTAACGATTCTTTATTAAAAAAAGGTTAATTTTCTAAAAATGATTCCAGATTCGCAATTTTTGTTTTTTTTTGGTAAATTTAAATTCATTCAAAGCATATAATCACACCCTAATGAATATTTTTATTATTATTTTTTTAATACACTATAGCGACCTGGGTATTGCACGGCGCAAATTCAAGGAGTCAACTTTGAGCAGCTGCTGCTCGGCTATTTTGAATTTTTTTAAAAACTTGAAGCTCTATTTTTGAAGCCAAAAGGTTGTTCTTTTTTAGGTACTTTCTCTTTTTTTTATAAATATTTTTCTCAATAAATAATTCACAAAAAACGGTCGTTTACACAGGCCTCCCACCTTAAAGGTTCGGGAACTTTTTGGACAGACGGTGTTTGAAATTTTCCATGAATTTTAAGATCAATGAAGTAAAAATGACGTCAATCCTTTATTACTTTATACCTTGAAAGCTCACAATGGGATAATCGTTAAAATTTAAATGGGGAGTAATTTTATACCCTACATTTATAAACAGAGTTCTTAGTAAATAACACTATTGATTTTCCATTAACTATATTGCGGTTTTCTTTCTCTCTAAAGATATTATTGCCTTGTGTAAACGAAAATAAAATTAAACTTTTAAAAATCAGCTCAACAGCAACTTATAACGTTTCCCACAGACTAATATAAAAGTTTCCCGGTTTCATAAAAGTTTAAAAGAATGAGACTGTGCTCGGAACCCAAGTAAAATATTTTCTTTATTTGTGGGTTTTTTAAATGCTGACACTTGAGAGTTTTTTTATTATTAAATTTATTCTAAGATAACATAAAACCGATTTTAAAATATATTTTTCTACAATACTGAAAATAAAAATAAACACTTTAATATCGGGTGGCGCATAAGTAACGCTATGATTTATTTAATGAATAACTTTTTTCTTTCTGATTTTATTTAACGTTGGCGTTTATTAAAATTTAGAATATAGTTTGGAAATATGTTCACATTATGTTGTGAAGATAATATCTTTCAAATGGTGCCCATTGTTTGCTTCGACCTGACGTGCTCTTTCCAGAGCATTTCCCATAACTTTTCTTAGAATTTCAGGTCCCAGCGCCCTCACTTCTTCTCGGATATTCGCCTTAAGCTGTTGGATGGTTCTTGGCTTATTGGCATATACCTTACGAACGCGGTGGCCAGTTAAAATCAGAAAAACGCGATATTATTCGATCGGCAAAAATTTCGCGCAGGAGAGCCATAGTTGGACGCCATTCACATTAACCGCAACTTGTTCGTCGTTTTCGAAAAAATATGGTCCAATGATCTTTTCTGAAGTTATTCCACACCATACTGTGCATTTAAGTGAGTGCATTTGATGTTCAACAATTATTCTTGGATTTTGGGTGCCCCATATTCTGCAATTTTGCTTATTCACGTGACCATTGAGGTGGAAATGGGCCTCATCGCTCATTATGAGTTTGTGAATAAACTCGTTGTTTTCTAGGCACAATTCTTGCAAACGGCGACTATATTGAATGCGTCTTTGTGCATCATTTGGTTTTAACTCATGAACCAATTGAATCTTATATGGGAAATTATGTAAAATTCTTTGCAAAGACCGCCTAGACATCACCAACTGCTGAGAACGTCGCCTGGTGGAAGTTTCGGGGTTTTCCTCAATACTTGCTTGCACCCGAGCAATGTTCACATCATTTCGAGCTGCACGAGGTCTTCCAGCACGCGGAAGATCACAGACAGCCCCTTGTTGCCGAAAACGCTGAACCAATCGGTAAATTGCTGGAGCGCTAGGTGCATTTCGAACATGAAAGAAATTTCGATATGATCTTTGTGTCTGAATAATCGAATGCTGACTTTCATAATAAAATTGAACAACTTTGGTTCTTTGTTCTGTGCTGAGTCTTTCCATCATAAATTTCCCAAGATTTTTAAAGTTAATTCTGAAAAAAAAAATTAAAAAAAAAGACGTTAACAAAAAATTTATTCACTTATTAAATTATAACGTTACTTATGCGCCACCCTATATAATGATGTCACGAACACGGAAGCCAATTGTGGCGCTTTCGGAGTCACGTGGTTTTTTTTAAAATTTTATAAATTTTAATTCTCTTAAAATTAATTGTAAAAAATTTTTAAAAAGTTTTTCGCATCGATTATTATTATTATTTATGATAAAGTTTTAAAATAAAGTAAAAAAATAGATAATTATTTTTTGTTCAAAAACCCAATTAGGCGAATAAGGGGGTGGTGGAGTTCATTTCAATGAAGTTTCGGCTGGTGTCTACCCGTTGCTGTTTTTGTTCGGGTGTCAGGCTGTGGGGAACAAACTTCACACACACTTTCCTCTTGTTAAAAAAAATTCCGGACAATATCTTGAACACTTGATTTAGAGATGTTAAGCTTCTCTGCCATCATTCTGCATTAACGATGACGGTTGGTTTGCAGAAGATGACGAATTTTCACAACGTTTGCGTCGTCTGAACTTGTCCTGGGACGCCCTGACCTTGCATCATCCTAGAAGGACTCCCGTCCACCCTTAAAGCAATTAAACCACTCAAAGACTTATGAACGCGATAAAAATTATCACCGAAAGCTTTTTTCAAAGACTCAATATCTCCGTAGCTATTTTACCCAGTTTCATATTTTACCTGGTTTCATATGAAATTTGATTACTGCTCGCTGCTCCATCACACTTCTGTGAGACAACGACTACGACTGATATAGTTGACACGTCTTCTACTCAGCATTGACCGATCATAACTAGCTGGTTGAATATAGATGTGAGTTCAAACTTTTCCTGTTGTTTAGGAGATAGTACTGCTTAAGGGGGAGGCCGGCGTAAAAAAACAAATTTGTCGATTTTTTTTTTCGTAAAAAGTTATCTAAAGAATGTCTCCATCAAGTTTTAAATCGATGTTCTAACTCTAAATGCACCATGAAAGAGACTGTCTCTGATGAATGCTTTACTTGTAGAGTTTATGACTAAATAAACTACCTGTTTCACTATTTTGGTAATAGGCAGTATCACTGAAGAGAAGAATAGCAATATTTTTTCATTTGGATAGCATCACCAAGGTAGTGCCCACAGGTGAACAGCTAAGAGACAGCGTGCTTCAGTATTCCGCTTTTTTTTCTTAAAACGTAAAATTTCGCACGCCGAGCAATGTAACTCAAAAAGTAATTCACGGGTTCACTTGAAATTCTGTACAGATATTCATTAACCTATTGATCATTGAGTGAATATACAAAAATTATAAAAAGTTAATTATAAATATTATTTTTTTAACGATTCTTTATAAAAAAGGGTTAATTTTCTAAAAATGATTCCAGATTCGCAATTTTTGGTGTTTTTTTTTTGGTAAATTGAAATTCATTCAAAGCATATAATCACACTCTAATGAATATTTTTATTATTTTTTTTTAATACACTATAGCGACCTGGGTATTGCACGGCGCAAATTTAAGGAGTCCACTTTGAGCAGCTGCTGCTCCGCCATTTTGAATTTTTTCAAAAAGTTGAGGCGAAAAAGTTGTTCTTTTTTAGGTACTTTCTCTTTTTTGTATAAATATTTTTCTCAATAAATGATTCACAAAAAACGTGTCGTTAACACAGGCCTCCCCCCTTAAAAGTTTGGGAACTTTTTGGACAGACGGTGTTTGTAATTTTCCATGAATTTTAAGATCGATGAAGTAAAAATGACGTCAATCCTTTATTACTTTAAACCTTGAAAGCTCACAATGGGATAATCCTTAAAATTTAAATGGGGAGTAATTTTATACCCTACATTTATAAACAGAGTTCTTAGTAAATAACACTATTGATTTTCCATTAACTATATTGCGGTTTTCTTTCTCTCTAAAGATATTATTGCCTTGTGTAAACGAAAATAAAATTAAACTTTTAAAAATCAGCTCAACAGCAACTTATAACGTTTCCCACAGACTAATATAAAAGTTTCCCGGTTTTATAAAAGTTTAAAAGAATGAGACTGTGCTCGGAACCCAAGTAAAATATTTTCTTTATTTGTCGGTTTTTTAAATGCTGACGCTTGAAAGTTTTTTTATTATTAAATTTATTCTAAGATGACATAAAACCGGTTTTAAAATATATTTTTCTACAACACTGAAAAAAAAAAAGTAACCGGCAAAATGCAAGTCGGACTTGCGCAGTTAGTGTTCCGTACGTTGATTGCTTTTAAGGGATTACATACACCTAGAATTTTCAAAAATTCGATTTTTTTTTGCAGATTTTTATTCTCTATCTTCTTCTTAGTGTGCCTTATCTTCTAAGGACGTTGGCGATTACATTTGCCCATCCACCTGTTTCTATTCTGAACAATTTTTCGAAAATATTTGAAGTAATTCTATATAATCGCATTTATACTCAATTTAGAGGTATTCTGTCAACCCATCAACATGGATTTATTGATGGTAGATCCACTGCAACAAACTTGGGAGTTTATACAAACTTTACAGAGAACATATTAGACGCAGTAGGGCAGGTTGACGTAATATACACGGACTTTTCTAAAGCCTTTGATAGAATATTTCATTTCGTTTTGCTGCAGAAGCTTTGGCGTATGGGTTTTGGTGTGAATGCGTGCAGTTTGTTTTCTTCATATTTAGGGGGCCGCTTTCAGTCAGTACACTATAATGGATATATTTCCGATTCCTATACCGTAACCTCGGGCGTGCCACAGGGATCCAATCTTGGTCCCCTACTATTTTTGCTATATATTAATGACCTCTGTGATACTCTGAATTATGGCAGGCTGCTTTTCTGCTAATGATCTCAAGCTGTATGCGCCCGTGTCATGTATTCAGGACTGTAAAGTGCTTCAAACTGAGCTTTGCGTGCTTGAGGATTGGTGTAAGCACAATAAATTAGACTTGAATATTTCTAAATGTAAAATTATGTCGGTGACCAGGAAAAAACATATAATACTGCTATATAAGTCTTATGTAAGATCCAAACTAGAGTATGCCTCTCTTATTTGGAGCCCATATTATTTATGCTATAAACTAATGCTAGAACGAGTTCAAAGAAGATTTCTAAAATATTTATCATATAAGGTAGATGGTGTCTATCCAATGAGATGAATAGAGTACTCTTTGTTATTGAAGAGATTTAATTTTCACACTTGAGGCTGCCAGAGAGTGTTCGTCCTATAATTTACTTGTATAGATTGTTGCACGGAGTCATCGACTGTCCTCAGCTGCTATCGGAGGTGGCTATATTGGTGCCTAGAATTAATTCACGGAATACTGCTACTTTTGTTTGTTCACGTGCTAAGACTAATCTCAGGTTAATTTAACCAATTACTGTTATGTGCAATAAATTTAACCTAACTGGTAATGAATGTGACATTTTCTTTTTTCTCTCTCTTTCTCTTTCTATTGTAAGGTGTTAACTTGCCCGTACTTTTGTACCCTGTGAAAAGTTGTTTTTCCCACGCTTGGGCGCAATTTTCTTGCAACCTCTTTTTAATTTCTGATAATGAATTGAGTGGATCCTTATTTTAAAAGAACTAAAGAAATTAAACACACACTAGCTCAGTTTTCCTTGGTAGAGAGATATGGGTAAGAGATAATTTTTGTACGTCTTTTTGGAATTATTTTTTCTTACTTTTTAAAAAACCTCAGCTGTACGACGTTTGGGCACCATTCATTTTAAAATAGAAAGGATCTAACTTCAGCTAAAAAAATGAAAAAATACTGAAAGGGTGTACAGTTGTTAAATAAAAAAACAGTTTGGTACAGCCGTCATTATCCTGAAAAGTAAGATAGGTATTCAGTGAGACACTAGCTTTAATCAATAAAAAGAAAATTTATTCATGATTTTAAAATAAAAGTTCTAACCTCTGCGGTTTTAAGGATTACAAAAAATTCTAGCCTAACAGGTAGTTATTATTATTAGAGTCCCTAAATCAGACATTTAAATTCTAAAACCTGACTACCCCCGAAAGCGAAGAATCGTGATTTTCACTTCACCTTTTGTCAGTTCAAATTGCTATTAAGACACTTACTTCGGGAATAGGTCTATTGATGAATGTTCTGGTAACTTACGGTTTTTATTTGGGCTTCTAGGCCTTCGATGGAACACAAAACCGATTTTACACTTTGTAGGGAACACTTAGAGCCCACTACGGCTTTACGTTAAAAAAAAAACTCGTGCTTTACTTGGCTCTCATAATTGTTGCCATGAGCCTCTACTGCGGCTCGGTCGAAGTAAGCCTGGCTGCGGCTCGATGGAAATTAGCCTACTTGGCGGCTCGGTCGAAATAACCTACTTGGCGGCTCGGTGGAAATAAGCCTCTCTTCCTGTCCACCGGACTCTTAAATAACCCGTGGGCACTCTCTCGGTAATATGGCTACGCCGGAACCAAAACTCCGGATACAAACATTTAACCAATCCCGGCGTATCGAGAGATTCGGTCGCAACCCGCACAGCACGCTATATACCGAACGGCTTGGAATTTCTGATTAATATACCGTTCGATACAAAAATGAAAAGAAGTACAATTTAAAGTGAAAAATCAGTAACATTACATGGTCTTAAAATCTAAGAAAAAATGAATGTTACACTATGTCAAATAGTTTTGGAGAAAATCGGGAGCTTGTAAAAACACCAGTTCAAAAATATATATAATGTGAAACTTGCTCACACTTTTCTTCATATTATTTTTAAAAAATTGCGAAAAATCGCTGTCCCCTCCCCTTATCTCGAAAAGTACTATTCAAAAAATTTTGAAAAAATTCTGATATATTCTCCACAGGGTGTAGATTGAACACAAAAGTGCATTACCAAAACAAACATTTCAAAGTCATTAGTTTTAGTAAAGATCGGAAAAATAACTTTGTTGAAAATTGATTTGGAGTGTGTTTTGTGAAGTCATTGATCATTTTGTACCTCCGTAACAAAATTTTTATTTTAAAAGCAATCAACGTACGGAACACTAATTGCGCAAGTCCGACTTGCTCTTAGCCAGTTTTTTTTTTAATTAAATTTAATTTTAATTCGTTTAATGGATCTTTTAATTTAATAATCTAGAGCGATCTCAGAACATTTATATCCTTTATTATTGCTCTAGGAAACAATGATGGACGTACTGCGAGATAGCGCTAGATCGGTTAAGCGAAAGTCCCGTAATATATCCAATCACCTCTAGATTAATGACTTTAAATCGATTTTAAATAATGTTTAACGCTAGTTTTGAAATAAAACTTCATGACTTTATACTTAGGTATAACTGAAACAAATTTTAAAATACGTGATTAATTACATTGTGGATGTCGTGATTTAATACTTCAATATTTAACGTCTATTATTTAACAAACGTTAAAAATATACCAGGGAAGCTTTAATAAATCGTATGCATCGTACATTTTACAAAGTTTTAAACATGGCAGCAATATTTCATCGTTGGTGGAATTTGTGCTCTGTACGGGATTAAAAGTTGTTGTCGAGTACCAAGCTTTCTACTACGAAATAATATCCACAGCTTTTGAGCTACTGTGCATGTAATAATAATAATAGACTTATGCAAACAAAACTTAACTCCAAAAATCTCACTAAAGCCATCCACATGTTCGCTATACCTATACTCACCATCAAATGGTCACACATAGACATAGAAAACATTCACATCCTTATACGTTCTCAATTCACCAAATACAGGAAATACCCAACGCAGCAAAGAAAGGCTTACCATCGAGAGGAAGACAGGAAGAGGAATCATAGATATAAGATCACTACACACAAAACAAATAAATCACTTGTGAAATTCTTTCACACCAAGCAAACCAGCTTCCACACAGCAACAGTGAAAAACCAAAACTACACCTTTCGACTTATCCCGGGCAGCACCCAGCAGACACACACAGTCAATCTAATTACACAGATGAACACGTAGTCAAAAAAACACGGAACAACGGAAAACCAAGCCTCGTAAATAAAAAACAATCATACACCTGGTTACACGATGGGCAGCTATTACCTGAAACAGAAGGCTTCTTACTTGCCATCCAGAATAAAGTCATATTAACCAGAAAGTACCAAAAGCATATCATCAAAGACCCAACTGTTATAGAAGACAGATGCAGGAAATGCCACCAGCATAAAGAAACGATCGAACACATAATAAACGGATGTAAAATATTATCCGGAACGGAATACACAACCAGACATGGCTCAGCGGCAAAAGTAGTTCACCAGGCACTAGCCACAACATACAAACTTATAGAGAACACAGACCCCTACTACAAATATACACCAACATCCTTACTTGAAAATAAAGATTACAAACTCTACTGGGACATCAGTATCCAAACAGATAAAACAGTCCCCGCCAATAAACCCGATATTCGTTTTTAATATAAAAAAGGAAAAGTCACCTATCTGATTGACATAGCTGTCCCCAACAACACAAACATCAAAACGAAATTCACAGAAAAAATCTCCAAATACACACACCTTGCAACAGAAATAAAAAGGCTATGGAAACAAGAAAAAGTCATCATTGTCCCCCTCGTTATATCAGCCACAAGCCTTTCACCCACAACAGTCCCACCACACTTAGTACAATTAGGACCCAACACCAACATACACAAAAACATTCAGAAGTCAGTGATTTTGAAAACATATAACATTGTCAGGTCAATCCTTAATAATGGTAATAGCGTTTGTGCTGATTTGGCTTAGGCTTGTCAGCCAAACATGGAACCACATTGACCAAATGTGAGAAAAAAGAACAAAAAAAAATTATTAAATTATACTCGGCGAAATGCAGGAGTGTTGTTGTTATACGAGTTTCCAAAAAAAATAATATAATACACAAAAAAAAAATAAAGAAATGAAATACAATTCAAGAAATCACAATCATAACTCAACTTACTCTAAACTAAAAATGAAGAAAAAAAAAAACGTAATTTCACATGAATTGATATTAATACCCATATATAAACAAATCGTAATCTCCACCTTACCCTATAAAAAAGATATAATAATAACAATCGAAAAGTCATAATAATAACAACAATCAGTACCTTTGAAATAAAATTTCCTTTAGCTGTCTTCTGAAATTCGTATAGAGCAATCTCGTTCAGAAGTTTAGCAGACATAGAACCGAAAGACTGTTTAAACGCACTTATATGATTCCTAGGTATTCGAAAATGGTCGTTGTACTTAGTATTACTCTGATGTACCGAGCTTCGCTAGTGCAGCCTTCCACACAGTTACGCCGACCTCCGGTCGTCAATAGTCTATACAGAAAGCAACCTAGATGTAGCATTTCTCTATCCTTAATACGCAACCATTTCAACTCCTTCAGCCTGCAATTCACATGATCCCTCCCCCTGCATCCAAAAATGAAACGCACACAGGGGTTTTGAATTTTTTGCTGCTTATTCTTCGACATAAGGTCCAGTCACGGACTATAAACCAAATTACTATAATTAAAGTAAGAAAGGACAAGAGTCTCGCACAAATATTTTTTTTGAAGTCAAATTGAGGATATCCCGATTCTTATACAAATTACGTAGTGAACAATACGCCCTTTAAGCCACCAAAGAAACCTGCTTTCTAAACCTGAGCTTACTATCAAAAAATAATTCCAAATTTTTATATTCAGTAACAAAGGAATTCTCTCCTGGGCCCTACTTAAATTAAGATTGGTCGAAGCCCAATCATTGTTTGCTCCAAAATACATTACTTCTTTGGATTTATTCTTAAACTAAAGATGGAATTTAAACAATAATTAATTTCCTGTTCCACCCGTAATGCGTTAAGCTAAAGCTTCTAAGAATTTGACTGTCATCCGCAAAATGTCTTAGCCTACAATTGTCAACATGACAATGCATATCCGTTGTAAAAATGACAAGCACCAGTGTTCCCAAAATCAACCCCTGAGAGATGCCTCTATGTAAGGCCAAACTTTGTAACACTCGGCGATTAATCAGTACACGCTGTGATCTATCCGCCAAATAGTCCTTTAATAAATTTGTTGTTCGTTTTTTAAAACCATAGTAATGAAGCTTGGCACATAACACGCGGAGATCCAGCGTATCAAGAGCCTTACTGTAATCGAGAAGAACCAAAGCAGTTCTCTCTCCTTTATCCGCCGCCATGAGAATATCGTCCAAAATGCTTAGCCAGGCTGTTGTAACGCCAAAAACCCCTGCGAAACACTAACTGACCTTCAAAGAATAAGTTATTATAATTAAAATAGTTAAAAATCTGCTTAAAAATTATTTTCTCCGAAATCTTAGACAGCATACTCAAAATACTAATTGAGAATAATCCTTAGGGCTTGACAGGTGAGGCAGAAAATGTAATATCTTCTTGACAAGACATATAATACTCAGCAAGTGAAATGACATAAATATTTGGGGTTCTGCAACGTTAACTTTCCTAAAAAAAAACTCGACTTGGTTATTGTCAGTCCAAAATAGAATTTCCTCTAGATCTGCTGTCTGCTGATATTTGCATGGGCAGCTGATGTTCTAGCATTCAAAATAAACAAAGGTATTACACCCGACGCACACGGTGAGCATGCGAGCGTCATCAACACCGATGATTGGCTATCGGTTATCGCCCCGGTAATGCTAATATGGTTAGCGAAATGCGCGACGAGGGCAAAAATAAAACGTTTAGTGTAGCGGTGATAACTGTTCTGTAGTATCATTGTACCAAAGATTCCACAGTCCCAACTTAGTACCTAGAATGACTGAATAAATCTAAAATTTTTATAAAGGAATAGCTGTAGACCTCCTCCCCAATCGGCTCATGTTATATACCAGGTGTACAAGTATGAAATGCGGATTTTTTTTCTAAAAAAAACATGTTAAATTCGAAAGAATGATAAGAAATGCTTTATTCAAAGTATGCGCCATCGCTTGTTATACATTTTTTCCATCTTTCGGACAATTTGTGAATACCACGCCAGTAAAAATCTTCCCCTTTTGCTGCGAACCATTCATCGAGCCATTTTTTCACATCTTTGTACGAACCAAAGCGCTGCTCAGTAAGTGCGTGACCCATCGATGCAAACAAGTGGTAATCGGAAGGAGCCAAGTCTGGTGAGTAAGCCGCATGGAATAGAACTTCCCAACTGAGAGCTTCCAACGTGTCGCGTACTGGTTTTGCCGTATGTGATGGAGCATTATCATGAAGAAAAATGACTTTGTGTTGCCTCTTTCGGTATTCTGGCCTTTTTTCAAGCAGCGAACAGTTCAGATCGGTCAATTGTTGTTGGTAACGTTTAGTATTAACCGTTTCCTCAGGTTTTAATAGCTCATAGTAGACCACGCCCCTCTGGTCCCACCAAACACAGAGCATCGTCTTTCTGCCAAAGCGATTCGGTCGATGTGGTCGATGTGGACGGTGCGCCTGGGTCTATCGATGATTTTTTGCGCTTGGGATTCTCAAAATAAATCCACTTTTCATCCCCTGTAACTATATGATGCAAAAACGACTTCCTTTTGTACCGAGCGAGCAAAATGTCACACGTGTTTTTGCGCTTTTCCATTTGCCTGTCGTTCAACTCATGTGGTACCCATCTACCGGTCTTCTGAATCTTTCCCATCTCTCGTGGACGATTGGAAACAGCTTGTTGACTAACGCCCAATTGCTCGGCGAGTTGTTTTTGTGTTTGCGAATGATCTTCGTTCAACAATGCTTGCAATTCCACATCTTCGTATTTTTTTGGCGGTTTTCCAAGTTCCTTGTCTGCAACATCGAAGGCACCACTTTTGAAACGCCGAAACCATCGTTCACATGTATCTTGCGATGGAGCATATTCACGATAAGCTTCTCGAAGTAATCGGTATGATTCAACAGCAGTTTTCTTCAAATGAAAACAAACAATTAATGCTGTTCGCGAATGCTCTTTGTTCGGTATAAATTTCGACCTATTGAATGTAACAACACGACACTATGCACACACTTTTCCAGTTTATCACTCGTGCGCGTCTGACACTTGTTGATGACACAACAAAATGGCGCAGTGTCAAATCTTTATAGCACAAACTGCATTGGTACACCATCTGTTGTCTGAAATCCGTATTTCATACTTGTACACCTGGTATATAATGTGAGTATTTAATAATAATATATTTTTAATTCAGTCCCGGTAAAAATGTAAATGATATAAACAAATAACTAACTCATCGGGACTCATTAATAACGGTATATCTTGCGGAGAGGATGCATTGACAAATATTTATCTATTAATTACGAATTCGTCGTATAAACAGTTACAAAACAGGCAGGTCAGTTATACTAGAAGTTTTGAAAGCGTATTATTAAATAATATACACTGTGAAAAATTTGACGCTCATTAAATTTAATGGGCCGTTATCTTGGCCACAAATATTAGTCTATTTAATTTGTTTTTTTGCTTTTTCGCCGCAATAGTACTAACGATGTTTATTTAATTATATATTTTTTTTAATATTCCGTACGGATCACTTCGGTGTCTGTCCGTCTGTCTGTCTTTCCGTCTGTTTGTCCGTTTGTCACACACGATTTTCTCCGAAACTATTTGACATAAAAAGTTGAAATTTGGCACTAATATAAGTACTGATGGCCCCATCAGAGCCGTGTAGTTTTAAAAGTTAAATTTTAACTTAAAGCGTTAGTTTTGGGTTTTTTTATCGTTAATCTCCCCGCCTGAGTAGGGAAATTTTATCCTTTTTCAATAACCTAAGGATGTCGGCGAGGACATCGTAATCCCCGTTAACGTTGTCTAAGTGCCGAAACATACATTTCTGTATTTCACAATACCGTTTAGACAACGCTGTCATTGAGCCATGGGCCGCCATCCCCACCAGGTCATTGAGCGGGGTGTCAAATAAAAGCTTTTGAAAACACGAGTTCAAAAATATATACAACGTATACTTTTCTTTCTATTATTTTTAGAAAATTGCGAAAAATCACTGTCACCCCGTTATCTCGAAAAGGGCTGATCAAAAAATTTTGAAAAAATTCTGGAATATTCTTCAAGGATGTAGATTCAACGAAAATTTTCACGAGTGCATTATCCTTAAGAATTTATCAGTTTTCAACAAAGATCGGAAACAAACTTTGTTGAAAACTCATGTGTGTCAATGTCAATTAAACAAATTGAAATGGAATTATTTTTGTCAGTGTAAAAATAATGATTTTTTTTTTTTTTTTTTATGGGTCTAGCACACGTGCTGCAGGGAAGTCCCTAAAGCGCTCCAGGAGCGGTACGAGTGCGGAAAAAGGGATTCACGTTGTTCTTGAATCGCTGTAAATTGTACTCGGTGGGAAACACAGCGCTGGGCAAATTATTCCAAAGGGATGACGTTCTCCATATAAAAGATTGCTTGAAAAGCGTTGTATGCGGAGTAACAAGCTGAACCTCATACGGATGCGAAGCACCAGCGCGACGTGTATTTCTAACATGCACCGCTTTGGGAGGAATTAAGCGGGCTACATCCTTCGAACACTTTCCATGAAAATACTTGTAGAACAGACTCAAGTCGCCAACCGTTCTTCGATGTTCCAGCGAATCAAGGCCGCCGGTCAATTCCGGGTCCCCAATCAGACGGACCGCTCTTCTCTGAACAGAATCCAATAAATGCAGTGTATGTTTCGGAGCGGAGCCCCAAACGTGGGAGCAGTATTCCATAGTTGGTCGAATTTGGGCTTTGTAAAGAATTAACAGTTGCTGTGGGGTGTAAAGCTTTCTGGTTCTAAATAATATTCCCAACTTTTGAGAAGCTCTCCTTGCTATGCCTGCAACATGTTCATGCCAAGACATATTTGCTCCCAAACTAACGCACAACAAATTGAGCGACGATGCTAGAGGAATGGAGTGCCTCGACATAACTATGTCGGGTTCAGCAACGTTAACTTTTTTAGCAAAAACTGCTTCTTGGGTTTTTGTAGCGTTAAATTCCACTTGGTTACTGTCACCCCAAGATAGAATTTCTTCCAGGTCTTTGTTAAGTTGAACGACCTCCTGCTGTCTGCGGATATTCGCCTGAGCAGCCGATGTCCGAGCGTTCAAGGTGAATGAAGAGACAAGCGTACTGTCATCTGCAAAGCTATAGATTGGATTCCCGGTCTTTTCCAGCAGATCGTTAATGTAAATGAGAAAGAGAGTAGGAGACAGTATGGAGCCCTGGGGCACACCGGCGTTGATAGTGAGGGTGTTAGAAAGAAATCCGTCGACCGCCACTCGTAAAGAACGCTCTCTGAGGAAACAGGAGAGCCACAAACAGAACCTTTCAGACATACCATAAGAGCGTAACTTAGCCAGCAGTCCATCGTGCCAAACACGGTCGAATGCCTTGAATATGTCAAGAGCAACCGCTCGAGATTCTCCAAAGTGTTCAATTGCGGTGTTCCAAACATGTGTTACATAAGTCAGAAGATCTCCTGTTGATCTATGTTTACGAAAACCATATTGGTGATCGTTAATAATATTGAATCGTTCAAGATATTTTAGAAGATGCTCATTGATAACCTTTTCCATAACTTTCGATATTATTAAAAGCAGTGCGACTGGTCGGTAGTTATTTGGCAAGGTCTTCTTACCTTTTTTAGGTATCGGCTGAACCGTGGCACATTTCCAGCAGGACGGAAATATTCCCTTTCTGTAGGATAGGTTAAAAAGTCTACAGAAAACTGGTGTTAGTTCCCTTGCACAGTTTTTGAGAACTATGGCAGGTATTCCGTCAGCGCCAGAAGCCTTCTTGGTGTCTAGCTTCATTAAAATACGCTTTATGATGCGCTGTCTGAAGACAACATCGGGCATCCTTGACTGCAATATGGGAATAGTAAGTAGGTGGTGTTTTTCCTTGGAAATCGACAGTAGAATATGAAGCAAAGAGTTCAGCCAACAAGTTCGCTCTCTCAACAGGTGTGGTTGCAATGGAATTATCTGGCCGTGTGAGTGGTGGTATGGTGGATTTGGTAAAATTTTGACTAACTGCCTTAGCGACTGCCCAAAAGGACCTGGAATTGTTGGGACAAGCGAGAAGTTTGTTTCTAATTCGTATCTAATCGTTCTAATAATATAAATAATTACCATCTTGAATTATTAAAAAAAAGGTAGAACTTCGTTACGCGGGGTCTTCAGAAAAAGGTTTTTTTTTGGAATAGGCTTAAAATGGTCTAATTTTAAAAGAGTTACTAGAAAATATTGAGGGGAGACCGTTTTTGTACGCTTTTTTTGCATATAAACATTGATACATAAGCCTACGAAAGTTTACTATGCTATTGACAACCACTGGTCGAAACTGCTTGGGAGAACTCAGTTCGTTTATACGCATGTGCCGAGATGATTATGCTACATTTACAATCATAGTAAAATTCCAACCAATAAGGAATTTTTCTTGCGGAAACAACACGAAAAGAACAAATCACAAGATTTTTTAATGTATTTCGTAATTGCTGATTATTTAATTCAGGTTAGTTCAGATTAACAAAACGATCCTCCCGATTTTTTCCTCTAAATTTTCCAAATTTAGGCCATTTTAAGCCTATTTTTAAAAAATCTTTTTTGAAAGCCCGCGTATCGAAATTTTACTAATAAACAATTCTGTGATAAGATTAGATTATAACTGAAAAAATTTGGTAAAATTCGGTACGCGGGCTTTTCAGCAAAAGAGAGGTTTCTTTTTTGGAATAGGCCTAAAATGACCTAATTTTGAAAGATTTGCGAGAAGAAATCGGGAGGAGGGCGTTTTGCTAACCTGAACTAACCGGAACTAACCTGAACTAAATAATCAGTAAGTAGAAAATACATTAAATAATGGAAAAAAAATGTACTACCTTAATGTAAAAAAATGATATACCTGCTATATTAGTGGCTGGAGACCAAGTTAGTTGAGATTAGTTCGGGTTAACAAAAATGGCCTCCTTCCCCCCCCCCCCCATTTTTTCTCGTAAATCTTTCAAAATTAGGCAATTTTAGGCCTATTCAAAAAAAGAAACCTCCCTTTTTCTGAAAAGCCCGCATACTGAACTTTTACCAAAAATTTAACAATTTTTTGAAAAGAGTAGGCTGACCTCTATATTTCACCCATTAGTGTGAACGGAACCTGTTCTTCCGAAAACAACTGATAGTTTCGATCAGTGGTTATCAACAGTTGTCAGTGATATAGGTTAATTTTTATTTACCAAAAAAAAGGTGCAAAAATGGCTTCCCCCCGATTTTTTTTCTCCTAAGTCTTTCAAAATTAGATCATTTTAAGCCTATTCCAGAAAAAAACCTTTTTCTGAAAAGCCCGCGTAACGCAGTTTAACTCAAAAAATTATCTAGTGTCTTGTCGAAAATTTCTACGTAGGTTTTCGATGAAAGTCTATTTATTCATTAAATAGCAATGTAAAAATTTTATCCTTTCACCCTCGAAAGGGTATGGTGACTCCGTGTTTAATAAATAGATTGAACTATCATCTGCCACTGTTCTCGGTTCTGTGCATGCTCTGATGCTTCAGGCAATGACTTTCCGGTTAACTGGTTCATCTGATCCATTCAACGTGAAGGTGATCTACCCTTGCAGCGTTTGCCTTCCACGATTCCCTGAATGACAAGTAATTCCAGTTCATGTCTTCTGCTAAGGTGGCCGAAATACCTTAAATATGTCTGGTTTATAAGTGAGTTCAGTCTTTTAGTCATTTTTAGTTCTTGTAAAATAGACTGGTTAGTTTGATGTTTCACTCACGATATCCTGAGAATTCGATGATACATCCACATCTCAAATGCAGCAATTTTATCTCTATCAGCTTTCTTTATCGTCCATTTTCCGATGTATATGTTGAAATTGGAAATATAAGCGTTCTTGCGAGCCTTAACTTAGTCGATCGCGAGATGCTTGAGTCTTTCCATATTTTGACTAATTTTGTGGTTGCAGCGTGAGCAGTTGAGAGTTGCCTACGTATTTCTGAGTGACACTGGCCGGTATTGGTAATTAGAGACCGCAGGTATTGTTAGAATTCTACGATTTCATACCCTAGTAGGTTTTGAGGTTGATTATCATTCGTTCTGTTGCTGTTTTTACTTCCATTCCGTAGTTTTTACTGATCCTTGTTAGTCTTTGCATAATGACGTCTAATTCACTCTCATTTGCGGCTATAATCAAGGTGTCATTTGCATAGCCCAAGTTCTGTATGCGTTTTCCTCCAACGGCAATACCACCATTCCAGTTATTGAAGATTTCGCGCATTATGTACTCCGTATAAATGTTGAACACAGTAGTGCCTAAAGAATGCGTCCTTGCCGGGCACCAGTTTTCGTGGTGAAGCTTTCTGTGTGCATGGTATTAACACGCACTTTGAATATATACATTCGTAAAGCGTTTATATTAGCTTTATAAGGCAAAGTTCCCATTTCTTTCAGAATCGACTACAGTTTCGGCCATCTCACCTTGTCAAACGCTTTCTGATAAATAATCGATGAAGCAGAAATAAATTTTGATGTTATATTCTCTTCCTTTCTCTATCGGTTGACGCACACACAAAATTTGCTCCCGTGTTCCCTTCCCGGTATAAATCCTCTTTGTTCTTTTGATATATTTGTGGCAATAAATAAGACTCGAGACGCTCATTCAATATGGTCAGAAAAATGTTGTTAGCGTGAGATATCAAGGAAACAGTTCTAGAGTTGGTACATTTTGTGGGGAAACCCTTTTTGTATATCGGTATGATTATTGACTCTGTTTAGCTTCCAGGTCATTTGCCGGTATTCCACAAAAATATTATATCCTAACTCAATTTTTCGACGCTGAAATCATAACACAGGCCAACGATGAAAAAACCTTTTTAATAATTTTACCTGATTCCTATGTTTTTTGGTGAGCTGAGTCCGAAAATAATGATAAAAAAGTCGTATCACACCACCAATTTTTCACATTTTAATATTCAAAATGTGAAAAGTTTATTTTTTTATCATTCGAATGTTATTAAGTTGACAATAAAATCAGAATTTTATAAGGTTGGCAGTAAAATCAAATGTTATTAGGTTGGTAGTTCCGGTAAATGTCATTGTTGTTTGTTTTCTTCCAATTAATATAACCTAGCATTGCAGTGTTTAACCCATGTGCTTTAATTCACACTCAAAGTATGGCTAATCGTGGTTGTAAAAACTCTCCCAACACTTTTTGTTATATATGTGTTGAGTTTGTAGTTAAAAAACATCAAAGAAACATTACTGACTTTGTAAAAAAAAGTATACTTTGCATATTTTGATGTAGAAATCGGTAATCAAGAAAAATGTTGTGCTCCTCACAAAGTATGTTATGTTTGTGTCGAGGCTCTTAGGAAATGGTATAAGAAAGAAAAGAAAGCTTTTAGATGGCATGGAGAGAGCAAGAAAATCATTCAAATGATTCTTATTTTTACAGCATTGATGTTTCTAGATATAACTCCAAAAATAAGAAAGTAATTGTCTGTCTATCCTAACTTTACTTCAGCTAATTGACGGGTAGGACATGGACCGGGACTCCCTGTCCCTGAGCCACCTCAGTCTATTGATGACGTTTTACAGTCCAGTCCCGAATTTAATGACAGTCGACCGGATGATGATGAGTTTTAATGTTCTCTAGAAAATTTAAAACCACAGTTGTTTACACAAGCTGAGTTAAATGATTTAGTGAGAGATTTGGGTTTGACTAAGGAAAAAGCAGAATTGCTTGGTTCTAGGCTAAAAGAAAAACATTTATTGGAATCTGGAACATCTATTTACCATTATAGAACAAGAGATCAATAGTTTGCTCAGTTTTTCAAGCAGGAAGAGGATTTGGTTTACTGCCATGATATTGGTAGTCTAAAGAACGAATTTGGAATTGAGTACAAGAAGGAAGATTGGAGCCTTTTTATAGACTCATCAAAAACTAGTTTAAAAGGTGTTCTGTTACACGACGGAAATACTTATGCTTCACTGCCTGTGGCTCATTCAGTCCATATAAAGGAAACTTACGAAAATCTTAACATGATTTTACAGAAAATTAAACTATCCAGCTTACGATTGGATGCTATCTGAAAATTTAATCGTTGTCTCCATGATCCTTGGTCAACAAAAGGGATTTCCATGTTTTATATGAAAGTGGGACACCAGAGCAAGGGATCAACATTGGTCCAAAAAACAATGGCCCGTAAAAAAAACTTTAACACCTGGCAAGAAGAACATTTTGCATAAAACTAGTAGACCCAAAAAAGATTCTTCTACCACCACTACACATCAAGTTAGGCTTAACGAAACAATTTGTGAAAGCCTTGCCTAAAGATGGTGAATGTTTTAGATATTTGTGTAAAAGATTTCCTCATTTATCAGAAGCCAAACTGAAAGCAAAGGTTTTCATTGAGCCTGATATTCGTAAAATGATGTTCGATTCCAACTTTGTAGCAAAGATGATTACAAAGGAAAAGGATATCATTTAAAGAAGTTGTGACTAAGTTTTTGGGCAGTGTGAAAGACCCTAACTATGAACTTATCGTAGCTAATATAATAGACAAGTTCAAAAATCTGGGTTGTCTGATGAGCCTTAAAGTCTACTTCTTGCACAACCATCTTTTCTTTTTTTCTAAAAACTTAGGCGATGTGAGTAAAGAACAGGGGGAACGGTTCCATCAGGACATAAAGGAGATGGAGAAACGGTACCAAGGACGGTGTAATATCAACATGATGGGTGATTACTGTTGGCCACTTCATAGAGAACAACATCGCAGCATCACATCGGAGAAAAAGCTATACAAGGAACTTCACAGAGAGAAGGGAAAGGAAATACAAAAAAATAAGCACCTAAAATATTCGCATTGAAGTGAAATATGTTATCGTGAGTAAAAATTGTAGCCTAATCAAGTAAAAATACGGTTTAAGTTTTTATTTTTTATGTATCAAATTTTCCCTATTTTGAAATTTAATCGATGTCATATTGTGAGAGAACTGTGGGTGATACAAAAAAAAAACTGACACCAGATACGGTATCAGCACCCAACAATACATAACATTTAGATGTATTGGTTTAAAAAGTTTTTAAAAATATTTTTTTTGTTGGCCTGTGTTATTGATGCAGGAGGCGATTAGAGAACTTACTAATTGTCCAGGAGACTTAGCATTTTGCTGCCGATTTTGAGATAATAAGCTATAAATTGGTGTATACCTTCGTTTTGGCATTGTTTATGTGTAGTCAAAAGTCACCGATGATAGCTTGTTCGGTTCATCAAAAAAACGAAGGTCAAAGGTCACAAAAATTGGTTTTTCAACAATATCTCGTTTTTTATGCTCTAAATCACTTTGGGACCTATTATAAAAGTTGTAGAGCATAAAATTCTCTACAAGATTGGTCCAAGGTATTTTTTTCTAAGTCTAACCGTTTTTGAAATAGAGCGCGGAGAGTAGGAAGTATTTGGTCGTATGCATGATAACGCTACGTTAGCTGCATAATGCAATACGTTGTGCAGTTTATACGTTAATAATTTACTAAAAATGTTTAAATAATCAACGAATTTCAATTATTTACTTGAAAATAAATGATATTTGTTTATAATATTTAGAAATAACATGTGTTTGATTAAATTTAGTAAATATTAGCTTAATTGCATTCTCATTATATTTTTATTTTCTCTGCTATGAAGTTGTAGAGATTTTCAAAATCGTTCTCCGAATTATTTATAATAAACGGATGGAATCATACTACTTTATGGCAGGATCTATGTAGTCAATTACGGACCGTATAATTTCCAAAAATGTTGGGTCCCTCATAGATACAATGCAGGTACATTTGCACTAATCAGTTTTAAATTTCGGTGATTTGTGCGATGTCGTAAATTTACAGTTTCGAGCGGATGATAATTCTAATTTATGGAGCTTATGCATATTATAATTTTGAGAAATTTTAATATATACATAGAAAGTATTCGGATTAGTTAGTCTAGGGACTGCTCTGTAAAACCAATCAGCGGTGTGCACCACCAAGCAGCCATCCCCCTCTATTGAGTGGTTGCAAGAGAGCGAAAATACGAGAATATAAGTTCAAGAATTTTACCTTCTTAAGGCATTAGTGCGTGAAGCTTCGAAGAGCTAGAGTTTCTTCAAATTCACGTATATTCTCATATATTCTCTCTATACATCTTTACGATCAATGTGTGCGCGTATGTGTGTCGTCGACTACCTGTGTAATAGTTCACGTGTTATAGACGTAGAGGGCCACGCTTGACAGAGGGGGGCCTCTACCAACGGTCTTTTATGTTTTCATATAGTGAGTTGGGACAGATGTTACATAAGACTTGTACCGTTCTCAAGGCTTCTCCTTTTATTTAGTTTCACTAGACTTCTCTTCAGTGTAAAACTAAATTTTGGCAAATACAGACATACGATTTCGGGTAAAATGGCTGAATTGTGTTTTATATGTGAAAAGTTACTATCAGATGACAAAACTGTGAATGTTTCGCGTGGCTTACAAGTTTTAAAAAATGCAAGTATTCAAAGAAATGACGGTAAAATTGACTATTTGAACACTTTAAGTTCTGTAAAAGTGCATATTAACTGCAGGAAACAGTACACCAGTGAACATAGTATAACTGCATATAAGCGACGCCTGGAAGATGATGAACCTTCGACATCAAGTTCACCTCGTAGACTAAGAACTGAGCCTTTTGACTTCGCAAAATTGTGCTTGATTTGTGGCCAAACAGCTGATGAAGGAGAAGAAAAACGTAAACATCAAAAGTATAAGCGCGTCATTAGTAAGGTACAAACTATAAATATGAAAGACAATATAATTAAAAGAGCAGTTGAACGAGGTGATTCTTTTGGAGAATTAGTGAAAAGTCGCGTAATTAGTGAATTTGACTTGATTGCTGCCGGAGCAAAATATCACACTATTTGCATGACTAAATTCTTTCATTCAAAGCCGTCTAAACATGAAGAGCCGAGCCGAAAAGATGAAATCGAAGTAGCAATGCAAGAAATTTTTTCTTTTATTGAAAATAACGAAGATTCACAATTTACATTGAAAGAGCTTCGAGATGTCCCTACGCAGTATTTGCCCGATGATGCTACTATTATTTCCAATTTAAGACAGAAATATTTAAGTAATATAGTAATCACGGTGAAGAATAGATCATTCACTATTATAAGTTTTCGCGACACGCAAGCTGATCTATTATCACAAAAGTGGTATGAAAATAAAAAAAAAACTCCGGAAGAAGAACATTTTTAGTAAATTATTAACGTATAAACTGCACAACGTATTGCATTATGCAGCTAACGTAGCGTTATCATGCATACGACCAAATACTTCCTACTCTCCGCGCTCTATTTCAAAAACGGTTAGACTTAGAAAAAAATACCTTAGACCAATCTTGTAGAGAATTTTATGCTCTACAACTTTTATAATAGGTCCCAAAGTGATTTAGAGCATAAAAAACGAGATATTGTTGAAAAACCAATTTTTTGTGACCTTTGACCTTCGTTTTTTTGATGAACCGAACAAGCTATCATCGGTGACTTTTGACTACACATAAACAATGCCAAAACGAAGGTATACACCAATTTATAGCTTATTATCTCAAAATCGGCAGATAGGCTCTTTTTTCAGCTATATTGCCTGGACTATAAGATAATTGCGCCATTGTTAGCACACCAAAGAATGCACTGATGGCGAAAAATTTTCTCGAAACACATTTTTTCCGCAATACTTGCAGTCACATTCTTAATTGACAGACTGCATGTTATAAAGTTTATTTCATGTCTCGTTTTAAATTATTGCAGACTTAGATCAGTAGTGGAACATAGGGATAAGGTTTCAATTTAAATTCAACATTCAATCGCGATTGATTAATATTAATAATAAAAGATAGCATCATTTTAATTTGTTTTATTACAAAAGAATTGACAGGTACTATATATTAAGAACCTGTTACCTAAAATGCAATTATTGAAGTATTTCGCAACATTAGTCTAACTTATGGAAACGAGTATTTTTCGTATCAAGGTTGAAATTGATTAACAACAAAAATTCTTTTATACTCTAGCCGAGCTAGAAAAAAACTTGCTAAAAATATTATACAATAAAATTAGGTTTTTATTGATATTTCACTTAACTACAGTTGCTAAATTAATTTTAATCAAGGCCATTTTTTTTTCTCAAAAACCATTGTACTCGTTTCCTATTTATAGTGGTGTCTAATTATCAACTAATATGTTTTTTTTTTAAAATTGATAGCTCTCAACCAGACTGATGATTGTGTCCTTGCCTGGTAAATCTAACAATTCGATTTAATAATATTGTGGTACAAAAATAGATAATAGAAAGTATTATTTCCAAAGAAATTTCTCTTTTAAACGGGGATTTGATCTTGGAAGTGTGTGACGTCAGATTTTTGACCAAGAAAAAGTACGGGCTAATAAAGTTTTTTAGTGTTCCGTACGGAACACTTATAAGATCACTTCGGTGTCTGTCCGTCTGTCTGTCCGTCTGTCCGTCTGTCCGTCTGTCACACCCGATTTTCTCCGAAACTATTTGTCGTAGAAAGTTGAAATTTGGTAGTAATATAGGAATTGATGGCCTCATCAGAGCCATGTAGTTTTGAAAGTTAAATTTTGACTTAAGGGGTTAGTTTTGGGGGGTGAAATCGGAAGTGAAAAAATTTTTTTTTACTAGGTAATCGAGTGTGGTGTCAAATGAAAGCTTGTGAAAACACGAGTAAAAAATATATATATAATGTAATACTTGCGCGCACCTTTCTTTGTATTATTTTTTAAAAAATCGCGAAAAATCGCTGTCCACCCGCCTTATCTCGGAAAGTACTTATCAAAAAATTTTGAAAAAATTCTGGAATATTCTCCACGGGGTGTAGATTGAACGAAAATTATCACGAGTGCATTACCTTTAATAATTTATCTGGTATATAAAAAAAAACAGAAATTTCAAGGTCATCAATTTTCAGTAAAGATTGGAAATAAACTTTGTTGAAAACTTATTTGGGGTGTATTTTGTGAAGTCACTGATCATTTTATGTCACCGTAACATAAATTTTGACTTAAGGGATTCGTTTTGAGGGGTGAAATCGGAAGTGAAAAAAAAATTTTTTACTAGATCATCGAGTGTGGTGTCAAATGAAAGCTTGTGAAAACACGAGTAAAAAATATATATATAATGTAATACTTGCGCACACTTTTCTTCGTATTACTTTTAAAAAATCGTGAAAAATCGCTGTCCCCTACCTTATCTCGAAAAGTACTGATCAAACAATTTTGAAAAAATCCTGGAATATTCTCCACGGGGTATAGATTGAACGAAAAATTATCATTACCTTTAATAATTTATCTGGTATAGAAAAAAACAAAATTTCAAGGTCACCAGTTTTCAGTAAAGATTGGAAATAAACTTTGTTGAAAACTTATTTGGGGTGTGTTTTGTGAAGTCACTGATCATTTTATATTACCGTAACATAAATTTTGACTTAAGGGATTCGTTTTGAGGGGTGAAATCGGAAGTGAAAAAAAAATTTTTATACTAATTCATCGAGTGTGGTGTCAAATGAAAGCTTGTGAAAACACTAGAAAAAATATATATATATATAATGTAATACTTGCGCACACTTTTCTTCGTATTACTTTTAAAAAATCGTGAAAAATCGCTGTCTCCTATCTTATCTCGAAAAGTACTGACCAAAAAATTTTGAAAAAATCCTGGAATATTCTCCACGGGGTATAGATTGAACGAAAATTATCATTACTTTTAATAATTTATCCGTTATAGAAAAAAAAAAAAACAAAATTTTCAGGTCACCAGTTTTCATTAAAGATTGGAAACAAACTTTGTTGAAAACTCATTTGGGGTGTGTTTTGTGAAGTCACTGATCATTTTATACCACCCTAACAAAATTTTTTCTTTAAAAACAATCAACGTACGGAACACTAATTGTGCAAGTTCAACTTGCACTTGACCGGTTTTTTTTTATAGGCATAGCACACGTACTGCAGGGAAATCCCTAAAACACTACAGGATTCATGTTTTGAATCGCTGTAAATTAACAACATTAACAGTAAATTTATTAAAGTACTAATTGGCAGATAGATCACAGCGTGTATTAATGAATCACCGAGTGTCACAAAGTTTGGCTTTAGATAGAGGCGTCCCTCGGGGGTCGATTTATGGACCACTATTGTTTCTCATTTTTACAACGGATATGCACTGTTGTGTTGACAATTGTATGCTAAGACAATATGCGGATAACAGTCAAATTCTTAGGAGCTTTACTAAGTTGGGAATGTGGAATCTTGGCACAATGATACTACTCAGTATATATCACCACTACACCAAACACTTTATTTTTGCACTCGAGGTGAAGTCTTAATTTCTTTTGATGTTAGTTCTTTGTTCCCAAGTGTGCCAATTCCACAAACTTTACAATATCTCGAAGAATTACTTAGAATGAATGACTTTGAAGACGAAATTATTCGTGAATACTTAACATTATCTAAACTTTGTATGGAACAAAATTATTTCCAATATAACAATCAATTTTATGTTCAGAAAGAAGGAACAGCTATGGGCAATTGCTTATCACCTTTCATAGCCAATTTATTCATGAGTAAGTTTGAAATCGAAGCCAGTCAAGAATTCGAATATTTCCCAAGAGTATGGTATAGGTATGTGGATGATATTTTCGCGATTTTTGATACAAAGAAAGCAAATATTGATCATTTTGTTTCTAAATTAAATAGCCGGTATGATTCCATTAAATTCACTTACGAAGTTGAGAACAAAGGACAATTGCCTTTTCTAGATATTTTAATTATTAAAAATAATAATAGATTAGAATTTGATATCTATAGGAAGGACACAGTGACAGATAGATATATTCCTAATGATTCATTTCATTGCAAACAACATAAATTAGCCTCATTACATTTTTTAGTTCATCGTTTGGTCACTTTCCCTCTGAATAGAGTAAACTTTAATAAAGAAAGGAATCGTATTAGAAATATAACTAGAGTTAATGGTTATGACGATGATTTAGTAAATAAGCTAATAAATAGACACAAGTTTAGGTTTAATATTCAGAATTCCACCTTTTTTACACGCGAAGAAAATAACACCAAGTATGTCTCCATACCATATAATCCGAAATATAGCAAGGGACTCAATAAGGTATTTAATAAGGTAGGCCTCACCTTAGTCTATAAGTCATCAGACAATCTGAGGAATATCTTAGGAAATCCCAAAGATAAGATTCCTAATTGTGAGAAAAGTGGAATTTATGAAATTAGTTGTAATGATTGTGACAAAAAGTATGTTGGGCAAACTAAAAGGTCAATTAAAACAAGATTTAAAGAACACTTAGCACACTTAAAATACAATAGAACAGAAAAGTCTAGCATTGCCGAACATGCCCTTGAAGCTCATCATACTGTAACATTAGATAATCTAAGATTAATAAAGGATGTATCTGATAGGAGATTGTTGAACGCATACGAAAGTATGGAAATCATCTTATAGTCCCCTCTACTGGTTACTTGACCGGAACTGACGGCCTTGCCTATGTCATTAGTTCCGCTTGAGTAATTCAAGGGTTAGGCTAAGTATAAATAGATAGATTTGTAGTTTAGCTTTAGTCAATCATCGCTCCTGATGAAGCTAACATGGTTAGCGAAACGCGCGTCGAGTGCAAAAATAAAGTGTTTGGTGTAGTGGTGATATATACTGAGTAGTACTTAGGAGCTTTAGTAGGCTTAACGCATTACGGATGGAACAGGAAATTAATTACAGTTTAAAGTCTGTCTTTAACTACTCTAATAACAATGATTTAAGAATAAATACAAAGAAGTCGGCAGTAATGTGTTTTGGAACAAACAGTGATTGGGTTTCGACTAATCTTAATTTGGCCCAGGAGAGAATCCTCTTTGTTACTGAATATAAAAGTTTTAATAGTAAGCTCAGGTTTAGAAAGTAGGTTTCTTTGGTAGCTCAAACGGCGTTCAGGTCTTTGTTAAGTTCAACGACTTTCTACTGTCTGTGGATATTTGCATGAGCAACCGATCTCGGATTATTATTTTTTTTTATGAGTCTAGCACACGTGCTACAGGAAAGTCCCTAAAGCGCTACAGGAGCGACACTTTCCATGAAATAACTTGTAAAATAGGCTCAAGTCGCCAACCGTTCTTCGATGTTCCAGCGAATCAATGCCGCCGGTCAGTTTTGGGTCGCCAATCAGACGAATAGCTCTTCTCTGAATAGAATCCAACAAATACAATGTATGTTTGGGAGCGGAGCCCCAAACATGGGAGCAGTATTCCATAGTTGGTCGAATTTGAGCTTTGTAAAGAATTAACAGTTGTTGTGGAGTGGTTCGAAATAATATTCCCAACTTTTGAGAAGCTCTCCTTGCTATGCCTGCGACATGTTCATGCCAGGACATATTTGCTCCCCAATTAACGCCCAACAAATTGAGTGACAATGTTAGAGGAATGGAGTGCCCCGCCATAACTTTGTCGGGTTCAGCAACGTTAACTTTTTTAGAAAAAACTGCCGCCTGGGTTTTTGTAGCGTTAAATTCCGCTTGGTTACTGTCACCCCAACATAGGATTTCTTCCAGGTCTTTGTTAAGTTGAACAACTTCCCGTTGTCTGCGGATATTCATCTGAGTAGCTGATGTCCGAGCGTTCAAAGTGAATGAAGAGATAAGCGTACTGTTATCTGCGAAGCTGTAGATTGGATTCTCGGTCTTTTCCAGCAGATCGTTAATGTAAATGAGAAAGAGAGTAGGAGATAGTATGGAGCCTTGGGGCACACCGGCGTTAATAGTGAAGGCGTTAGAAAGAAATCTGTCGACTGCCACTCGTAAAGAACGCTCTCTGAGGAAACATGAGAGCCACAAACAGAACTTTTCAGACATATCATAAGAGCGTAGCTTAGCCAACAGTCCATCGTGCCAAACACGGTCGAATGCCTTGGATAAGTCAAGAGCAACCGCTCGAGATTTTCCAAAGTGTTCAATTGCATTGATTATTCAAAGTAAATGAAGAAATAAGCCTACTGTCATCTGCAAAGCTGTAGATTGGATTTCTGGTCCTTTCAGCAGATCGTTAATGTAAAGAAAAGAAAGAGAATTGGGGGCAGCTTTGGGGCACACCAGCGTTGATAGTAAAGGTGTTAGAAAGAAACCAGTCAACGACAACTCGTAAAGAACGCTCTCTGAAAAAATACGAGAGTCATAAACATAACCGTTCAAACAAACCATAAGAGCGTGCGAAAGCCATATTGATGATCGCTGATAATATTGACTCTTTCCACCTATTTTAGAAGATGCTGATTGATAGCTTTTTCCATAACTTCTGATATTATTGAAAGCAGCGTGACTGCCCGGTAGTAGTTTGGTTAGATCTCCTTGCCTTTTTTAGGTTTCAGCACATTTCCAGCAGAAAAGAAATAGTCCCTTTCTGTAGGATACGTTAAAAAGTCTACAGAAAACTAGAATATGAAGCAAAGAGTTCAGCTAAAAAGTTGACTTTCTCAAGAGGTGTTGTTGCAATAGTATTATCCTTCCCTTCCATTGTGGTTACCGACTTACACGTCTGATTCTGTGGACTTTAAGGTCCTTCAGCAAACGTCCTGTTAAATAAAGAGCTATCAGCACAGACGTATATAAAACCAATATATTACCAGTGCCAATGAGCCGTATAACCCATGACCCTGCCATGCGATGTTCTGTTGCAAAAATATAGTTTAAGTAGTTAAACGAAAATCCGTAATCTCCTTGCTTTGCTCTAAAAGCTCGCGTCACGATCCAGAATTTTCATTTTGACACTTTTTGCTGACTTATGCTTACTATTTTGGTGAACAATTTATTGTTGACTTTAATACTTTAATAGACCAAAATATAAAACCGATGACTGGAACCACAGCTAAATAACTGGTCAAGTGCAAGTTGGACTTACGCAATTAGTGTTCCGTACGTTGATTGCTTTTCGTGATTTCTGTTACGGAGGTATAAAATAATAAATGACGTCACAAAGCAAACCCCAAATGAGTTTTCAACAAAATAATTAAATATGTGCATGGAGAAGGGTTGCAGCTACTGCACAAAATCATAAGAACTGCATGGAATTCGGGTGACATACCTAGAGACTGGACATTGGCAACTATTCTCCCACTATTCAAGAAAGGTAATAATCATAAATGTGGAAATTATATAGATATTTCACTGCTGGCTGTAGCCAGCAAGGTATATGAAATTATACTAGAGAAGAGACCAAAAGACATTACTGAATGTACACTTGATGATAATTAATTAGTGCGGCTTTAGACCAGGTCGTGGCACTACGGATCTGATATTTACAGTTAGATAGCTAGTAGAAAAAACCCTGCAATATGATGATAGCATGTACATGTGTTTTATAGACCTGGAAAAAGCAGTGCTCCAAGAGATAAAATATGGGAAGCATTGGAACGTAAAGGCGTTGACAGTAAGCTGATGCGAGCCATAAAGAGTATATACTCATGTACCCGTAATGTAGTAAGAACAAACAACCAAGTGTCGAATGAATTTGAAACGAAGGCGGTAAGACAGGGCGGGGTGTTAAGTCCTTTACTGTTTATTGCGTTGATAGATGAAATCTCGAAGGAAGCCAGGAGCAAACTCAAGAAGAGGAGAGTGGGTGTCTACAAACTGAGACAAGTATATGTTTCGGAATTTGTATATGCAGATGACCTGGTCATTGTGATAAGTTCGGAAAGGGACATGCAGACAAACCTGAATGTATGGAATGATATCTTTGTAAAAATATAGAATTAAAGTGAATAAGGCTAAGACAGAGCTGATAGTGCTTGCTAAAGCAGCGAGGGAAACAGAAATCACCATGAATGATGTGAAAATTAAGCAGGTCGAGGATTTTGCGTACCTGGAATCCTTTTTGAGTGCATGAGGAAAGGTTGATACTGAAGTGGATAGTAGAGTGACCGAGGCAACTAAGTTATTCTACGCATTGAACAAATGACTTATTAGAAAAAGAGAAGTTAGTCTGAATACTAAAATAAGGGTGTTCAATACGGTTTACATCCCGGTGTTGCTGTATGGGGGTGAGACTTGAAATTTGGATGAGCGAAACCGAAGTAGAATCCAGGCATGTGAAATGCGCTTTTTGAGGGCGGCTATCGGAGTAACGAGACGAGACCGCATCAGAAACACTATAGTCCGCGAAAGGTGTAATGTGGATTCCGTGGTAACAAGAGAAAACAGTTAACGTGGTTAGGGCACTTGGTGCGAATGAGCGACCGTAGAATGGTAAAGAAAATATGGAAAGTGGCAGTGGATAAGAAGCGTAAAAGAGATAGGCCAACAAGAACGTGGAATGATGGTGTGGGAAAAATGTTGAAAGAGAAGAACATTACCTGGAAATACACGAAGAAAATGGTAGAGGACCGAAAGGAGTGGCGACGCATTACCTGCTCCACTACCTCGACACTGTAAGGTAGAAGAGGAAGGATTATGTATGTATATATGTAGATATAAAATGATCAATGACTTCACAAAACACACCCCGAGTATTACAGTCTTACGTTATATATATATTTTTGAACTCGTTTTTTACAAGCTTTGATACCTCACTCCGTGACCTGGTAAAAAAAAAATTATCACTTCTGATTTCACACCCCAAGACTAACCCCTTAAGTCAAAATTTAACTTTTAAAACTACACAGCTCTGATGAGGCCATCAATTCCTATATTAGTACCAAATTTCAACTTTCTGTGTCAAATAGTTTCGGAGAAAATCGGGTGTGACACAGGCAGACAGACGGGACGGATAGACCCCGAAGTAATCTTATAAGTGTTCCGTAGGGAACACTAAAAATTGTATTTTATTAATATTAAATAACTTTATTTACATTTTTTAATGTTTCAAATAAAGCATGTTTTTTTTTATTAAATGGAAAATAATGCCCGAATTTTAGTTTATAGTAAGGTTGATAAATGGCAATCACCCCGTGAATGACCTAGAAATTCACGCTTAATTATATTATTTTCAAACAAAAGTACTATTGTCTTTTTAGCTGTGTAATAAGACGTTGCAAGTTATTTGACCCAAAATAAGCCGATTTCCAGGCAATTGGGTTCAAGCTTCTCGTTTTTTTTTTGGATTCTTTCATAAGGTTGAAATATCCTTGTATTAACACTATCAAATTTGAATCATTTCATCCATCAATCGTTTTAGCAGATTGTTGTATTTGGAAATACCTTCAACATTATGCAAATGAAATTTGTGGACATGTAGGCTGTAGGTTGGTAGCATTTAATACAAGAAATTTTTGAAAATTATCTACTTCAAAATCCCGAAGAATCTTAAGTTTTTTGTTTAGAAAAAAATATCCTGAATTTTTAGTGAGTCGTACGAAACAATATTTAACATAGGAAGTTGAAATTTGGCACAAATATAGCAACTGATGGCTCAATTAGATCCGTGTAGTTTTGAAAGTTAAATTTTCACTTAAGGGGTTAGCGTATCAGGGGAAGTGAAATTTTTTTTTTCTAAGGTCATTGAGTAGGATGTCCAATGACAGCTTGTGAAAATACAAGTTCAAAAATATATAAGATGTAATACTCGCGTAAAGTTTTCTTCATATTACTTTTAAAAAAATGGCTAAAAATCGCTTTTCCCCTTTCTCGAAAAGTACTAATCATAAAATTTTAAAAAAATTCTGGAATATTCTCCATAATGTGGAGATTGATCGAAAATTATCATGAATACATTGCGTCTGATAATTTACCTGGTATAAAAAAAATATGTATCTTGACAATACATGCCTTGAAAAGATGTGAATTTAAACGCGACTCAAAGCTACGAAATATCAATACCTATTCGGTGCAATAAATAATATACTCATATACTTTTCAGTACATTACTGCATTTTGTCAATGACAGATATAATAAATTTCCAAGACGACTGGTAACTAACGGATAGGTACCGAGACAAAATAATTTTATTTTATTTGTTTATAATTAAACAAATATACTTTTACTGCTAGATTCTCGATTGAGCTATAACTACTATGTTATACATTATTGACTAAGAAAAAAACGTAGAAATACATATTGGATCTTAAGATATGTACATGTCAGGGACCTAATAAACTTATCTTAAGTAAGGATTTTATTTTATTTTAAAAGCAATCGCCGTACGGATCACTAATTGCGCAAGTCCGACTTGCACTTGGCCGGTTTATTTAAAATATAAGATCAAATGAGTAATTATTTAAGAGATCTAAAGAAAATAAGAGGGGACTTACACTTCTTCTTCTTCAACCTTAACTGGTCGACTCCAGTGATAGACCTTTTCTAATATTTTCCATTTTGCCCTGTCACCTCTACTTCGTTTTGTCTCCCTGGGTCGCCACTGTATGATTTTCAGTGGCCCTCTTTCATCTTGCTTGCTTGTCCAGTCCTTTGCCACTTCAGTTCGGCAATCTTCTCTATAATATCCGTAGCCGTTCTTCGACGGATCTCTTCATTCTGGGAGTCTATCACTCATAACCCCAACATTGACCTTTCCATTACCCTCTGGATCACTCTCAGTCTATTGGCGTTCTTCTACGTTAGACACATTATTTGCATTCCGTAAATTACCGGTAGAATACAGACATCGAAAACTTTCCTTTTTAAATTAATCAGGATACTACTATCTCTCAGCACAAAGGAAAGTCTCCGAAATGCTGCCCAGGAGAGCTGTATTCGCTTGGTAACCTCCCTGGACTGATTCTCTTTCCCTAGAGTGATTGAATGGCCCAAATAGTTGTATTTACTAATATTCTCTATGTCCTGATTCTCAATCGATATATGTGGGTTTTCTAGGCTCATTATTTTGATTTTGAGGCCAGCCTGTTTCGACTCATAACTCAGTTGTTGAAGCATTGATTCCAATTCGTTCAAGTCACTTGATATCAACACAATGTCATCCGCAAATTGGCGATGGTTCAGATATAACCCGTCAATTCTGATTCCTTTATCTTCCCATGGTACTTTCTTAAAGACATCCTCGAGTATAAGTGTAAATAATTTTGGTGAAATAGTGTCTCCCTGACGAATGACTCTTTCGACTTTAATGATATTGGTTTTCGTCTCTTCATCTATATTTATACGAAGAGAAGCATTTTTGTAAATATTTTCGATCATTGTAGTATATCGAGCGTTAATTCGTGCTCGGTTCATGGCCCCTAATATGTATCCAATTTCAACTGTATCAAAAGCTTTCTGGAAGTTGATAAAGTCTAGGTGTATTTGTAAATTATATTCAGTTGTTTTCTCTATAAGGCATCTTATGGTTTACAAATGGTTATTTGTGCTGAAGCCCTTTCGGAAACCAACCTGTTCCACAGGTTGGTATGTGTCAAATTTTGATGTTAGTCGATTGGTAATAATTTTTGTAAATATTTGGTACAAGTGGGAGTATCGGTCTGTAGTTTTCTATGTTTGCTGAGTCTCCGTTTTTAAACAGCAAGATGATATCTACATCTAACCAGCATTCCGGAACTTTTCATTCCTGTAGGCATTTATTAAAGAGCATACAGAGACATTTATCTAGCGTTAGTCCACTTCAACATTTCAGCTGTAATTTTATCTTCGCCAGGGCTCTTGCCGTTTTTCATGTGTTTTAAGGCTTTCTGTAATTCTCCTGATGTTATGTCTGGGATATCTTCTGATCCAGAATTCATTACCTTAGTTCTTATTCCCTGGTTCGGCGTTGTTGATAAGTAAAGAATAGTATAGAATTTCTCTATTACTTTAGCGATTTCTTTTTTATTGATCACGCCGTTTATATCCTTTATTTTACTCAGTTGTGGTTTTCTCCTTGGTAATTTAGATTTCAATATTGGTGTTCTAGTAGATAGTGTCTTGTATCACTTTTGTATTGTGTGCTCTTATGTCTTTCCGTATTTCCTTCTTGACAGTTTTATTTAGGTTTTTATATTCCCCTGTACATCTTTTGGTGTCTCTCCTTTGTTCTACAAGTTTCAGCGTAATCGGAATCAATTTATTGATTCTTAAAAATTTTCCTCGTGGCACATACTTTTGTGTGTGTGTGTGTGTGTGTGTTGAGTCAGTTTATCGATGTTTAATCCGTTCAATTTATCTATACTTTCTAGTCTTTTACCCGGTTCTTTCTGGTATTTGTCTATGTTTGTCTCGAGTTCTTCTGCAGTCGGGAAGGGGTATTTGTTCATGAGTTTATTTCGTATTTTGTATGTTGAATTTAAAATGCGCTCTTACAAGTCTGTGGTCGCTTCCTTAATGAACTTTGTTTCATACAGATACATCTCTACACAAAAATTTATAGTTTGAGATGATATAGTCTATTTCGTTCTTTGTGCGACCGTCCGGACTTCTCCATGTCCATTTCCGTTGTGTTGGTTTTTAGTGAAAGGTATTTAAACAAAATAAATTTTCCTTTTCCAAAAAGTTTATTAGCATTTCACCTCTGTTGCTTCTGTTTCCTAATCCAAACTGGCCGATATTTTCTGGGTCTCCTTGTGTCCATTTTCCAACCTTCGCGTTAAAATCGCCGGTAATTATAACATATTTTCGTTTTTTCACTTGGCCTTTTTTGGAACTGAAAACCACTGACGAAAAATTAAAAAAAAAAAGTAAATACCAAACGAACATGCCTCACTGATAGAAGAACAATCGGAGCTGAGATCAGGAAGGAAGATGCCATTTTCATCACCAAGTAAATTACCGAAAAAAATCAGTAGAATGCGAGCTTTCTTATGGTCCATTGACATTAAAGAATCTTTAAATCAAGTAATACATTTCATTTACGAAAGACATATATTGTACAACTTCGTTAAAACTATAGAAACAGTTTACTCAAAATACGACAACATAGTTGAATAACAGACGTAGATAATACCTACAAAAATAGAAATTCGCCAAGAAGACTTTTTGACTTTTCAACTTAATCATGGATGAAATATTCCGGAAAGTTCGTAAACTAAAGTATAATGATAGAAGAAAGAAGAGCTAAAATTACAAAAGATAACAAGAATAAAAAACGTACCTAGAGGTCTGAAAAATTGAAGTGAGAGGGAACTTTTCGAATGTAAAATAGAGGGTGCACCACTAAAACCAGGGCGAATTGAACAATTTTTTCCACACAAAATTTTAATAATAAAAACTTAAATATTACAAAAAATTCTTTTACATGGTGTTTGGGGAATTCCTACAGATCAAAATTATTCAATATATCACCAGTAGCTTCAATGGGGGGTCTCAATTTGGTCTGAAACATCCGCACGCACGTTGTAATGGAGCGCCCGCCATGGCGGCGAATGCTGCTTCAATAGCGATCCCTAATGACGTCACATTAGGATGCCGTGTCTTATGAATGATCCGTTCAACTACGCCCCATACGTAGTAGTCTAAGGAATTCAAATCTGAGTTGTTAGGAACACAGTTACTGTAAGCAACGCGCTTTGTCCTAGCGTTTTCGGCAATTCTACGTATTATTGGCTCACTTGTACCCACAATTGACGCCAATTTTCTCAATGGTCACCCTGGACTCATCGAAATCAGCGATTGAGCCCTTTGTACGAGTGCAAAAGTCCTCGAAGTAATTCTACATGTAGTGTAGAGTAGTAAATCTTCCTTACCGGCATATTAGAATCGTCATTAAACTGTTTTGATGCCATTACGTTTGGCCCCAAGGTCATAAATGGTTAATCTTGGGTCTCCAGAAAACATAGTTGTTCCCGTTGCTGAGCGCCCAGCACAAAGGATGATTATACTCACACTTGGTTTTAGCATCGTGGCCATTTTGAGGTTATGACCGTTTAATAGAAGGCTTTCTCAGACGCCAACAACGGAATCTGGTGGTAGCACAATATGGTGGGAGAGTTAGATTAAAAGTTTTTTGCAGTTGGGAATAAACAGGCAATCATGCGGACGAGGAAGAAGAAGAATTTACAATCCCAGATAACCTCTTAGAAAGACTATCTCTCTCTATTCTTTCACCCCAGTAGGAGTATCGGTGATACTACTCGATTGCTGCCTCAACAGTTATTCTCCAGGCATCTTAATCCTGCACGATCTGACTTGACTTGTACATACCCATACATTACTTGGTCGGACCATCTTATTGGAGACCGTCCCTTTGATTTACTACCTTCCCCGTTACTACAATCTTTTCCATGGCATCTACTTTCCTCATAATGTGACCAAAATATTCTTTACAGTAATCTTCCCAAACGTCAATGATTCCAGGCATCTCGGTGACTGTTCTACCTTCCTGATCTCTGATTATTTGTGTTTTAGGTTTAAATTCTTTTGATAGGTATTTTACTTTTTCATAATGTTCTTGTGGTCGATTGTTTGTATCATGTTGCTCTAGCTTCTCATATATATTATTCAGGTATGCGTTTTTGTCCTTGATTTCTTTATTGATTGATCTAATTCTCTCCTGACGATCCAATGTGTTGCTTGTTAAAATCATTTTTCTTATAGAAAGACTGTAGACATAAGTAACCTTTAAAGCTATTAAGTTTACCTACGTTACTCACTCTTTGAATTTTCTTATTTATTCCTACAAATCCTAAAGCAGTTCTAAATTATTAATGCCACAATCTGACTTCAGCATATCTTGACGACGTCTACTTACGATGCTATTAAATAATAAAATAATCTAGGAAATAACTTAGTCATAACTAAATTAATAATCGCATGTGTTCTGATGAAGTAATTTATGCCTCTCACCTATATTTTCCACATTCACCACATTGTAATACTATACCAACGTTAGTAATAATGCTTGTTCATTAAAACTGGTATCTTAGACGACTGATATTGTGCAACGGCAAATAGTTGTTTGTTCGATAAATTTATGCAATTTATTTAAATAGCAAAATAGAACATTTTTTTTTTCAAATTTGGCACAAACACGATGTTTGAGAAATGTAGAACTAGATAGATAAGAATATTTTCAAGTTGTTTGGTTTCAACACGTATAAATAGTGGATAGTTAATTGGTATTTGACTTGGGTGTGGTTGAAGGGTAAATAAGCAGAATTGTTTGTTAACTGTGTATTTTGGGTCGTGTGCGCCTTTTTAGTGATAATATGAATCTACTGAAACGATGGCTACCTTTTAAGTTTTTACAAAAACAATGAAAGGAAATAAAATTTTGATAAAAATCGTTTTATTGTTTCTCAAAATATTCGTCCTTAAGATTTATATACTTTTGCAGATATAATGGGCATCAGCGAAATCCATTGGCCCAGTTCGGGACAGTGTGAGATTCTTGGCCACACAGTATATTACTCCCAATGATACCTCCAAACACATCAAAGGAGTTGGAATAATTGTCGCACCTTATATAAGTATAGGGTGAGTCAACAATAGAGTAAAGTTCATTATCTCATTTGTTTCGGTAATGACAAAAAAATATTAAATACAATAGTTTTAGGGAATATTAAGGTGCACAGTTTAAAATTATTTTTGAGTATAGAGGGTACTTCAAAAAAGTGTGGCCGATAGGTAGAGGGTTTTGTAAAATCTATCAGAGAAAATAATAATATACAGGGTGTGCCATTTAAAAAATTTGAGATTTTTCAGTTTAAAATAGTGAAATGCATAAATTTATTTTGAACACCCTGTAGCATCTAACTCAAATTTCTTTACATATATCTTTTTTTTCATCTTATAGAACACTAGTAGCAATTATGAGTATTCCACCTTCAGAAACAATGGCGCTACTGACAATTTTTTACAAAACTGAAAACTAGTATTTTTTTTTTAAATTGAAATATTTGAAAAACTACTAGGTTTAGGTATATAATATTATTAATATAAAAGTCATAAAATTTTACGCAGAATTTAAAAATAAATTAGAAAATAGGATATTCCATTTAAAAAGCATATGTTATGTCGGCCACACTTTTTTGAAGTACTCTGTATACTCAAAAATAATTTTTAACCGTGCACCTTAACATTCCCTAAAACTATTGTATTCAACATTTTTCCGTCATTCCCGAAACAAATGAGATAATGAACTTTATTCTATCGTTGACTCACCCTGTACAGCAATAAAAGTCTATACAGTATTCTCAGACCGAATGATTCTCTTACAACTAAATGCATCTCCATTTGACCTCGCACGTACCTATCGCCGATAAAGAAGAGAAGATAATAGAAGACTTCTACGAGCAGCTTGATACCCTGATCAAAGCAACATAGAGGAGAAACACTTATAACAGGAGACTTCAACGCCAAAGTAGACAAAGGAAAAGTGGAGAGGACTGTGGGAAGTTTCGAATTTGAAGAAAGAAACGAACGTGGAGACCGTCTTATTCGGTTCTGCCAGGAAAATGACATAGCACTGACTAACACTTTTTTTTAAGCTTCCAGACCGCAGACTTTACACCTGGAAATCTCCGGCAGATACACCAGAAAAGGTAATAAGAAAACAAATCGATTACATTGCTGCGGAACTCTATTAAATCAGCAAAAACTCAGCAAAAAACTTACCCAGCTGCGGACGTCGCATCAGATCACAACCCAGTGGTATGCAATTTTGAAGTCAAAGTAAAACGGGTAAATAAGAAGAACACATCAGAAATGTTAGATATAAAGAGGCTTTCTGACAATAATATTAAACAGCAGATACAGGACATTCTGAATAAAGAAGTAACAAAAATGGATTTATATTAAGGAAGTAATTAAAACAACAAGAACTACACTCTTGAAACAGGATAGAAAAGAGAAAAAGAGATGGATTACTGAAGAAATCCTGAACATAATGGAAGAAAGACGGACCCACAAGAACACAGATAGAACAAAATACCGAGAAATCCACAGTAAGAAAAGAACAAAAATTAGAGAAAGTAAAGAGAGTTGGCTTTCCAAGAGGTGTCAAACAGTGCGAAAAGAAATATGACCACAATATGCATAAAAAAATGAAAGAACTGACAAACAAGAAGAAATACACTGGGGAATCAAAGAGCCTAGCCGACGTTAATGAAAATATTGAAACAGATCCCGATAAAATCATAAAGATTTGAAAGGCTTATGTAGAGCAACTGTTTGACGCTGACCGTCCTAGTAGGTGTTCACTGAAGGTTGATAATGATGCGGATCATCCCATTCTAAGAGCGGAAGTGGAGAAAGCTATCTTAACTCTTAAAAACAACAAAACACCAGTTAACGATGGCATTCACGGCGAAATTTCAAAAATCTTGTGCGATATAAACAATCAGTTTCTCGACACCCTCACCACATTTTTCAATAATATTTACAACAGCAGGGAACTTGAGGCCTTTGAAATGTGGGTGTACACGCGAATATCTTGGACGGACCACATCACTAACGAGGAAGTCGGATCGGTAAGGAAAGTGAGGTGGGAATAACTATTAAGAGAAGAAAGCTGGAATACCTCGGACATCTTATGAGGCACAGTAAATATCAGTTCATAATCCAAGGAAAGATAGACAGCAGAAGGGGACCCGGGAAAAGAAGACACTCTTGGCTCCTAAACTTGCGCCATTGGTTCGGGCTGTCATCTGCCCAACTATTCAGATCTCTGTCGCAAATAAAATCAGAATAGCTATGTTAATAGTCAACGTTCGCAACGGCCAAGGCATGTGAAGAACAACAATACTTTTGCATGTATTCGAACCAATTCCCCGCCTCGTACGAATATAGCCAAGGTTCGTCTCCTGTTACAATGTTACATACGGATTTTGCATGTCCTCGGTTGAATTTTTTGAGCACTTCCTTATACCAATTGACACAAGCCTGTTTTTGAGTTTGCAGATTTATACAGAATCCATCGGGAACAGATCTTTTTCACAACTAAATATTCATGCAAAATTGAATGTACTGCAGTCTTTGACATGCTTAAGGATGCCTCAGAATAAGTCATATACCGATCCTCTGCATTCATGTTGCGCACAGCATCAATGTTTTTTGGAACAACAATCGATTTTGGTCGACGTTCACGAAACTCATCGCTGATGAAAGCATGATCATGACGAAATTCTGCAAACTAATTATGATGATGATACATTACCAAAAGTCGGAATTCGAGGCATTATTGTTGAGTTAATAAACACAACATGTAGTAAAGATTAAAATGAAAAGATTCGGGAAGGTTTATACTCAGGTATAATGACATTAGGAAAGCGACAAGGAAGGAATCAGCATAATACAGGACAGGATTTTAAGGTAGCCACTAATTGTAAAATAAATATTTTTCAGAATAATAAATGATTTAAAGTTAAACCCACTTTTCACATTTTTTTTTACAAAATAATTATTTTAGGTACCTACGTAAAATCTCAAGTGTCTAATTAGTTTTTTTAACACCTTACTAAAAAAGGTTAACAGTAAAACTAAGTAGTTATTCATCTCTACTAACAATGGAGCCATTAACTTACACCTTTCTTCCGGCTTTAGCGGTGAATAGTCATATAATACATCAGAAACTCAAAACAGTTGTATCGTTTTACATTGATATCATTATCCTTTGTATCGTAATTTACATTTGTTATACGTAATTACCATAGACTTAAATCCAATTCAAAGCATCTCTAGCAAATGCACTGCATCTGGTGTTTTTTTAGTGGTCTGTACGGAACACTTATGAGATCACTTCGGTATCCATCTCTCACGTCTGATTTTAGACCTTACGTTAGGTTACCAGTGTGTTCATTAATTTTATAAATTAACTTGTCTAAGTGAAAGCTTTAGTTTATTTGAAAAGAGCTATTAGAAAATAAACATTACGGAATCACATTTAGAAGTAATACAGTAACGTATGTAAATCTAAAATTTTTATATTTTAAAAAGCCTATAGATGCAAAGAGTCTTGAGACAAACGCTTTTTATAAGATTTTCGAAGTTGTTTATGTACTCGTGCATACGTTTGACAACAACGCAAACTAACAATGACTTTTATTTCTGTCAAGAATTTTAATAGTATGAAATTAAAATTATATTTTATGGAGAGTGATAAACGGCTGTATTTGAAATATTTAATAAACATTGTTATTACAAAAAGCAAGTACAACGGAAATGTACAAGCCTTTATGAACTGCAGGGAAGAAACCTTAGCTGTTGCAAAAAAAAAAATAGCCACCGTACAACGCAACAAAACAAGAATCATCTGAGAAGTCATCGAAATTAACACAAATAGTATCTTTAATGAAGTAAGTAATTAGTAATAATTTTTCTCTATCCCTCGAGTTAAATGTTTTCTTTATACTTTTTCTCTCTCATTAAAAAACCTTGTATTTGTCACAAAAAAAACTGTTTACCATTTCGGTATTACTCTTGGAATTGTTATTAGAACAACGTTTCATTTTGTCTTAATATATAAACATCAGCTGTTAAGAGGCAATAACCTGGAAGACGTGGAAACGCACATCTTGTTCCGTCTTATTAAGAGATATCTTTCAAAATAATTTTAAAATAAGAGATAAGAAATCTTCTTTATTATGTATTTATATGTATATATATATATATATATATATATATATATATATATATATATATATATATATATATCTATAATATATATAAAATGCAACGTCTCTCTGTCTGTCTGTCTGTCTGTCCGTTAGTGCGCCTATCACTGAAGAACCACTTATCCAATTTACGTACTTTTTTTTTTAACACATACATATGTTCTCTGGCCAGGTTATAGGCTATATTTTATTACGATAGGTAGCATAAGGAATGAGCAGTGACGTAAAATAGTGAATGATGTCGGAAATAAGTTTGCCGCTAGCGCGTGCCTTTGCAATACACAGCCTAAACCGTTAAATATGGAACAATATTATGTAGTAAAGAATATCTGTAATGTATAATCTATAATATATATATATATATATATATATATATATATATATATATATATATATAAAATGCAATGTCTCTCTGTCTGTCTATCTGTCCATTAGTGCGTTTATCACGCGGGAACCACTTATCCGATTTACCTATCTTTTTTTAAATTCATACATATATTCTTTGGCCCGGTTATGTAATAATAATAATAATCTATATCTATAATATATATAAAATGCAATGTTTGTCTGTCTGTCTGTCTGTCCGTTAATGCACTTATCCCTCGAGAACCACTTATCCAATTTACGTGATTTTTTAAATTCATACATATGTTCTCTGACCAGGTTACAGGCATATATTTTATTACATCTATAATATATATAAAATGCAACGTATCTCTGTCTGTCCATTAGTGCGCTTATCACTGGAGAACCACTTATCCGATTTTCGTACTTTTTTTTAAAAAAACATACATATGTTCTCCGGCGAGGTTATAGGCTATATTTTATTACGATAGGTAGCATAAGGAATGAGCAGTGACAATAATAGTAAATGAAGTCGCTAGCGCGTTCTCTTGCAATACACAGTCCAAACCATTAAATATGGAACAATATTATGTAGCAGAGAATATCTATAATATATATAAAATGCAATGTCTCTCTGTCCGTCTCTGTCTGTCTGTCTGTCCCTCCGTTAGTGTGCTTATCACTGGAGAACCACTTATCCGATTTACGTGCTTTTTTTGTAAACATACGTATGTTCTCTGGCCAGGTTATAGGATATATTTTATTAAGTGACATAAGGAATAAGTAGTGACGATAGTGAATCAAGTCGAAGAAAAGTTTGCCGCTAGCGCGGTCTCTTGCAATACACTCTCTAAAGCATTAAATATGAAACAATATCATGTAGCAAAGCATACAATATATATAAAATGCAACGTCTCTCTGTCCGTTAGTGCGCTCATCACTCGAGAACCACTTATATCCGATTTACGTGTTTTTATAAATTTATACATATGTTCTATATAATTCCATATAAGCCTAGATAATGGAAGATAAGGTGACATAATGGGAGATAAGGAGAAATAATGGGAGATCAGTCGAGATAAGCCTCGATAATGGGAGATAAGTATAAATAATGGGAGATAAGGAGAGATAATGGGAGATAAGCAGAGATAAGTCTAGATAATGGGAGTTATGGTGAGATAATGGGAGATGAGGAGAAATAATGGCAGATAAGAAGAAATAATGGGAGATAAGTCAAGATAAGTCTAGATAATGGGAAATAAGATGAGATAATGGGAGATAAGGAGAAATAATGGGAGATAAGGAGAAATAATGGGAGATGAGCAGAGATAAGCCTAGATAATGGATATTATGTAGAGATAATGGGAAATAAGGAGAAATATTGGGAGATAAGGAGAAATAATGGGAGATATTTTATTACCTTGGGTAACATAAAGAATAAGCAGTGACGATAGTAGTGAATCAAGTCCACGCGAGCGGAGCCGCGGGCCTGGCTAGTCTATATATATATATATATATATATATATATATATATATATATATATATATATATATATATATAATGAAGAATATAGGACCAAGAAGGGGGTAGACAGAGATGTATTCTATCTCCAATATTATATAACATCTAGAGTGAATACGTAAGGGGGATAGTTCTACAGTCTGTCAAGTAACAACGCGACCGCTCGTATTCTTGAAAAAATGTGCTTCGAGAATATTTTTTTACCATCAATGTATCCTTTGGTGTGCTGCGCAGTTATCTTAGTTAGTTGTCGCTGTCAACGAGCTTTCCTGCATACTCTACGAATTTTTCGAATCGCTTGAGATAACTGACTCAAAGTCTCAGAGTCTTTCCTCTGAGCTTTCTATTTACACAAAACGTTTTCAATAGGGTTAGCATCCGGCAACTCTAGTATCTTATCGTGGGCTCAAGTGATCTACTTCGCTACGTGATTTTGGCCTGATAAAGGTATCTTCAATGTGCTTCAGAATTTGACATCATGAGCACGAAGGTGTCCAATGGTCTCGTGGGACATATTCAAACCCGATTTTCTTAATTTTGGCGCTTCTTGAGGCAGCGTCATTTTCAGGTCCCGTGAAAACAAAAACTCGATTCGTTTTTCGACTTTCGGAGTAACTTTGCTTACCGAACCACGTTTTGACAAGTCGTCGACATTTTTCGTCTGATTAAAATGATTTTTCACAAACGATACCGACTTTCGAAATGTGTCATTTTAGGTCCCTTTGGATGGTAACAAAGAAAAACTGCCTAGAACCGACGCGCAAACAAATGACTCATTTTGGATTTTACGTGATTTCCACGAAAGTTTAGAATCGACGGATACTTTTACTTAAATGTGTCGTAGACAAAGGTTCGCTGTGATATAGTTGAATCGTTTGGCTACCTAGGAGCAGTAACACAGAAAACAGCGGTATAGAATATGAGATCAGACACTGTATCCATCTTGGTCGAACTACAATGTCACAATTGGCAAACATCTAGAGGGACAGAAATATTACGAAAACAACTAAAATTAAACTCGTAAACACACTTTTATACTCAGTCTTCGGATATGCCTCTGAGACGGGGGTCATTCGCCAAGCACATCAAGGGCATTTGGGATGTAGTTCTAGCGTAGAATTCTTCGAATACCTTGGACTGCTAAAAGAACCAATGCGTCTGTTTTGCAAGAAATCCAGCCCACCCAGAGATGGAGAAATGCAATTAAAAGGGCAATTAATCATAAGAAATCAATCAAGAGTAACATTAAAATCACTACACGTTGAATACGACGTTAAATGAAGAAGACGAGGCTGTACCTTGGCTAGTTGAAGTGACGCTACTTTTAATTTTTGCTAAAGGATATATATTGTGATAATTTTCATTCGATCTACACCCTGTAGAGAATATTCCAGAATTTTTTCAAAATTGTTTGACCAGTACTTTTCGAGATAAGGAAGAGGGACAGCAGTTTTTTGTATTTTTAAAAAATAATACAAAGAAAAGTGTGTGCAAGTATTACATTATATATATTTTTGAACTCGTGTTTTCACCTGTTAAAAAAAAATCACTTCCAATTTCACCCTCCAAAACTAACCCTTTAAGTCAAAATTTAACTTTCAAAACTACACAGCTCTGATGGGGAAATCAATTCCTATGTTAACTCCAAATTTCAACTTTCTATGTCAAATAGTTTCGGGGAAAATCGAGTATGACAGACAAACAGACAGACTGATGGCCAGACACCCAGTGATTTTATAAGTGTTCCGTACAGACCACTAATAACACCAGATACACACACTAATAAGAATTTTGTGTTCATTACACATTGCTCTTTAATGAGAAAAAATAGACACACACAGGCACATCTGCTCCGGCTAAAATAACTATATGTTGATGGTTTAGTGAACTTAAATGCAGTCATACAAACACCAAAGATGCACCATGTTTCAGACATTTAAATAAGGCAGTAGCCCCAAAAAACCCAAAAAAATCCACCATATTGTTTTGAATGATCGCAAAGTGAAAGTGAGAGAGATAGCTGACATTGTGAAGATATCAATAGGACGCGTGAGGCATATTTTGCATGAATATTTGCATATGAAAAAAACTATGTACCCGATGGGTGCCACGCAATCTCACAATTGATTGATCAAAAACAGCAACGTGTCTAAGATTCAGAACGGTATACATATAATGAAAAAAACTATTATTTCCACATATTGTAAAACTGATTGTATGCAGCTTTACATATCTCAGTACCGTGCCTTAATGCATACACCAAATATTCAAAAAGCAACCGTCTAGTTGGTCAACAAATATATTGCATAAATTTACTAAATAATAATGTCTACAATGTACTACAATATTGCTAGTTTCAGTATGAACTAGTTTAGATTTATTACGTATATAACGTGAGAAATGTAGGTGAGAGGTATAAATTTTATAACGATGGTAACACCTGAGAGAATACTGCTTCATTTTAACCTGATTTATATTGTTTATTATGTTATTTATGTTAGACGTTCTTTCTAATTAGTTCGTGAAATTTATACGTTTTCTGTAATTAGTCGTTAAGATATACTGTAATAAGTTGTATTCATGTAAGTAAAAATTAGAAAAAAAAATGCCAAAAAGCTTTTTGAGCATATGATTGCTCAAAAATATTTTTTCCTAGAAACTAAACCGCATCTTGTCTATAGTCTATTCTTTAATGATTGGCAGCACAAGACACAAGACCTTCAGTATAACAGTAAAAGAGATTTCGTTGCATACAGGGCTAGTTTGTCTATTTTACAATTAGTAGAATATATCTTCAATGCGGGCAAAAATAAATTTTAACACAAGGTTGGAACGAAGGAAATGATGAATCAAAAGATGAAAATGATAGATAGAACACAACTTAAACACAAATGAGTACATGTATAAACTTACAAAACATGAAATCAAAGAGGACACTTCATCCCTCAACGAAATTAACAGAAAAAAATCGTTCACCGTATAGTAGAATCTGCGAAGGAAGTAGTTCTCACGAGAAATATCAAAGAGGAAAAGCTCCCCCAAGAAACTGGCAAACTAATACAAAAACGAAAATCCATGAAACAAGACATCGTGGCATGAGCATGTGAAAATAAGTTAAAAACTTCGAATTACGATGTAAGGAAATGTATTAGAATAGATGTAAGAAACTATAACAATGAGAAAATTGAAGAAACTGTGGGAAACAAGAAGAGTATAAAACCATAAGACCATAACGGTAATGTAGTTCGGAACCAAATCGATTACATATTGGTAAATAAGCGCTATAGGAATGGGGTTCGGGGAGTTAAAACATATATCCTGGAGTCGACATCGAGTCTGACCATGTCCTTCTGACGGGCGTAATTAACATCAAACTAAAGCATATTCAAACTGCAAAAAATGTAAGGCCCAACTTTCGACTGCTGAGAAACCCAGAGATTGCTATCAGTCGAAACCACATTGGAGTCTTTTAAAAATATATTTGTCAAAGTTCAAAACGAAAAACTTAATATGCCAACAAAAACAGCGAAAAGAGAACGGATGACCCAGGAAGTATTAGGACTTATGGATGAAAGAAGACGGTATAAGGACAATAACAAAACTAAATATAAAGAGATCAGTGAACAGACTCGAAAGCTTATAAGAAAGGCTAAAGAAAAATGGATGGATGAACAATGTCAGGAAATGGAAGAATTAAAGCTAAATCATGACTATTTCAGTATATATAAAAAAGTTAAAGAAGTTACCGGTCAAAACAGTACACGAACACCAACATATTTAATAAACTGAACAAAAAAAGCTAGAAGAAGAATGGGCTCGATACATTAAAAATACCTTTGATGACAACAGAACTCATTACGGACTCAATTTCTTTAAATATACTCCCAGCAGAAGTTAGGAATGCGAGCAAGATGTTAGCGAAGAGCATTACGGATTTAAACAAGGATTTGGAACTCGAGAAGCACTTTTTGGGCTGAGTGTATTTTTACAGAAATATAGAGATCAAAGGAAGGACGTTTACTTGTGTTTTATCGACTACTCACATTCCCCTAGCATCGTCACTCAATTTATTGGGCGTTAATTTGGGAGCAAATATGTCCTGGCATGAACATGTTGCAGGCATAGAAAGGGGAGCTTCTCAAAAGTTGGGAATATTATTTCGAACCAGGAAGCTTTACACTCCACAACAACTGTTAATTTTTTACAAGGCTCAAATTCTACCAACTATGGAATACTGCTCCCACGTTTAGGGCTCTGCTCCCAAACATACATTGCATTTGTTGGATTCTATTCAGAGAAGAGCTGTTTGTCTGATTGGAGACCCGGAACTGACCGGCACTGGAATATCGAAGAACGGTTGGCGACTTGAATCTGTTCTACAAATATTTTCATGGAGAGTGTTCGAAGGATGTAGCCCGCTTAATTCCTCCCAGAACGGTGCATGTTAGAAAAACACGTCGCGCTAATACTTTACATGCATATGAAGTTCAGCTTGTTACTCCTCGCTTTTCAAGCAGTCTTTTATATGGAGAACATCATCCCTTTGAAATAATTTGCCCAGGGCTGTGTTTCTCACCGAGTACAATTTACAGCGATTCAAGAACAACGTGAATCGCTTTTTCTGCACACATGCCTCTCCTGTAGCGCTTTAGGGACTTCCCCGCAACACGTGTGCTAGACCCATAAAAAAAATTGTGATAGAATATTAAGACAAAATCAATTACAGTCATACAGAACAGCTGGCAGTCATTTGATAAACAACTGTACTTCTCTTACAGGTAATGTTTTATTTAACAAATTTCCGTGCACGTAGCTTGCAACGACGGCTCTGAACACACTGATTTAGTTCTTCACATGGACGTCAAGTGCTTGAGTCACGGAAAATTCCTAGCAAGGTTTCAAGAATTATTGCCCGAAATAACAGATTTTCTGGACGAAAAAGGTGATGACATTCAGATGCTGAAAAACGGAAAATGGCTGACTGATTTGGCATTTTGATAGACATCACAATGCATTTAAACACCATTAATGAGATGATTAGCGCAATAAACGCATTCAAAAGTAAATTGCAACTTATAATAGATCAACTGAAAAGAAAGGATCTGAAAAATTTTCCGTCTTTGAAAGCAAGCATTCCTCAGTTGAATTATGATATTTATGAGGCAGAATTATCAAATATTTTGGGCCAATTCGAAATACGTTTTTATGATTTCAGTAAATTGGCAAATATCGCATCATTTATGAGTTATCCTTTTTCGTGTAAAAACATTGAGGAATTAGCTACTGAAATAGCAAGTCAGTTTAACATGGACTCATGTTCTGTTGAAAATGAGTTAGTGCAGATTATATCAGATATATATCTTAATTCTGAAGATAAATATCCGAATCTAAGGCAAATCGCCCTTCAACTGACGGCAATGTTTGGGTCAACTTACTTGTGCGAGTCTGCATTTTCTGAAATGAAGATAATTAAGTCAAAATATCGCAATCGACTAACTGACGAACATATGTCATCATGCTTGCGATTAGCACTCGGTAATTACGTACCATCTTATGAAAAGTATGCTGAGGACATGCGTTGCCACGCTTCAATATCCAAAGTCACTCTTTAGTTAAGTTTAGACACTAGAACTCGTTTGTTTTGTAAGAACCAATAAACTCGCAATTTTGAATAATTATGAGTTTTTTTCATTGACATTTTAGAGCAGACCTACACTTACCTTGACTAAAAAAATGCATATTGTGCGGAAAACTAATATCTATGCCACGATACACCCTACCTAGACGACAATCCTGCATCACACTTACTTGCAGCCTCTCAGAGTCGATCGATCGTAGTCTAACAATATTGAGGTAGATCGCCAGCAGTTCAAGTTTGAGCACCCCTGCAGTGTAATAACAGAACCGTCTAGTATTGAAAACCAATCTTCAAATACATCGGAATTTATATCTTGGTGATAATCTCCCGTTTTCTTGGATACGAATGTTAAAAGACCTCCGTCTACAAACTACTTTTACTTCCAATCTGCGTAATAATTAATCTACGTTCCTTACCAGATGGCGGTTTGAGACCAGTAGAGAGACCTTTATTGAATGCTGGGCCAGCATTTTTGATGTTCCCATCTTGCAAAATTTCTTGACGGTGTATCCTTTATTTGTCCACGTTTCATCTAAGTAATATATCCTGTTTCCTTCAGAGCAAGCTTTTCTAACTTTTTTTAAATAGTCTCTTCTCCAGTGTACAATTTCTCCACTTTCTTTCATAATTTTCCAATAAAAATTTTCTCTCATTTTCAGTATTTCTGGATGGCTTGTCGTAGCCTGCAGGATCATATTTAAAGTTGGAATTCTTTTTTGCATAAAAAAGTCATGAACAATACGCCATACTACTTGTTTTGTGTTATTTGTCAGCTGAAGTTCTTTTCTGCCTGGCCTCTTTTTTAAGAGAGTCTATACTCTCTTTTCTTCTCTTAAAATTCTGCATACTGTGGCTTTACCAACTCCGGTCATTAAGAAATATTTTGTCACGCAATCATTCACACTTAAATCACAATTTTGATCGTTCTTAACGTAGTCAAATACATATTTAGTGTTCCGTACGGAATACTACAGATGACTTCGGTGTCTGTTTTCTCCGAAACTATTTGTCATAAAAAGTTGAAATTTGGTAATAGTATAGGAATTGATGGCCTCATCAGAGCCATGTAGTTCTGAAAGTTAAATTTTGACTTAAGGGGTTAGTTGGGAGGGGGGGGGGGGAGTGTGAAATTGGAACACTCACACGGCCAGATATTACTATGGCAACAACACCAGTTGAGAAAGCCGACTTGTTGGCAGAACTCTGCTTCATATGTCAATTTCCAAGGAAAAACACTATTAACCATTCTGACAATGCTATGAAGGATGCCCGATATTGTCTTCGGACAGTATATCATTAAACGTATTTTAATGAAGCTACACACCAAAAAAACTTTTGATACAGACTGAATACCCACCATACTACTCAAAAAATAAATGAGCGAGCTAACACCAGTTTTCTGGAAACTTTTCAGCATATCCTACAGAAAGGGAATATTTCCTTGAAGCTGAAAATGCGCCTCAGTTCAGCCGATACCCATTTTCATGTAAAGTGTTGGATGGATGTACCCCCGCTTCTTTCTGTATTCTTTTAAAAATACCAGGTTAGTGAGTTTATCGTTTATCTTCTTAGAGTTACCCCTATCAGCCACAAACGCTAAATACATATTTCATTTATAACTCTTTCCAATTTTTTACCTTCTAACATCGTAGAATGTCTCTGTATAAGATTGTCAACAATTTGCTAGATGCAACCAACGTGCTGTGTGTTGAATTTTAATGGCCAACTTAATGCATATTTAGTAGTTAGAAACCCATTCTGCTGTATGAATTATGAGTTCTATACTCCGAAATGTCCAGAATTCCGAGGCTTTACAATAAATATAGCGACATACTGTGCCTGTCTTAGATCAAAAGTACACATAAGCGGCTACTAGCTAACTTTAATATTTGGTAACATTGCTGGTTTGTCTTTTGTTTCGTTATTATAATGGATTTCTGCATTTTTATTATTACTTTTGTATTATCGTTAGAATAAACTATTTTTAACCATCTATCATCTTACCTTGTCATCTTATTGTTGTTATCTGTACTTCTTTCACTTATTTATTTATTTTTTTATTTATTATAATCACATTAGCAGTCTACAAGGCTGCATTTAAACGTACAATAAAATACTTATATGTACAGTACAGTATATAACACACTCATACTACAAAATTAAACTTTGCATTTTAGTTCTAACCAGTATATTTCACCACTACACCAAATACTTTATTTTTGCAATCGACTCGCGTTTCAATCATCGCTCCTGATGAAGCTAACATGGTTAGCGAAACGCGCGTCGAGCGCAAAAATAAAGTATTTAGTTATTAATAAATTACACTGGCCAACACAAGTCTTGTTTCCTTTATTTTTTTTTCTGTTATTGGGTATTTCTATGGCCCTGATTATGAAAAAAATACTGGGAGATTGCTAACAGCTTTACCTTTTGAAATATACAGTTTTATTATTTTGCCAAAAAAATACAAAAAAAAATACATTATGTTAACAAAATTTCTATTGAACACTAGCAAATGATCTTTTATAAGATTTCCTTGAATGAACGACCTTAGGTAGATCTCGTTGCAAACTCCAGCAGTAATCTGCCATCATATGTGAGTCCCACCGCCCCTGATAACGCTCTTCCATTGTCCGAAGATCCTGATGAAATCTTTCACCCTGCTCCTCACTAAAATCACCCAGATTTTGTGGAAATCGGTCTAAATGGAAGCAGGAAGTGGATTTTTATGCTCATGTTGCACCCTAGCTCTTGCAAGTTCGATAGCATGCACTCAACAAGCTCGACATGGTCGTCAGATTTCTTTTTGCCTAGGAAGCTACTCATAACCAAAACAAATGAATTCCAAGCTTTGGATTCGACTTCAGTCATTGATTTGACAAAATTAGGATCTTTCACGAGTTGCCTAATCTGTGGCCCATCAAAAATACCAGCTTTCAATTTTTCTGAACTTAATCCTGGAAACTTGCGTGAAAGAAAATTAAAACATTCGCCACTTTTGTCAAGCGCCTTCACAAACTGTTTCTTTATGCCGAGTTTAATATGAAGTGGTGGAAGTATGATGCGGTCTCGGCTAACTAAAGGCGCGTTTATAACATTTTTTGTACCAACTTTTAGCTCTTCCCGCACTGGCCAAACTTTTTGTGACCAATGGTGTTGTTTGTCACGACTATCCCAGAGACACATGAAACAAGGGAACTTTGTGTACCCCCCTTCTTGACCTAAAAGAAAGTTAACCATTTTCAGATCAACACAAATGACCCATTTGTGGTCTTGATACTTAATTTTTTCCATAACCTTAGAAACATTTACGTATTCTTCTTTCAAAGTCGTCGAATGTGCAATAGGTATAGATCCGTACTTGTTACCGTTATGAAGCAAAACACACTTTAAACTTCTTTTGCTGCTGTCTATGAAAAGACGCCAATCACTAGGTTGGTACTGTTTTAATCCCATCTGCTGCAAAATATCACCAACATCGTTACAAAAAACTAAATCCTTCTCTTGAGAAAAATACGGTAACAGATTTTTTTCTCGGGTACGATAAAATGAAATGTTGGTTTCCGGAGTAAGCAAATCTTTTTCTTTTAAATGAAATGCTAAAATTTCAGAAGCTTCTTTTGGTAAGTTCAGATCTCTTACTAAGTCATTTAGTTCTTTCTGATTAAATGATTGAGGTTCTGAAAGGCTACATTTGTAGTCTTCACTTGATGTATTTCGTTCGGGTTCACAGAGATTTGGATCATCAGAAGATTTAGATGTGCTGGGTTGTACCTCTTGTGATTTTAATTGAAGTCGTTGAGCAGAAGATAAGTTAGGATATGACCACTTACTTCGATTTCCAGGGTTAATTCCGTTTATTTTCACAACGCAGAAGTAGCAATCGTCATGATGGTTTCGAGGTTCTCGCCAAATCATGGGTGTTATGAACATTATTGCATCTCTTTTTCCACTGGACCATAACCATAGACATACCATACATTTCTGGCATACAATATGAGGAACCCATGGCTTATCCTGATTACACAATTTTATTTTAAAGTATTGATGATACGCAGTTTTCACAAAGTCCGATATAGGTTTTCGATATTTTGCAAATATATATTCACCACAAATATAGCAAAAACAATCGGGATTAAGCACACAACATCTTCTTGACGAAGCCATATCTAAAACAACAACAAAATATATTTTAGTGTCCAATAAAAAACGAAAATCTAAGTAAAAATAGTAAATGAGGGTAGTTAGCTATAATTCAAAAACCAAAACTTATAGAGAAAAATTGTTGCCATATTTAAAAAATACGCGTCAATATGAGATAGAAACAAAAAAAAAATCACAGGAAACAAGCAATTTTCTTTTTTTTTTGTTGACCAGTGTTATAGATACATTACATTAATATATATAAAAAAACAGAGTCAGTTTTAGGCTTCCTTGGCCTACAGGAAACGATACTGCCATAGCTCAAAACAAAATTCGTTTACAAGCTTCCCATCTTTAGTCCAGTCTCCAGGGGTTTTAAGCTCTCATCAAATGTTAACAGGTGGCATTTTAGCACACAGGTAGTTTTTTTGAACCTAAAGTACTATAAAAAAATTGCTGAAATTTGATATACGCTAAGCCCACAAAATCCAAAATAAAATCAAAAATTCAATTTTATTTCGAATAATAAACAAGATATTGAAAAACTAATAGCACCACGTAAAAGAGCGGGAAATTTTTCAAAAAAAGGCATATAGATTTTTTCCAGCTTTTTTTTTATTAGCGTGAGAATTTATTAAAAATTCGGATAGGTGATTCAAAAATTGTAGCACACCAAACAGGTTAATTTGAAAGTCTTCGCGAACCGCTCGAAGGTTAATCGATATTACTTGTTTTCAGAGTGTAAAAAGAATTAAAAGATACCTTTTTGAAGAGGAGAGTTTCAGCTTTCCGATGATACTAATAGTTTTTATTTTTGTTGCTTTATAATTTGTAAAACGAAATTTTTGTTTGCATGATTTTAATGGACATACAGTAAATTACAAATATTTAATAAAATATAATATTGAAAAAAAAATCCTTGTTCATATATTATTATTATACCTTAAGTTTTAATATAAGAATAATTAAAAATACCCACATTATCTGTGTTATTTAAAAATTGAGTTTTAAAATATGAAAATTTGCCTGCTGTAGTGCGCTGCACTATGGGACAGAATCGTGCGTACCGTCTCAAAAATAGGTTTTGCGAATGTTCGATATTGAATATTTTGTTAATGCACATATCTAATACATATTATATAGAATTTAAAATAGATTATTTCTCATTTTTTCTTAATAAAACTTAACTTGCAAGTTGACGCTCAAAATAATGTCGATTATGTAGAACAGAATTGCACCAGTTTACATGGTCATATTTTTATTATTTTTTTTTTTTTCAATGCAAATATATAAGTGTGATATAAGGTTAGAATGGTTATTAAGTACCTTATTTAAGAAGCATTTAAGTAGACATTTATGTAAAAACTGGAGAGGTACACGATTTGTGTTTTTGCAGTATCTAATATCCTAACCTTATTAGAAACTTTAAATAGACTTTTGACAGTTAGCGATGTCTGCCGATGTCGTAATTTTGATACCATCACATAGAGCAGCTCATATAAAAGTCAAGGCAAAAAAAAAATGTGCCCGAATATACCCCCTTTTAAATGGGACGAAAAGTACCTGATGGGGAGGGAAATGCAAAATATTTTAAAAAAAATTTTTAAGATTTGATTCAGGAGATTTTTCGAAAAATAGATTATTTCTGACATTTTATTGTTAAATAATATTGTCTACTAGCGTCTATAGCGGACATAGGTAGGCAGGTAGATATGTAGGTAGGTAGGTACAAGGCAGCTTTACCAGGTAATATCACTAGAGCAGGTGACTATTGTTTACAACTCAGCAAGTTGTCAAAATTTTGTTTACAAACTACCGCATTGAACTACATACATACATAAAGTGGTTGTTTTTTGAGAGAATGAACTACATACATACATAAAGTGGTTGTTTTTTGAGAGAAGCTCTCGTGATTTTTGACAATGTGGTGAATTTTCTACTAACAAAGTACATGTGATTTTTTTCGGCTTTTATGCTATTGCCGAACTGCTACTACCTGGTAGAGCTGCCTTGGGTAGGTAGAAACATTTTTTGTGTTTTATATATAAAGATAGATTACTACCGAAATTAAAGTTTAGGTAAGGTGGAAATACTGTTATTGGAAATCATATCATATCATATAAGAACGCGATAAATATGTGACTACCCGCAGATAATAATATTTTTCTCACGGAATTGAAGTATAAAAGTTATTGATTTTAATTGTCATTTACCAGTACTTTATTGTGCTTCGACATAGAGTCTTCACCAACCTCGGTAAAAACAATATTTGCGAAGTACCTATACAACAAAATGAGTGAATTTGTTGTGCCTCGACGAGTATTATGCGAATTTTTTCATTGACCATGGGACAAAAAGAGAAAATATTCAAAAATACTTAGAAGAACACCATCATTTGTCGCCTTCAAAAAGTGAATTAGTTTTGAAAAGTATTCAAAAATCGCTTATATCAGCTTTTAACAATCGCTGGACCACATCTAACCGAACTAAAGAACGTTTCTTTAATAAAAATACAACATGCTTAGACGGTGAATTTAAGGTACAGTTCGACGAAATACCAATGAATATCAAACCTACAACATCTGGAGAACGTGGACGTCCATCAAAGTCTTATGAAGATCTGTCAGAGAAATCGAAAAAAAGGAAGAATATGGAGTTAATTCAAGAATATGGACTCGAGAATATACATAACGCATACGTCCAAGGATTGCGGTCTGAAGGAGAATTGGAAGAAGCTTTTGTTGTTGCAATGATGCAGAATTGTGATAGAGATGAAAAAAAGATCATAAAGGAAAAACTGTTGCATGAAACTGGTAATGCAACATATTTTACGGCGGATGAAGCTTTAAGTCTTTTTGCTGATTTAGATATTTCGAAATCATAATACGGATTACTTCGAACAAGTCTGATTTACAAAAACTTTGATATATTGCCGTCATATATTATATTAACAAACGCAAAAAAACTGTATTATAACCGATACAGGCGCTAAAGTAAATCTACAAGATTTACTGGATCACACTAGTGCCCGTATGTTAAAAATTGAAAATATTTACAACCCAACAAGAAGAAATCTTAAATTGTTTACCAAATGGGGATGTGATGGTTCATCGGGACAAAGTGAATATAAACAAATTTTAACAGATGAAAGTAACTCAGATGCAAACTTATTTATAGCGTCTTTGGTACCAATAAAGCTGATTGATACAGAAACAAAAGAGGTTCTTTGGAAAAATCCGGTTTGCTCTTCTATTCGATATTGCCGACCAATTCTGATGGAATTTGCAAAAGAAACGCCCGAGAAAACCCGTTCGGTGGTCGGTGATATTCGGGGTCAAATTAATAATTTGAAAATTTCTGAGATACACATGGGGGACCAGCTAATTGAAATAAGTCACGAGCTGTTCTTAACTATGGTGGATGGAAAAGTTACACAAGTTCTAACTGACACAAATTCTGGAGCTGTGTGTACGGTGTGTGGGGCTAAACCAAGCGATATGAATAATTTGGAGAAGACTGAATCAAAGCCAGATAATATGAATGCTTACGAGTACGGTTTGTCGACGTTGCATGCATGGATTAGGTGCATGGAGTTAGTTTTACATATTTCATATAATCTTTCGTTTAAAACATGGGCTGCGAGAACTCCGGAAGATAAAAAAAGTAGAGAAGACAAGAAAAAACTTGTACAAAGTCTATTTCGAAGCCGAATGGGATTGCATGTTGATAAACCCCGGCAAGGAAGTGGAAATAGCAATGACGGCAATACAGCTCGATGTTTTTTTGAGAACTACTACTGCCCTTCAGAAATAATAGGAGTTAATGAGGATCTTATTAAAAGGTTTTATGTTATTCTTCAGATTTTGGCATGCGGTATTGCTGTAAATCCAGAAAAATTTGGTGAATATACTCGCGCTACTGCACATTTGTACGTTACACAATATATGTGGTATAACATGCCTTCTTCAGTACATAAGATCTTAATACATGGAGAAAGTATAATTAGACATTTTGCTGTTCTGCCTATTGGTAATTTATCTGAGGATGCCCAAGAATCTCGTAATAAAGATTACAAAAATATCAGATTATGTCACGCTAGAAAGTGCTCTAGGTCCGCAACGAATGAAGACATATTTCATGGTCTTTTATTTACATCAGACCCATACATATCAAGTATCAGAAAACCATCAGTCACTGTTGCCAAGGAACTGTTAGACGAAGCCAAGAACCTCTTAGAGATTTAAATTGTAGTTTGTATATCAATTTTTTTTTTTTCTATTTTATGTAGTGGATTAACAGATGTTTGTCATTTATTATATGCTATTTTCATATGTAATATTAACAAAAATACGAAATAATAGTGTATATCATTAAACTGTATAATTATCATTCAATAAGTTAAGTAAACTATGTTTTTGTATGAAAAAGTGTCATTTTTATTTTTGTGTTATTTTTTTAAATATTATAAATAAAATAATTCTCGCAAAAAGAAAACCGACTTCCTCCTCCGATTTTCATAAATTTTCAATAGAGTTATCTAAAAATCAATATTTTGGACGGACAAAATATCCGTCCGATTTCCGAAATTTTTTTATATGTTCACATGTTGACAAATTCTTTCAAAAAGAAGAAAGAATTTTGAAAATCGGATTATAAATGGCCGAGATATTCAAAAATTAATTTTTCGGACGGAGATTTTCAAACAAAAAAAGAACTTTTAAAATCGGTACACAAATGGCGGAGTAATATTGGAACAAACATTAAAAAAAAAAAAAAAAAAAAAAAAATACACACGTGAAGTCGGTTAAAAATTAACAACGAATGTACCATTATTTGATAGTATATACATTAGAGATACTCCGTACCAAATTTCAGCTATTTACTTCAATCAACGACAAAGTTACAGATTTTTTTGAGACGGTACGCACGATTCTGTCCCATAGTGCGCCGCCGGCAATTTTACGTTTAAAGCAGTACGAAATGGTCAACAAAAATCGGATAATGTTTTTTTTTAGTTACAGTTAAAAGTATACTTAATATTAGAAATTCATTAAAAACTTTTAAAAAACTTTCTCCTTTTTTGTAATTTTGCTCTTAACGAAGTGTTCATAATGAACGTATTTTTTGGTTATTATTAATCATACAACTTAAACTTAAAAATAAAAGAAAATATTTAAAGGTGGGAAATGAAGCTTTAAGTATAAAGTATTTATATTTCATTTAAACATCCAGGTACAAAGAAAACAGTTACTGAAAACACGTGAATTCTAAATTATGCGAAGAAATTAAATGAATGACGTACTCTCTGGCAGCCATATTAGATCCGTCATTTTGAATTTTTCAAATCCGTCATCGGATTTTTAATTAGCAACCCGACAAACCCCTCAATAGCCAATTTCAAAATATTTAACAGTATACAGAAACGTTAATTCAATCATCAATGAGGTCGGAAACATGATTCCCACCACAACTGAAGGGAGGCCAGCCATTTTACTTTAAATATTTTTTTTAAATTACGGTAAAACTAAAAAAAATAATCTGTATACTATTTTTTTGTAGAGTTTCCCATTCTTTCACGTGGTGCTATTAGTTTTTCGATATCTTTTTTATTTTTAGAGATATTTGGGAAAAACCGAATTTTTCATTTTATTTTCGATTTTGTAGAAGAATTTCTTGTACTTTTCACTGACTTTTTTGTAGATAAAGAGATAGTACAGAAGATGCTTGACCATTAGAAGTAGAAGGTAATAAATTGATTCTTCGAACGTGATAATATTGGATCCGCCCTTATATCCTTCAGGGAATCTAAAGTTCATTCTCACAATATTTTATTTGTATTAGATAAACTACAGAGTACGCGATCGCGGACTTTTTAAAGGGCATGTTTTCAGGAAAAAAAGTTTGAAAAAAAAATCGTTTTACATGTCACTTAAGGAATCTATGTCAATAACAATCATTCAACGTGTCCCCCATTAGCTTGAATAACGGCCTCCATTTTCGGTCTGAAGCGCCGCCACGTCCCCTGTAATTCGGCGCTGTTCATATTCGCGAACGCTGCCTCAATAGCGGTCATTAATAATGTCACATTGGGATGTTGAAACTTGTTTGTGACTCTTTTAACTACGTTCAATACCTAGTAATCCAAGAGATTCAAATCTGGTCAGAATTCCTTGGGACAAAATATGTCAAAGTTATCTGAAAGCCAGTTCTGAACCATATGACTCATTGAGTTGGTACACTGTCCTGCTGGCAAACATATGGCCTTCCCCACGCAATATCTTTCATCCACGGCTTCACTATATTGTCCAGAATTGTTAATACACCACTTTTTAGAACAAATGCGGTGATACATCATCCTTACGGGTCACAACACTCAATACGTGGACACTGGCTGAAAATTTCGTTCTAGCAACAGCAGGGACATCTTCGGGATCATGAGCAAGTCAGTGATCATTTCTCCGATTAATTTTTACATCAACAGTTTTTTTTCGGCGGAGAATCTGATACAGCCCGCCGCTTTGTGTTTCAAAGAGCAGATAAGCAGATTGCAGAGAGCCACTCGCATTGTTCTGGCATCTTTAGAGAGCACCTATCTTATCTTAATTGTGTAGGAATGGTATCGAAAGTCCTCTTCGACAATTCTACTCATTATCGGCTCGCTTACACCTAAAATTGACATCAATTTTCGTAACGATTACGCTGGGTCCTCTATCATCAAGTGCCGCTTCCTGGCTGACGTATTAGAACCTTCGTTGGACTCTTCTTGAGTCTTGGCTACAAGTTGATTTCAAGTATCCGGAAAACCGGCCAGCGCGAGGGCCTTCGATGATCGTGGCTCTTTGTTTATATACCGCACTCGTTTTCCATTTGACGACAATTCTGAGACTAACACTATTTACTTCAGACAGTTTACTACTCGGGTGCCAACGGCAACTTCTGGCAGAAGCATAATATGGCGGGAGATTTTAATTGAAATTTTGCCGGATGTTGGTGACACCTTGTATATATTATTCAATATAGCAAAGGTTTTAGACACTTATATAATATTTAATATACTTAAATCTGACAACGACGCACACAGCATATCGAATCTTTACCAAATATAGCAACAAAAAAAAATCGACATAATTAAAAAAAAGTTGGTTGACCAGATGGTCCTTTGACATTTGTCTTAAATGATTTCAGGTTTATAAGGAATGATCCAATAAAACACATAAAAAAGTATCTCGACAAGGTCTTGTGGAATGATTAATTATCGCCTGTAAAATTAATGTTATGTCTAAATTAACATCGCATTTTAATTTAATTCACTAATCGATAAATTAAGAAGTAAAATGCTCGTTTTTTTTACCGTTTTTGGATCTACAAGGAAGGTTTTTATGCCGGAAATTTTACCAGTAAGGTAAATTACCTGTAAAGTAAAAGTCAAAATTACCCGTAAATTTATCCAAAGAGAAACTTAGGAAATTAACACCAAATTGTCCAAACATGGTTGATTTTGATATTTATTTATTTATTTGAACCAGACTTATTACAATTCAATACAAAATATGCAATACCTATAAAGATAACACAAGTTATCTGCACAATAGGACTGGTGGACAAAATAAATCCTTAAGAACTATACAAAATTATATTAAACTATACTAAAATACACAAACTTAAATTTAAAAAAAAAAATAAAAAATGAAAATTTATTGGTTGCTCAACAGTGGCAGAAGATACAGAAAAACTCAGAAAACAAAAAACAAAAACAACAAAAAAAAACGTACTTTCCATTAATTATATTGTTGCCACACTTATATCCGATGATCCAATCCAACCTTTAAACTTTTTTTAGAGTCTTACCTCTTAATTCTAAATTTTTCAGTTCTCCGGGCAGTTTGTTAAACGCCTTCATAGCAGTAATCTTACTGCTCTTAAATTTTATTCTTTTATTTATCTTTGGCAATAAAAGGTTTTTGTTTCTAATCTTACTATGAGATTCTGCGTGTTCCTTTCGCATATCTGTGTAATAAAGCAACAATGACTCCAATGTGATCATCTGTGAGATATTTAATGGGACAGAATAATTAGTTTGTTTTTTCAAGATTATTTTTAAGATCCTATTTTGCAAATTCTGCAACCGAATCCCAACATTATCATATGCTCCACCCCACGCAATCACTCCATAAGAGCAAATTCTATGGAAAAGAGCATAATAAATCGTTAATAGAGTCCCCGTCGACATAATTCTTGATAATTTAGCAAATATAAATAGCAGATATTTCGTTCTTTTCACTACATTCTCAACATGCTTATCCCATCTCATATGACAATCTCCTATGGCAACCCTTTTTACTCTACTGTGATTTATATTAATAGTTACATTATTCGGAATGCTATCACGATACACACCAAAAGTCATGAAGACTGTTTTTGAAATATTCAAAGATGATTAAATGCTAACCATGTGCTTACTGTTTTTAAAAGATCATTCATTTTATTTTGGGTTTTATCCCAAGTTTCTTCAGTGCTTATAATGGCTGTATCCGCATATGACATCACAGATTGCTTTTCCAAAATTTAAAGCATGTCATTTAGGTATAACATAAGTAATAGAGGTCCAAGGATTGTTCCTTGTGAGACTCCACTTGTGATTTGTTTAGGAGCACTGACAGTACTTGCTATTTTGACAGTTTGTATCCTATTATTTAAATAACTTCTAATTAAGTCATGAGCCATACCTCTAATACCGTAATGATATAGTTTTTTTAAAAGAATTTCATGGTTCACTGTATCAAAAGCTTTAGCTAAGTCCAAAAATGTTACAATTATTGGAATATTTAGGTCTAAATTATCATAAATTGTATTACTCAAGAAATTTAAAGCATCTTTAGTTCCTTTGCCGTTGACAAAACCATATTAGTGTTCTGATATTAATTTGTTTTTCTTAAAATAGTTGTATAAACGAGAGTGTATGATTTTTTCGAAAATTTTAGCTATATTAGATATTAAAGAGATCCGTCTATAATTTATTGGATTATGTTTTACACCAGCTTTATAAATGGGTACTACCTCTGCAGTTTTTAATGCGTTTGGCCAAACAGATGTATTAATGCTTAAATTAAAAATATGACTTAAAGGTTCAAAAATCTTATCAGCAATACTCTTAATAATTTTTACATGTATTCCATCGACTCCTCCACATTTTTCTTTTAACTGATTTGTAATTGCTCGGATTTCATGAGAGTCTGTTAATTTGATATAAATTGAGTTTCTATTCATTTTTGGTAAGTTAAGTGACGCTCCCTGCGGTTTTTCAATATTTTTAGCTAAATTGCTGCCCACATTACAGAAATAAGAATTGAAAAGATTTGCTATTTCTTTTGGGTTTTCAATCTTCACATCATTATCTATAATAAACGATATTTCATTTGGGTTTGTTTTTACATTGGGCTTAATTTGTCGTTGTATATATTTCCATAGTAATTTATTGTTACTACATTTTGAACCATAGCCGATTCATAGTTAAGTTTTGCTCGTTTAATTTCTCTATTCAATACCTTGACGTAATTCTTGTAATCAGTTTTAAAGCTTTCCCGTGTTGAGTTTTATCATTCATTTTGTCCTAGATTTTAAGATCATGTTACAACACCGTCTTTCTTTCTATAATTCCTGTAATAATTGATAATTTCAGTTAAGCAGTGAATTTATATTTTATTACCTTTTTTATAGTTGAGTGAGTTTAAAATTTTTGAGCAGTATAACTTAACCAGTAGTGTATAGCGTATTGCCGACCTAACTTCTTTTATTTACATTGAATGCATCTGATTTACGAAAGACGGACATCATCGGTTCTGGTCTATGAAGCCGCGAGTTTAACACTCCCGTCTCATTTTGCGTTCCGGAAGTGAACCATTTTAAAAACTTCACTTTTAAGAAGAGGCAAAAGATATATGAACGGCCATTTGGAATTTTTAAGGGCTTTTTCCTCCAGCATGTCATAGTGGCTTTTTCCACCGTGATGCAGTAACGGCTGAGTCCTTCGTCAGGCGGTAGTAGGCTTTTTTTTCTTCCGTCATGCCGTAGTGCAGTAACGGCTTTTTTTATCACTAAGTGGGTCTAGTTTCTAGATCTCAAGTTTGATGCCTTTTTCCAATCTTAAAATATTCTGCTCATCCTAAAGCATTTCGGGTCAAAAAGTGATTAGCTACCCAAATGAGAATAGGAGAGTAGTGGCTGAGACAATATTTTTGATGAGAATCTCACCAGGACAAGCCAAACAGCTTATGGAAGACCCACGTGGAGAAGCCAATCAGTAAATCATAAGCACACCAATTTAAATATCTCACTTCCTGTCTACAAAGTGTGTTTCCAACAACCACGTAACACATGTAATCCGCGAAGTCGATTTCACAAACTTTCATATCTTGTGTTTTAATGCCATTTATTAAAAACTTACTAATTCTAATTTAGAGACTCTATGCAGTAGTGTGCATTCTCATAGTATACAAGGTTATTTATTTAGTAGATGTAATTTTAAGAGTGTAATAAAAGTGGGAATTTTAATTTTGCTAATATATCTTTTTTTATTTAAGTGTAGCGTTTCACTAAACTCCTGCTCTTTCATTCAGGACGCAACGCTTGTACGTAAATTAATTTTATTTCAACAACTAAATAACTCTTCAGTATTTTTTTTCATTTTTTGAGCTGATTATTTTTATTCTAAAATGAATGGTGCTCAAACAGTACAACTAAGCTTTAAACAACTATAAAGACTATTTTCAAAAGACGTACAAAAAGTATCTCTTATCCATATTCTCTACCAGTAAAAAAAAAACGAGCTAGCTTATATCTAATTTTTGCTCTATCAGTATTAATATCCACTCAATCCAGTCTCAACATATACATAGGGGGCAAATAACGGGTTCTATTAAATAAATAAAATATTTGTTAAAAATAAAGAAAGGCGAGGCTATAAAAAATTAAGCCGCAACGAGAGGCTACAAAATAGTGCCGCAACGTGAGGCTATATGATATATAACTTTTTTTTTACTCGTTCCGTTTATTCGTCAAATCAAAATTAGCTTTCATTAATATACTTTACTTTTAAAATTTGTGAGTTCCAACATTTTAATAATAGCTGTAAAAACGTATCATCTAAACATGTTTAATAAAAAAAAAAACGGCTACTGAGTTTTAATCAAGGTTTGATTCCGATCTTTGTTAAAAACTGATGACCCTGAAAAATTTATTTTTTTATGTATCAGATAAATTATCAGAGGGAACGCACTCGTGATAATTTCCATTCGATCTATACTTTATGGAGAATATTCCAGAATTTTTTCAAATTTTTTTTCGGGGTGGACATCGATTTTTAGCAATTTTTTTAAAATAAATCAAAGACGGACGTATTACATTATATATATATTTTGAACTCTTATTTTGACAAGCTTTCAGTTGACACCCCACTCGGTGACCTGGAAATTTTTTCTTTCATTTCCGATTTCACCCACTAACACTAACCCCTTAAGTACAAATTTAAGTTTCGAAACTACTTGGCTCTGATTGGACCATCAATTCTTATATTGGTGCTAAATTTCAACTATCTATGCCAAATAGTTTCTGAGGTAATCGGGTATGACAAGCAGACGGACACCGAAGTGATCTCATAATAAAATTCCCTCTTCTGTTACTGACGTTTGACAAAACTGAAGATCATTATAAATTAGGCGGGCAATGACCCAAATCTTTAAAAATATCGGCAGCAAGAAAGATGATGTTAAACTTTTTTTTGGGCCATAAGCTAAAAGCTTTTAAAAATGTGTGTATATAAATAAAATGCGTTAATAAATGTACAAACAAATTATTTGTGCCATTTTAGCTCAACCTACGTCGCCTACGCTAAATTTATTTACGTCTCAATTAACATCAAATTTCATTATAAGCATAAACAATAAGAAAATATGCAATAGAAAAATTTTAAAAGTTTCCCAGAATAATTTATAGTACAGTAAAAAAGGTAAAAAAAATTGTACAGTCTAGATACAGCAATATTATGATTTTATCCTCTCTAGGGTATCACCAGGAGTATTGTCCTGGGTTTTAGACCTCGAAAAACTTTTTCATTTATAAACAATTTAAGTTTTCAAATCTTGAGCTTAAATTGTGAATAACTCCGATTAACTAAGTCGGATTGAGACAAAAAAAAAACCAAACTCTTCGTAAAATTTCCAACAAATTGTTGGTTTTAAGTCGAGCGACTTAAGTGCGTACATAACCTAAAAAAAATTTAAAAAACAGGCAAAAAAACTGTCTTTTTTATCATTTTATTGTACAGGTCGACTAAGTGAACTGATCGACTTGAAACTTTCAGAAAATATACCTATTGTTATAACAAAAATACCCTGAAATTTTGCTTCAAAAATATTGAAGCCAGTGGGCACAATTTAATTTGTTATTTAAAATTTGAATTGTCCTCCATTTTAGTCTATTTGATCCAAAACAGACCTTTTTTTTGCAAAATTTAGATCTCGACGCCAACTTTCCGATGCCAGTAAAAAAAATTTTTTTGGAGTTATTTTAACCCTTTTTTTACATTTGTTTATTAATCAATAACAACAAATGCATTTTTTCAGTCATCATATCGAAAATGAATTTTTTATTTTAAATAATGGTCTCGCGATTCTCTACCAGATGTGATAACAATTTTTCAATTTTTTTTTTTACAAAATAACCGAAAAAACGCATTTGTTGTTATTTAAGGTAGTTCACTCGTAAATCTACTTTTCTTAAGAATTAGATGAAATTGAAGTATGATTTCAATCTAAATGTTTTTCCATTTATATAAAAAAAAAAATTAACGGATTGTGAAGCGAGATATTCATAATTAAGGTGCACATAATTATCATGCAATAGGCCAATGAAGTCTAAAATAAGGCATAGTTTCGTGTATATTTTAAGAACTTTTTTAAGAATTTTTTAAAAAACTAATAATTAGTAAAAACAAACAACAAAAATTTTGAAACTAAAATATTTTTTTTCATCGATTTGTTAGATATAAATATTTAAAGTTGATATATTTTTTAAAAGAATAACCGGGTAGAGAGGGACAGATATCACAATTTGACAACGCTACATGTCGTCATACTTTACGCGCCAACATTCCAACGGCATTTAAAGTGGTTAACTATTAAGCATAAATTCATTTGTAGGTTAAATAATTTATTGAATAAAAAACAATATATTTATCAGCTTTATCTTTAATCATCAAATAAAATAATAAATGTATTAATTAAAAATTTGAATTTGTATCTTGATGTTCATGTTTTTAGTATTTAAAAGATTTATATTTAAACAAAAATATATTTGTAGGTTGAATATTTTTCAATAATATTTCAAGTTTATATCTTTCATATAAATTCCGTGGTATTGGAGATATATTCATTGAAGCTAGTAGTTTGCTCAATGCAGTGCACCCAAAACCTGAATGTACTTTCAAAAGTAAGAAATAATTAAGTTTATAAAAATATAAATATATATAAAATATATATATATATATATATATATATATATATATATATATATATATATATATATATATATATATATATATATATATATATAAATAAAGTTAGTTGTTTTTTCTAAATAGAAAAAAAAATAATTCACTAAATATATTTATATAAAAATAAATAAATATTTACCTAAAACAACTTTGGTGTTGACATCTGAATATTTAACCTTATTATTTGTAATATGCATTTTACCAGTCGGTACTTTCCTTATAACATAACATTCATCACAAGAAATATCTAATAATGAATTAAGACCTAAACGTTTCTCATGAGTTATCTTTTCTAGTGAAAGGACTTTTTTACACAGACAACACTTTAAATTTTTTCATAACTCATCTAACTCAACGATCCGTCCACCATTACACAGGTTAGGTTCTACAGTTTTTAATTTTTTCGCGTCGTTCATTGCCGATATATTTTGCGTTTATTAATGAGCTTTTTCTTTGCAAATTTGCCCGCAATTGATTATAATGAAAAGGCATTTTTTATTTAATTAAATTTGTTTTAATTTAAAACAGAAGTAATATGGTGTAAAGAGTAAACATACACAAAGTATAACAAATATACCTATATATACGTTACTTCTATAGAGCATTGGGTATACGCATTGGCAGCGTTGCCACATTTATTTTCATTAAAAGTGTGATTGTATTAGTGTGTGTCTACATATGAAAGTTTCCATGTATCGAATACAGTCTCCGACAAAAATAAAAATACTCTGACATTGAGTATTTTAAACTTTTTGTATTTACTGTCGGACTATACTTTTGACTCCGATTGTCACGAATGAACTATCTTAATTAATAAAAAAAAGTAAAAAAAAAAAACGGTTAAAATGACTCCAAAAAATTTTTTTTTACTGGCATCAGAAAGTTGACATCGAAACCTAAATTTTGAAAAAAAAAATCTATTTTAGACTAAATAGCATAAAATGGCGGGCAATTCAAATTTTAAATAAGAAATTCAATTGTTCCGTTGCGTTCAATATTTTTGTACCAAAATTTCGGAGTATTTTTGCTATAAAAAAGGCATATTTTTAGAAGTTTCAAGCCGATCGGTTCACTTAATCGACCTGTACAATAAAATGAAAAAAATACAGTTTTTTGCCTGTTTTTTCAATTTTGTAGGTTATGTACGCACTTAAGCTACTTCAAACTAACGAGAATTTGTTGGAAATTTATTTACGAAGAGTTTGTTTTCTTTGTCTCGATCCGACTTATATAACCGGAGTTATTCACATTTTAAGTTCAAAAAAAGCATTTCCAAAATTTAAATTGTTTATAAACAAAAAAGCACAAGTTTTTCGAGGTCCAAACTCCGTGGTGATACCCCAGAGAGCATAAAATCATAATATTGCTGTTTCTAAACTATGCATATTTAATTATTATGTTGACCTTTTTTTACTGCACTATCATCAAAAAAATGAAAGTCCGGTTTAATATCATAAAGTAATTTTTCATTACAACAATCAGTCTATATGTTTACGGCTTATTCAAGCTTATCGCTTTTAATGTAGTTGCCTTTGCTAGTAATGCACCGCTCCCAATAGTTTTTCCAACTTTAAAACCCAATCTCAAAGGCTTCTTTTGGCACCGTAATTTTTCGTCAATTTTTTCTTTACCTCTTCTAGCATACCAAAACAGCACCCTTTTAAGGTCGACTTTAACTTTTTTAAATTTCACACACACTCATTGTTTTTCCAACTTCTTTATTTCCACTGCCTTAGGAGCGTGGTTCAGAGATTTTATTATTGAAACGTTTACGATTGTCATACATAACAGGAATCCTTTTCTGACATATGTTTATGAGAAAGAAAGAAAAAAATTGCAATTTTACTTTTGTTTCGAGCGTGATACGAATTTCGGATCCGTTTTTTTTCGTTTGTGAAGCACAAAATCTTGTTATGCCGCTATTTGCAGATTATCGCTCAAATGAAGCAATTCAAAAAATCGGGAACATATTTCCGTTAATACGTAATTTAAAAAGAAATTAAGCAAATAGCATTATGGCCAGAAGTAAATTTGGCACTTTAAGCTACGTTTTTGCAATACTGTTGAGGCTTGTGGTCACTCCGGCTTCACAATTTTCGGTGATGGCGTGTCGCTTCCTTTCATCTACAAATAAAGTCGGGAGGAGAGGAAAAAGTCTCTAGCTGTTAAATTAGTTGAATTTCTCTAAGGATTTAACACATAAAATTGGTTTTTACCCTATAACTGTCAGAATGGATCACATACCATCAGTAGTAATGATGATTTCAAGGAACTATTTTGTCTGTACGAACAGCCAAAGTGTCGTGCACACTTAATTCTGGAATCCTCAATTAATCTCGCAGGGGATTACGGACTTTTTAGTGTTCCGTACGGAACGGTTATGGGACTACGTCGGTGTCCGTCTGTCTGTCACACCCAAATTCTCCGAAACTGTTTGACATAGAGAAGATTGCCGCTTTCGACAACAAAAAAATTCAACCACTTGAACTATTATTTTTTCTACTTTCGATAATTTCTGTTTCTTTTTAAACAAATGGCATCTGAGGCATACAGTGGTAAGTAATGAGAGAAATAAACGAAACCAATCAACAAATATTAAAATTATAATATAAATTATAAATTAAAATTTTTACTGTTCCATACTAAAATTGAAAAACACGTTATAATCAGCCGCATTTTATCAAGCTATCTATTGCTCGCTAAACTGAAAATAAATGAATAATTTTCGGCCATATTTTATAATTTGTCACTTGTTGCTGGTAATTTTGCAGTGGGTTTTCGAAGTAGTATTAAAAACCGGTCAAGTGCAAGTTGAACTTGCGCAATTAGTGTTCCGTACGTTGATTGCTTTTAAAATAAAAAATGTTGTGACGGAAGTATAAAATGATCAGTGACTTCACAAAACACACCCCAAATGAGTTTTCAACAAAGTTTATTTCCAATCTTTACTGAAAATTGATGACCTTGAAATTTTTGTTTTTTTTTATATACCAGATAAATTATTACAGGTAAATGCACTCGTGATAATTTTCGTTCAATCTACATCCCGTGGAGAATATTCCAGAATTTTTTCAAAATTTTTTAATAAGTACTTTTCGAGATAAGGCGGGTGGACAGCGATTTTTCGCGATTTTTTGAAAATAATACAAAGAAAAGTGCGCGCAAGTATTACATTATATATATATTTTTTACTCGTATTTTCACAAGCTTTCATTTGACACCACACTCGATTACCTAGTAAAAAAAATTTTTTTTCACTTCCGTTTTCACTCCCCAAAACTAACTCCTTAAGTCAAAATTTAACTTTCAAAACTATATGGCTCTGATGAGGCCATCAATTCCTATATTATTACCAAATTTCAACTTTCTATGACAAATAGTTTCGGAGAAATTCGGGTGTGACAGTGGGACAGACAGACACCGAAGTGATCTTATAAGTGTTCCGTAAGGAACACTAAAAACGACTTCGGTGTCCTTCCGTCTGTCTTTTTGTCACACCCGATTTTCTAGGAAACTATTTGACATAGAAAGTTAAAATTTGTCACAAATATAGGCATTAATGGCCTGATTACAGCTGTGTAGTTTTGAAACTTAAATTTTAACTTAAGGGGTTAGTTTTGGTAATAAGATTGGAAGTGAAAGAAAAATTTCAAGGTCACCGAGTGGGATGTCAAATAAAAGCTTGTGAAAACACAAGTTCAAAAATACATATGATGTAGTACTCGCACAAACTTTTCTTTATATTATTTTCAAAAATTGTCAAAAATCGCTGTCTCCTTACCCTATCTCCAGGAGTAGTAATCAAAAAATTTCTAAAAAATTCTGAAACATTCTCATAAGACGTAGATTAAATAAAAATTCTCCCGAGTGTATTACCTTTGCTAATTCATTTGGTATACAAAAACAAAGATCAGAAACAAAATTTGATATATATTTCGTACTTTTATACAAGTCCCGAACCTGTTTAATAAAAAATATTATTCACTGTATAGATAAAAGTTTAAATACTCATGCACACCAAGGATCTAAGATAATTAAGGGGGAGATTTTAACACAATTTTTTTGAAATGTTTTAATAATAGCGAATCCACCTATCTGAATCGCACTGGGCTTATACAAATGATAAAAAATACTAGTTTTACTAGAAACAGGACCTTTATAAACAATGTGTTTTGCAATTTTCCTAATAATATAGAAGTTCACGTTGCAGAAAGTTTTTTTAGCCATCACAAACAAGTGTGGGTCCGAATCCTAGATACGAGGCTGGTTTGAAAAGTCCGTGCAAAAATAAAAACTACTTATGTGTTTTTATTTTTCGACATAGTCTCCTTTTAGGCTTATACACTTCGTCCAACGATGTTCTAGTTTGTTGATCCCTTCCGAATAATAGGATTTGTCCATGTCTGCAAAATATCCATTAGTGTCTGTAATCACCTCCTCATTTGAATAAAATCTTTGTCCCGCCAGCCATTTCTTCAAATTGGGGAACAAATAGTAGTCCGAAGGAGCCAAGTCTGGAGAATAGGGGGGATGTGAAACGAGTTGGAATCCTATTTCCATTAATTTTTTTTTGCGACCACAACTGCTGAGGTGTGTGCTGGTGCGTTGTCGTGATGGAGAAGGACTTTCTTGTGGGCCAATCGCGGGCGTTTTTCTTGCAGCTCGGTTTTCAAACGGTCCAATAACGATGAATAATATTCACCTGTAATAGTCTTACCCTTTTCCAGATAGTCGATGAGGATTATCCCTTGCGAATCCCAAAAGACAGTCGCCATAACCTTTCCGGCCGAAGGAACGGTCTTCACCTTTTTTGGTGCAGATTCCCCCTTGGTAACCCATTGCTTAGATTGTTGTTTGGTCTCAGGAGTATAGTAATGTATCCATGTTTCATCCACAGTGACGAAACGACGCTTAAAGTCCTCCGGATTCTTCTGGAACAGCTGCAAACCATCCTTGCAACACTTCACACGATTCCGTTTTTGGTCAAGCGTGAGCAATCGCGGCACCCATCTTGCGGATAGCTTTCTCATGTCCAAATGTTTATGCAAAATATTATGTACCCGTTCAGTCGAGATGCCCACAGCACTAGCAATCTCACGCATCTTAACTCTTCTGTCATCCATCACCATATCATGGATTTGATCAATGATTTCTGGAGTCGTAACCTCCACAGGCCGTCCAGAACGTTCAGCGTCACTTGTACTCATATGGCCAGTCCGAAAATTTTGAAACCACTTATAAACTGTTCTAATCGAAGGTGCAGAGTCACCATAATGTTTATCAAGCTTCTCTTTAGTCTCCTGAGGCGTTTTGCCTTTCATAAAGTAATGTTTAATCACCACACGAAATTCTTTTTCGTCCATTTCTTGAAAATCACTCGACTTCCTTGATTCACACGAATGCCAAACACAAAGAAATAGACCAATATGGCTGAAACTTGGTGTGCGTTCATTCAAGAGATGCTACTAACTAAACATGGCCTCGATACGCGCCGGTGGTGCCATCTCTCGGACTTTGCACGGACTTTTCAAACCAGCCTCGTAAGTATCAGGCAACCAGCAGAAACTGTTTCGACACACCCAGTAAATTTGTCACACAATGTAAAAAATGACCACCATCAGATTTGTTTCTATATTTGGGAGCGTCGCATGTTTTTAAGGACATGAAATTAATTCAAATTAAATCAAACTTTAAATACGCCATTAAATAAACTAGATCAGCGTATACGATAAAGCAAAACGCCCACTGGGAAAATTTAAATGGACTATTACGTAAAGAACAAGCTCAAGTTGTTTCGCCCACTTTCTTAATGTCGAAAAAACGGAAGAAAAAAATTATTTCTCAAGATTTACTGAAATTTAAGGAGATAAGATACACCCTATGTCCAAAAAGACACCGCACACTAAAAGAAAATAATAAAGTATCGTTATCGTTATTTTAAGCATGCGCTGAAATAAAGGGAACATATTAGAAAGATTTGGCAACGCTTATTTTTCACATGCCTTTGTCCTTATCGTTATCTGAAGCATGCGCAATATTAACGTGAAGGAATTGCAAGGTTAGGTTAGTATTCATACTACTCAGTATATATCACCACTACACCAAACACTTGATTGACTATCAATCATCGCTCCTGATGAAGCTAACATGGTTAGCGAAACGCGCGTCGAGTGCAAAAATAAAGTGTTTGGTGTAGTGGTGATATATACTGAGTAGTATCATTGTGCCAAAGATTCCACACTCCCAACTTAGTTAGTATTCATCTTGCATAAACTTCGGGGATTTTTTTTCATTCATTTCATGGTTAAGCACACCGGTCGATGGGCCATACAAGTTTCTAAATTAAAATTATGGTTTCTATCACTTCATATCGGGAAACGTGCTTTTTTTTTTGTGAAATATTTCAAAACGGTAATTTATGAAAATGATTTCTATTTTATTGATGTCGTCCAACAGTTTTTTTCATCCTTCTTATCAAGTTATTAATTTGTATCTATGTTTAATACATTCCTATCTATGAAGTTGTTAACTGCTGAGGAAAAGCACTTTGTTGATTACCTATTTTGATACATACAAATCATAGATTACCAATCAGCTTGAGACATTTTTGATTTATTTTACGTGTTATAATCGCTATTTATAAATATTTTTCTACAATTCAGTTAGATACAGAATAATAGCAGCTTTAATATACCAGGTGTACAAGTATGAAATGCGGATTTCAGACAGCAGATGGTGCACCAATGCAGTTTGTGCTATAAAGATTTGACACTGCGCCATTTTGTCGTGTCATCAACAAGTGTCAGACGCGCACGAGTGATAAATTGGAAAAGTGTGTGCATAGTGTTGTATTGTTGTGTTCAATATGTCGAAATTTATACCGAACAAAGAGCATTCGCGGACAGCATTAATTTTTTATTTTCATTTGAAGAAAACTGCTGTTGAATCATACCGATTACTTCGAGAAGCTTATGGTGAACATGCTCCATCGCAAGATACGTGTGAACGATGGTTTCGGCGTTTCAAAAGTGGTGACTTTGATGTTGCAGACAAGGAACGTGGAAAATTGCCAAAAAAATACGAAGATGTGGAATTGTAAGCATTGTTGGATGGGAAAGATTCAAAAAACCGGTAGATGGGTAACACATGAACTGAACGACAGGCAAATGGAAAAGCGCAAAAACACGGGTGACATTTTGCTTGCTCGGTACAAAAGGAAGTCATTTTTGCATCGTACAGTTACAGGGTATGAAAAGTGGATTTATTTTGAGAATCCCAAGCACAAAAAATCATGGGGGGACCCAGGCGCACCATCCACATCGACCGCTAGACTGAATCGCTTTGGCAGAAAGACGATGCTTTGTGTTTGGTAGAACCAGAGGGGCGTGGTCTATTATGAGCTGTTAATACCTGGGGAAACGGTTAATACTAAACGTTACCAACAACAATTGACCGATTTGAACCGTTCACTGCTTGAAAAAAGGCCAGAATACCGAAAGAGGCAACACAAAGTCATTTTTCTTCATGACAATGCTCCCTCATATACAGCAAAACCAGTTCGCGACACGTTGGAAGCACTCAGCTGGGAAGTTCTACCCCCTGCGGCTTACTCACCAGACTTGGCTCCTTCCGATTACCACTTGTTTGCATCGATGGGTCACGCACTTGCTGAGCAGCGCTTTGGTCCGTACGAAGATGTGAAAAAATGGCTCGATGAATGGTTTTGCAGCAAAAGGAGAAGATTTTTACTGGCGTGGTATTCATAAATTACCCGGAAGATGGGAAAAATGTATAACAAGCGATGGAGCATACTTCGAATAAAGCACTTTTTATCATTCTTCCGAATTTAACATGTTTTTTTTTTTTTAGAAAAAAATTCCGCATTTCATACTTGTACACCTGGTACTAACTAATTTTTATAACGCCCCCCATATGTAAATGTGTATGTCAATATTTCCAAGCTAATACGAATGTCCCATAAATAAAATTTCATTTGACATTAGCAAGTAGGCTGAAAAGTTTTTGGTCTAACACATAGATGTCGCTCTTTTCAAAAATCCATATGATTTTTAGGAAGTACCAATCTTCGAATGATACATGTCAAAATTTCATGACATTTAGACGATTAGTTTACAAGTTACAGTGGTTTTAGTGACGCTACGTTTGTTATTTTCAAAACAATAGAAAAAATCGAATTTCGTGTGTTGATTAAACACTATTGCTTGATAAGTTTTACGGGGACTTTGCCCCTGGAAAATCACTCATCATTTATTGGTATGCTGAATTTAAACGCGGTCGTACAGACACAAATGATGCTGAACGCTCTGGACGCCCAAATAAGGTGGTTACACCGGAAAACAAAAAAAAATCCACAAAATTGTTTTGGATGACCGTAAAGTGAAATTGCGTAAGATATATCAACTTTATCTATAATCATCAAATAAAAATATTAAATGTATTAATTAAAAATTTGAATTTGTATTTGATATTATATTATTTTTGTCTTTGGTATTTAAAAGATTTATATTTAACAAAAATATGTTTGTAGGTTTATTAATTTTTCAATATTTTAAGTTAATATTATATTTATTTATCAACACAATTGATAATAGACAAGGCGAAATCGGCGCCATCGTTGGAAAAAATTTTCTAATTGAATTTTTTTTTTCATAACCTTCTCCAGGAGATGCCCCTGAAAGAGGATCAACATGTTGCCGGGCGGTAACCTGGTCCGAATTTGTTTAAACAAATATTTTTTAAACAAAGTCCCGCCCCGGAACAAGTTTTTTTAGGTAAATTGGACCATTTTGAACAAAAAATGTCTCTTGTGAATTTTCTCTAAAATGCGCCGTTTTCGAGATATCGGCGATTTTAGGTGCGAGAAAACGCGAAAATGGCCACTTTCACCTCCCAATATTGGGGTCAAAAATTAAAATTTTCAATGTTGCCAAGTGTCCAAATTAAAGTTTGAGATCTCTTCTACAAATTACCGTAGGAAATATTGCAATATCTTTATTTTTAAACATTGTTTTTTAACAGTTAACAAATTGCGTTCGAGCGCCCGCGGCCGCATCGAAACTGTATACATAGATATATACGCAACGCCCGTACGTAGGCGCGCGGAACTGTATACGCGCTGCAACTCGCTGTAACGTGAAGTATCATGCAAAAGTTCAAACATGCTATTGCTTAAATAAGAGTCGGACACTTTAATAGTTTATTCATTTCTTTTCCGCCCTTACAAGTATGTACATGTGTAATTATGTCTTTTTCTATTAAACGAATTAAATGTGATCATAAGTGCATTTTCTGTGGTAAGTGTGATGATGTTGTACAACAACCAAATTTTGAATCATTTCAAAAAATTCAACAAGCAGCTAATCGTCGGAAAGATGACATAAGTACAAAATTTAACGATTTATATAATCCAAGTAGCAGTGAACAAACTTTTTCTTGGCACAGAAAGTGTTATGCTTCCTATGTAAGTAAAGAAAAAATTGTACGTCGGGAAAATGCTCTCAAAAAACTGGAAGCAGAAAATAATTTTAGAACGTTCTTGTGGGATGGGTATTAATTTTGGAAAAATTCCATGTACATCCGATGCTTTAAAATTGCACATTTCACGAGCTTCACTACAAACGTACATATGGAAAATGTCATTGTATTCTCGGTATCGACATTTAGATGCAACAGAATTTGGTTACACTATAGAAACAGGTGAATTGTTACCCAAATTCATGTTAAAAAATTCGATACCAGATTCGTTAATTAGGCAATGTAAATGTACAAAAAATTGTAAAACTAATGCATGTAATTGCAAAAGCAACAACGTAAGTTGTATACTCATGTGTGGGTGTAATTTAAATATTTGCGAAAATTCTATTAAATATATATAAGTTATATTTCATAAAATTGTTTTAATTCTTCTACCATCCTAATCGAATATTGAATTTTTATTTATATTCATTTGTTATAATTATTAAATTTGATATAACAATTACTGTTTAATAAATAAATATTTTTTACATACTTTTCAAATATATTAATTTTAATAAGAAATCAAGAAACAAAGCTTTATAGAGCATCGCAGTGCGTATACAGTTCCGTGCGCCTACGTACGGGCGTTGCGTATATATCTATGTATACAGTTTCGATGCAGCCGCGGGCGCTCGAACGCAATTTGTTAACTGTTAAAAAACAATGTTTAAAAATAAAGATATTGCAATATTTCCTACGGTAATTTGTAGAAGAGATCTCAAACTTTAATTTGGACACTTGGCAACATTGAAAATTTTAATTTTTGACCCCAATATTGGGAGGTGAAAGTGGCCATTTTCGCGTTTTCTCGCACCTAAAATCGCCGATATCTCGAAAACGGCACATTTTAGAGAAAATTCACAAGAGCCATTTTTTGTTCAAAATGGTCCAATTTACCTAAAAAAAACTTGTTCCGGGGCGAAAATTTCAATTTTTGGACTTTGTTTAAAAAAAATTTGTTTAAACAAATTCGGACCAGGTTACCGCCCGGCAACATGTTGATCCTCTTTCAGAGGCATCTCCTGGAGAAGGTTATGAAAAAAAATTCAATTAGAAAATTTTTTCCAACGATGGCGCCGATTTCGCCTTGTCTATAACAATATTATAAATATATATTAAAAAATGGTTTTATAAAAAAAACTAAATAAATAATTAATGATACTAGTGATAAATAAATAAAGTACTATAAACTATTTGTAAACTAATTAATTGCTTTATTTACTACTCGCGTATCTTTGGTTACACGTGGCTTACCATTATCTTTTCGACTAATTTATCATAAGAACTTTTTAGATCTTTCAAAATTATGCATTCAGATGCAATTCTTTTAATCATAAGACCTGAAATAACACTTTTTAAAGGCATTAACGATGGCAATATTAGTTTTTCCATGACGCACTCTTTATGCCATACGTAATTTGTAATTAAATCTTCTCTCTTCAAAATCTCATTTTCCAAATTCTTAAGGATTTTAACGTCATATATCGCCTCATGGAATTTTTCCTTTGGTACTATTTGTAATAAATCATGCGCTAACTTTCCGGGCTTAAAAATGTCTGAGTCTTTTTGGCCAGGAAAGCGTTTTTTAAAAAGACTTACTGTGTCCGAGAAACCAGCACAATTTTTAAAATCCTCGATCATTGCAAAATTAATTATACCTTGAATTAAATGGGACGAATCAAAACGAGCATTATGGGCAACAAGTACGAAAAATTTAAAAACTGTTGGAATGAAATTAATGTGTCCTTTAGAGCGATTGTTTTGATAGGTTTACCATATAAATACAGGTCGCCATTAATATATTCTAAGCCCGTAACTTTAAATGCGTGGTAATTAATCGGTTGCGTAGACTTAATATAAACCTTATATGTTTTATCCCGATATTTCGACGCTATTTGTAACATATCAGCTGTACTTGAAAATCCCGATGTTTCTAAATGGAAATATACTAAGCCAGAGCCCTCGGATGTAATTAAAACATTCAATATATTAGTTAACGCTTGAGGTTTAATAATATCACCAGTATGATAAACGTCTATCTGCAGTTCACAATTTGATATATACTGTACCCCTTCATGTTTTTCTTTATTTTTTCTCGTGGCCTCTTTATTTCTAACCAATAAATTTCTAAATTTTTTCGTTGCAGGCAAATTAGCCCTTGATGCTCTTTGTTTTCCTATTTCATCTTTCATTGCCATATAAGATTTTATATCTTTCCCAGGGGGTTTATTGATGAGCTTTCCTTTGCAAATTCGCCTTTATATCGTAATTGATTATAATCAAAAGGCATTTTTAATTAAATTATATTTTTTTTTTATTAGTGCTCCGTACGGAACACTTATAAGATGACTTCGGTGTCTGTCTGTCTGTCACACACCCGTTTTTCTCCGAAACTGTTTGTCGTAGAGAGTTGAAATTTGGTAACAATATAGGAATTGATGGCCTCATCAGAGCCATGGTGTTTTGAAAGTTAAATTTTGACTTAAGGTGTTAGTTTTGGGTGGTGAAATCGGAAGTGAAAAAAAAAATTTTTACTAGGTCATCGAGTGTGGTGTCAAATGAAAGCTTGTGAAAACACGAATACAATATTACATTATATATATATATATATATATATATATATATATATATATATATATATATATAAGGCGACATAAGCCTAGACGATTTGAAGCAAGTCGAGATAATGGGAGTTAATGTGCCATTAATGGAAATAAGGCGAAATAATGACAGATAAGACGATATAAGCCTAGACGATTTGAAACAAGTCGAGATAATGGGAGTTAATGTGCCATTATTGGAAATAAGGCGAAATAATGACAGATAAGACGATATAAGCCTAGACGATTTGAAGCAAGTCGAGATAATGGGAGTTAGTGTGCCATTATTGGAAATAAGGCGAAATAATGACAGATAAGTCCATATAAGCCTAGACGATTTGAAACAAGTCGAGATAATGGGAGTTAATGTGCCATAATTGGGAATAAGGCGAAATAATGACAGATAAGACGATATAAGCCTAGATGATTTGAAACAAGTTGAGATAATGGGAGTTAATGTGCCATTATTGGAAATAAGGCGAAATAATGACAGATAAGACGATATAAGCCTAGACGATTTGAAGCAAGTCGAGATAATGGGAGTTAGTGTGCCATTATTGGAAATAAGGCGAAATAATGACAGATAAGGCGACATAAGCCTAGACGATTTGAAGCAAGTCGAGATAATGGGAGTTAATGTGCCATTATTGGAAATAAGGCGAAATAATGACAGATAAGACGATATAAGCCTAGACGATTTGAAGCAAGTCGAGATAATGGGAGTTAGTGTGCCATTATTGGAAATAAGGCGAAATAATGACAGATAAGTCGATATAAGCCTAGACGATTTGAAACAAGTCGAGATAATGGGAGTTAATATGTCATTATTGGAAATAAGGCGAAATAATGACAGATAAGACGATATAAGCCTAGACGATTTGAAACAAGTCGAGATAATGGGAGTTAGTGTGCCATTATTGGAAATAAGGCGAAATAATTTGATATATACTACTACCCCTTCATGTTTTTCTTTATTTTTTCTCGTGGCCTCTTTATTTCTAACCAATAAATTTCTAAATTTTTTCGTTGCAGGCAAATTAGCCCTTGATGCTCTTTGTTTTCCCTATTTCATCTTTCATTGCCATATAAGATTTTATATCTTTCCCAGGGGGTTTATTGATGAGCTTTCCTTTGCAAATTCGCCTTTATATCGTAATTGATTATAATCAAAAGGCATTTTTAATTAAATTATATTTTTTTTATTAGTGCTCCGTACGGAACACTTATAAGATGACTTCGGTGTCTGTCTGTCTGTCACACACCCGTTTTTCTTCGAAACTGTTTGTCGTAGAGAGTTGAAATTTGGTAACAATATAGGAATTGATGGCCTCATCAGAGCCATGGTGTTTTGAAAGTTAAATTTTGACTTAAGGTGTTTTGGGGGGTGAAATCGGAAGCGAAAAAAAAAATTTTTACTAGGTCATCGAGTGTGGTGTCAAATGAAAGCTTGTGAAAACACGAATACAATATTACATTATATATATATATATATATATATATATATATATATATATATATATATATATATATATATATATATATATATATATAATGTAATACTTCCGCCCACTATTCTTTGTATTATTTTTAAAAAAAATCGCAAAAAATCGTTATCCCGAAAAGTACCAATCCAAAAATTTTGAAAAAATTCTGGAATATTCTCCACGGGGTGTCAATCAAACGAAAAATATCACTTACCTTAAATAATTTATCTGGTATAAAAAAAAAAAACAAAAAATTTCAAGGTCATCAGTTTTCAGTAAAGATTGGAAACAAACTTGGTTGAAAACTGATTTGGGGTGTGTTTTATGAAGTCATTGTTCATTTTATACCTCCGTAACAAAAATTTTTATTTCAGAAGCAATCAACGTACGTAACACTAATTGCGCAAGTTCAATTTGCACTTGACCGGTTATTTTTTTAAATAGAAGTCTAAACAATAAACATACACAAATAATAAATAACCTGTATAAACGTCATTCTATAGAGTATTCGGTATACGCATTGGCAGCGTTGCCATATTTATTTTCATTAAAAGTGTGTGTCTGCGTATGAAAGTTTCCATGTGTCGAATACAGTCTCCGACAAAAATAAAATACTCTGCCACTGAGTATTTTAAATTTTTTGTATTTGTTATCGGATTATACTTTTGGCTCCGATTGTCACGAGCGAACTACCTTGTAATGTAATGTAATGTAATAAAGGTGGGGTCTGGCCCAAAACGGCCCTTTGCACTGCGACCATCGTTGATCTATTGTGCCTCCTGTCTTTCACGGGTTTAATACGTCAAGAAACCGGACCAGCTCCTTCAATGGGTGTGTTAGTAAGTCCTGTTCACCCAGCGTATAGGCATGTAGTAGCCTGTATCTCCTGTTTCCCAGCGCCACACAGTTAGTGGTCAAGTGTTATATTAACTCCTCTTCTTCACCGCAGAATCTGCAAGTGCTAGTATTTGAAATGCCCATTCTGTATAGGTGCTTATTACAGGCATAGTGACCCGTGAGTGCCCCCGACAGTGTCCTTAGGCTTTTCCTATCCAGTTTCAGAGCAAAGTCCGCCCTCTTAGCCGCAAAGCTCAGAAAGTTTTTGGAATGTTCGAGGCCATTAATATCGTTCCAGTGTTTCCCCACGATGCATGTTGTCCATTTCTTCATCTTCCCTTTAAGGAGACTCTTGTTGAAGCCAAAGGATGGAGTGGGTCCAGTGAAAGTCCCCTCAGCCCCCCTTTTGGCGTAGATGTCTGCCATCTCATTTCCTCTGTGCCCCTCATGTCCCGGCACCCAGACCAGAGTAATCTGATTCTGAATCGCCAGGTTGTTGAGCATGTTGTGACACTCCAGTACTGCCCTGGACGTAAATGTACAACTGCCCAGGGCCTTGAGGACTGATTGACTGCCCGAGAGTATTTTAATCCTTACTCCCATGTGTCCCCTTTCGGATAGGATTCCTACAGTTTCCGCTAATGCGTATAGTTCCGCTTGGAAAATTGTGGTGTCCTTGCTCAAGGTTATTGATCTGCGTGCTCTAGGCCCCACTATTCCTGCTCCCACTCCTTGGAGCATTTTGGATCCATCCGTGTACCACTTTTGTGAGCCATCCCGTAACCACCTTGGGTTTGCGCTCCACTCTTCCCTTGCCGGAAAGATAACCCTGTACTTCCTGTCGAAGCTGTGAACAGGATCCATGTCCAATAAGGTTACCTGCCTTAAGTTTCTCCCTCCTGTGAATGGAGATTGCCTGCATAGCTACCTCCTCTTGCACAGCCACGTTAAGTGGTGTTAGGTTCAGGAGAGCTTCCATACCCGTCGTTGGGGTAGATTTCATAGCCCCTGTGACGCATGGGCATGCAAGTCTCTGCACTCTACGTAGCCTCGATATAGCCGTTGTCTGTTTGGTCTTACCCCACCATATTAGAGCGCCGTATAGTATTGTAGGCCTGACCATTTGGGTATATATCCAGTAGGTCATTTTTGGGCTCAGACCCCAGGACACGAGCGACTTGCCACTCGGTTATAGTTACCTCCATCATACTTTGGGAAACATAGTTTTCATATTTTTTTTATACCACATAAATTATCAAGTTTAGAATTTTTTCAAAATTTTTTGATCAGTACTTTTCGAGATAAGTGAAGCATCGATTTTTGGATTTTTTTTTAAACTAACACAAAGAAAAGTGCGTGAAAGTATTACATAATATACATTTTTTAACTCGTATTTGGCAAGTTTTCATTTGACACCCCAATCGATGACCTGGCAATTTTTTTTTCACTTCTGATTTCACTCCCAAAACTAATCCTTTAACTTTCAAAACTACACAGCTCTGACTCAGCCATCAATTCTCATATTTGTGCCAAATTTCAACTTTTTATGTCAAATAGTTTCGGAGAAAATCGAGTGTGATAGATGGACGAACGGACAAACAGACGGATAACAGATACTGAAATGATTCCATAAGTGTTCCGTATGGAACACTAAAAATACTGTTAATAGACAATAATAATCCGTGAACAAATTCGTCTTTTGCTGAAAAAATGTAATCGAAATGAACCAGGAGGGAGATTCAAACGCTCCAATAAACCAACGTCATAATCTCCGGTGATTATTCGCCCTCTTCTCAAAATCGTTATCATCATCATCATTAGCTTATTCTATCTATAATCGGATGTAAGCCTCCCCAAGTTGTTTTCAGTGAGCTTTGTTGTTTGCTTTTTGCATCCAATCGTATCCTGCTAATCTTTTTATGTAGTCCGTCCATCTTGTCTGTGGTCTACCTCTGCATATTTTGTGTTCTCTAGACTTCCATTCAACTATACGGCGTGTCCATCTGTTATCATTCAGCCCTGCGATATGTCCCGCCCAATTTCACCTTAATATACATGTTCGTTGTATCACATCTATCTTCTTCGTATCTCGATGTTAGGAATACGTTCTTGGAGTCTAATATTTAGCATTCTCCTCTCCATTGCTCTTTGGGTTACCTGAAGTTTATTTATTATGCTTTTATTTAAAGCCCACATTTCAGTGCCATATGTTAATACTGACAGTACATACTGATCGAACGCAGACCAAGCTAACGAGACTCTTCTATCCAAGTCAGCCTATAAATTATTTTTTCATATTTCGAGTTCTTGTCCTAAATATATAAATGTTTGTACCTTTCCTATTCTTTCACCCTCTGTTAATAGTTCCTGGCTGTTATCTTCACTTTCATTGCTGAAATATTTGGTTTTGGTGAAGTTTACTTTTTGACCTACTTCTCGAGACTTTTTTATTAATTCCATCAGCATTTCTTGTAATTCTTCTTTTGTGTTGGCGTTTAGAGTGATATCATCTGCAAACCTTAAATGATTTAATCATTCACCGTCTATTGGTATTCCTTTATTTTCCCACTTTAGCGATTTGAACATGTCTTCTAGAGTCAAGGTGAACAGCTTTAGGGATATCGAGCCGCCTTGTCTAATTCCTCTTTTAATTTTGATTTCATTTGTTTTTCTTCAAGCATTTTTGTGATCTGGCATTTTTACATATGTTGTGTAAGGGCGTTAAAGACTGCCCATACTCTACCGAATCAAATGCTTTTTCGTAGTCAATCATTGCTATCCACAAAGTTACGTTATATTCATTTGCTTTTTCGACTAGTAATCTAGTTGCTTGAAGATGGTCCAAAGTGCTATATCCCCGTCTAAAACTGGCTTGTTCACGTGGTTGATAACTGTCTAATTTCTCCTTTAATCGATATGTTATGATTCTAGTGAGGATTTTGTACAGTACCAATAACAGGCTGATCGGTCTGTAATTCTCCAATTTAAATTTGTTTCCTTTTTAGTGTTCCGTACGGAACACTTATAAGATCACTTCGGTGTCTGTCTGTCTGTCTGTCTGTCTGTCTGTCTGTCTGTCTGTCTGTCTGTCTGTCTGTCACACCCGATTTTCTCCGAAACTATTTGACATAGAAAGGTGAAATTTGGTAATAATATAGGAATTGATGGCCTCATCAGAGCCATGTAGTTTTGAGAATTAAATTTTGACTTAAGGGGTTAGTTTTGGGGGGTGAAGTCGGAAGCGAAAAAAAAATTTTTTTACTAGGTCATCGAGTGTGGTGTCAAATGAAAGCTTGTGAAAACACGAGTAAAAAATATATATATAATATTATACTTGCGCGCACTTTTCGTTGTGTTATTTTTAAAAATTCGCGAAATATCGCTGTCCCGGGCCTTATCTCGAAAAGTACTTATCAAAAAATTTCGAAAAAATTCTGGAATATTCTCCACGGGGTGTAGATTGAACGAAAATTATCACGAGTGCATTACCTTTAATAATTTATATGGTATATAAAAAAAACAAAAATTTCAAGGTCATCAGATTTCAGTAAAGATTGGAAACAAACTTTGTTGAAAACTCATTTAGGGTGTGTTTTGTGAAGTCACTGATCATTTTATACCACCGTAACATAAATTTTGACTTAAGGGGTTCGTTTTGAGGGGTGAAATCGGAAGTGAAAAAAATTTTTTTTTACTAGGTCATCGAGTGTGGTGTCAAATGAAAGCTTGTGAAAACACGAGTAAAAATATGTATATATATATATATATATATATATATATATATATATATATATATATATATACTCGTATATAATGTAATACTTGCGCACACTTTTCTTCGTATTACTTTTAAAAAATCGCTGTCCCCTACCTTATCTCGAAAAGTACTAATCAAAAAATTTTGAAAAAATTCTGGACTATTCTCCACGGGGTATAGATTGAACGAAAATTATCACGAGTGCATTACCTTTAATAATTTATTTGGTATATAAAAAAAAAAAACAGAATTTCAAGGTCACCAGTTTTCAGTAAAGATTGGAAACAAACTTTGTTGAAAACTCATTTAGGGTGTGTTTTGTGAAGTCACTGATCATTTTATACCACCGTAACATAAATTTTGACTTAAGGGGTTCGTTTTGAGGGTGAAATCGGAAGTGAAAAAAATTTTTTTTTACTAGGTCATCGAGTGTGGTGTCAAATGAAAGCTTGTGAAAACACGAGTAAAAATATGTATATATATATATATATATATATATATATATATATATATATATATATATATATATATACTCGTATATAATGTAATACTTGCGCACACTTTTCTTCGTATTACTTTTAAAAAATCGCTGTCCCCTACCTTATCTCGAAAAGTACTAATCAAAAAATTTTTGAAAAAATTCTGGAATATTCTCCACGGGGTATAGATTGAACGAAAATTATCACGAGTGCATTACCTTTAATAATTTATTTGGTATATAAAAAAAAAACAGAATTTCAAGGTCACCAGTTTTCAGTAAAGATTGGAAACAAACTTTATTGAAAACTCATTTGGGGTGTGTTTTGTGAAGTCACTGATCATTTTATACCACCCTAACAAAAATTTTTATTTTGAAAACAATCAACGTACGGAACACTAATTGTGCAAGTTCAACTTGCACTTGACCGGTTTTTTAAATATAAACACAATCAAGGCGTTTACCCAAGGTGCTGGTATTTTACTTTCTATGACGCACCTGTTAAATATAGCTTCAAAAGATTGTATTATCGATGCTTCTCCATACTTTATCATTTCTATAGTTATTTCATCGTCCCCTGGTTCTTTGTTGTTGTACATATACTGTAGGGCGATCATTATTTCATCCGTTGTTACATCGGAAATTTCTTCAGATCCCACACTTCTTACTATCACTCTATTTCCTTCTTTTTTGCCGGGCGGTGGCGATACTTTCGTGTCACATAGGGTTTGATAATATTTCTCTATAGCTTCCTTTATCTCTCTGATTTGTGCAATCTCTTGGTTATCGTTATTTTATAAGTTTTATTATTTGATGTCTCCCTTCATTCATTTGTTTGTTTAGGTATTTCAAACTTTTCCCCTCTTTCAAAGTATCTACTAATTTCGAGTTTCTGTACTGCCTGACGTCTTCTCTGATCTTTTTCTTTATTTTTTTTTTTTTATTATTTGCCTATTTCGGCAAATTCTAATCTGCAATTTATAGGATCATTTCTTAATAGTCGTCTCTGTTTCATGAGATTTTGGGTCTCTTTACTTAATTTCTGTGTTTTTTCTTTTTTGGATGTTGCTATTTGTTTTGTTGTCATGCGTAGACTGTTGGTTATTTGGTTATCTTCTGAGAGTTGACACTAACTGAAAATAATATTTTTTTTTTGTTTGTGCTGCCATCTCTCGGTCAGTCTTGGGATTTTTCACCCCATGTCAGTATATCCACTGAAATAAATATTTATTTCAATGGATGTACTCACATGGGGGTTGTTTAAATATAAATTTTATTTTCTATTAAAAATTTGGTTTCTATTTAAATTCGCTTGATTTGACGAATCGACTTATTTCAGTGGATATTATAACAGATTAAAAAAATGCTCAATCTAGAAAATGCACTTTATACTGAGGTATTAAGGTAATATAGGAAATATTCCTATCAATCAAGCGTATCTTTATTTTTTTGGAGCTTATACCTGCTTAAATTAATTGTTTATTAAATAAAAAATACTCGATCAAATTTCTAAACACTAAAAGTCTAGAATTTAAAGTCGTTTAAGCTTCAATTAACCGATTAGCCCGCTAATCCCTTTGATCCTCAGTCATCCTTTGTTGATTTTTTTGTTATGTTTCCTTTTATCAAACAAAAGGGATACAATGATAAGAAATGAGCTCTTTGTAATAAACCGAGAGGTGGTTTCAAAATTTTAAATGGTTTCTTTAGCTAAGTAAGAGTTCTTTTAGATGAAGAGACATGGCAGAACTTTAACACAACTGTATATGTTGAAACAAACACTTCACGAAGTAAAAATATAGGAAAGATTTTGTCAATGTGTTTGGAATTTTCTCAGAAATTGTTCTTTGTAAATGCCTGTTGATGGATTGTTTTTCGGCACATTTACTATTAACGCCGGTGTACCTCCGGGCCCCAAACTGTCACCTAAAATGTATTTGTTTGGAGTTGATAGCAGAAGTCTCTCATAGCAGATGCAAATACATGTTGGGGTGCGCCCAAAAAAAGGAGATTTCTTTTGAATTTTACTGGATTTTGCTACCTATTTTGAATTATTTTTAAAGGTTCACTCTATTTTAGACAGAAAACCTCTGCTATACAATAGTAATAAAATGTAAATGAGGGTTCATCGGTAGCATAGCCGTCCGAGCGTAACCTGCTTTTTGTGTTTAATAAATAAAATTATCTTAAAAATAAAGTTATAGATAATATATAAGATTTATTACCAAAAATTTTTTAATTTATAGATCTATGTATATATACGAGGCTGGTTTGAAAAGTCCGTGCAAAAATAAAAACTACTTATGTGTTTGGGGTAAACCTTTTTTATTTTTCGACATAGTCTCCTTTTAGGCTTATACACTTCGTCCAACGATGTTCTAGTTTGTTGATCCCTTCCGAATAATAGGATTTGTCCAAGTCTACAAAATATCCATTAGTGTCTGCAATCACCTCCTCGTTTGAATAAAATCTTTGTCCCGCCAGCCATTTCTTCAAATTGGGGAACAAATAGTAGTCCGAGGGAGCCAAGTCTGGAGAATAGGGGGGATGTGAAACGAGTTGGAATCCTATTTCCATTAATTTTGCGATCACAACTGCTGAGGTGTGTGCTGGTGCGTTGTCGTGATGGAAAAGGACTTTCTTGTGGGCCAATCGCGGGCGTTTTTCTTGCAGCTCGGTTTTCAAACGGTCCAATAACGATGAATAATATTCACCTGTAATAGTTTTACCCTTTTCCAGATAGTCGATGAGGATTATCCCTTGCGAATCCCAAAAGACAGTCGCCATAACCTTTCCGGCCGAAGGAACGGTCTTCGCCTTTTTTGGTGCAGATTCCCCCTTGGTAACCCATTGTTTAGATTGTTGTTTGGTCTCAGGAGTATAGTAATGTATCCATGTTTCATCCACAGTGACGAAACGACGCTTAAAGTCCTCCGGATTCATCTGGAACAGCTGCAAACCATCCTTGCAACACTTCACACGATTCCGTTTTTGGTCAAGCGTGAGCAATCGCGGCACCCATCTTGCGGATAGCTTTCTCATGTCCAAATGTTTATGCAAAATATTATGTACCCGTTCAGTCGAGTTGCCCACAGCACTAGCAATCTCACGCACCTTAACTCTTCTGTCATCCATCACCATATGATGGATTTGATCAATGATTTCTGGAGTCTTAACCTCCACAGGCCGTCCAGAACGTTCAGCGTCACTTGTGCCCATATGGCCAGTCCGAAAATTTTGAAACCACTTATAAACTGTTCTAATCGAAGGTGCAGAGTCACCATAATGTTTATCAAGCTTCTCTTTTAGTCTCCTGAGGCCTTTTGCCTTTCATAAAGTAATGTTCGAAATTCTTTTTCGTCCATTTCTTAAAAATCACTCGACTTTCTTGATTCACACGAATGCCAAACACAAAGAAATAGACCAATATGGCTGAAACTTGGTGTGCGTTCATTCAAGAGATGTTACTAACTAAACATGACCTAGATACGCGCCGGTGGTGCCATCTCTCGGACTTTGCACGGACTTTTCAAACCAGCCTCGTACAAATTCACAATTCACGATATATGTATAAGTACTCTAATTACAACCAAAAACAATCATCATCTTCAAAAAGACTCGACTTCTCTTAAATTGATAATTAAGGGTTCTATTTCCACAATTTTTTCGATGTATTCGTCAAGTTTCCACATTTTGATTTCTTCTTCTATAATATGTCCAATGGCATTTTTCCAATTATCCTCTTTGATCCTATCTATTCCGGCGGGTAATTATTGCCTTACATCTCGAAGTTTGAACGTGGTGTTTTCCCTTGCAACGAAACCTTTCATTTGTGCCCAAATTAGCTCTATGGGATTCAATTCGCAATGATATGGAGTTAACCTAAGCACTGTAATATTCCGTTCCTTTGCCATCTCATGGACTGCGTAGTTCTTGAACTGTGCCTTATTTTGTTTCGCAATTTTCAGAAGTTCCGCTTTGAACATACCATCTTTAGGTTTGAGATTTTTTTCTCTTATACACTGAAGAATATTCGCTTTCTTAATAATCAAGAATGGTATGGGACATTGTCTAATACTATAACTGATTCTACTGGTATACATTCAATCATTTGTTGGAAGTACTCCTCAAAAACATCGTCCGTCATCTCCTCATGGTAATCTTTAGTTGACTTTGATTCGAATTCCGACAAGCTACCATCGAGAAATCCGTTTTCAATATCAGTATGTGCTATAATGAGCCTGTGACCTTTTCCCGAAGGGGGTTGTAATCCAGTTGACCAACCTTCCATAAAAGCTTGTTTGGCACTCTTAATATTTTTGTCAATCCAGAATTTTTTCGCTGTGTGTCCCTCATTAACCCAAGTCTCATGTAAATAAAAAATATTTCTTTCTTCGGCTCGAAATTTTCTGATTGCTCGTAGATATTCTCTTCTCCAACAAATTATTTCTATTTTGTCGATAAGAACTGATTTTCTATTGTGTTTTTCCCAACGAATATTCAGGTTATGAAAGATTTTCCATTTCTTAAAATCTGGTAAGTCCTGGTTTCTCTGATTTCTTGCAAAACATTATATATTATAGATATTTCTTTCTTAATAAAAAAAATGGTATACTTTCCTTTTTACTGCGTTTTTAAAGTCTTTATCGACCTCCAAGAGTCCCTTTCCTTTGTGATTCTGAGGTTCGTTGCAAGGACCGCGTTTTCTTTTTTTTTTTTAGAAATCTATAAATACTTGCTGATCCAACTCCCGTCATGGTGGCACAGGTTTCCACAATTTCACGGACTTGGCTTGTTGGCTGTTGATGCACTAGGGCATCGTGCAAATGCAGATTTACAGACCACGCGAAGTTTGACCGGGGCAAAACTGAAATTTGAAGCCATCGCTGTTCTGATTTCAACTAAGCATATTATAGGTTTTTGCTTTATTTTTATACTTACACAGAATATTTTTATTGCATATTTGGGTACTTAGGCACCTACCTACCGATTAGTACTTTGGTTAATTATATTCCAATAACTGCTAAAATCTCAAATAATATTATTGTACTTATTATCATTAAGCGTTATAACACTGTAGATTTCTAGTTCTTAAGAATTGTTGGTTGTACTCGTTTAGGCATTTATTATCCAAATCCGATTTTTAGTTTCATTATTTACTCGTTTGAACTTTGAAATGCGTTGATTTATATAGCTTATTGTAAAGTTTAGAAGGCATGTAATAAAATATTTTTTAGAGAAAGGTCGCACTGTTTTATAGAGATAGAAAATAAAGGTGAGTAAAACTAAAAATGCAAATAATAACCCTTGTTGTATGCTATCAACAAACACACTTATTTATGGTAAATGTGGGATAGTTGCCCACCTTTTTGAAATGTACAATTATTATACAGAAGATAAGCATTTAATAATCTTATACTTTAGTGTTGGTTTGTGTACTTATCAATGAAGAATATAATCAGGATAATTTAATATTATTTGTTTTGTTTCTTTAGTTATAAACAAAATAAAAAAGTCCTATAGACGGGGATAGATGCCTACTGTGTGGGTTAGGTGCCGCGATGGTATTTTGACTCGTGGGGTAGTTGCCCTAAGGAAAAAATAAAAGAATATGCCAGATTTTCTCAACTTTAATCAACGTTAACTAAATGGGACAATAAAATCAAATAATAAGAATAATCATATATTTTTATAATCATTTATATGGCGAAAAAATATTTTGATTTACCAGATGACACAATAATATTTAGTACTTACTTACCTTAAATACTCTTTTATTAATATAGATTGTCACAAATACTTATCCAGCAGACTACTTATGATTGTTTCCTTTACGCATTGTATTATTTTATCGTTATATAATAATAATTTTTTTTTATAAGGTAGTTTTAAATGCAATTTTGGCACTCTTCGTAGCAATAACTTTTCCAGGTTTATTATTTAATTGGACATCAGTTTGGTCAATGTTAAATATACAATCTGGCTTGTCCAGTAAATCATGCTTTATTAAAACCTGAAGCAAAAGCTCAAACATCTTGTTAACTTCTTCACGATTCAATCCCTGAGCTCGAGGAACGGGTAAACCTTCAGCTTGTCGAACGCTAAGTTCTGAGTGACGATCCAGAAAAGACTGTAGCCAATGAGGTCCAGCTTTGCGAGTTTCTTTGTTAAAGTTATGTTTTACGCTAAGTTTTTCAGCAAATTCAAAAGCTAGTCTTCGTATCATATCTCGTGTTACAGGAAATCCTGCAGCCTCTAATTTTTGAACATGTGCGACGATGCGTTTTTCATTGTCGAAATCTAAAACCGGGTGTTTCCCTAAAAATAAATTAATCCGGAAATAAATAAACGGTAAAGATTTGTATTTAAATTTTTAAAATCCTAGATATTTAACTAGTGTCAATTTTTTCGTATCCTGTTTCGCAAATCGTCTTCTTAGGGTTTTAGATGGAATACCATACTGACGAGAAATTTCATTAATAGAATTTTTGTTTTGTCTCAGGTCTTCAAAGGCGGCTAAAAGAGCGTCTTCAGTCCACACACCTCGAGGTTTCGCACCTGCTTTGCGCACGCACTTTCGTGGCATGTCTAGAAAACGAGAAAATAATTTATTAAGTACATGTTCTGATGCTTTGTGGGATAGATGCCTCGAGGGCATCTATACTCACAAAACCTGAGGCATCTATCCTTTATTGTGAGGATAGACGCCCTCCTAATTTTCCAAATAAATGGTATTAAAAAAAAATAAACAACCTTTAATTGGTCTTATTTGATACATATATAGGTCATAAATACAAAAAATATAAGTACTTACTTTATAAAATCAAAAGTTCCGAGCGCATAAAGATTAGTATAAACATAAAATCCAGTAATCTGTCGTTGCATAAAATGGTTTTGTCGCTACAACTCGTGATACGTCCGTTCCAGCGAAGTGCTCGGCGTTGACTGGTGGGAGGGAAGAGGTAAGGTTACAAAATACAAAACACTGCGAACGTCGAATTCGTACAAGTCGCTATGTGAGTACTTCGGCATCTATCCCCCTAGGGCATCTATCCCACATTTACCCTATATTTCTACTTTACATTAACGATCTGTTGGAAAAAACTAAACATCTAAAACTTTTCTAATAATAGCTACCGTGTTTCTTCATTTACCGTGCACGCTCCAACTCCAACTGTCCATGCAAATATTCAAATATAGCAGGAAGCTGTACACCTTAACAAAGACCTAAAAGAAATTTTGTTTTGAAGTGACAGTTTTTTCTAAAAAAAATTAAGTAAAGTAACGTTATAAGACCTGACATAGTTATATCGAGACCTGCTATTCCATTAGATTACAGTAGTTACTCATCTTGTTAGGCGTTAACCTGGGAGCAATGTGCATTTACATGATCATGTTGCATGTGTAACAAAGTATATTATCTCGTTCGTAGGAAGCTGTCTACTTCACAAGAGCTTTCAATCTGACACAAAGCGGAAATTTATTACCGATGTATGTAAGTCTTCAAAATAAACTATTTTTAAAACTTACTTTAAATTATCGCACACTTACATTGTTATTAATTGAAAGGAAACTCTTGTTCATTGCGGTAATAACCATTTCTGCAATTAACATTGCGGAATAACAATAAAATGTTTTTTTTTTATTTATACAACACAACAACAAACTTTACTACCGCTACAAAAGCGACGCGTGTATGGAACTAGCGATTCACGTTGGTCTTGAATCGCTACAGGTTATACTCTTTGAGAAACGCAATCCTAGATAGTTTATTTCAAAAGGAAGAGGTTCCTTATATACTAGTATTCTTGAGAAGGGTGGTAGGTAGGAGTAACATGCTAATCCTTATACGGATAGGAGGTGTTAGTGCGACGTCTGTTTCCAGCGTCCATCACTACAGTCCAATATTCTATTTTCCATGAACGTTTGTATAAAATTGACACAACTCAACCACATTTCTGGCAAATTTCAATCTCCTTATGAGTTCTCTTTGGTGGTGTGTAACAAATGCAGACTAGGTGTGACAGCCGAGCCCCTGTTGTCTGCGGATATTTGTTTGAACAGCTGATAATTGAGAGTCCAAGATAAGTCAAAAAACAACCGTGCTGTATCCAGCGAAGTTGTAAATTGGGTTTTTAGTCAGAGCAGATCGTTAATGTAAAGAGAAACGGAAGTAAGCGACAGCATTAAACCTTGGGGTACACCGGCATTGATAGGGAAGATATCGGAAATAAATCTATCACTTGTAAAGAAAAGTCTCTAAAGAAATTCGAGATTCATAAGGAAAAGCTTTCAAACATGCCATAAGAGTGCAGCTTAGCTAACGTCAAACACGGTCGAATGCCATTGATATGTCAAACATTTTTTTTACTGTCCATATTGTTCAATTTCCCCGTATTTGGCATGACGGATTGTTGAAAGCTGCGCTCGTATGATATCTGGAAGGTCTTAATTATGATTCTGGTGCTTCCTTGGAGAAGGTTCTTTATGAGTTGCATTGGGCTGATTTTTTTCTGATATAAAAAACCAGGAATTCAATCTATAGTTTTGCTGGCTACAGTACGCTTGTTTCCTTATTTACCTTGAACACTTGAAAATCAGCCACCTATATAAGTTGCATTTTCTTTTTCTAAAAATAGGTAACGTTGGAAAACCCAACACAATTATGTCTGAACACTCCATACCTCCAACATAGTCACTAAACTTACTTCCTTTAGGAGCAAATATGTCTTGACAAGAACATGTTTCACGCATAGGGAATATTATTTTGTACTAGAAAGCTTTACCGTAGAGAACTGGTAATCCTGTACAAAGCTCAAATTCGATCAACTATAGAATACTTAACGTTTCATTAGAGGGTACTGGCAGATGGATACGGTGCTAACGATTATTTACAGACATCAAAATCCTTATAGAGAAATCTATAGAATACCACAAACTACCCGTATTAGTATTTGTGGATTTTAAAAAGCTTTTGACACCGTGGAGTTGCCGGCGATACTGTCTGCCCTGCAGCAAATAAGAATAGATTACAGATATACTCAGTTAATTAAATTTATTTATAATAACGCAACAGCAAGTGTAAGACTCCATGAATCCACAAGTAAATACCGATTGGAACGTGGAATCAGACAAGGTGATAAGATCTCTCCTAAACTTTTTCCGGCAGTATTAGAAGTTTTAAGAAATGTTATTGTGATGGAAAAGGCATAAACATCGAAGGCCAATACCTAAATCACCTGCTGTTTGCTGATGATATTGTCACAATAGCCGACAATCTAGATGATATCCAACAAATGTTGACCGAATTGCAAATAACATCAGCAAATATTGGTTTAAATATTACCTTTCAAAAAACCAAGTTTAAAATTAATCTAGTTGCGAACAGTAATATGAAATTTAACGAAAGCGAAGTGGAACACTTCCAAAATTACAAGTATTTGGGTCATGAATTACAAATTGGCAAAGATAACCAAATCCGTGAGATACACCGTAGCACTATGGCGACAATACGTAATTTTTAACCAAATTAATTTTCAAGACACAATTTTCAAGGAATCGCAGTAATTTTTTTTTAATATCTTCGTTTTTGATTTCTCTATCAGTCTGTCTAAGCGGAGTTTTAACTTTTTTTTTTACCATAATTTTTACTAATTTATCAATATATATTGCTTTGTTGTTCAAAAAACACCTTTTAAGGCAATAAAATGAGCCTTAATCACGCAATTCTCGATAATTTTTTTTTATAATCTTCGTTTCTGATTTCTCTATCGATCTGTATGGGCAGATTTTTGTTTATTTACCATGATTTTTACTAATTTATCAATATATTTTCCTTTTTTCCAAAAAACATCTTTTTAGTAGTAGTAAAATGAGTCTCAGTCACGGAATTTTCAAGGAATCTCAATATTTTTTTTATAATCTTCGTTTTTGATTTTTCTATCGATCTGTCTAGGCAGATATTTGATTATTGACCGTGATTTGAACTCATTTTGCAATAAATGTAATTTTTAGTAATTTACACCAAGAACATCAAACCTATCATAACTCTATGCAAAAAAGATCAGATTGATGTTTTTTGAACTTAAGGCTTTTAAACCAGGAACTCCCAACCTAACATAACCTAATCTAAAAAGAAAAGTAATCTTTTGAAGTTTTTCTAAGACATTTACATCACGAACTCTAAACATAATAGAGTAGAACCCCGGTTATCCGAGGTAACGTGGGGGGGGGGCACCCTCCTCGGATAACTGAAAACTCGGATAATCCGGATTTGTTTTTTTTATTCATTCAAAAAATAAACACCAATACTTTAAACCGATGTATTAACATTTTTAACATATAAATAGGTACATACATTATAAAACAGTGAAATAGGTATCTGTGCGCTTCTGTTTTCATATTGCATCTTCTTTTTCTCGCTGCAATGTTTCTCCATCTATTAAGAAGAAGCAAATCCGCTGGGGTTGCCTCTGGTGGTTGTTCGATATACCTCAAAGCTTTTTCCAAAGAAGCAAAACTTTTTGATGAGAGATCTTGGTGGGAGACTGTTCATCCACCGCCGCTTCTTCATCGTCATCGTCATCTGTTTTTTTCGGTTTCCTGAAAGACATTCGTTATGTCTTCAATACTCATTTCTTCTTCTTAATCATCTGCTGTAATCCATTCAACAACATCTTCTCTTGTCACATTTTCGCAACCTTTTAATTTTTGCATTAATTCAAATAAACTTTTTTCTTTTTCTTCTATCTCGCTGTCAAAATTTGAAGAGGACGTTTCTCCATGACTTCTCAATTTCAAAGCTAATTCATTTAATGGCGTATCATCTTCACTGTCATTATAGTCCTCAAAATCAATAACTTTTGACCAAGATTTTTGAATAGTGGTAGTACGCACAGAATCCCAAGCTTGACTTACCCAGTAAATAACATTTTTCAGTGTAACCTTTCTCATCCCATTGATAATATTCTCATTTTCTGTGTATTCTAACAGATGTTTTCGAGATGCCTTGATCCATTGGTTGCATTATGCTGGTTATATTTGGAGGAAAAAATTTTACAACAATTTCGCCCACATGAAGTCCTTCTCCAGGGTGAGAGGGGACATTATCCATTAACAAAATTGCTTTAATAGGAAGACAAAAATTTAGTCACAGATGGCACGAACTCTTCTTCAAACCAGTTAGTAAATAAGGTCGCATCCATCCATGCGCTCTTCTGACTTTTCTAATAGACTGGTAGGGCTTTGGGTGAGATGTCTTTTAAAGCTCTTGGACGTGCAGACTTGCCAATCACCATCAGTGGTATTTTGTGCTTGCCAGATGCATTGGCCATTATAGTTAATCTTTCCTTACTTCGTTTGTGCCCAGGAGCTGATATTTCCTGTCGAAATGGCAATGTTTTTGATGGAAGCATTTTATAATTCAGACCAGTTTCGTCACACTTGTAAATTTGATCACATGTGTATCCACAATCTTCCATTTGCTTTTTAAAGTTCTGCTTAAACTTCTCAATTGATGACACATCAGCAGAAAGTTTTTCACCACATACAATCAGTTGTCGTAGACTGTACCGTTTTTTCCAGCGGTCAAGCTATCCAGAACTGGCGGTAAACTGATTTATCTCTGGGAATTGCCTCCTAATCATTATTGCTTTCTGTTCTAAAATTGGACCTGACAGAGGCACACCTTTTGATCTCTGTTGGTTAAACCACATGAATAAAACTTCGTTAACCTTTTCATAGTCAAGGTTTTCATTGATTTTCTTCCTGAGGACGAGGAGGCTTGATTTATACACCACTCTTCTATTTTTGTGCGGTTTCTTTTCCAATCTCCAACTGTTACCTCACCTATTCCATAATCTCGTGCAACAACTTTAATTGTCTCTCCTGCTTCAATTCTTCTGATGGCTTTTAATTTTTCTTCAATAGGGACGACGATTCTTTTACGCTTGTTTTGCTCCATTATAATACGACAAACAAAAATTCAAACAAAGCAATTCGTATTAATTACACATAACTACCAGAACTCCAACCAAATAAATTATGTGAGTATACTCGTACTTCTCCGTAGTAAACGCTATAACGCACTGCATTCACGCAAATTTACATGCTGAAGGAGACCAAAAACAGAAATAGGGGAACCCCTCACACGGGCCAGGGGGATTCCCCAAAGGCTCCGACGATTTTAAATGGAAATATGTACCTACATATTTTAGAAGCTCGGTTAATACGCAGCATAGTCGCGCGTACCTCGGATAATCAGGTTCTTAGATCTTAATCCGGAGCTCGTATAATCGCGACTCGGTTAATCGGGGTTCTACTGTACGTATAACGTAATGTGTAAATATATATTTATAATTGTTTCCTAAATTATTACATCATAACACAACGAATACAACCATACATAACTTATGCCTAAAAATATACTTATTTATGTGTATATATACACAACTTAACATAACTTCTTTTTCTTCTTCTTCTTCCTTCTTGTATAGTAGGCCTTAGGCCTGTTTCTTCTTCGGTTTCATCATAACTTAATGTACAAAAATGTATTTATGAATTCTTTCTAAGCCCAACGAACTACAAATCAAACGTAACCTACTACAGAAAATTATAGTTATTAATATATATATATATATATATATATATATATATATATATATATATATATATATATATATATATATATATATACATACTTAGAGTTTAGAAAGTTATAGTAAAATTGAAAATTGATCAAGATTTGAAGTTTTAAGGCTACAAAGTACGATATGCCACTGAAATTTGCAGACTTTTTACATTACCCAGGACACATCCCGTGGAGGTAGATTCGCAAAGTATCCAGTGTGTTGTGTTTGACGCATGACACGAAGAAAGTATTGAGTACCACGGGTACTTCTCTACATATTTCTTGGCTGTTTCAATGCAGAAGTTTTTGGATTTATTGACGTCATTGCCATCAGCTGCAGAATAATGTAAACCCTCTTTATAAAATCTTCAACAACTATGATTTTAGCAATAACTAGAATAATTTCCTGGCTGTATTGCCTTTATTCTTATTACCTGTCCCTTGCTGGACACACTCAACTAGAATACCTAATTCTTTCTGAATGTTATTCTGAATCTCACGAATTTTCTTCTCCAACAAAGTATTTTCATTTCACTTTCCTAAAGATATTTTATATACTAAATGTAGAACCCACTCCATATTCCTTATCCATACTTGTACACTTCTATATTCACCTTCATCTCCTCAATAATTTCTAATTTGTTCATTTCTTTCGGAAAAGCATTGTGTATAGAGCACCTTTAGGAAGAAATCGTGACTGTAAGAGCTTGACCGACCTTACCATCAATTACTCCTTGAAAATTACGTGACTGAGGCTCATTTTATCGCCGAAAAAGGTGTATTGAAAAAATAATGAAAATCATGGTAAATAATCAAAAATCCACCCAGATAGATCGATAGGGAAATCAAAAATGAAGATTATAAAAAAATATTATTGAAATTCCTTGAAAATTGCGTAACTGAGGCTCATTTTATTGTCTAAAAAGATGTTTTTTGGGCAAAAAGCAATATCTATTGATAAATCAGTAAAAATAATGATAAATAATCAAAAATCCGTTCAGCCAGATCGATAGAGAAATCAAGAACGGAGATTTAGAAAAAAAAGTACTGAGATTCCTTGAAAATTGCGGTCAGAAAACTAATTTGGGTAAAAATTTCGTATTGTCGCCATCGTGCGTCATGTGGGTTTGGGATGGACGGTTTTTGAGAAGCTGAGAGATACGCTGTAAGGTAATTTGCCAATGTGGTTAAAAAATAAAGTTTTTGAACAATGCGTTCTGCCGGTAATCACATATCGCGCCGAGACACTCACATAAACAAAACAGTCAGCAAACAAACTGAAAGCATCGCCACGGGCTATGATGGGTATCACAAGGAAGGATAGAATAACAAACATAACTATCGAAAATAAACAAAAGTAATAGATATTATCCAAAAAATTACGCAATCTCCATATAGCCCCAAGGGATGATAACCGATGGCGTAGAAGAATAAAAGAATGGAGACCCAGACAAGATAAAAGAAAACAGAGGTAGACCATCAACAAGATGGAGCGATGACATCAAAAGAGTAGCAGGAAATTGGGTTTAACACTGCTCAGAAGAGATCAGTGGAAGTTCTTAGAGAAGGCCTATATCCAGCAGTGGATGAGGACGGCTAATGAATGATGATAGAGTACTTCTTCCATGTTTGGGGCTCTGCTCCGAAACATACGCTGCATGTGTTGGATTCTGTTAAAAAGAGAGCTGTTCGTCTGATTGGAGACCTTGAAATAACGAGCATCCTTGATTTCTTGGAACATCGAAGAACGGTTGGCGACTTGAACCTGTTCTATAAATGCTTTGGAATGTGTTCCATGGATGTAGCTGCTTAATTCTTCCCATACATGTGTATCCAAGAAAGCTATGTTTCTTGTTACTCCTTGTATCACTGTTTTCAAAAAATCTTTTATATGGAAAACCTCATCCATTTGGAATAATTTGCCCACTACTGTGTTTCCCACCTAGTATAATTTGCTTCGATTCAAGACCAACAACAAAATATGTCACTCTTCCGCTTAAGATCGCTCCCGTAGCGCTTTCGGGATAACAAAAATTTCTTCCAAAGATGTATAAAGTAGGTGAGAAGATCTCTTTTTGGTATTTGTCGGTGGTCACTAACAATATTAAAATTTTTCCAGTAGTAAGTACTATAATCTGTTTAAAAAAAAATATCCCAACTTACAAAGCTCCCTGTATATAAATATAGCCGAGAAGAATTAACCTTAAACTTGGATTAGATCACGGTGTCATTGAGGATAGTCACAGATCATTTACAATAATGGTGTGAAGACTAAGCAGACACCGATAAATATGTAAACGGACAAAAGGTGTGTCAGACTAGATCTTATCATAATTGAATAGCGAAGACTTATCTGTATAATGTGGGATAAATACGTGCCATAGCAATCAATTTTCTTCTTTTTTGCAAATTGCCATGTACCGCATTGTGGGACAAATAGGCGGACCTTTAAATTCTATATAGATTTCAAGGAGTACGGCATCATTTCGAAAAATTTCTCGGGGGCAAAATTAAAGCTAAAAATAAACTTTAAAGGAATTTTAGAACTTCGAGGTCACAAAAACAATATATTTATATATAATGGATTTTCCATTAGGGATGTCCGACTCTTGACAGCTAATAGCGACCATGTTGGTTGGCAAATGTTTGACATCTGATGTCAGTTATGTTTAGTAAGATTTGCCATTCAATTATATCTCGTTTCATGTTAAAAGAACACTTGGAAATTGTCCAAAATTACTCCAAAAGCACTCAATGCTGCAGGAATATTTCTTTCCAGAATTTGACGAAATGGACGCAGACGACTTTTATTTTCAACAGGATGGCGCACCGCCCCATCTTTCCGGCCCAAATATAACTTGATTGCGCGCCAAGTTCGGTGGATCATTAATTTCACGAAATGGCCCTACAGCTTGGCCGCCGAGATCGTGCGATTTAACGCCTTTGGACTATTTTCTTTGGGGCCACGTTAAATCACAAGTTTACAGCACCAAACCAGCAACTCTTGATGCACTTGAAGCTAACATTCGTCGTGCCATAGTCGGCGTAAGGCCGGAAATGCTGACCCGAATCATGGAAAATTGATGTAAGTGAATTCGTATCTGCAAAAAGGGCCACGGCGGCCATTTGAGCGATATCTTCTTTAAATCTTAAAGGCATAAAATTTCCCGTTAAATAAAAGTTTTAGAATGAATTTTGCTTAAAAACTCGTTGTTTTATTCAATATATATATATATATATATATATATATATATATATTATATATATATATATATATATATATATATATATATATATATATACAGTGTCGTAGTAAGGATCCTTTCAGAGCAAGATTCGAATTTTGTACCGACAGAAATAATGGAATTTGTTTAAAAATGTACTTTTCCTTCACAGCTAACAGATGTCGCAGGTAGAGTCAATGCTAGTCGAAGAGCTATGCCTATATTGGGATAACTGGTCACTAAACCATATTCTTTATGATAATTCAGAAGAACAATGTAGTCTGCATTTTTTCAAATCGGACACTAATGATTTTATTTGGTGTTTGTAACTTTTAATTCCAAAACATAACTCATTGGCATCTAAATCTTCTAATGCGAGATTAGCTGCGGATTTTTTTAGCAGTGGAGTCTGTAATGAAAATCCCGTTAGGAAACCAAAATCAGAAGCTACAGCAACTAAAATTTTGAAATCTCCAATCCATCTGCTGAATGAGTGTGTCCAGTACACAGCAAAGAAATAAAAATAAAAATCGCTTTTCCAAAACACAAGTAACGTATAAATTTTCGTGCAGCTGTATATGGCGAAATAAGAACCCTGTTATTTTGTTCGTATCGTATCGTATCGTTGTGGAAAATTAAATTAAGTGATATAAGGTTAAATCAAATTATTTCTTCATATTATACAAACCACAGGTTCTCATGAAACTTTTCCAAAAAAAAAACATTTAGTCAAAAAAATAAAATAAAATACAAAAAAAAAGACTATACGAAAAATGGTTTAATACAAAATCAGAAGAACATCTACAGAAATATAAAGAGAAAAATGCAGAAACGAGGAGGATGATTAACAAAGAAAAAGAACGAGAGATGGGAAAAATCGTGCGAACATGTAGAACAGTATATAGGAGGAACTAGAAGCACAGAGTCATGGAGAGTAATTAAAGCATTAGGGACTAACAATAGAGAGAAGACGTATATAGAGTACATCCCAGAAAGCGAGTGGGAAGAATATTATAAGAAGCTGCTAACAGAAGACAGACAAGAATTCCAAGAAGAGAACCCTGAAGAAGAACAGAATAAGGAAGTAAAAGAGATAGAACTAAGCTGTGAAGAAGTAAAGAAGACAATAAAAACACTCAGAAATAATAAATCTACAGGACCTGGGGGTGTGGTAAATGAAATGATTAAGTACGGGTCTAATAAATTACATCGAATGCTGAGAAACATGTTCCACAGAACGATAAATGAAGAAAAAATACCAGAGGAATGGTCAAAAACTTATATAGTATCTATATTTAAAAAGGGAGACCGCAGAAAATGCACAAACTATAGAGGCCTAAGCATAATATCGAGTATGGGACGTTTGTATGGAAAAGTTAATAAAAATATCATGGAGGAAAATATAAAAGGAAAAATTGGAGAAGACCAAGCAGGCTTTACGGCAGGGAAAATCATGTATAGACCACATATACACTATAAAACAAACAATGGAAAAAAAAAATTGGAAAAGAATAGAGAAGTTCATCTACCCTTCATAGACATAAGAAAGGCCTATGACTCAGTACCAAGACAAAGATTATGGAACGCAATGAAAGAAATAGGCATTGACAAAGAACTAATATACGCACTAAAAGCTCTCTACAAAAACAACACAGTGAACATAAAAATAGGACATAAAAATAGCACATAAAATAGGGAAGAGACTCCAAACATCAAAAGGCCTATTACAAGGATGCTCTACATCCCCAACACTATTCAAAATATACCTCTAACAAACATTAAAAAAATGGAAGCAAAAATGTAGTTATATATATATATATATATATATATATATATACATATCAAGGATTTTCTACAGCTGACACTGTCTTCCTTCTCTCAGCCTTTGATTCCATGCGTTTCTATCTTCCCAGTCTCCATCTGTTAGATCCCTGTCCTCCATAGCCTCGTCCACATCGTCCATCATCGTCTCTCCACGATCGTCTGGGTCTTCTTCTTTTTCTTCTGCCTATAGGGCTCCACTCCGTTATTTTCTTTATCCACCTATTATCTTCGCTCCGTCTTATGTGTCCATACCATTTTAATCGTTTTTCTTCAATGGTGTTTATTGTTCTTTGTCAATGCCTATTTCTTTCATTGCGTTCCATAATCTTTGTCTTGGTACTGAGTCATAGGCCTTTCTTATGTCTATGAAGGGTAGATGAACTTCTCTATTCTTTTCCAATTTTTTTTTTTCCATTGTTTGTTTTATAGTGTATATGTGGTCTATACATGATTTTCCTGCCGTAAAGCCTGCTTGGTCTTCTCCAATTTTTCCTTTTATATTTTCCTCCATGATATTTTTATTAACTTTTCCATACAAACGTCCCATACTCGATATTATGCTTAGGCCTCTATAGTTTGTGCATTTTCTGCGGTCTCCCTTTTTAAATATAGATACTATATAAGTTTTTGACCATTCCTCTGGTATTTTTTCTTCATTTATCGTTCTGTGGAACATGTTTCTCAGCATTCGATGTAATTTATTAGACCCGTACTTAATCATTTCATTTACCACACCCCCAGGTCCTGTAGATTTATTATTTCTGAGTGTTTTTATTGTCTTCTTTACTTCTTCACAGCTTAGTTCTATCTCTTTTACTTCCTTATTCTGTTCTTCTTCAGGGTTCTCTTCTTGGAATTCTTGTCTGTCTTCTGTTAGCAGCTTCTTATAATATTCTTCCCACTCGCTTTCTGGGATGTACTCTATATACGTCTTCTCTCTATTGTTAGTCCCTAATGCTTTAATTACTCTCCATGACTCTGTGCTTCTAGTTCCTCCTATATACTGTTCTACATGTTCGCACGATTTTTCCCATCTCTCGTTCTTTTTCTTTGTTAATCATCCTCCTCGTTTCTGCATTTTTCTCTTTATATTTCTGTAGATGTTCTTCTGATTTTGTATTAAACCATTTTTCGTATAGTCTTTTTTTTTGTATTTTATTTTATTTTTTTGACTAAATGTTTTTTTTTTGGAAAAGTTTCATGAGAACCTGTGGTTTGTATAATATGAAGAAATAATTTGATTTAACCTTATATCACTTAATTTAATTTTCCACAACGATACGATACGATACGAACAAAATAACAGGGTTCTTATTTCGCCATATACAGCTGCACGAAAATTTATACGTTACTTGTGTTTTGGAAAAGCGATTTTTATTTTTATTTCTTTGCTGTGTACTGGACACACTCATTCAGCAGATGGATTGGAGATTTCAAAATTTAGTTGCTGTAGCTTCTGATTTTGGTTTCCTAACGGAATTTTCATTACAGACTCCACTGCTAAAAAAATCCGCAGCTAATCTCGCATTAGAAGATTTAGATGCCAATGAGTTATGTTTTGGAATTAAAAGTTACAAACACCAAAATAAAATCATTAGTGTCCGATTTGAAAAATGCAGACTACATTGTTCTTCTGAATTATCATAAAGAATATGGTTTAGTGACCAGTTATCCCAATATAGGCATAGCTCTTCGACTAGCATTGACTCTACCTGTGACATCTGTTAGCTGTGAAGGAAAAGTACATTTTTAAACAAATTCCATTATTTCTGTCGGTACAAAATTCGAATCTTGCTCTGGAAGGATCCTTACTACGACACTGTATATATATATATATATATATATATATATATATATATATATATATATATATATATATATATTGAATAAAACAACGAGTTTTTAAGCAAAATTCATTCTAAAACTTTTATTTAACGGGAAATTTTATGCCTTTAAGATTTAAAGAAGATATCGCTCAAATGGCCGCCGTGGCCCTTTTTGCAGATACGAATTCACTTACATCAATTTTCCATGATTCGGGTCAGCATTTCCGGCCTTACGCCGACTATGGCACGACGAATGTTAGCTTCAAGTGCATCAAGAGTTGCTGGTTTGGTGCTGTAAACTTGTGATTTAACGTGGCCCCAAAGAAAATAGTCCAAAGGCGTTAAATCGCACGATCTCGGCGGCCAAGCTGTAGGGCCATTTCGTGAAATTAATGATCCACCGAACTTGGCGCGCAATCAAGTTATATTTGGGCCGGAAAGATGGGGCGGTGCGCCATCCTGTTGAAAATAAAAGTCGTCTGCGTCCATTTCGTCAAATTCTGGAAAGAAATATTCCTGCAGCATTGAGTGCTTTTGGAGTAATTTTGGACAATTTCCAAGTGTTCTTTTAACATGAAACGAGATATAATTGAATGGCAAATCTTACTAAACATAACTGACATCAGATGTCAAACATTTGCCAACCAACATGGTCGCTATTAGCTGTCAAGAGTCGGACATCCCTAATGGAAAATCCATTATATATAAATATATTGTTTTTGTGACCTCGAAGTTCTAAAATTCCTTTAAAGTTTATTTTTAGCTTTAATTTTGCCCCCGAGAAATTTTTCGAAATGATGCCGTACTCCTTGAAATCTATATAGAATTTAAAGGTCCGCCTATTTGTCCCACAATGCGGTACATGGCAATTTGCAAAAAAGAAGAAAATTGATTGCTATGGCACGTATTTATCCCACATTATACAGATAAGTCTTCGCTATTCAATTATGATAAGATCTAGTCTGACACACCTTTTGTCCGTTTACATATTTATCGGTGTCTGCTTAGTCTTCACACCATTATTGTAAATGATCTGTGACTATCCTCAATGACACCGTGATCTAATCCAAGTTTAAGGTTAATTCTTCTCGGCTATATTTATATACAGGGAGCTTTGTAAGTTGGGATATTTTTTTTAAACAGATTATAGTACTTACTACTGGAAAAATTTTAATATTGTTAGTGACCACCGACAAATACCAAAAAGAGATCTTCTCACCTACTTTATACATCTTTGGAAGAAATTTTTGTTATCCCGAAAGCGCTACGGGAGCGATCTTAAGCGGAAGAGTGACATATTTTGTTGTTGGTCTTGAATCGAAGCAAATTATACTAGGTGGGAAAACACAGTAGTGGGCAAATTATTCCAAAGGGATGAGGTTTTCCATATAAAAGATTTTTTGAAAACAGTGATACAAGGAGTAACAACAAACTAAGCTATGTTTCTTGGATACACATGTATGGGAAGAATTAAGCAGCTACATCCATGGAACACATTCCAAAGCATTTATAGAACAGGTTCAAGTCGCCAACCGTTCTCCGATGTTCCAAGGAATCAAGGATGCTCGCTATTTCAAGGTCTCCAATCAGACGAACAGCTCTCTTTTTAACAGAATCCAACACATGCAGCGTATGTTTCGGAGCAGAGCCCCAAACATGGAAGAAGTACTCTATCATCATTCATTAGCCGTCCTCATCCACTGCTGGATATAGGCCTTCTCTAAGAACTTCCACTGATCTCTTCTGAGCAGTGTTAACCCAATTTCCTGCTACTCTTTTGATGTCATCGCTCCATCTTGTTGATGGTCTACCTCTGTTTCTTTTATCTTGTCTGGGTCTCCATTCTTTTATTCTTCTACGCCATCGGTTATCATCCCTTGGGGCTATATGGAGATTGCGTAATTTTTTTGGATAATATCTATTACTTTTGTTTATTTTCGATAGTTATGTTTGTTATTCTATCCTTCCTTGTGATACCCATCATAGCCCGTAGCGATGCTTTCAGTTTGTTTGCTGACTCTTTTGTTTATGTGACTGTCTCGGCGCGATATGTGATTACCGGCAGAACGCATTGTTCAAAAACTTTATTTTTTAACCACCTTGGCAAATTACCTTACAGCGTATCTCTCAGCTTCTCAAAAACCGTCCATCTCAAACCCACATGACGCACGATGGCGACAATACGAAATTTTTACCCAAATTAGTTTTTCTGACCGCAATTTTCAAGGAATCTCAGTACTTTTTTTTCTAAATCTCCGTTCTTGATTTCTCTATCGATCTGGCTGAACGGATTTTTGATTATTTATCATTATTTTTACTGATTTATCAATAGATATTGCTTTTTGCCCAAAAAAAAAAAAACATCTTTTTAGACAATAAAATGAGCCTCAGTTACGCAATTTTCAAGGCTGAGAGAAGGAAGACAGTGTCAGCTGTAGAAAATCCTTGATATGTATATATATATATATATATATATATATATATATATATTATATATATATATATATATATATATATATATACATATATATACATACAAGGTGAAGACAATTCTTTTGTATATTTTTTAATAAATATTTCTTGGGAAAACTTTTAGTTTTATGAATAGAATCTGTGGTTCGCAATAATTTGATTTCACCCTAAACAGTTATATTGTAAGTTTACGGCTGTCAATCAATTCCGTGAGTAGTATATACCACACCGTCCACACACTGTAAAATACCAACTTAAAAGAGTACTTTTCAAATAATTAATAACCTTGTTTAAATCACGAATTTTATTAGAAATGCGGTTGACAATTTAAGACAAGTGTATGTAGGGTACCCCGGCTTTCGGAGGCACCTGATTCTATCGATCTTCAAGTATGTTGCTATTATTTTAGGAAGTAAATTTTTGCCATACGAAACTTCCAAGTGCCCAAAACTATCACGATGCTTTTACTATTCTGTGTAAATGATAATTGATGGAAATATTTAAATCCCTACACGGTACTTCTTTTTTTAAGAATAGGTACTTAAAATAAAACCAATTACATCGTTAGTAATATTTGTAAAGGAATCAATTTCCCAATAAACCACAGCAAGTATAAATGCCAAATTAAATTGGAATTACGAATGTTACATTTCAATTTATAGCTAATTCGTGTCCTGCCGCATCTAATGGATTCAATCAATTTTTTCGGTTTAACTAGAAATGTTAAATAAATATTAAATTAAACTTATAGAATGCAAACAAAATTGAAAGATTAAGATACTTCTATCAAGAAATATCGTTGACAAATTACTTTTTTGAATCGAGGACGGAATTTGTTTCCAGTGAGAATTTCCTTATTGTAAAACGCTTTTAAGAATTTTTTTAACAAAATGGGTACTGGTAAGGAGATATTAATTTGAATCATATTGCTCTGGATTCCAAAGAATATTTTTTAAAGAGCTCTCGTTGTTCATGAATTGAGGTTATTACGTTAATTAGCTTATATATATATACAGTCCCTGGCCAAATTATTAGACACACTGCAAGATTTCATGTAAAATATTAATTACCGAGTGATATTGTACCGTTTTATTATTTTAAATTGATTTGTTTTTTATTTTTATATTATCCAATCAATTACCTATTTATTTGACATAAATAAAACAGCATTAATTTAGAAAAGCATAAGTTTATTAAGTTTTAAAGAAAAGTGAAATTAATGTTAGTAAAAGTCAATATTTAGTTGAGCCACCTTTAGCCGCTATCAAAGCTTTAATTCTGCGCGGCATGCTATCAATGCAAGATTGTACTGTCTCCTGCATTTGAGGATGATGATTCCACACATGAATAATCTTTTCTAGGAGCTGGGTTTTGTTGGTAATCACATCTTTAGCCACTTCTCTTTTCATCAGCTCCCACACATTTTCAATGGGCTATTACCGGCCAATCCAACAGAGGGATATTTTTTTCTGCCAAAAAAGCTTTAACAGACCGAGCAGTGTGGCAGGGAGCTCCATTTTGCATGAAAGTGAATGGTTCCCCATTTGGAAACCATTCTCTGAGCTGCGGAATCAACCGATTTTGTAATACTTCTTTGTACTGATCTTGCCTCATTATTCCTTTGACAACGTACAGACGTCCAGTGCCCTTGCCGCTGATGACTGACCAAATCATCACTTTGGTGGGATGTTTAACCGTCGGGACGACACAATCAGGATGAAACTTTTCTCCATGACGACGACGCACATACTGAGCTTTATTCTGCAAAATTTCGAATGTGCTTTCGTCACTGAAGCAGACCTGTCAAAAATAGGAAAAATATATAAACTTCCATGTTTATTTGCTTTATTTAACTGAAAATGATAATAATGTATCAATTATTGATTAAATTGCTGTATCTTACCGATCTCCAGAAGTCCACATCTTTGTCTTGCCATTGTTTGGCCCACTTCAGGCGCTTTGCTTTCATTGCAGCTGTTAACTTGGGCTTCCTGGCGGGGCGACAGGCCTTAAAATCTAATTCTTTCAATTTTCTTCGAACAGTGCGCTCAGAAGCATTTACGCTAGCATCCTGGAGTTGTGATTTTATTACCTTTGTGGTAGCAAATCTGTTTTCTACACAAATTTTCTTCAAACATCTCTCTGACCGTGGAGTGAAAATTGGTTTTCTACCGCATCTTTTCTTTCTTTTCGGGCTTAATTCCTTCCCTGACTCAATTTTCTTTTTTATGCGTCGTACACTAGCTTCAGAAACCTCCAATCTTCGTGATATTTCTCGGTTTGTAAATGTTTTCGCAATCACAAGGGCCTTCACTTCAGCTTTTTTACGTGGTGAAAGATCGCCTTTTCTACCCATAATGAAAATAGTCCAATTACTTTTTTAAAACACTGCATACAAAATAAACTAATAACTGAGTAGTATAAAAAACTGTTAAACAAACAATCACAGTCTATAAAGCCACAGAAACACGTCCGTACCTGACTCGATTCCGATCGCGACTGATACAGGTTTGTACTTGTTTACGTTCATATATCACTTTGTCAACACAGTGTTGCCATATGTTAAAAATAAATACAAATGTGTAGTCTACAACAATTCTTTTAAATAAAAATCAATAATATTGTAGTTTAAATATACCATTATTGCATAAAAACTCTTAAGAAACATAAAATTACTAAAAAAAATACAGTGCGTCTAATAATTTGGCCAGAGACTATATATATATATATATATATATATATATATATATATATATATATATATATATATATATATATGTCTCCATACACCACATGCTTTTTATACTATTTTTTCTGTTATGTTTAACTAATTAATTGGAACTATGAGAAAACATGTTTAAATTAATATTCGAAACTTAACCAACGAGGATTAGTATTAAAAACAACTACGGAACATTTTATTTAGAAAATTATTTTGAAAATGTAAACAAAATTAATGTCAACAAGGTCTCCATACACTCAAGAACTGCATTGAAAAAAACACGTTCAGCCGCATTTTATCAAGCTATCTATTGCTCGCTAAACTGAAAACAAATGAATCATTTTCGGTCATACTTTATAATCTGTCACTTGTTGCTAGTAATTTTGCAGTGGGTTTTCAAAGTAGTCTTAAAAATCAGCGAGAGAAATTGTGAAAGATGAAAAATCGTACAGAAATTGGGAAAAATTGTTAAAAAGTCGCATGTTACTGTTCAGTACATTGTAAACCAGGATAAATCAAAATTCATCATAAAATTCGATCACGCTCCGGTCGTCCCAAGAAACTGACTCCACGTGAAGAGGCCAGTATCGTTAGACAAATAATTATGGATCCTAATAAAGGGGAACCAAAATTAAAAATAGAAGTACGGGAACTATTTTCGAAAAATATTTGTTCACAAGGATAAATTGTTTACACAGGGCAGGCAATAAGGGATGTGCAGCCAGGAAGAAGCCGTTAATTTCGGAAGCTAATCGCAAAAAGCGGTTAGCTTTTGCTAGGGAATACGTTACTAATCCTCCTGAATTTTGTGAATCCGTAATCTTTAGTGATGAAATTAAAATTAACCTTTTTGGGTCTAATGGCAGAACTAAAGTTTGGAGAAAGAAGAATACCGCATTCCATATTAAAAACATTTGTTCCACGGTGAGACAAGGGGGTGGCAGTGTTCTGCTTTGGGGATGCATGTCCGCTGGAGGAAATTTACATTTTATTAATGGTACCATAGATCAGCAAGTTTATCTAAACATTTTGAGAAACAACTTAATAAAGAGTGTCCAAAAATTAGCACTCGAAAAAAGATACATTTTTCCCACAGGACAATGAACCGAAACATACTGCAAACTTGGTGGGAGAATGGATGATCCATAATGTGCGACAGCAACTTCATACGCCTCCGCAATCACCCGATGTTAACTCCATCGAGCATTTATGGAAGGAACTTAAACGACGCGTTCGCAAATATATTGTTTCAAATAAAGAAGAATTAAAAAACAGACTATTGAAAGAATGAGAGAACATGCCAACAGAAGTTACCAGAAAGCTGGTTGCAAGCATGACAAAAAGGTTACAGGAGATTATCGAGGGCAACGGCGGTTTAAACGAAGTGGTTATTTTCCGTTAAACTCCGTCAAAGTATTATTGGTAATTGTTAAGTCTATGAAGAATTTTTTGACATTAATTTTGTTTATATTTTTATAACAATCATATAACTTCTAAATAAAATGTTCCGTAGTTATTTTTAATACTATCCTCGTTGGTTAAGTTTCAAATATTAATTTAAACATGTTTTTTCATAGTTCCAATTAATTAGTTATGGTAAACATAACAGAAAAATAGTATAGAAAGCGGGTGATGTATGGATATATTAAAATTCCGGGTTTCAATCCGTTCGTCTAACAATGAATTTGCACGACGTTTCGCCAAAATCTCATCTGGCATTTTGAAGTGCTCTTGCTGCTGCTGCTGCTACTCGATACTGTGATCTTGCGGGTGCCGTAAGCAAAAAAAAGTACCCTCATTAAATAACTTAGATAATAAAATGAAAGATTTTAACTAGATAAAGAACTATTTTTAAAAAAATGCGATTTTTACGTACTCGGATGCTCAAAACTTCGTAGAAAGAGTTTAAATAAAATTCTAAACACTTGTTACTCTGTTTATTCTGTTAATTAACCCGACTTTTCATGGTTCTCTGTCAGTCTATTTAAATTTCCTGCCGTACTAACGATCACGTGACTTATGTTTAAATCAATTTTTAGGTTTCTCGGACATGCCGAACTGATTATCCAAAGATATTAACTATTTTAGAAAATCTGCCTACCCATAAAAGGAGCAATAATTCTTAGGAAACTATGACCAAATTTCTCGTATTGTATCAAAAATATTTTAACACAATAATCTTTTCTTTAAATACCAGTATCGCGTCAGGGAAAAATAATCTATAGTTACTGTACATATCCTAGATTCAGTTAACATTGTTGTTGAACAAGAAAGCGCACAATTTGTAGTAGTAACATTCTGCGTCCTACCCACGACAGATTAATTCATAAAATTAGAAAAATCTAAATCAAATATTTTAAGTATAAATCTACTAAACACAGAACGCGATACGCTTTATTTAATGAAAAAAGATCTTACATAAAAACTATTTCAAAACCAGATTTTAAATCAACATTTTTTTAATTGTGAAGGTGTATTATAATATAAGTGAATAGATGGAAACCAGAGATTGGATCCCTAAAAATTTTCAGTTTGTATTGATTTTTAATTGTTTCAAATGTAATTACTTTACCCTGAATTATGTATTAACAGGTAGGCTCAAAATTTTTTGGTATGACACACAGATGTCGCCCTTTTCAAAAAAATCCATATGATTTTTAGGAAGTACCAACCTTCAAACGGTACGTGTCAAGATTTCATGACATTTCGACTACTAGTTTACAGGTTACATTGGTTTTCGTGACGCTATTTTTGATATTTTCAAAACCATGGAAAAAATCGAATTTTGTGAGTTGATTAAACACTATTTTTTGATGGGAAAAAATACAGTTCAAGCAAAGCAACAGCTTGATAAGTGTTATGGGGTGTCTGCCCTTGGAAAATCACTCGTCGTTTACTGGTATGCTGAAATTAAACGCGGTCGTTCAGACACAAATGATGCTGAACGCTCTGGACGCGCAAATGAGGTGGTTTCACCGGAAACAACATGCATGAATTGAAGTTCGAATTGCTTTCTTCTCCACCGTATTCTCCAGATTTGGCCGCCAGCGACTATTATCTATTCGCATACCTCAAAAAAAGGGCCCGTGGGAAAGAGTGAAACAGTTATCGCCGAAACTGAGGTCTATTTTGAAGGCAAAGACAAATTCTTCTACAAGAAAGGTATAAAAATGTTAGAAAAATCTTGGACTTATTGTATCGCTCCTGAAGGAAACTATATTGATTAATAAAGTCGAAAAAAAATGTGTTTTAAGTAGCTAGTCTATTATGCATTTTCTTTATTTTTATATTATTCATACATATGTTTTGTGTTGGTTTTCTGGATATACTCGTATTTTGTATTATAATTTATTTTATTTCAGTGGTATTCATTTTATGTATGCTCTTTGTCTTAATCATATTTTATTTCTATTCTGATCTATTATAATACATTCTATCTAGTTAGTTAAAAATTTATAATAATATTATTATTTCAATATAAATGTATGTTTTCTTATACTAAGAGAAAACTACTGATTAGAGTGAGTAATACCCTGTAGAAAACCTTTATTTAGGTGCTAAGTTTAATATTCAAGTTCTAACTTTAAGAATATATTTATTTGGATAGAGAAATAAAAACTAGTTTTGTTTAATTTAAAGATTATTTTTACTTTTAAATATATGTTTGTTATCGAACACTTAAATAATTTATATATTTTTTATTTTAGGTAAGTGAAGAAAAAAACTAAAACTTTTTGTATAGCTGACTATTTATGGTAAGTTACAGTAGTGTAGAGAATGAACTTTTTTTTTAATATTCATCTACAACTATATCATATTAGTAATTAACTTTGATCTTGAGAAAACACAAGAAATAAGAGGTTTGTTTATTCTTGTATATGACAACCGACGTGGCAGTAATGACGTTTTTTGCCCACTGATAGGTCATGATGTCTAATTTAACTCATGAACGCCGAGCACTCAAAACAACAAGAGGAAAGACGGGGAAGTGTAGATTCTTATGCCTTTTTAGCAACCTTAGGCGGCCCTTCAATCGACCATGTTAAACTCTATTTATTTTTATTTTTTATTCTTGCCAGCTTCGATAGCATAAGAGGTTAATAGTATGCATATTAAACCGAACGTCATAGGTTCGATTCCGTCAATCGGCTGGGTGTTATGTGTGTATTTTTGAAGTAGTAGTTAACGCAGTAACGCTCGTGTTAGCACTATCGTGTTGCCCTAAAAGTGCCGTGAAATACAAATGTATGTGTCAGTACCCAAGGAACGTTGACGGATATTATGACATTTCCATCAATATATCTCATGAGATTCCTTTATCGGTCCTTGACCTTCAACAGCCTACACTATGACAAGTACTGAATTATGTTCTCTTTTCTATCAGTCCTAGCTAGCTGATTCGACAGACGAGAAAACAGTAAATAACTGCTGAAATATGGACTTTGTTCAATTTTAGTAATTGATATTGATTTTTGATGTAACTAACACTTACATTGTTTTGATATAATTACATCCGCACACATACAAATTTTTTTTTTGTCAATTATGATTTAATTACATACCTTTCCATTTAAGAATTACAAAATGCAAGAGCAAATTGGAGGTTAGGACTAATTGACAGAATACTTTAATTTATTCATCTTGCTGTTTTTTACAAATAGTATTTTTTTTATTATTTTTTGACTTTGAGGTATAAAATTATACCTGACAAATTTGTGTAACTGACACACAACAGAGCTGTCGGTAATTCAATTAAAATAACAAACTACCTTTGGTAATTCAATTATTTAATTCAGTAATAGCCTTTCAAAGGTAATTGTAATTTGTTTTCTCACAACTAAGATTAAAAGCAAGAGGGTAATTAAATTGTACTAAATGATAATGTCTTAACCATGAATGTAATTCATCAGAAATTGAATTAATTTGTGTCAGTAATTGGTAATTAAATTATTATACTATATTACTTTTATTTAGTACTTGTAATTCAATTCTCAATTAATTCTGTAAAGAACTGCTAATTACAGAAACTGAATACAGCACTAACTCAAAATACCAGTCGTAGTTCTAAGGAAAAAAAGTAATTGATGCTATTATTTGTTTATATAATCAAAAAAAAAAATAGTGCGTGCCAGGAAGATCAGTTTATAGTTTTTATGTATAGCTGTTCGGCGATTTCACAGTATTATTTAAAAATTTTATTTTTTTATCGTATCAGTTCCTTCAGTTTTAAAAACCTGTTGAAGAGGGTGCGATAGACCTGAAACTGCATACCACGTGATGGCGTCATGCCCATCTAATGCCTGCATCACCAAACACGACTATGTGGTTCATTGGATCCTTAAGACTCTCTTCAGGAGTCTTCGAGCACCCGGACGAGCCCTTCAAGGATCTCCAATTCGGAAGGGCATCCTGTCGAGAAGAATTCAGGTTGGGAGACAGAGATGTAACGATTATAGCAGGCTTCGCGTTAATACTGGGCATGCTTGAAATAACGATAAGGACAAAGGCATGTGAAAAATAATCGTTGCAAAATCTCTCTATTCTCTTGACGTTTCTTACTGTTATCTCCTGATATATGAATAGCAGTTCTATTTTTGATATATTGTACTAGTTTTAAATACATTTTAGAAGTCTTTTTGGCTTACAAAGTACCAAAAAAGGACTAAATTATAAATATTTATTTTGGTTCTCCATTAAAATGTTTGGTAATTCGGAATAATTATGCTGTGTTCAAAATAATTAAGCTGTGATGCCTAGGAATATTGACGCGCCACCACTCTCTGAGTAGCATCCTAGATCCGTCCCTGAGTACTAAAAACTAGTATCGCAATACATAAATACATCTGGTATTACCCATATGGTACCGATTTATGGTACCATATGATTTGGATGGACAGAACGGTTCTTTGGCTTTTTAAAGAAGATATTAAACGAACCGCAGTGATCGGCAAAGTAATTGTAGAGCGGTAACAATGCGGAAGAATGTAATTTTAAAAACAATAATTAGTTTAATATCTCTTAAAAATAATAAATTACTGTAATTTCCTGCGATATTTTAATAAACGTAAAAAATTTGCTTCGTATTGTGTATTTTTATTTTAACACCAATTTAGTAATTAAAAAGATAATTTGATTCAATTTATAGAGTAAATTTTTATAAAATTTGCAGCCCAAAAACGGTCGCCAACAATTCCCAGAAGACAGCTAGGTTTTCGCCTTCTTTGGTGATGGAAAGCCTTCCCACAACGCATCAATTGCTGCTTCGGGAAAATTCTATCAAGAATGACATGAAACCACTCAGTATATATCACCACTATACCAAACACTTTATTTTTGCCCCCGACGCGCGTTTCGCTAACCATGTTAGCTTCACCAGGAGCGATGATTGACTAAAGTTAAACTACAAACAAGTTTACCCTATTTATACTTTGTCTAATACCTGAATTACTCAGGCAGAACTAATGGCATAGAAGAGGCCATCAGTTCCGGTCATGTAACTAGTAGAGGAGACTATAAGGAATAGGCCCTCTGTCTTTATTTAAACTACTTTTACATTTTATAATTTCCATACTTTCGTATATGTTTAACAATCTGCTATCAAATACATTTTTAATTAATCTTAGATTATCAAATGTTACAGTATGATCAGCTTCAAGGGCATGTTCGGCAATGCTAGATTTTTCTGTCCTACTGTATTTTAAATGTTCTAAATGTTCTTTAAATCGTGTTTTAATTGACCTTTTAGTTTGCCCAACATACTTTTTGTCTCAATCATTACAACTAATTTCATAAATTCCACTTTTTTCACAATTAGGAGTCTTATCTTTGGGATTTCTTAAGATATTCCTCAGATTGTCTGATGACTTATAGACTAAGGTGAGGCCTACCTTATTAAATTCAGTCCCCTGCTATATTTCGGATTATATGGTATGGAGACATACTTGGTCTTATTTGCTTCGCGTGTAAAGAACGAGTGGAATTCTTCTTCTTATTAACTTCTTTATTAAGTCATCGTCATAACCATTAACTCTAGTGTCTAGTTAGTTCTGGTTGATGCAATGAACAGATTTTAAGCATATCATTTATAGTAAAATATTAAGGAAGTGGTGTAGGATGAGGTGTGATATTTAGGGTTCTTGGAGTCGAAGAATCTGAAACTTAATTTCAGAATTTTTCTCGTCAGTTTCTGCTCCAGTAAAAAGAGTGTGGGATTCCATCGTGCAGAGACTTCTTCATCCATAAATCTACGTGCGTCATCTTGAAAACGGTATTTTCGGATACTCCAGCTTCTCTAGCAAGCAATGGAATCTTCATTCGTCGATCTGGCAACAAGTCTGATGGTTTTCTCAGTTCTCTCCTGATCTGGGGTCATCATAAATTGAGTCTCGGCTTCATTTAAATTACTTAAAAATAATGGCCATCATTGTCTTACATCTGGGATTTTCTTTCATGAATAATTTTGGGTCTATTTCTCTTTTTAGTGAGAAACTCTCAGCTCTCCAGAACGAACAAGGCAAACTGATTTTAGACTCAGATAAGATGAAAAATACATGGGAAAATTATGCCGTGAATCTCTTTAATGACAGTAGAGAAAATAATGTACTAACTTTCACCGACCAGTTAAGTGGACTTGTAATAATGGAAGCTGAAATAAAATGAACGATAAAGAGACTGAAAAATGGCAAAACACCAGGACATGACAAGGTGTATGCTGAGGTTCTGAAGCAGGTTGACACAAAACAGATCGCACCTTTTCAACAGAATCTACGAAACCGCACAAATTTCAAATGACTGGCTAAGATTAAAATTCGTAACCATCCCTAAAAAACATAGACGCTGTGAAGACTTCAGACTTATCCCGGGTAGACCACCCAGCAGACACACACAGTCACACCCAATTACAACAGGAAAAGATGAAAACGTGGTCAGAAAAAACACTCCACGAAAAACACAGATACCACATAGAACAAGATCACGTAAATATAAAACAATTATACACCTGGTTACAGGATGGGCAGCTATTCCCTGAAACAGAAGGCTTCTTACTTGCCATCCAGGATAAAGTCATATTAACCAGACACTGCCAAAAGCATATTATCAAAGACCCAACTATTACAGAAGACCGATGCAGACAGTGCCACCAGCAGAAAGAGACGATCGAGCACATAACCAGTGGAAGTAAAATGTTAGCCGGTACGGAATACACAGCCAGACATAACTCAGCGGCAAAAGTAGTTCACCAAGCACTAGCCACAACATACAAACTCATAGAAAACGCAGATCTCTACTACAAAATAAAGATTACAAGCTTTACTGGGACATCAGTATCCATACAGATAAAACAGTCTCCGCCAATAGACCCGATGTTACTTTTCAGTGCAAAAAAGGAAAGGTCACCTATCTAATTGACATAGCTGTCCCCAACAATACAAACATTCAAATGAAATACACAAAAAAAACTCCAAATACACAGACCTTCCAACAGAAATAAAAAGGCTATGGAAACAAGAAAAAGCCATCATTGTCCCCCTCATTATATCAGCCACAGGCCTTACACCAATAACATTCACACCACACTTAGTACAATTAGGACTCAACACAAACATACACAAAAGCATTCAGAAGTCAGTGATTTTGAAAACATGTAACATTGTCAGGTCATTCCTTAATACACAATGGTAATAGTGTTTGTGCTGACTTGGCTTGGGCCCATCAGCCAAACATGGAACCACATTGACTAAATGTGAGAAAGAGGAACTTTTTTGTATAATAATAATAATAGTAATAATCATACAAAACAAAAACATACAAAACAAATACAAACACTTAGGAAATTCTTTCACAGCAAGCAAACCAGCCTCCACACAGCGACAGTGAAAGCAGACAAAAACTACACACCTCTCGACTTAGCCCGGGCAGACCACTCAGCAGACACACACAGTCACACCCAATTCCAACAGGAAAAGATGAAAACGTGGTCAGAGAAAACACTCCACGGAAAACACAGATACCACATAGAACAAGACCACGTAAATAAAAAACAATCATACACCTGGTTACAGGATGGGCAGCTATTCCCTGAGACTGAAGGCTTCTTACTTGCCATCCAGGATAAAGTCATATTAACCAGAAACTACCAAAAGCATATCATCAAAGACCCGACTATTGCAGAGGACAGATGTAGGAAATGCCACCAGCAGAAAGAAACGATCGAACACATAACGAGCGGATGTAAAATATTGGCCGGAACAGAGTACACAGCCAGGCATGATTCAGCTGCCAAAGTAGTTCACCAAGCACTGGCCACAACATACAAACTCATAGAAAACACAGATCCCTACTACAAATACACGCCAACATCCATACTTGAAAATGAAGATTACAAGCTCTACTGGGACATCGGTATCCATACAGATAAAACAGTCTCCGCCAATAGACCCGATATTACTTTTCAGTGCAAAAAAGAAAAAGTCACCTATCTAATTGACATAGCTGTCCCCAACGACACAAACATCCAAACGAAATACACAGAGAAAATTTCCAAATACACAGATCTTGCAACGGAAATAAAAAGGCTATGGAAACAAGAAAAAGTCATCATTGTCCCCCTCATTATATCAGCCACATGTGCTGACTTGGTTTGCGCCCGTCGGCCAAACATGGAACCACATTGACCAAATGTGAGAAAGAAAAACGAGAACAATCATAATAATAATAAGACCACGTAAATAAAAAACAATCATACACCTGGTTACGGGATGGGCAGCTATTCCCTGAGACTGAAGGCTTCTTACTTGCCATCCAGGATAAAGTCATATTAACCAGAAACTACCAAAAGCATATCATCAAAGACCCGACTATTGCAAAGGGCAGATGTAGGAAATGCCACCAGCAGAAAGAAACGATCGAACACATAACGAGCGGATGTAAAATATTGGCCGGAACGGAGTACACAGCCAGGCATGATTCAGCTGCCAAAGTGGTTCACCAAGCACTAGCCACAACATACAGACTCATAGAAAACACAGATCCCTACTACAAATACACGCCAACATCCATACTTGAAAATGAAGATTACAAGCTCTACTGGGATATCGGTATCCATACAGATAAAACAGTCTCCGCCAATAGACCCGATATTACTTTTCAGTGCAAAAAAGGAAAAGTCACCTATCTGATTGACATAGCTGTCCCCAACGACACAAACATCCAAGCGAAATACACAGAAAAAATTTCCAAATACACAGACCTTGCAACGGAAATAAAAAGGCTATGGAGACAGGAAAAAGTCATCATTGTCCCCCTCATTATATCAGCCACAGGCCTTACACCAATAACATTCACACCACATTTAGTGCAATTGGGACTCAACACGGACATACACAGAAACATTCAGAAGTCAGTGATTTTGAAAACATGTAACATTGTCAGGTCATTCCTTAATACGGAATGGTAATAGCGTTTGTGCTGACTTGGTTTTGGCCCGTCAGCCAAACATGGAACCACATTGATCGATCATTACACACAAAACAAATACAAACACTTAGGAAATTCTTTCACAGCAAGCAAACCAGCCTCCACACAGCGACAGTGAAAGCAGACAAAAACTACACACCTCTCGACTTAGCCCGGGCAGACCACTCAGCAGACACACACAGTCACACCCAATTACAACAGGAAAAGATGAAAACGTGGTCAGAGAAAACACTCCACGGAAAACACAGATACCACATAGAACAAGACCACGTAAATAAAAAACAATCATACACCTGGTTACGGGATGGGCAGCTATTCCCTGAGACTGAAGGCTTCTTACTTGCCATCCAGGATAAAGTCATATTAACCAGAAACTACCAAAAGCATATCATCAAAAAGACCCGACTATTGCAGAGGACAGATGTAGGAAATGCCACCAGCAGAAAGAAACGATCGAACACATAACGAGCGGATGTAAAATATTGGCCGGAACGGAGTACACAGCCAGGCATGATTCAGCTGCCAAAGTGGTTCACCAAGCACTGGCCACAACATACAGACTCATAGAAAACACAGATCCCTACTACAAATACACGCCAACATCCATACTTGAAAATGAAAATTACAAGCTCTACTGGGATATCGGTATCCTCTGTCCTAGTCACCTATCTGATTGACATAGCTGTCCCCAACGACACAAACATCCAAGCGAAATACACAGAAAAAATTTCCAAATACACAGACCTTGCAACGGAAATAAAAAGGCTATGGAGACAGGAAAAAGTCATCATTGTCCCCCTCATTATATCAGCCACAGGCCTTACACCAATAACATTCACACCACATTTAGTGCAATTGGGACTCAACACGGACATACACAGAAACATTCAGAAGTCAGTGATTTTGAAAACATGTAACATTGTCAGGTCATTCCTTAATACGGAATGGTAATAGCGTTTGTGCTGACTTGGTTTTGGCCCGTCAGCCAAACATGGAACCACATTGATCAAATGTGAGAAAGAAGAACTTTTTGTAATAAATAATAATAATAATAAAACGCATGCAAAGAAAGACTCACCATCGAGAGGAAGGCAGGAGGAAGAGGAATTATAGACATCAGATCATTACACACAAAACAAATACAAACACTTAGGAAATTCTTTCACAGCAAGCAAACCAGCCTCCACACAGCGACAGTGAAAGCAGACAAAAACTACACACCTCTCGACTTAGCCCGGGCAGACCACTCAGCAGACACACACAGTCACACCCAATTACAACAGGAAAAGATGAAAACGTGGTCAGAGAAAACACTCCACGGAAAACACAGATACCACATAGAACAAGACCACGTAAATAAAAAACAATCATACACCTGGTTACGGGATGGGCAGCTATTCCCTGAGACTGAAGGCTTCTTACTTGCCATCCAGGATAAAGTCATATTAACCAGAAACTACCAAAAGCATATCATCAAAGACCCAACTATTGCAGAGGACAGATGTAGGAAATGCCATGCCACCAGCAGAAAGAAACGATCGAACACATAACGAGCGGATGTAAAATATTGGCCGGAACGGAGTACACAACCAGGCATGATTCAGCTGCCAAAGTGGTTCACCAAGCACTAGCCACAACATACAGACTCATAGAAAACACAGATCCCTACTACAAATACACGCCAACATCCATACTTGAAAATGAAGATTACAAGCGCTACTGGGATATCGGTCTCCGCCAATAGACCCGATATTACTTTTCAGTGCAAAAAAGGAAAAGTCACCTATCTGATTGACATAGCTGTCCCCAACGACACAAACATCCAAGCGAAAGACACAGAAAAAATTTCCAAATACACAGACCTTGCAACGGAAATAAAAAAGGCTATGGAGACAGGAAAAAGTCATCATTGTCCCCCTCATTATATCAGCCACAGGCCTTACACCAATAACATTCACACCACATTTAGTGCAATTGGGACTCAACACAGACATACACAGAAACATTCAGAAGTCAGTGATTTTGAAAACATGTAACATTGTCAGGTCATTCCTTAATACGGAATGGTAATAGCGTTTGTGCTGACTTGGTTTTGGCCCGTCAGCCAAACATGGAACCACATTGATCAAATGTGAGAAAGAAGACCTTTTTTATAATAATAATAATAATCCTCTCAGGGGCTAGGGGAATCCCAGGATTCTCCTAGTACGGGCACTGACGATCTTGAGGTACCTGAGTCATGTTGTGCTGTCTTGTGTTGTCCAGATTATGTGTAAAAAAAACGCAATCTTAAGGTGTTTACCGTGCCGAGAAGATGAATGGCTCAGCGTTTATGAAGTCGCGAACGGTTCCCCCGGATACCGGGCGCCCTCCGGGAGTAAGTAGCCTTCCTGTGGCGTCCAGGCTCTGCCGCAGTCGACCCCTCTTTCCTAGGATACTCGTGGGAATACTATGTTAAATAATAATAATTATAATAATGAAAATAGAAGGGTGTTTGCGGAGGCGGACCCCTGTCGTACAAACAGCTACAGCAACACCACAACAACAACAACCACAGACGAACCAAACAACCGCCTCAGCCGAAACTACTCCCGATAGTTTTACCAGATCCGACATTGTAGGTGATGGAAATTGCCTTTTCCGTGCAGTTAGCTTACACTTATATGGCCACCAAAACCATCATGAGAAACTCCGAGAGGTTGCTCTAAGATATTTACAACAAAACTGGTCGGAACTTCACACATTTTCATTAATTGAAGTCGACGATATAAAAGACTTCAATAACTATTATAATTATATGAGTAAAAATGGCACCTATGGAACGAGCCTAGAGATTCTTGCCCTCTCGGAAACACAAAATAGCAACTTTCATATCTTCTCAAAACAACGAAGAACAAGACATACAAAAATAACTTTTACGGACAGACCAACAATAATAAGCACGGGAAAATACAACAAAACCATTTACCTTCTACTAACAGGCAACCCAATGTCGGGACACTTTGAGCTTCTAACACCACAAAACACTGAAAACATTCCAGAGAACAGCAGACCAGTAAAAGAAGCATCGGGCGAGCGACGTAACGGTCGAGGACGTCGCGGGAAATTGCAGCTCGACCAAAACGATGAAGACCAGGCAACCGAAAATGGACCTGCCAAAAGTGTTGTGTCGGCGACTAAGCCGACACCCACCAAGGTGGGAAAATCACAGCAGCGCATGAGTTGCACCACAGGAATCAACGAACACGCCATGCGTTGCTGTAATGAAAACACAAAACCTGACAAAGAAATCACTGAGAAGAGAATCACTCGCCGTTTGGACCCACCAACACCAATCCCAAGCGCAACCGACGTAGATGCGGGACAAACACAACCACCAAAGCCAGGCCAGGGCTCGTATGTTTTACAAGGACAACACGCGACTACCAAGGCTGGCAAACCAAGACAGTGGTTAAAGTGGACGGATGAGATGAATAGGACGGTGATGCACTGTTACTACACCGCCACCAAACTCGAAATAATAACATCGGGCTACAGACCGGAACTGCACAGACTTTTCTTGACCGAATATCCACATCTGCAATTACTTGTTTCAGAACAGAGAGTAATAGACCAAAAAAGAGTTATTACCAAGAACAATCGTCTCACACCTCTCGAATTGCAAACCATCAAGGACACAGTGGCTGTTGAACTGAACACAGACCAACCAAACAATAGAAACAAAAAAGCAGATTCCGAACCAGCCTCACACACACAACCACCCAGTCGAACACAACAAGACCCACCACCCAGGAGGAGCATAACGCAAAATAATATTGCGAGTACTGCGCAACACCACATCACAGACAACAACATAAATCACTCGCCACCCTCAACAACATCCACACAACATCACCCCGAATCACCTCTCATACAAACACTTAAAGCAAAAATGGAGTCACATCTAGCTCGATGGTCAAGCACCGACCCCACAACAAGAAATCCCATCCCTCGTTTAATCTTCAAACAGAGCACGCAACCAATCCTCAACACACTAAACAAGCACATAATACCTCAGTATATAACAGACTTAAGCACAATCGAAGACATTCACACAATAATATACCCAGCAGCAATCACCACTCTAACACAAAATAATCAAAAACTCCCTCAACGACAAGGAAACCCCAACAGGACAAAACCAAAATTCAAATGGCAAATAAGAATAGAAAACAAAATCAACAACATCAGGAGAGATCTAGGACATCTTACCCAGTTTATAAGCGGGAACGCGTCCAAACGTGTCACACAGGGGGCAAACAAGATCAAATCTAAGTCTCCCAACAGAACACTGCCAGAAATCCTCGATACCTTGAAACAAAAACTATCTGTATATGCCGCAAGACTCCGTAGATACAAAGAATCAAATGAGAGGAAAGACACCAACAACCTCTTCCGAAGAAGCGAAAAACAGTTCTACCAGAAAACTATGTACAACAAACAGATAGAAGTGACTGAACCACCAAACAAACAAGAGCTCACAGATTATTGGAAAAGTATCTGGTCAGAACCCAAACTACACAATAATAACACCCCCTGGGTCAAAGCCGAAGAAGACAAACATAAACATGTGACAGAACAAGAAAATTCCACATTAAATACACAAGAAATTACAGAAACTATCAAACACACACACAACTGGAAATGTCCTGGAATAGACAATATACAAAACTTCTGGTACAAACAGTTTACCTCCACACACGAAGCACTCACACACCAAATCAACAAAGCCATTCTACAACCACACACATTTCCCACTTTCCTTACACAAGGAATAACATACGTTAAACCCAAAAGCTCAGACACCACAAACCCGTCAAACTACCGACCTATCACCTGTCTTCCAACCCTTTACAAGATCATCACAGCCACAATTTCGAAGAAAATAGAACAACACCTAACAGACAACAATATTCTCACAGAAGAGCAGAAAGGGATGCAGGAAAAATAGTCGAGGATGCAAAGAGCAGCTGATTATAGATAGCGTGATTATGGGACAAACCAGAAAAGAACACAGAAACCTTCACATCGGTTACATAGACTATAAAAAAGCCTTCGACTCCATACCCCCCCCCGGTTAATCAGAGCCCTAGAAATCTATAAAATCAACCAACACCTCAGGCAGTTTCTCGCGCAAATTATGAAAACATGGAAAACCAAAATACGCCTAGAAACACAAACCGAACGCATCCAAACAGAAGAGCTGTACATCAGACGGGGTATATTTCAGGGAGACTCGCTCAGCGGTCTATGGTTTTGCCTCTGTCTCAATCCACTCTCAAATATACTAAACAGAACAGAGCATGGCTTCAATATCAGACACCAAAAAGTGAATCAACATAAAATAAACCCTCTTCTATATATGGACGACATAAAACTCTATGCTGCCACACAAACACAGCTGAAAGAACTCCTCAAAATCACAGAAATATTCACCTTAGATGTCAATATGGAATTTGGTATAAGTAAATGCAAAGTGCTCCACATCAACAAAGGCCAATGGAAGTTCCACCATGAGACAGAAACCATCAACAATGAAACACTCGATAACATGTTCGACAAAGAAACATACAAATATCTAGGCTTCCAACAAAGCACCAAACTCAACCACACTCACATCAAAAAACCAGAGCTCAGAACCGAATTCAAAAACAGACTGACGAAACTTTTGCAAACAAAACTCAACTCTAAGAATCTCACTAAAGGCATCAACACGTTCGCTATACCTATACTCACATATTCATTTGGTATCATCAAATGGTCACAAACAGACATAGAAAATATTCACATCCTTATACGATCTCAATTCACCAAATACAGGAAATTACACCCCAACGCATGCAAAGAAAGACTCACCATCGAGAGGAAGGCAGGAGGAAGAGGAATTATAGACATCAGATCATTACACACAAAACAAATACAAGCACTTAGGAAATTCTTTCACAGCAAGCAAACCAGCCTCCACACAGCGACAGTAAAAGCAGACAAAAACTACACACCTCTCGACTTAGCCCGGACCAACCACTCAGCAGACACACACAGTCACGTTCAATTACAATAGGAAAAGATGAAGACGTGGTCAGAGAAAACACTCCACGGAAAACACAGATACCATATAGAACAAGACCACGTAAATAAAAAACAATCATACACCTGGTTGCGGGATGGGCAGCTATTCCCGGAAACGGAAGGCTTCTTGCTTGCCATCCAGGATAAAGTCATATTAACCAGAAACTACCAAAAGCATATCATCAAAGACCCAACTATTACAGAAGACAGATGCAGAAAATGCCACCAGCAGAAAGAAACGATCGAACACATAACAAGCGGATGTAAAATATTAGCCGGAACGGAATACACAGCCAGACATGACTCAGCGGCAAAAGTAGTTCACCAAGCACTAGCCACAACATACAAGCTCATAGAAAACACAGATCTCTACTATAAATACACACCAACATCCGTACTTGAAAATAAAGATTACAAACTCTACTGGGACATTAGTGTCCATACAGATAAAACAGTCTCCGCCAATAGACCCGATATTACTTTTCAGTGCAAAAAAGAAAAAGTCACCTATCTAATTGACATAGCTGTCCCCAACGACACAAACATCCAAACGAAATACACAGAAAAAAATGTCCAAATACACAGACCTTGCAACGGAAATAAAAAGGCTATGGAAACAAGAAAAAGTCATCATTGTCCCCCTCATTATATCAGCCACAGGTCTTACACCAACAACATTCACATCACACTTAGTACAATTAGGACTCAACACAAACATACACAAAAACATTCAGAAGTCAGTGATTTTGAAAACATGTAACATTGTCAGGTCATTCCTTAACACACACATACAATGGTAATGCGTTTGCGCTGACTTGGTTTGCGCCCGTCAGCCAAACATAAAACCACATTGACCAAATGTGAGAAAGAAGAACTTTTTTGTAATAATAATAATACTTTATGGTCCAACAGAAATAATCCAGTTACAGGACAAAACTCGAAAAAACAAACGAACAAATTTATGACAATTTTTTGCTTAAAATACAAACAAAAGTGTTTACAAGATACATCAGAGCAATCACAATCATTGACCCAGATGTTATTATATAATAGAGACATAGTAGAATTTTTAAATAAAATAAAACTACTGAGAGTAAACCCAACGAATATCTTTTTAATTTCACTAAATAAAAAAGCTTACTAAACTTTATTTTGACTTTATCAACGTTTGCAAGTCTATCCCGGGGTCAAGTAATTTGCGCTAGACTTCTCTAAAATAGTTGATAATCTGTCAAAATAGATATCATAGTCGTTAGATATACAGTAATACCCCCGCTTAGCGCGACCCCCCGTTATGCGCGGTTTTCACTATAACGCGAATTTCAAATTTCGCGCTCATGTAGTCATTAACTTCTCTATGGTCGCGGGGGGATCCCCGCTTTCTCTGAATATTCTCTTTGAAGAATTGGGAATTCCCTGTCCTTCGACTTTGTTCTATGGGGATTTCCTCGTTCGTTTCGTGTGTTCATTTGTTCCGTAATGTTAGTTCGGTCGGCTGGCAGTTTTGTTTTAATATTTATTGGAGATACATACATACATAATTTAACCCTACGTTAAAAATGCCGCCTGTAAAGAAAAAAGAGCGTAAAAAGCGTCACTTTGGAATTGAAGATGAAAGTGTTAAGAAGAATGGAAAATGGAGGCAAAGCAACAATTGTTGGGAGAGATTTTGGACTCTCAGAATCGACTGTGAGAGAACGATTTATAAAAATCGGGAAAAAATTAAAATCTCCAGCGAAGGTTCAACACCTATAAGTGCAACAAAACTTTCTCGTTCGAGATCATCTATCTTAGAAAGAATGGAGAAATTACTGTCAGTCTGGATCGAAGATTTGAATAAGAAGAACACACCACTAAGTCAAGATCTCATATGCACAAAAGCAAAAATCTTTGTATGAGATGCTGAAAACAAAAGAAGGAGAAGGGAGTGCCACTCCGACTTTTGCTGCCAGCAGAGGCTGGTTCCATCGGTTCAAGCAGCGTTCTAATCTTCACAATATCCACATAACAGGCGAGGCGGCCAGCGCGGACATTCAAGCTGCAGCTGAGTTTCCAGACAAGTTTCAAGACTTCGTTAGACGAGAGAAAATTCCTGCTTGTCTCATCTTCAATGTTGATGAGACCGCACTTTACTGGAAAAAAATGCCATCTCGAACATTCATTTCTAAGGAAGAACGTCAAGCCAGTGGTTTCAAAGCTGCGAAAGATCGACTAACACTTCTGCTGGGTGGTAATGCCACTGGTGATTTCAAACTGAAACCTTTACTAGTGTACCATTCAGAAACACCCCGTGCAATGCGAGGCACAGACAAGACAAGTCTACCAGTTGTGTGGCGATCAAACAGAAAGGCGTGGGTTACACGGGAAATTTTTCAAGAATGGTATTCTAATAGTTTTTTGCCCATCAGTCAAATCATACTGTGACAGAAATGGGCTTGAACCTAAAGTTATATTACTCTTAGACAATGCCCCAGGACATCCAACCTCACTTGATACGCCCAGAGACTTAAAAGTGTACGTAAAGTTCCTTCCACCAAACACTACGTCAATATTACAACCTATGGACCAGGGAGCAATAGCAAACTTCAAAGCTTATTACCATCGCCGCACTTTTAGCCAACTAATTCATGAAACTGACGGGGAAGGAAGACAGTCTATGCGAGAGTGGTGGAAGTCATACAACATTATGAAGTCTATTCACAACATAGAAGAGGCTTGGAAGGAAGTTAAAATGAGTTGTATGAATGGGGTGTGGCGTAATCTTTGGCCAGATGTAGTGGAAGCACCTAGAAGAATTGTCCAGATGCAGAGACAAGTGCTTGAAGACATTGCTGCAATGATTGAGGGGTCTGAACTTGAAGATGTCACGGTAGAAGATCTCGTAGAACTTGTAGCAACGCACGACGATCCTATTAGCAATGAAGATCTGATCGAGTTACAGAATAATCCTATCTACGATGAGGAAGAACAAGTAGAAGAGAAAGTTTTATCTTCAGGGGAAATACAAAATGCACTTTCAAAAATTTATTCAGGTTTGGACATATTGCAGAGTATAGACAATAATGATGACCGTGTCTTGACCGTGTGTCAAACAATTAAAAACAGTGTTGGGTGTTATGAACGTATTTTACAAGAACGTAAACAAAAACGTTACCCAAAAGACAATAGATGTATTTTTCCGTAAAAAATAAGAGTATGTATTGCATAAAGTGTTCTTAGAATTAAAGTGATTGATTAAAATGATTTGTATTTTTTTGTATTAAATTTTGACTATGTTTAATCATAAACCTCGATATACGCGAATTTCAGTTAACGCGATTTTTTTCGGAACGTATCCCTCGCGTAAAGCGGGGTATTAGTGTATTGTTAAAATTATAACACATGGTATGAAGTGGTGAGTTAAATAGGACATTAGTTCTTGACAGATTACAGTAAAACGCATAATGTCGGCGAGAATATTGTTGAGGCACAAGAAAATCAACCTTATCCAGTCATTGGGGACAGTCAATAAAATTATTAAGTAATTTATACAAAAAAGTCAAACCACTATTCACTGTTCCTAATTGTAACGACTGAATGTTGATTGGTCTATGCCTCTGCGCGGATATTGGCCCTCCAGTTTAAATGCCAAAAATTTTAAAAACATTCCTTGAACTTCCTCCAAGGCACTGACATGAACCTCATAGTACGGATTCCAAACAACTGCAGCATATTCAAATTTTAAGCAAACCAATGTAGAATATAAGGTTTTTAGGGTAGTTGTATTATTAAATGTGCTACAGTTTCTCACTATAAACCCCAGCATTTTGTTAGCTGCAAACACACGCATAAGCAATCATCGCCCGATATTTCTTGCTGCAAACTTTATGGTTCTGTAGCAGACTTTCTAAGTTTGATGGAAAATTTTACTTTAATTCTTGACACTAATCATTTTTCCGATGCCGAGAATTGAAAACTACACGGTCATTAAGATGGCGGAATAAGTAGAAGAGGTATTCAAGCTCAACGCCGCACCATTGCCAACCGCACTGCACACATTGGGACCGAATGCCGAAAAGGTGGCCATAAGTCCCTAAAATGAATGTTCGATTGAGGGACTTTTCAGGCTCTAGGTATGTGGGTTGGTACTTGCGCTATTCGAAACGACCGGTTATAATAATCAAGTGTGCACACGTCGCTCTTAACACCTATTGTTGTTAGAGCGTCGAGCAGGCCAGATTCTGATCTTGTTCTGTTTGAGTTATACAAGCAGATTCAATTTCGCTCAAGTGTTTTGTATTTGAAGTTAATTTAATTTCGTGAAATGGATTCTCCGAATAAAAATGAGTACATTTAAACGATATAAATTGATTACAATAAAATTTGATAATCATTTAATTATTGTAACGTTTAAAATATCACTTTTTAAGAACTTTTAGTTTTAAACGTCAAAATTAAAATATACGTAAGTTAAAAGTCCCACGACATCCAACTGTCAAACTAATTTTATCGTGTTTTCTAACTATTTTTTAATGATATAGAAGCAAAATCAAATTTTATGTAAAAAAGATCAACCGAAACAGGGATATGGAAGTACAAGTGGCGGAAATACTGCGCGTCGTTTCTTCGAAAATTCGACAATTACGGCAACAATAACTGGACTAGACGAGACGTTAATTAAGAGATTTTACGTTGTATTCAGCGATTCAAGAACAACGTGAATCGCTTTTTCCGCACTCGTGCCGCTCCTGGAGCGCTTTAGGGACTTCCCTGCAGCACGTGTGCTAGACCAATAAAAAAAAAAAAAAAAAAAAAGTTATTACTTGCGGCTTCGATATTAATGTTCCGAGATGTGAGGAATACTGCCTAGAAACAGCTCGTTTATATGTAAGTTTATATCCCTGGTTTTACATGCCAACGACAGTTCACAAGATTTTGATTCACAGCGGACGCATTATTCAAGCTTCGATTTTACCAATCGAACCAATCTGAAGAGGCCCAAGAATCTTGTAACAAATTTATAAAAAAATATCGGCAGGACTTTGCGCGAAAATGTAATCGTGGTAACAATATGGAAGACGTATTTCAGAGGCTTTTGGTATCATCAGCTCTGAAGCTGTACAACTACTAAAAGCTCCCAGTTCTGAGATTCAGAGCAGTGATGATGAGTCAACACTTTCATCAGATGAAGAATATTGATGTTTTCTTGTAATAACATTTTTATATAATTTACATTGTCATTATATATTAATAACAAACAGTTTTACTTTAAAACATTAATTTATTTTTTTCAAACCGCCATATTGGATCCTCCTTTTTGATGTTCCATAGGGAACACTTATAAGATCACTTCGGTGTCTGTTTGTCTGTCTGTCACACCCGATTTTCTCCGAAGCTATTTGACATAGAAAGTTGAAATTTAGTAATAATATAGGAATTGATGGCCTCATCAGAGCCATGTAGTTTTGAGAGTTAAATTTTGACTAAAGGGGTTAGTTTTGGGGGGGTGAAATCGGAAGTGAAAAAAAAAATTTTTTACTAGGTCGTCGAGTGTGGTGTCAAATGAAAGCTTGTGAAAACACGAGTAAAAAATGTATATATAATGTAATACTTGCGCGCACTTTTCTTTGTATTATTTTTAAAAAATCGCGAAAAATCGCTATCCCCCGCCTTATCTCGAAAAGTACTTATCAAAAAATTTTGAAAAAATTCTGGAATATTCTACACGGGATGTAGATTGAACGAAAATTATCACGAGTGCATTACCTTTAATAATTTTTCTGGTATTTAAAAAAAAACAAAAATTTCAAGGTTATCAGATTTCAGTAAAGATTGGAAACAAACTTTGTTGAAATCTCATTTGGGGTGTGTTTTGTGAAGTCACTGATCATTTTATACCTCCGGTACAAAATTTTTTTATTTTAAAAGCAATCAACGTACGGAACACTAATTGCGCAAGTTCAATTTGCACTTGACCGGTTATTTAATTTGAGATCCTTATCAGCGACATCGAAAAGCCCTATAGTCGAAATTTCATGAAAATACGACCATTTTTTTCAATTTTGTCGGCCATATTGGAGCCGCTATTTTGTTATTTACATTTTTTATGTCAGATTCTCCATCAGCGACCTCAAAAAACCAGGTATGCAAATTTTCATATAATTCGAATAACACCTTCATATTATGGCCACCTTTTCCGGTTTTGGTCCCAATGTGCGGCACCACTATTATCGGCGTAACAAAATCAGTCCGGTTATTTTCTAGCCACACCTCGTACAATTCACTGGGCAACGTATATCTTAGTTAACGCAGGTCAACCAGTTTAGCTAATTTGTAAAACGTATTCTTCCTCGCTGGATGCAGTAATTTTATTACAAAATGACCATATTTACAAATTGCATCAAAAATAAAAAGCACTAAATAGAGCATATAAACTGAATAATAAACCGAATAAACTATCTATTAATTTAATTCGCCATGGGATAGTCAAACATGATATTACAGAGGAATTACCATCTTAAATTGCCTTGAGGACATTTTATAGACATGTCCTGGAAACAAGCCACCGGTCATTAGGCAGTCATTACGCAGGTACATTGGCGCCAAGACGACATTCTCAGGGGTAAACATTTTTAAAATAAGCCATTATTATGTCATGAAGTAAATAACTCCGTTCAGTTAGTAGAAAATTATCTTTTTCTTTATATAGACAAATAGGGAAATGCATTTAAATAGGTGAATAAAAGAATTTCAAAAAGCCGCGTCGATATGAAAAAACAATAAAGCCGGCGAACGAAGCGAAGCGGGACGATCGGTACCTCGCTTTGATCTTTTGTTATATTAAAACGGAACTTTGAACTTTAAAAAAAAAAAAAAAAAATCATATGAACCAAAAATATAAGGACTTCACTTGCAACCAGTGCTAAAGTCGGTCAAATAAAAAACTCGTCGCCTATAACTTGTAGTCCGTAAAAGAAATTCCTTTTTTAAGGTTATTCTTGGCACCCCTGCAAACAATGCTTTCTGGAAAGAGATTCATTTCTAGCCTTATTTATGGTTAAATAGTATATTATCAGTAAGTAATGAAATTATACTGGATATTAAGAACAAAATAAAGACATGGAAGCAGTACATAGTACTTCAAAGTAATATAAACCAAACTTCACTTGCAACCAGTGCTACAGTAGGTCAAATAAAAACGTGTCGCCTAGAACTTGTAGTCCGCCAAAGAAATTCCTTTTTTTTAAGGTTATTCTTGGCACCCCTGCAAACAATGCTTTCTGGAAAGAGATTCATTTCTTGCCTTATTTATGGTTAAATAGTACATTATCAGTAAGTAATGAAATTATACTGGATATTAAGAACAAAATAAAGACATGGAAGCAGTACATAGTAGTTCAAAGTAATATAAACCAAACTTCACTTGCAACCAGTGCTACAGTAGGTCAAATAAAAACGTGTCGCCTAGAACTTGTAGTCCGCCAAAGAAATTCCTTTTTTTTAAGGTTATTCTTGGCACCCCTGCAAACAATGCTTTCTGGAAAGAGATTCATTTCTTGCCTTATTTATGGTTAAATAGTACATTATCAGTAAGTAATGAACTTATACTGGATATTAAGAACAAAATAAAGACATGGAAGCAGTACATAGTAGTTCAAAGTAATATAAACCAAACTTCACTTGCAACCAGTGCTACAGTAGGTCAAATAAAAACGTGTCGCCTAGAACTTGTAGTCCGCCAAAGAAATTCCTTTTTTTTAAGGTTATTCTTGGCACTCCTGCAAACAATGCTTTCTGGAAAGAGATTCATTTCTAGCCTTATTTATGGTTAAATAGTACGTTATCAGTAAGGAATGAAATTACACTGGATATTAAGAACAAAATAAAGACATGGAAGCTGTACATAGTAGTTCAAAGTAATATAAACCAAACTTTACTTGCAACCAGTGCTACAGTAGGTCAAATAAAAACGTGTCGCCTAGAACTTGTAGTCCGCCAAAGAAATTCCTTTTTTTTAAGGTTATTCTTGGCACTCCTGCAAACAATGCTTTCTGGAAAGAGATTCATTTCTAGCCTTATTTATGGTTAAATAGTACATTATCAGCAAGGAATGAAATTACACTGGATATTAAGAACAAAATAAAGACATGGAAGCAGTACAAAGTAGTTCAAAGTAATATAAACCAAACTTCACTTGCAACCAGTGCTACAGTAGGTCAAATAAAAACGTGTCGCCTAGAACTTGTAGTCCGCCAAAGAAATTCCTTTTTTTTAAGGTTATTCTTGGCACCCCTGCAAACAATGCTTTCTGGAAAGAGATTCATTTCTAGCCTTATTTATGGTTAAATAGTACGTTATCAGTAAGGAATGAAATTACACTGGATATTAAGAACAAAATAAAGACATGGAAGCAGTACATAGTAGTTCAAAGTAATATAAACCAAACTTTACTTGCAACCAGTGCTACAGTAGGTCAAATAAAAACGTGTCGCCTAGAACTTGTAGTCCGCCAAAGAAATTCCTTTTTTTTAAGGTTATTCTTGGCACTCCTGCAAACAATGCTTTCTGGAAAGAGATTCATTTCTAGCCTTATTTATGGTTAAATAGTACATTATCAGCAAGGAATGAAATTACACTGGATATTAAGAACAAAATAAAGACATGGAAGCAGTACATAGTAGTTCAAAGTAATATAAACCAAACTTTACTTGCAACCAGTGCTACAGTAGGTCAAATAAAAACGTGTCGCCTAGAACTTGTAGTCCGCCAAAGAAATTCCTTTTTTTTAAGGTTATTCTTGGCACTCCTGCAAACAATGCTTTCTGGAAAGAGATTCATTTCTAGCCTTATTTATGGTTAAATAGTACATTATCAGCAAGGAATGAAATTACACTGGATATTAAGAATAAAATAAAGACATGGAAGCAGTACAAAGTAGTTCAAAGTAATATAAACCAAACTTCACTTGCAACCAGTGCTACAGTAGGTCAAATAAAAACGTGTCGCCTAGAACTTGTAGTCCGCCAAAGAAATTCCTTTTTTTTAAGGTTATTCTTGGCACTCCTGCAAACAATGCTTTCTGGAAAGAGATTCATTTCTAGCCTTATTTATGGTTAAATAGTACATTATCAGCAAGGAATGAAATTACACTGGATATTAAGAACAAAATAAAGACATGGAAGCAGTACAAAGTAGTTCAAAGTAATATAAACCAAACTTCACTTGCAACCAGTGCTACAGTAGGTCAAATAAAAACGTGTCGCCTAGAACTTGTAGTCCGCCAAAGAAATTCCTTTTTTTTAAGGTTATTCTTGGCACTCCTGCAAACAATGCTTTCTGGAAAGAGATTCATTTCTAGCCTTATTTATGGTTAAATAGTACGTTATCAGTAAGGAATGAAATTACACTGGATATTAAGAACAAAATAAAGACATGGAAGCAGTACATAGTAGTTCAAAGTAATATAAACCAAACTTTACTTGCAACCAGTGCTACAGTAGGTCAAATAAAAACGTGTCGCCTAGAACTTGTAGTCCGCCAAAGAAATTCCTTTTTTTTAAGGTTATTCTTGGCACCCTGCAAACAATGCTTTCTGGAAAGAGATTCATTTCTAGCCTTATTTATGGTTAAATAGTACGTTATCAGTAAGGAATGAAATTACACTGGATATTAAGAACAAAATAAAGACATGGAAGCAGTACATAGTAGTTCAAAGTAATATAAACCAAACTTTACTTGCAACCAGTGCTACAGTAGGTCAAATAAAAACGTGTCACCTAGAACTTGTAGTCCGCCAAAGAAATTCCTTTTTTTTTTAAGGTTATTCTTGGCACTCCTGCAAACAATGCTTTCTGGAAAGAGATTCATTTCTAGCCTTATTTATGGTTAAATAGTACATTATCAGCAAGGAATGAAATTACACTGGATATTAAGAACAAAATAAAGACATGGAAGCAGTACAAAGTAGTTCAAAGTAATATAAACCAAACTTCACTTGCAACCAGTGCTACAGTAGGTCAAATAAAAACGTGTCGCCTAGAACTTGTAGTCCGCCAAAGAAATTCCTTTTTTTTAAGGTTATTCTTGGCACCCCTGCAAACAATGCTTTCTGGAAAGAGATTCATTTCTAGCCTTATTTATGGTTAAATAGTACATTATCAGCAAGGAATGAAATTACAATGGATATTAAGAACAAAATAAAGACATGGAAGCAGTACAAAGTAGTTCAAAGTAATATAAACCAAACTTCACTTGCAACCAGTGCTACAGTAGGTCAAATAAAAACGTGTCGCCTAGAACTTGTAGTCCGCCAAAGAAATTCCTTTTTTTTAAGGTTATTCTTGGCACCCCTGCAAACAATGCTTTCTGGAAAGAGATTCATTTCTAGCCTTATTTATGGTTAAATAGTACGTTATCAGTAAGGAATGAAATTACACTGGATATTAAGAACAAAATAAAGACATGGAAGCAGTACATAGTAGTTCAAAGTAATATAAACCAAACTTTACTTGCAACCAGTGCTACAGTAGGTCAAATAAAAAACGTGTCGCCTAGAACTTGTAGTCCGCCAAAGAAATTCCTTTTTTTTAAGGTTATTCTTGGCACTCCTGCAAACAATGCTTTCTGGAAAGAGATTCATTTCTAGCCTTATTTATGGTTAAATAGTACATTATCAGCAAGGAATGAAATTACACTGGATATTAAGAACAAAATAAAGACATGGAAGCAGTACAAAGTAGTTCAAAGTAATATAAACCAAACTTCACTTGCAACCAGTGCTACAGTAGGTCAAATAAAAACGTGTCGCCTAGAACTTGTAGTCCGCCAAAGAAATTCCTTTTTTTTTAAGGTTATTCTTGGCACTCCTGCAAACAATGCTTTCTGGAAAGAGATTCATTTCTAGCCTTATTTATGGTTAAATAGTATATTATCAGTAAGTAATGAAATTATACTGGATATTAAGAACAAAATAAAGACATGGAAGTAGTACATTGAATAACATTCCAATAGACATAGACAGTGCCAGTTTTAGCACTACCGGCGCCCTGGGCAAGATTTCTACGGCGCCCCCTCTTTACTCTCCAATTCACACATGTGGAAAAAAAGAAAAAGAACAAAGGAAAAAATCAAAAAAAAACCATTTATTTAAATTAAACTTTTTCTAATAAAATTTTATTTTTCTAGCCTTTCTATCGGCAAACTCTGTTATTAAGGCATATGTTATTAAAGTTATTAATTAATTTGGTCGTCAAATAAAAATTAAAAAGTCCATTATGCTATTGTTTCGAAATAAGTCTTTTTAGTGTTCCGTACGGAACACTTATAAGATGACTTCGGTGTCTGTCTGTCCGTCCGTCTGTCTGTCACACCCGATTTTCTCTGAAACTATTTGTCATAGAAAGTTGAAATTTGGTAATAATATAGGAATTAATGGCCTCATCAGAGCCGTGTAGTTTTAAAAAGTTAAATTTTGACTTAAGGGGTTAGTTTTGGGAGGTGAAATCAGAAGTGAAAAAAAAATTTTTTATTAGGTCATCGAGTATCGTGGCAAATGAAAGCTTGTGAAAACACGACTAAAATATATATATATATATATATATATATATATATATATATATATATATATATATATATATATATATATATATAAACGTAATACTTGCGCACACTTTTCTTTGTATTATTTTTAATTAATCGCTGTCCCCCACCTTATCTCGGAAAGTACTTATCAAAAAATTTTGAAAAAATACTGGAATATTCTCCACGGGATGTAGATTGAACGAAAATTATCACGAGTGCATTACCTTTAATAATTTATTTGGTATATAAAAAAAAAACAAAAATTTCAAGGTCATCAGTTTTCAGTAAAGATTGTAAACAAACTTTGTTGAAAACTCATTTGGGATGTATTTTGTGAAGTCACTGATCATTTTATACCACTGTAACAAAATTTTTTATTTTAAAAGCAATCAACGTACGGAACACTAATTGTGCAAGTTCAATTTGCACTTGACCGGTTATTTTTTTTTTAAAAGTCATACGAACCAAACTTCACTTACAACTAGTGCTGCAGTCGGTCAAGTAAAAACGTGTCGCCTAGAACATATAGTTCTTAACAGAAATTCCTTTTTTTAAGGTTATTTTTGGCACCTCTACAAACAATGCTTTCTGGAAAGAGATTCATTTTTAACATTATTTATGGTTAAATAGTACATTATCAGTAAGTAATGAAATTATACTGGATATTAAGAACAAAATAAAGACATGGAAGCAGTACATAGAACAACATTCCAATAGACATAGACAGTGCCGGTTTTAGCACTACCGACGCCCTGGGCAATATTACTCTCCAATTCACACATGTGGAAAAACGAAAAAGAACAAAGGAAAAAATCAAAAAAACAATCGTTTATTTAAATTAAGCTTTTTCTAATAAAATTTTACTTTTCTAGGCTTTCTATCGGCAAACTCTCTTATTAAGGCATATGTTATTAAAGTTATTAATTCATTTGGTCGTCAAATAAAAATTACAAAGTCCATTATGCTATTGTTTAGAAATAAGTCTTTTTAGTGTTCCGTACGGAACACTTATAAGATGACTTCGGTGTCTGTCTGTCTGTCCGTCTGTCTGTCTGTCACACCGATTTTCTCCGAAACTGTTTGTCATAGAAAGTTGAAATTTGGTAATAATATAGGAATTGATGGTCTCATCAGAGCCGAAGTTAAATTTTGACTTAAGGGGTTAGTTTTAGGGGGTGAAATCAGAAGTGAAAAAAAAAATTTTTACTAGGTCATCGAGTATGTGGCAAATGAAAGCTTGTGAAAACACGAGTAAAATATATATATATATATATATATATATATATATATATATATAATATATATATATATATAACGTAATACTTGCGCACACTTTTCTTTGTATTATTTTTAATTAAATCGCTGTCCCTCCACCTTATCTCCGAAAGTACTGATCAAAAAATTTTGAAAAAATCTAGAATATTCTCCACGGGGTGTAGATTGAACGAAAATTATCACGAGTGCATTACCTTTAATAATTTATTTGGTATATAAAAAAAACAAAAATTTTAAGGTTTTCAGTAAAGACTGGAAACAAACTTTGTTGAAAACTCATTTGGGGTGTGTTTTGTGAAGTTACTGATCATTTTATACCAGTATAACAAAAAATTTTATTTTAAAAGCAATCAACGTACGGAACACTAATTGTGCAAATTCAATTTGCACTTGACCGATTTTTTTATTTTTGCGGTCGAATCGGGTAATTAAAATTCGAATACGGTAACCCTTTTCTTTTTTGTTTTAATTCACTCATTTAGGCGGCCAAAGCCACCTCGAGCATACAGCCTTGTCAGTGATGTTTTTCTTTCACCAGCGTGATTCTACATTCTAATGGCTTTAGGAATTAACTCAAAATGCAATGCAGTTCAGACAGACGAGACGGGAAGCAAGACATGTCAGGCGCCCCTGGGCGGTCGCCCAACCGCGCCCTACCCTAACGCCGCTACTGGACATAGATCAGAAAACTTAAACCTAAATAGGAATAATGATATAGGGCCATGAATAACATGAGGAGTTATTCATGCTATACAACTACAGAAGGACGGAAAAGCAGTTGGTCCAGATGAGATAAAGGGAGAAATCCTCAAAATATTTTCAGATGAAAGTCCATTTATTAATCTTATTTAACAATTTCTCAAGGAAATGAAACGAATTATTTTGTTAACACGTAGGCTGAAAAGTTTTTGGTGGTAAAACACATTTTTTTGCAAAATTCGACTTTATTCATCAATAAAGCCTTCTTCAAGAGCTATACAATCAATCCAACGCTTCGCTAACATTTCTATACCTTTCTTGTAGAAGGATTTGTCTTTTCCTTCAAAACAGGCCTCAGTTTCGGCGATAACTTCTTCACTGGAGCCAAATCTCTTTCCTGCGAACATTTTTTTGAGGTCTACGAATAAATAATAGTCGCTGGGGGCCAAATCTGGAGAATACTGTGGATGAGGAAGCAATTCGAACTTCAATTCATGCAAATTTACCATCGTAACCAATGACATGATGCAATGTCTTGATAAAAAAGCACTTTTTTCTTGTTCATTTGGGGCCGTTTCTTCGCGATTTCTGCTTTCAAACGCACCAATAATTTTATATAATATTCGCTATCCCTTCTCAACATAGTCGATGAAAATTATACCATGCGCATCCCAAAATACAGAGGCCAAAATCTTCCCAGCCGACTGTTTGGTTGGTTGGTCTTTAGTCGCTTCCGCTGCTAAACCCACTCAGCTGCTGTCTACTGCCGATTTAATTCCAGTGTGTAATGGTGGATCCATGTTTCATCCATTGTCACATATCGCATGAAAAAGTCCTTTTTATTACGCAGATCCAAACAGCGCTCAGAATCATCAACACGTTGTTGTTTTTGGTCCACTGTGAGTAAACGCGGTTCCCATTGCGAACAGAGCTTTCTCATTCCCAAACGTTCGTACAAAATATGACCAACAAGTTCTTTTGATATCTTTAGGGTGTCAGCTATCTCACGCAATTTCACTTTACGGTCATCTAAAACAATTTTGAGGATATTTTTGATATTTTCCGGTGTAACCACCTCATTTGGGCGTCCAGAGATTTCCACATAATTTGTCTCTGTACAACCGCGTTTAAATTTGGAAATGGAAATTTGCGTCGTGGCTGAGTTCCAACCCTAAATTCGGAGTGGTAAAAAACAAAAAGAAAAATAATATATTTTCTTGTGTTCTATTTACTAAAATAATATGATTACAGACTTAACATAATAGAATTAAAATTAAACATTAATAACGTACCGTAACTTCAACAATGCAAATCAACAATCAAAAAAAAATAGTCATAATTTTAATGGGAGGGATGTACTTGATGGATTGACAGCAAATTATCAATATTTGGTTTCAGTTTTGTAAGGAATAACCGTAAATCTCCCCGTTCTGTGTTGTTCAATCTGCTCCTTTTTTTTGTTAATAGGTTTGTAACGACACTAAAACTTTTTTCGACAAGGTATGACGAGGGCAACGCTATCAAAAGTTTTCTCGCAATTTCCCACAGCCCAGGACATTTTTCGGGTATTTCTGCCTGCAGCCAAAATGTTTGATAGCCTTTTCCAAATTTCACCTTCACCTCCTCATTGGTGCTAAGCTCGAGTAGCTCCTCTTGTAATACCACATTCGCCACTTCCGTTTCATCAAATGGATTTATGATCCATGGTGGTATTTCCATCGTCAGAATATCTTGAAATCTATTTTTGAAGTCATCATGCAGGGCATTTAAATGTTGTACGTATGTCTGAATATCCTCATCAAGACATTCTACCTGTGACAAGTTTGGAAACTGGGAGAATTCGCGCCGACTAATATTTTGCTTTACAAATTTCAATTTTCCAAGAAAAGCCGAAATTACACCCTTTGTTTTTATTAAATTTAGGCTGTCCCCTTGTAACTGCAAGTTAATGTCATTAAATTTTTTGAACAAATCTGTCAAATACGCAATGTCTGCTTTCAATTGGATCAGGTTTTCTTTTAAATCTGAATCTTTACTTTCCAGAAACTCTAAAACTGATTCAAAAAGTGAGTAAAATCTTGTTAAACATGCACCTTTCGACAACCAGCGTACTTCAGTATGTAAGAGCAATCGTTGGAAGCCTTCATTATTTTCGTCGCACAATTGTGCAAATAAGCGGGTATTCAACGCATTGTTTCTTATTTTGTTAACTGCTTTAATCACAAATTGAAGCGATTGGTGCAATCTATCACTCAAATTTTTCGCTACCAGGTGTTGTCGGTGGATGACACAGTGAATTGCAGTTACTCCTGATATAATTCTTTTAAGATGGGGCCACGATATCGCCCGAAGATGGCAGCAGCTCCATCTGCTGCCACCGAAATAATGTTTGTAAAGGGAATCGATTTTTCCTTAAAAAAATCACTCAGGACATTAAATATTGATTCGCCTTTAGTGTCCCTCTGCAAAGTTCTCGCGAATAGCAGCTCTTCATGGATTTCTTCCTCCATAACAAATCGAACATATGCCAATAATAATGCTTCATTACCAGGTAAAGTTGACTCGTCCAGTTGAATAGAAAAATGGGTTGTTTGCAGATAATTACACAAGAAGCTTTCAATATCAGAGCTCATTTCATCAATACGTCTTTGTACAGTGTTGTTACTCAAAGGAATTCTTTTGAGTACGTCAAATGGAGGCTTGTGCAGAACAGTTTTTAAAACCTATTCAACAGCGGGTAAAATTAACTGTTCTCCGATGATGTGCGGTTTTCCAGATTTCGCTATAAGCAATGAAATATTGTAAGATGCCCGCAAGCCATCATCGTTACTTTGAGAGGTTGAAGCGAACATACTGTGCACGGTGGGTCTCTCTTCATATTTTTCCTTCAATGTTTGAAAATATTTTAAATCTTTACCTATTTTATCAGGATGACACCTTCTTAGATGATCTTCGAGCTTCGATGGTTTCATAGAGTCATTGCTCAAAACTTTGTTGCATAAAAGGCATATGGACAATCGTTTGTCTGCCTTTGATGGGAGAAAACCAAATTTCAAATAATCAACACTGTACTGTCGACATTTCTTCTTAGATTCAGCCATGTTTCTTATCATTTACCTACCTGTAAAGAAAAAAATGTTTGGTTTAGTAATCATAAGGCGACTTTAACAGGATATGGCTATTTTAACAGAAAAAAATAGGATTAATTAATTATTGCAATGAAAAAAACCAAAATGCCGGCGGCAAAACTGATTTTAATTATTAAAAGTAATAAACTGCTAAGACCCATATAGAGGTTTTCACAAAAACGGCTGAACCTATTTTAATGTAATATAAAATATTTTTTGATTAATTATATTTTGATACATTTCTGTAAATTCAAGAGAAAATACTTTTAAAGAATATTTTGACATCAAAACTCCGCGATTTTAATGATTTATTTATTACTTTGATGTACGTTACAAGTGGTATATAAAGACACGTACAATTTATGAAAATATTTTTAGTCATTTAGCATTAGCAACTACGAGGGCACTGAAATATGTACAAACATACAGGTCAATCATATATCTCTCCTATAGTGAATCACCACAGTCGGGTAAATAAATAATTTTATAATAAAAAGTACTAAAAGTTTAGTCTTTCTCGGCTTTCTGTTTCTGTTCTGTTTCTTAAAATACACTACTCAAAAAAATTAAGGGAGGTTTTAAAACAAGGAAATTAATGCTAAATAAACAGGCTATCTGATCCATATGCCGGCCTAACTGAAAAAAATTTTTTTCAAGCCCGTGAACCAAAAAAAAAGCAAAATATTTGCAATATTATTTTTTTCGCGCTATCTGTTAGGATTGCATGAGAACCGTAGCTCTAAAAAATGTTAGCCAAAAAATCTGAAAATTAGAATCTTAAAGCTTCAAAATGCTTTTTTTTAAAGTCTCAATACGACCATTTTTCACCGAAATACATCCTGTCAAAAATCACCGAAAAATTTGGAATTTTTTTTTGCTCCCTTAATTTTTTTTGAGTAGTGTATTATCTGCCTACATTAATAGGTAAAGCCAAGCCAACATTTTTGTTCTTTACTATCGAAACCAGATAAATTTTCGTGGACCCCCACTTACAACTTGTCAACCCCCATTTTTTTTTTCACGCCAACGTAGACCCTCGTCGAGTCTCCTATGAACCCCTGGGGGTCCACCTAAACCACTTTGGGAATCACTGCTTTACTTGAACGATATTTTTCCCATCAAAAAACAGTGTTTAATCAACACATAAAATTCGATTTTTTCCGTTGTTTTGAAAATATCAAAAGTAGTGTCACTAAAACCACTATAACTACTAAACTAATGGTTGAAATGTTATGAAATTTTGACACGTATCGTTTGAAAGTTGGTACTTCCTAAAAATCATATGAATTTTTTGAAAAGGGCGACATCCATGTATTAGACCAAAAACTTTTCAGCCTACGTATTATTTGTCATAATAATTCGTGTCATTTAATTTAGAAATTTAAAATGTACTGTCACAAAATAACGGACAACTCAATTGTACAATTGAACTTATTTAACAAGTTCTATGAAACTGGACAAATCCCTCTTGACTGGCTCAAGTCGACTTTCATCCCAATCCCTTCTTCTGCTCCTTTTTCTTTAAGTTAGATCGCGAGATCTGTTATTTAACCAATCAGCCGTTATTATTTTCTTGAGAAGTGGATTGCCAGCTGTCCTCCATCTTTTAGGTGGTCTTCCTAGTGAGCACGTACCGTGTGGTCTGCTTGTGAGTACAATGCGTGCTAGTCTGTTTTCGTCCATTCTATTGACATGCTTGTACCAGTATCTTCTTCGTTGCCTGCTCCATCTAACCACGTCCTCGACTCCGCATGTTCTTCTGATCTCCTCACTTCTGACTCTATCCCGCAACGTTTTTCCTGCTATTGCTCTCAGGGTCTTCATCTCCGTTGTTTTCATTATCCTCTTTGTTTTCACTGTATCAGCTCTTGTTTCTACTCCATAAGTCGGGATAGGCCTTATACATGTTTTATATATTTTTATTTGGCTTTCGATTCGCATGTACTTATTATGCCATATTATGTCTCTAAGGCTACCTGTTATTGCTGCATCCCAATCCCTAAAAAGTCAAAATCAGTGAAATATGACGATTATCGCTTAATAAGTTTAATATCTCACGTTCTCAAGATATTCCTGAGGATCTTCCATACTAGAATACATCTAAGATGTAAAGCAGAAATAGATAACACACAATTGGGTTTCCGAACGGACGTGGGTACACGGGAAGTTTTATTTTCATTAAATGTACTGGTCCAACGTTGTAAAGATATAAATGTAGATGTATATACATGTTTTATAGATTACAATAAAGCTTTCGACTGTATGATGCACGAAAAATTAACAATTCTAGAAACTACAAATATAGACAAAATAGATCTAAATATTCTTAAAAATCTGTACTAAAATCAATCGGTGAAAGTTAAAATTGGGCTGGAAAGCATAAAAATAACCCAAGATGTAAGACAGGGATGCATTCTCTCACCACTTCTGTTCATTCTTTATTCTAATACTGCGTTTAATGAGGCCATCTATGAATCCATTGAAGGAATAACAGTTAATGGGAGTACACTGAACAACATATGGTATGCTGATGATACTGTTCTATTAGCAAATAATATCAAAGATCTCCAGCGACTGATCAATCGAGTCGTAACAGCCAGCGAAAGGTTTGGATTAACTATGAATATAGAAACAACCAAGTGGATGGTAATAACAAATAAAAATATACCACCAGATTTCCTCTAGCATTTTTGTATCCACTCTACATTCAGTTTACTCATGTACAACTGATTATGTAAAATTTTGCCAACTTGTCTTTACGATTTTTTGCTTCGTATTCCATCGATCTCAAATCAGGATCATCTGGAAGCCAACTGACCTCACATTTTTTTAAGAAATTAATTTAATCGGGAAAATTTCTCGAACGACTGGTAAAGATGTATGTGAAATGTGTAACGTTGCCCATCCTGCTGAAGCCAAGTTCTTTAGTTATTACCCTCAAACTTCTGTAAAGCGAGTATGAAGAAGTTGTCAGTCATCACCATACATCACTGCGAATTAACAGTTATTCCATTTGCTGACATTACAATCCCAACTCTTGATTTTTTAGGTATTAGAAGGTCGCGATTTTCGGCAACTGGCACTCGAGCGCATTTCACGTATGCATCGCCTATTCGTCCCCCTGTCTGAACTTTACCTAAAGTCCAACCAGTTTCATCAAACTTCTGCACCCATTTTATCAATTGAACACTCTATAGCAATAAATTTCCGAGACAACATGGCTAACAATGTTTAAACTTGAGACACCTGGTATTATGTAATTTATAAAAGTGTTACACTGATAAATAAAAAGCAGTTTGAAGACTAAGATTACGAAGTACAAATCGCATGTTATTATCTCATTAAAAAGTACGTCGGTTAATGCAAATACTCACAAATATCTGCGTTTTAAACACCATGAATGAACAGTTATGCGAAACGAGTTCCCTGATCGTTTCTGTAACTTTGTTCTATATGACTACCTTTTAAAACTGTGGGAGATTGGATTTATATTATATGTAAATAAGTAAATCCCGGCACTTTTGGAGACATCGCATAAAAACTACGTGGGAGATGCATGTTTGATAATCTGATAGCTTTTTGTCGTGAGCGTGTTCCCAGTTAGTTAAAACGCTGTGAGCAAATGCGGTATCCATTTCGAGTTTCTCATGCCCAAATGTTCATGTAGAATATGACTAACACGTTTTTTTGATATCTTTAGAGCGTCATATATCTCACGCAATTTCACTTTACGGTCATCCAAAACAATTTTGTGGAATCTTTTAATGTTTTCCGGTGTAACCACCTCATTTGGGCGTCCAGAGCGTTCAACGTCATTTGTATCTATACGACGCGTTTAAATTCAGCATACCAGTAGATGATGAGCGATTTTCCAGGGACAGAATCCCTGTAACACTTATCAGGCGATTGCTTCACTTGAACGGTATTTTTTCCCGTCAAAAACAGTATTTAAACAACACACGAAATTCGATTTTTTCCATTGTTTTGAAAATATCAAAAGTATTGTCACTAAAACCACTGTAACTGGTAAACTAATCATCGAAATATCATGAAATTTTGACACGTATCGTTTGAAGGTTGGTACTTCCTAAAAATCATATGGATTTTTGCAAAGGGCGACATCTATACGTCAGACCAAAAGCTTTTCAGCCTACGTGTTATAAGTGTTCCTGGGTTATAAAGAAATCCCAGTATTTACCTTGCAAACACGTAGTTCTAAAATAAGTACTGAATTTGAGTTTGTCAAGTAAACAGAAAGTAAATTTCTATATGAATAAAATCATACAACGTATGGACTTTTTCTAACATGAGTGAAACAGATTAGAAGATTTCCTGCTGATCTTGGCATACGAAAGCCATAATAATATGGTCACTGATAATATTAAATTCTTCGAGATATTTTTATGCCGATTGATTTCCCATAAAATTTAATATTACTGAAACCAGTGGAACACTTAGTAGTTGTTTGGAATTATGTTTTTGCTCTTTTTAACTATCATCTGAGCTCGAACAGATTTCCAGTAAGAAGGAAATATTCCTATTTTCTAGGATAGAGAGAAAACTGCTGTTAGTTCAAGCTACACATCAACGTCAGAAGTTCATATTTATACAATGGAGAGCAAAAAAAAATCGACTCAAACTATTTGGCTTCATTTAACACGGATCCTAGAATTTAGTGTTCATATATTTTTACGGATTTTAGTATCATTTGAAAGCCCATTCCATCCTCTTTCTAATGATACGAAATTCCATAGCATACCTCATGCCTTTTACTGATTAAAATGGTTCAAAGGGAACAAGGATTGAAAATAGGGGTAAGAGAAATGAAAAAATTAAACAAATTTTTAGTTACCTGGTCTCTTCGAAGTTAGGTTGGCTTCTTTAAGTCTGACTGTCCAATGACTGACAGCCCGACCACCAAGTTGTCGGAGTTCAACGCCGGTAAAATTCAATTGACACCCCGACCACGAACTTGGAGTTCAATGCCGGTAAAATTCAATCAATTGGAAAGAATAGAAAATCAGCATTCTAATGATACCAAAAATAATATTACTGTTTGAAAATTAAAATCAATTAGATCAAAAATTAAATGAATTTAACTACGACAACCTCCAACAGATGTATGACCACATAAAAGAATGCATTAAATAGGCGGCCCTAGAAGCATTAGGTAAAGAAGACAACGAGAATAAGAAACATAAAATTAGAATCTGTGAAAAAATCAAAGAATCTATAAAGGAGAAAAAAAAGACTATACGAAAAATGGCTGAATACAAAATCAGAAGAAGATCTACAGAAATATAAAGAGAAAAATGCAGAAACGAGGAGGATGATAAAGAAAGAAAATAACGAGAGATGTAGAACAGTATATAGGAGGAACTAGAAGCACAGAGTCATGGAGAATAATTAAAGCATTAAGGACCAACAATAGAGAAAAGATGTATATAGAGTATGTCCCAGAAAGCGAGTGGGAAGAATATTATAAGAAGCTGCTAACACAAGACATACAAGAATTCCAGCAAGAGAACCCTGAAGAAGAACTGAATAAGGAAAAAAAAGAGATAGAACTAAGCTATGAAGAAGTAAAGAAGACAATAAAAACACTCTAAAATATTAAATCTGCAGGGCCTGGGGATGTGGTAAATGAAATGATTAAGTACGGGTTTAATAAATTACATCGAATGCTGAGAAACATGTTCCACAGAGCGATAAATGGAGAAAAAATACCAGAGGAATGGTCAAAAGCCTATATATTATCTATATTTAAAAAGGGAGACCGCAGAAAATGCACAAACTATAGAGGCCTGAGCATAATATCGAGTATCGAGTATGGGACATTTGTATAGAAAAATTATTAAAAATATCATAGAGGAAAATATAAAAGGAAAAATTGGAGAAGACCAAGCAGGCTTTACGACAGGAAATTCATGTATAGACCACATATACACTATAAAACAAACAATGGAAAAAAACTGGCAAAGAATAGAGAAGTTCATTTAGCCTTCACAGACATAAGAAAGGCCTATGACTCGGTACCAAGACAAAGATTATGAAACGAAATGAAAGAAATAGGCATTGACAAAGAACTAATATACGCAGTAAAAGCTCTCTACGAAAACAACACAGTGAATATAAAAATAGGACATAAAATAGAAGAGACTCCAAACATCAAAAGGCCTATTACAAGGATGCTCTACATCTCCCACACTATTCAAAATATACCTCGAACAAACATTAAAACAATGGAAGCAAAAATGTAGTGGAATGGGAGTCCCATACGAGAAGATTACTTATATACTCTAAGTTTCGCAGATGACCAAGTAATCATAGCGCAAGATTAGGATGACCTCAGTTATATGGTAAGAAAACTGAAAGAAGAATACACTAAAGCAGGATTAGCAATAAACTTTGATAAATATATATATATATATATATATATATATATATATATATATATATATATATATATATATATATATATATATATATATATATATATATATATATATATATATATATATATATATATATATATATATATATATATATTTGGAATTACTGATATTTGAAATTAAGGAGATCAAATTAAATATATTTTTTAAGCTGGCTTGTGTCAAACATTTACTGTCAGGTACCGACTGCGACGCGTCACAAAATGATTTATTGACGGTACTGGTCTACTGAGAATCCCCACTGGATAATCGACAGTCATTCTCAACGATCACAAACGATAAACGTGTGGGCAGGGATTTGTGGACGTCATATCATCGGTCCCTTTTTTATCGATGGACAAGACAGCGGTATTTACAGTTACTCCAAGAGCAAGTTATTCAAATTTTTTCTCGATGACATACTCCTAACAGGAATATGTAGTATCAACAGGACGGAGCTCCTCCTCACTATGAAATCAATGTTCATAGATGTTTGGATGCGATTTTTCCTAATCGATGGATAGGCAGAAGTGCTGAAGAATGGCCTGCAAGAAGTCCCGACCTTACATTTTTTTTATGTGGTCATTTGGAAACCGAAATTTACCGAAGTCGACCTGAAACTGTGGAAGATTTACAACAAAGAATTCAGTAGGAAATAGCACGGATCACCCCGGATTCTCTGCAAAGCTCCGTTCAGGCTGTTTATGACAGATTAGGGCATTGCCTCGGAGTTAATGGTAGACATTTTGAGCAACTGTTATTTTAGAAATAAACCTAGAGTAGTTATTAATAGTTTTTTTGCTTTTTTTTTTAATTTCAAATGACAATAATTCCAAAACAGTTTAATTTAGACATATGGTATATTAGATAAATTTTCAGACTCAAAAATAAAATAATATACAGGGCTTTCCATTAAAAAAAATCGAAATGGCGTAGTTTCTTCGAACTGACAATTTAAAACATTTTATTGCAACGTCAGCATCTGCGCCATATAACATCCTATAACTTTTATTTGAACATTTTTTTGATACACTGATTAATAAATGCTGATACACTGTTTAATAAATTATTCTATACATATGACGCACCCCGTATATATATATATATATATATATATATATATATATATATATATATATATATATATATATATATATATACCATGTGTACAAGTATGAAATGCGGATTTTTTTTTCTAAAAATACATGTTAAATTCGAAAGAATGATAAAAAGTGCTTTATTCAAAGTATGCTCCATCGCTTGGTATACATTTTTTCCATCTTTCGGGCAATTTGTGAATACCACGCCAGTAAAAATCTTCCCCTTTTGCTGCGAACTATTCATCGAGCCATTTTTTCACATCTTCGTACGAACCAAAGCGCTGCTCATCAACTGCGTGACCCATCGATGCAAACAAGTGGTAATCGGAAGGAGCCAAGTCTGGTGAGTAAGCCGCATGGGGTAGAACCTCCTAGCTGAGTGTTTCCAACGTGTCGCGAACTGGTTTTGCCATATGTGATGGAGCATTGTCATGAAGAAATATGACTTTGTGTTGCCTCTTTCGGTATTCTGGCCTTTTTTCAAGCAGCGAACGATTCAAATCGGTCAATTGTTGTTGGTAACGTTCAGTATTAACCGTTTCCCCAGGTTTTCACAGCTCATAATAGAGCACGCCCCTCTGGTCCCACCAAACACAGAGTATCGTATTTCTGCCAAAGCAATTCGGTCTTGCGGTCGATGTGGATGATGCGCCTGGGTCTACCCATGATTTTTTGTGCTAGGAATTCTCAAAATAAATCCACTTTTCGTCCCCTGTAACTACACGATGCAAAAACGACTTCTTTTTTTACCGAGCGAGCAAAATGTCACACGTGTTTTTGCGCTTTTCCATTTGCCTGTCGTTCAACTCATGTGGTACCCATCTACCGGTTTTCTGAATCTTTCCCATCTCTCGTAGCCGATTAGAAACAGCTTGTTGACTAACGCCCAATTGCTCAGCGAGTTGTTTTTCTGTTTGCGAATCATCTTCGTCCAACAATGCTTGCAATTCCACATCTTTGTATTTTTTTGGCGGTTTTCTACGTTCCTTGTCTGCAACATCGAAGTCACCACTTTTGAAACGCCGAAACCATCGTTCACACGTATCTTGCTGTGGAGCATGTTCGCCATAAGCTTCTTAAAGTAATCGGTATGATTCAACAGCAGCTTTCTTCAAATGAAAGCAAAAAATTAATGCTGTCCGCGAATGCTCTTTGTTCGGTATAAATTTCGACATATTGAACACAACACTATGCACACACTTTTCCAATTTATCGCTCGTGCGCGTCTGACACTTGTTGATAACACAACAAAATGGCGGAGTGTGTCAAATCTTTATAGTATAAACTGCATTGGTGCACCATCTGTTGTCTGAAATCCGCATTTCATACTTGTACACCTGGTATATATATATATATATATATATATATATATATATATATATATATATATATATATATATATATATTTCATTTATTTATTATTGCTACTGGTACAAATAAAATTCTTTGTTAGTAATTTTAATAACTTATCGTCCAGAAATTTCTTTATAAATTTATTTCGATACAACTTGCTCCTAGCTTTTAATACATAAACAACCCATTTATTATAAAGAATTTTATGGCTAATTTACCAAGGAATGAATGTGGAAAAAAGTTAATTAGCTGAATCGCACAATTTCTAGTAATTAGAGATTAAAAAGCGTATCGAAATTAATTAATAACATCTTTTTTATTACATTCCTTACTCTTTGTTCTACAATTATTGTTGCCGCAAATAATGGACAGTGTGTTAATTGACTATATGGGGATATTAACAGCTCGGTCATCTGATTTAAGCGAATCACTGCCAAGCATATATAGTATGTTGTAGATAAACCGGGACAATTTAGGAATATTCCCATCTTTTATTGGAGTCGATTATGGGTGTAAACGAATCGAAAATGCGTAAAATTGTCGAAGAGGTATATTTAAAGTTCTGAACAATATAATGAACCCGCGAATAAAAGATATTGCGAGGGGAACGCCATATGAATTCCAGCAGGACGGTACACCGGCTCACATGAGCCACTTGGTCCAGAACTGGCTCTCAGACAACTTTGACATGTTTTGGTCCAAGAAATTCTCGCCTCCTAATAGTCCAGATTTGAATCCCTTGAACTACTACGTATGGAGCGTAGCTGAAAGGGTCACAAACAAGTTTCAGCATCCCATTGTGATATCACCAATGACCGTTATTGAGGCAGTATTCGCCAATATGAAAAATGCAAAATTACAGAGGGCGTGCCGGCACTTCAGATCATAGATGCCCTAAATGCCATGTGAAAAGATTTTTATTCAAATTTCATTTTTCATTAAAATACATGCCCTTAAAAAATTGGTTTGATTTGTCTGGATTATGGTGACGCACTCTGTATAATAAATGTATTTATCAACTTATTGTTTTGCTACAACTATTACAAAATTAAATTTTTTTATGTGGCGCCTTATATTAACGTATTATCTTCAGTCTAATGACGTCTTTTATTATCGATCTCAAATACCTATTTTTGTATAAAATATTTTAGCTGAAGCTGAAGTGGACAGTACTACACCTACCTATCCCATTCCTTACTAAGTGTCACGGATATTATAGACAAGTCGCCAGGGGTTTTGTGCTCTCATTAAATGTTAACAGGTTACATTTTGGCACACAGGTAGTTTTTAGGACGTAGAATAAGATAAAAAAAAGTTTGCTAAAGTTTGATACATATTGGTAAATAAGCGCATAGGAATGGGGTTCGGGGAGTTAAAACATATCCTGGAGCCGACATCGAGTCTTACCATGTCCTTCTGACCGGCATAATTAACATCAAACTGAAGCATATTCAAATTGCAAAAAATGTAAGGCCCAACTTTCGACTGCTGAGGAACCCAGAAATTCGATCGCAAATAACCGAAACACTCAACCAAGAAATAAGTCAAGCAATTTCAGTAGGCCACTTGCTATCAGTCAAAGCCACATTGGAGTCATTTAAAAATGTCTGTGTCAAAGTTCAAAACGAAAAACTTAATATGCCAACAAAGACAGCGAAAAGAGAATGGATGACCCAGGAAGTATTGGAACTTATGGATGAAAGAGAACTGTATAAAAACGATAACAAAACTAAATATAAAGAGATCAGTAAACAGATTCGAAAGCTTATAAGGAAGGATAAAGAAAAGTGGATGGAAGAACAATGTCAGGAAATGGAAGAATTACAGCTAAAGCATGACTGTCTCAGTATGTATAAAAAAGTTAAAGAAGTTACCTGTCAAAACAGTACACGAACACCAACATATTTAATAAACGATAGTAAACAGATATTAACCGAACAAAAAGAGCTAGAAGAAGAATGTGCTCGATACATTAAAAATACGTTTAATAACGACAGAGAATTACTAGAACCCATTACGGACGGAATTTCTTTAAATATTCTCCCAGCAGAAGTTAGGGATGCAATAAAACATGCAAAAACTGGAAAGACTCCTATGCGGAGATGTTTCAACTTTTAAATGAAGAAAATATTTCTATCTTGTGCGGCTGCATAAATTCCATCTACAGTACAGGAACTATACCAAAGGATAGGCTTAAGTCTATGTTCATACCATTACCTAAAAAGCCAAATGCGAACAGATGTGAACAGTACCGTCTTATAAGCCTACTGAGCCACGCTTTGAAAGTAATGCTTAAGATCATTCACCATAGAATACGCAATAAATGCGAACAAGATGTTAGCTAAGAGCAACTCGGATTTAGACAAGAATTTGGAACTCGAGAAGCACTTTTCGGGCTGAGTGTATTTTTACAGAAATGTAGAGATCAAAGGAAAGACGTTTACTTGTATTTTATCGACTACGAAAAAGCATTTGACCGAGTCAAACATCCACAATTAATACAAATGCTTCAAAATATGGGCCTTGACGAAAATGACATCAGATTCATTACTCACCTATATTGGGATCAGGTGGCGACAATACGAGTAAATAGCAGAGAGACTGAGGCAATAGGAATAAAAAGAGGCGTTCGTTCGGGATGTGTTCTTTCCCCGCTTCTGTTTAATCTATACTCTGAGCACATATTCCAGAAGGCCTTAGAGAATGCCACAGATGGTATCAAAGTTAATGGCAAAATCATTAACAACCTAAGGTACGCTGATGATACCGTTATTATAGCAGATGGACTTCAGCATCTTATGAACAATATATCTAGGGAAGGCGATATTTTAGGCATGAAAGTAAACGTTAATAAAACGAAAGTAATGGTCATTTCAAGAACACCCGGGTTGCAAACAGATATTCGTGTTTACGATCAATTGATAGAACAAGTAAACAAATTTAAATACCTAGGGTGTTGGGTAACTAATGATTTGAATCGTGAAGTTGAGGTATGAGTTCGCATTGGAATGGCTAGAGCAGCTTTTCTCAAAATGAGAGAAAATCGTTTACCATTTCGGTATTAATCTTAGAAATGTTATTAGAGGAATGACCCAGTGTATAAACACAGTTGCTCTTGCGTATTACCAAGGGATGTCTTTTGAAATAATACATATGAAATCTTCTTAATTAGGGTTAAATATTATTTTTACTAAGTGTGTAGTGTATTATCAATTATTCTTTTGATTTGTTATCAGATTAATTGTTCCTAAAATTTGAAAAATTATAATTGTTGCAGAAAATCCAGTGGTAGATAACACCGCAACAATGCGCATGTACTTCTACATGCTCCCACGAGTCATACGTTACAGTATATTAGGTGATGTCTATAACAACCTACATACATATATATATATATATATATATATATATATATATATATATATATATATATATATATATATATATATATCCATCCATATCGTTTCGGCCTATCCTGCAGATTCTAAAATCCTTTTCAACTAGGCCAGGAACGGAGGTTTTTCCATACAGTAAATGCTGACAGCTAACACGGCCATCCTGCGAAGGAGCGTCTTAGTGACACACACACAGACTTAACCCTTTCTTTGGATACTCGTTATCGTTTTGTAAAGGTCTATATATATCCAGTGCTTTTATATGGAGTTGAGGCCTGGACCTTGGGAGTACTATCAATGAATCGTTTGGAGTCTTTCGAATTATGGGTCATGCGCAGAATATTGAAGATCTCTTGGACAGAGCGTCTTACTAATGAAGATGTACTTCGTCAAGTGGGTAGAGAAAGAGAACTATTGTCATTTATTAAAAGACAAAAAACTCGTTACTTAGGACATATTTATAGGGGTCCACGTTACTCACTGCTCCGGTTGTTGATGGAAGGGAAAATTGAAGGGAAAAGAGGTGTGGGTCGTCGAAAATGTTCCTGGCTGCAGAATATACAAGATTGTAGAGGTCTGGATACCACACTTTATTAAGAATTGCCCAGGATAGGGAGGGATTCGCCGTGATCACAGCCCAACTTCAGTAATGGAGATGGCGCTATAAGAAGAAGAAGAAAGTTTGATATACGCTAAGCCCACAAAATCCTAAATAAAATCAAAAATCCGGTTTTTCAGTAATATCTCGAAAAATAAAAAAGATATCGTGAGAGAGCGGGAAATTTTACAAAAAAAGTATATAGAATTTATTTTATTAGCGTGAGAATTTATTAAAAATTCGAATAGGTGATTCAAAAAGTGTAGCACGCCAAATAGGTTAATTCGAAAGTCTACGAACACCGCTCGAAAGTTAATCGATATTACTTGTTTTCAGAGTGTAAAAAGAAATTAAAAGATAGCTTTTTGAAGAGGAGAACTTCAGTTCCGATGATACTAATAGTTTTATTTTTGTTACTTTACAATTTGTAAACTTAAAACGAAATTTTTGTTTGCATGATTTTAACGGGCATACAGTATTTCAAAGACAAATATTTAATAAAAAATACCTTAGAAAAAAAATCCTTGTGCAGATATTATTATTTATGCTCTACAAAATTTTAAAAGGTCCCTACATTGATTCTGTGTTATTTAAAAACGAGATTTTAAAATAGAAAAACCAGTGCGCCGCCAGCAATTTTGTGACCAGTTTGGACCTTCGTACAATTTTTTTTTAGAACAGTAAAAAGTATACGGTGACTATTAGAAACACATTATCATGCAAAACGAAGGTTTACACTTTTTTTATATTTTTGCTCTTAAAAAAGTTTTCTCATAAATCGTATTTCTTGCAAAAATCGAACAACTTAAACTTAAAATAACAAAACCGGTCAAGTGCAAGTTGAACTTGCACAATTAGTGTTCCGTACGTTGATTGCTTTTAAAATAAAAAAAAATTGTTACGGTGGTATAAAATGATTAGAGACTTCACAAAGCACACCCCAACGGAGTTTTCAACAAAATTTGTTTCCAGTCTTTACTGAATACTGATGACCTTCAAATTTTTGTTTTTTTTAATATATCAAATAAATTATTAAAGGTAATGCATTCGTGATAATTTTCGTTCAATCTACACCTCGTGAAGAATATTCCAGAATTCCAGTACTTTTCGAGATAAGGTGGGGGACAGCGATTTTTCGCGATTTTTTAAAAATAATACGAAGAAAAGTGAGCCCAAGTATTACATTATATATATATTTTTTATTTGTATTTTCACAAGCTTTCATTTGACACCACACTCGATGACCTAGTAAAAAATTTTTTTTCAATTCCAATTTCACCCCCCTAAAACTAACCCCTTAAGTCAAAATTTAACTTTCAAAACTACACGGCTCTGATGAAGCCATCAATTCCTATATTATTACCAAATTTCAACTTTCTATGACAAATAGTTTCGGAGAAAATCGGGTGTGACAGACAGACAGAGAGACGGACAGAGACAGACACCGATGTCATCTTATAAGTGTTCCGTACGGAACACTAAAAAATATTTAAAGGTGGAAAATGAAAGATACAAGTCTAAGCTTTAAGTATAAATTATTTATATTTCATCTAAACCTCTCTCTCTCTATTCGTTTCCTCAGTCTTGAGGGTCGTGATCTCTCTGGAATGACTTCACTGTTCTGTTCACTATTTCTCTCCATTTCTCTCGATCTTCTGCCAAGTGCAACGATAGATGGAGTGGTTGATCCATAACTTGTTTTATTTGATCTGACCATCTTGTTGGCGAACGGCCTCTACTCCCCATTATTATTAGCCGGTCTACATTATTGCCTGGCCTTCTAGCTACATGTCCAAAATACCGAAGAATTCTTTTCATGCATAGTGATGATAACCTTACAGTTACATTTAGTTCATTCAGTATAGATTGATTAGTTCTTCTGGCGGTCCAGGATATTCTCAACATCCTCCTATAGCACCACATTTCAAAGGAATCAATAGATTTACGTTCCTTTACTCTAAGTGTCCAGGATTCTACACCATATGAAAATATTGGAAATACTAAGGTCTGTACGAGATTTAATTTCGTTCCTTTAGTTATGTACGGACTTTTCCATATCTTAGTAAGTCTCGTCATAGCATTTCTTGCTAGGGATATTCTTCTTTTTATTTCATTCTCGCATCCTCCCATACTACTTACGAATGATCCTAGATATACAAAGGTTGTTACTCTCTCAATGCCATTGAGTAAGTCGGATCTTACTATTTGGTCAGACTTATCGACTATCATCAGCTTCGTTTTGTCCCTATTTATGGTCAGACCTAGTTTCTCACTTTCTTGCTCTATCCGATTTAAAAGTGTAGCCATCTCTTCCTCAGTCGCTGCAAATATGGTGGTATCATCAGCGTAACGCAAGTTGTTTATTCGCTCACCTCCTATTAGGATTCCACCATCCCATTCATTCAACGCATTTCTCATTATAAATTCACCATAAACATTAAACAATGTAGGAGACAGAACACAGCCCTGTCTTACACCTCGGCGAGGATGAAACTGATCGGATATTGTATTGTCTATTCTCACCACTGCAGTGCTGTCCAAGTAGAGGTTTTTAATCAGTTTAATCAGATGATAAGGAACACCCATTTGCTCTAGTACCTCCCAAAGCTTTTTCCAGTTGACAAAATCAAAAGCCTTATTATAGTCTATGAAGCACATTACCATAGACACATTATACTCTCTACATTTCTCTATCAATTGTCTTATGTTAACAATCTGATTTCTTGTGCCTCGTCCTTTAACGAATCCCGCTTGTTCTCTAGAGATTTGTTGGTCAACATAATATCTTAAACGATTATTTATGATATGTAGCATTACCTTACTTGGATGTGATAATAGAGATAATGTACGATAATTGCTACATTTACGGGTAGAGCCTTTCTTATGTAGTGGTATTATTATAGAGGTCGTCCAATCTTTCGGCCATATTCCAGTTTTCCAGATGTTATTACATATTTTATAGATCATCCCCACTGTGTCATGATCTAGTTCCTTAAGAATATCTCCCGTGATGTCATCGTAGCCAGGTGCCTTATTGCTTTTCAGTTTCTTAACAGCATCCTCTACTTCACTCCTCATTATTTCAGGTTCTTGCTGCGTGGTATTGATCTGTTGGTGTATGTATTGTTCTTGTGCATCATAATAAAGATCTTCACAATATTCTCTCCATCTGTCTATTATTCTTTCTTTCTCTGTAAGCAGTGTTCCATTTTTATCCTCGATTGCCCAAGTTTTAGGTTTAAAATCCTTATCTATTCTTTAATTTTTTTAAAGAGATCTTTAACTTGATTTTTCTCTGCATATGCTTGTACTTCTTTACATTGGTTATTGAGATATGTATTCTTATCTTGTCTGCAGTTCTTCTGTATAAGTCGGTTTAAATCTTGGTACTCTTTTATCTGCTGATCATCGTTTAGTCCAGTCTTCTTTACGTTTTTCCTATGCTCTATAAGTTGCCATGTTTCTGCAGACATCCAAGATTTTTTAATACATTTTCTTACTCTTCGGGATGCTATTTCTTCGTGGGCATCTTTTATCGATGTTTTCACTTTGTTCCACATCTCTTCATTATTTCCAGGATCTTCATTATATTGGATATTTTGGATATTTTTATTTACTAGTTCCGTAAATTGTTGTTTTTTCTGGAGGATATATCTTCATTCGTTGCACCTTTATATTTTTTTGAGAAGCTTTGAGTTTAATACAAAGAACTGTAACTAGAAGTTGATGGTTGGAATTACAGTCTGCTCCTGGGTAAGTTCTCGTGTCCAGTATAGATGATTTCCACCTTTGGCTTATCATTATATAATCTATTTGATTTCTGTATCGATCTCCTGGAGATTTCCAAGTATAAAGACGGCGGATATGATGTTTGAACAGGGTATTGATGATAGCCAGTTTATTTTGTATACAAAAGTTGATCAATTTCTCACCTCTAACATTTCTCTTCCCCATTCCATACAGCCCAATAATATGTCTTAGATGGTCATCATTCCTTGTTTCCCCAATTTTCGCATTTAGATCTCCTACAAGCAAGGTAATTTCTCTTGATGGGATTTTTCGCATTGTTTCTTGCAGTTTTAGATAAAATTCATCTATCGCATTATCATCTGCTGCTGCTGTAGGGGCATGCACTTGAATTATATTGAGTCTAACCGGTTTAGTGTCAAGTTTTATGGTGATTATTCTCTCTGTAGCACCTGAGTAAGACAAAACTAAGTTATCAAGTCTCGAAGGTACAATAAAAGCAACACCACTATAATTTTGTTCTTTCTGCCCAGCAAAGTATACTGTGTTAACATGTGACGTGGTGAAATGACCTCCATCTTCACCTTTCCAGTGTGTTTCACTCAGTCCCAAGATATCTATATTGTGTTCTTCCATTTCTTTTTCCACCACGGCCAGTTTTCCCGGTTCCAGTAACCCTGTCACATTCCATGTGACTATTCGATGTTTCGTTCTAAGTTTAAAGTATGGATCTTTAGATATTCCAGTCGCCTTTTTTCCATATACCGCCTGGTCTCCTACGGACATATGGCCGGTAGCACATTTCACACCATGAGGCCCGGAAACCTCCCGGCGCCGATCGCTAGTCGGGTCGCCTGGCTCCAAATCCAAATATCCAGGTACAAATAATAATAATAATCGAAGGGGGGTCCCACCACCCACTCTACCTCCAGTCCTTTAAGAATACCCCCATTTATACATTAATCAAAAGAAAATTACGCCCATCAATTATTTTCCTGTTTCCATATTCATTCATTCAGATCTTATAAGAGATGCCTTCCCTATTTTTGGGTCAATACCCATCCAGGTACAAGTACAGTTATCGAAAACACAAAAATCCGAGAAAAAATGCGTACGTAGCGCTATCAGCCCGATCTGTTTCAGTTATCTGTGTGACGCCGACACTCACGTCATATTGTTAAATAAACTTTTAAATGAAAAATACTTAAGTGTAAATTAAGTGTTGGTTGCTGTTTAATGAAGTGAACTATTTTTAACTGTTGTTTTTAAGTATGCTACATTTTACGCTTCTACATTTTTTAAAAATTATCAATGAAGTAATAATAAATTAATAATGTTATTACAATAAATAAATATAGACTTTTAAGTGAATCTCTAATCAGCACCCCAAAAAAAACCCTAAGTAGACATTTAAAAAAAAAAATGGAAAATTAAATGAATTACGTACCCCTTAATAGCCAATATTACAATCTTAAGTGGTATACAGAAACGTTAATTTAATCATAAATGAGGTTGGAAATATGATGGAAGTATGACCTCTACTACAACTGAAGAGATTGAACCATTTTATTTTAAGTATTTTTTTAAATTAGGGTAAAACAAAAAAAAATAACACTGGTCTACAATTTTTTTTTTCTTTCACAAGGGCTAAATTAACGGAATATACATATTTATCTTTTCCATACTGAGTTTAAATATGTTCTCAGATTTTATCCATCAGGCAGGATTTTTTTCGTAGCACGTGTTTAAAGTTTTAAAATAATTAGTACTTACACAACACTGAATAATAAATACACGGATAATTTTGTCTAGCCTAAAAAGTTTTATATTATGATGTTGGGTCATATTTTGCCTTCGGGATGTCTCTTTTCATGGTCCAGCAGTAGTCGGCCAGCATACTGGGACTCCATTTGCCTTGGTACCTCTTTTCCATAGTAGAAATCTGCTGATGAAAACGCTCATCATGCTCATCAGAGACATCCCCAAGATTTTCAGGGAAGAAGTCTAGGTGGGAGTCCAATAAGTGAATTTTTAAGGACCTGTTGCAGCCTATTTCTTGTATGAAGTCAGAAGATCACTGACTATTGCACTATAGTTTTCTTCTTTATTACTGCCAAAAAATCCACAACAGTTATTTTTGAATGATTTCCACGCTATTTTTTCCGGTGGATGTAACAGTTCCTCAAAATTTTCAACATCCGATATTAATGACCTTATTTGGGGCCCTAAAAAAATTCCTTCCTTCAATTTTGCATCACTTATTTTAGGAAATTTAGAATTCAAATACATAAATGCAACAGAACCTTCATCCATTTTTTTTTACAAGATTTTTTAAAAGCCCCAGTTTAATGTGCAGGGGAGATAAATCCACCTTTTCGGGGTCCTCTAATGGGGTATTTGATACATTTTTATGCCCAGGAATAAGAGATTCACATGTAGGACATTGTTTCCTTATGTAGTGAGACTCCTTATCCCTGCTATACTATTCACACAAGAAACAGCTGAATCATTCTCAATCAGTTATGGCTTAACTCAGCTTATTGACGAACCAACACGGATCCCTGATCGAGACGGGGAGTTCGCCAGTCTTCTTGATCTGTTTTTAACCACCAATCCGGAGATTTACACGGTCACCGTAAATCCGCCGTTAGGTTCTTCCGACCATAAACTGCTTTCGACATCGAGTATCCTGCCAATCAGTGACAGAGAGGCGCCTAGGCCGCGCAAGATTTGGCACTACAAATCTGCTAAATGGGAAGATCTTATGGAATATTTTCGAACTTTCCCTTGGATGGACATTTGTTTTCGATCCGATAACCCATCTGACTGCGCCAGGGAGGTCTCCGATGTTATTTTGGCTGGTATGGAAGCTTACATCCCTTTTTCGAAGAAATGCTCCTCCAACGGCAAGCCTTGGTTCGACCGAAAATGCAAAGAAGCTGTTGCTTCTAAACATATTGTCTATCGACAATGGCGTGAAAATCCTAACACCGTAAATCGTAACATCTTTGTTCATGCCCGGAACAGATGCAAGGGAATTATCGACGAAACCAAGGAGGCACACAATCAACGAATTAGAAACAAACTTCTCGCTTGTCCCAACAATTCCAGGTCCTTTTGGGCAGTCGCTAAGGCAGTTAGTCAAAATTTTACCAAATCCACTATACCACCACTCACACGGCCAGATAATTCCATTGCAACCACACCTGTTCAGAGAGCGAACTTGTTGGCTGAACTCTTTGCTTCACATTCTACTGTCGATTTCCAAGGAAAAACACCACCTACTATTCCCATATAGCAGTCAAGGATGCCCGATGTTGTCTTCAGACAGCGCATCATAAAGCGTATTTTAATGAAGCTAGACACCAAGAAGGCTTCTGGCGCTGACGGAATACCTGCCATAGTTCTCAAAAACTGTGCAAGGGAACTAACACCAGTTTTCTGTAGACTTTTTAACCTATCCTACAGAAAGGGAATATTTCCGTCCTGCTGGAAATGTGCCACGGTTCAGCCGATACCTAAAAAAGGTAAGAAGACCTTGCCAAATAACTACCGACCAGTTGCACTGCTTTCAATAATATCGAAAGTCATGGAAAAGGTTATCAATGAGCATCTTCTAAAATATCTCGAACGATTCAATATTATTAGCGATCACCAATATGGTTTTCGTAAACATAGATCAACAGGAGATCTTCTAACTTATGTAACACATGTTTGGAACAACACAATTGAACACTTTGGAGAATCTCGAGCGGTTGCTCTTGACATATCCAAGGCATTCGACCGTGTTTAGCACGATGGACTGTTGGCTAAGTTACGCTCTTATGGTATGTCTGAAAGGTTCTGTTTGTGGCTCTCATGTTTCCTCAGAGAGCGTTCTTTACGAGTGGCGGTCGACGGATTTCTTTCTAACACCCTCACTATCAACGCCGGTGTGCCCCAGGGGTCCATATTGTCTCCTACTCTCTTTCTCATTTATATTAACGATCTGCTGGAAAAGACCGGGAATCCAATCTATAGCTTTGCAGATGACAGTACGCTTGTCTCTTCATTCACCTTGAACGCTCGGACATCGGCTGCCCAGGCGAATATCCGCAGACAGCAGGAGGTCGTTCAACTTAACAAAGACCTGGAAGAAATTCTATCTTGGGGTGACAGTAACCAAGTGGAATTTAACGCTACAAAAACCCAAGCGGCAGTTTTTTCTAAAAAGTTAACGTTGCTGAACCCGACATAGTTATGTCGGGGCACTCCATTCCCCTAGCATCGTCGCTCAATTTGTTGGGCGTTAGTTTGGGAGCAAATATGTCTTGGCATAAACATGTTGCAGGCATAGCAAGGAGAGCTTCTCAAAAGTTGGGAATATTATTTAGAACCAGAAAGCTTTACACCCCACAGGAACTGTTAATTCTTTACAAAGCCCAAATGCGACCAACTATGGAATACTGCTCCCACGTTTGGGGCTCCGCTCCCAAACATACACTGCATTTGTTGGATTCTGTTCAGAGAAGAGCGGTCCGTCTGATTGGGGACCCGGAATTGACCGGCGGCCTTGATTCGCTGGAACATCGAAGAACGGTTGGAGACTTGAGTCTGTTCTACAAGTATTTTCATGGAAAGTGTTCGAAGGATGTAGCCCGCTTAATTCCTCCCAAAGCGGTGCATGTTAGAAATACACGTCGCGCTGGTGCTTCGCATCCGTATGAGGTTCAGCTTGTTACTCCGCGTACAACGCTTTTCAAGCAATCTTTTATATGGAGAGCGTCATCCCTTTGGAATGATTTGCCCAGCGCTGTGTTTCCCACCGAGTACAATTTGCAGCGATTCAAGAACAGCGTGAATCGCTTTTTCCGCACTCGTGCCGCTCCTGGAGCGCTTTAGGGACTTCCCTGCAGCACGTGTGCTAGACCCATAAAAAAAAAAAAAAAAAAAAAAAAAAAATTTCGTGTATCCAAGTTGCAAACCTAACAATAAAGCTATTACTTTCAAATCACCACAGACGTTCCAATTATATTTAGTATTCTGAATTTTTTCTAACAGCAATTTCATATTTTCATATGTCTATTTTATATCACTGGCATGTGCGACAGGTATTGATGGTAATTCATTCCCATTATGGAGTAGTACAGCCTTCAAACTGACTTTCGATGAGTCTACGAATAATCGCCACTCATCTGGCTAATGTTGATGTCCAAGAGCCTCCATTACTGCACAAACATCATTACAAAAAAATACATGGCCTTCTTTAGAGAAGTAGTCACTGAAATCACTATGGCGTCTATGATAAACGCATATCCTTGTATCTTTTTGGAGTAGATTCCAACCTTTGAGTCTGGAAGCTCAGCTGACTGTTCAGACAAATTTAAATCCCGTATAAGATCATTAAGATCTTCTTGAGATAAAAAGTGAGGTTCTGATGAACTACTTGCTTCAAATGTATGGTCACTTCTCTCGCTCTTTCCGTCTTCAGTATAAAGTGGGTCGGAGTCGAGATTATCACTTAAGGTCATGAAATCTTGAAACTTTGGTTCAGGATATTCTTCACTATGTGGCACACGTCTAATTGCAGATGCCAAATTGGGTAATTAACTATATACAGGGTGGCCCAAAATTATCGAAGGGGTTTGAGTTCATTATAACTTTTTATTTAAGACATAATTATAATTTTTTTTTTTTAAATACAGTATATTAATGGAGAATATTTTTAATGTAATTATGAAAAATTATATCTCGCAAGTGGTGGCCATTTTCTGCTTCGCATATTCGTGCTCTTTCCAAAACATTTTCCATAACCTTTCGCAAAACTTCAGGTGTTATGTTGTTGATTTCGTCGCGTATATTGTTTTTTAATTGCTGGATGGCTCTAGGCTTACTAATATAGACTTTTCCTTTTAAATAACCCCAAAGGAAAAAGTCTGGAGCGGTTAAATCCGGTGAACGCGGAGGCCAATTAAAATCGCGTGTACGCGAAATAATTCGTTCACCAAAGATGTCGCGTAAAAGAGCCATTGTGTCCCTCGCAGTGTGCGCTGTGGCTCCATCCTGTTGGAACCATACTTGTGGATGGTTTTCCACGGCTGGCCTTAAAAAATTTTCCAACATTGTCCGATATCGAACACCAGTGATGGAAACGGCGACACCGTGTTCATTTTCAAAAAAATATGGGCCAGTTATCCTTTCCGACGAAACACCGCACCAAACAGTACACTTAAGTGGGTGTAATTGTCGCTGTTGAACTACTCTTGGATTCTCCGTAGCCCATATCCTGCAATTTTGCCTATTAACGAATCCATTTAATTGGAAATGGGCTTCGTCGCTCATAATTAAATTATGAATAAAATCATGATTTTCTTCTGCTTTTTGCCGAAAATAAATTGCATAATCAAGTCGTTGCTGGTAATCTGTCGGTTTCAATTCTTGGACAAGCTGAATTTTGTATGGAAACATTCTTATTGTATGCAAAATTCTCTGCAGCGACTCTCGTGAGAGGCCAAGTTGTGTCGAACGTCTCCTGGTTGATGTTTCTCCATCTTCCCGAATTCTCTCCTGTACCCGTTCAATATTGTCACCCGTGTGCACCGTTCGTCGTCTGCCGGCACCAGGAAGGTTCCTTACTGCCCCTTGTTGTCGAAAATTTACAACCAGACGGTTTATTGTTGACTCTGAGGGTCCAACCCGCACATTAAAATAACGACGATATGCACGCTGAGTCAAAACAATGGACCGTTGATTTGAGAAATAAAGTTCAACGATTTGGGCACGTTGTTCAATTGTGTACTGTTCCATTTTAAATTCCCCAAGTCTTCTTTACAAAATACTGAAAAGAAATAAAAAACAAAATTATAATAAAAAAGTTATAAGGAATTCAAACCCCTTCGGTAATTTTGGGCCACCCTGTATATGATTTTGGACGTAATTCCTTTAATGTTAGTTAAGAAGAAATAACAGTCAGATAAATGGTGCTTCTGTTCCCTCCAAATCATAGGGACTGAAAACGGCATAAGATGAGTACCATTTTTCCAACCGGTGAGAAGCCTAACACATGATATACAGCATAAATTTGGGGCACAGTCTTTATCAAAATTACCAGCTTTACACCCAAAATAAAGCTCATAACATTTTTTCACAAGCGGTGTAAAATTTCGCCTCTGAGATTTGAAGGTCAGTTCACCACACACGTAGCAGAAATTGTTTGGTTGATTTACACACTTTCTTGGCATTTTGAAACGTTTATAAAAAAAAACTTACAAATAAAAGCAATAAACAGCACAAAAATAAGTAGGTACACGTGTTACCAAACTCACTACAATTACATTACTGGCTACTGGACATCTGGTTGCTATAAAAGTGCAATATTTGTATAAGATAGGACAGGTTTGAACATCATTAAGCCTGGACAGAGTTAAAACATGTTTCATCGTGGTTTCATGGTGCCAAATTATTCTAAATACAAATTCCCACTTCTATATTTACAAGAATTATAACAATGAAATCCTAATATAGAGAAGTATATTACACAAAAATGACTGTCACAAGAAAACTATGCCTGATAGAAGAAATCTGATAACATACTTGAATTCAGCATAAAAACTGAACTATGGTCTCTATTCAGTTTCCTTGTGAAAATAATCATGTTGACCAGTGTAATCTCTATACTATTATTTGTAAAATTTCCTGTTCTTTCACGTGATACTATTAGTTTTTAGATATCTTTTTTATTTTTCGAGATATTTGCGAAAAACCGAATTTTTCATTTTATTTTGTAGGCTTAGCGTACACTTTAGAGCAGCAAACTTTTTTTATGGTATTCTACATCTAAAGAACTACCTGTGTGCCAAAATGCAGCCTGTTAATAAGAGTTTTTCGTCAAAATTTGCCTCTTACGACTGGAGTATTACGGATATTACTAAACACAACAAAATAAAATTCTCACAATAAAGTCATTTAACTAATGATCAATGTCTAGAACTCTTTAAAATGATGAATATTATAGAATATCGCGTTGAAAACTATGTGAAAATTGTTAAGTACGAAACACAATAACGAAAAGAACAAGCCTTTTTAGTCTAAGAAACGTACAGGTAATTTAGGTTTTCTAGTTACGTATTAGACGAAGCATTATATGTTCATGTCGGTATCTAAACTAAAAAACACTCGATATATTGCATAAGAGCACAAAACCGGTTACCTTATACATAGCAATAAAGAATTTTGTTGAACGCAATTACTGGTTGCAATGAGAAAAAATTATTTATGGAGTACGCATTCATCTACTATATACCAGAGATTTTTGGGTTCCATGTAACTACTTTTCATCGACTACAGAATTTATTTGTTCGCAATTTTTTCCCGTATCATAGCAATTTTAAAGTATCATCTTTTGACTTTAAAACGAGGTATATTAAGGAATCCTACTTTAAATATGACTTTAAAATCAGATGTAGATGCAATGTCGTTCGGAAAGCAATATTTGAGGCACTGCACTACACGCAACTGAGACGCACAAAATGGTTTGGTGGCCAAGCAAGCTATCCCTCGTCGTCTGTAGAAAGTAGAAAGGATTCGCAAAGAGTCCAGATGGGTTCCCACGAGAGTTCAATTCCGAGAACAAAATCAGACACTATGATACTACTCTCTCTTTGTTCTCCAGGTTTAAAAAATATACTTGTTGCACAAAGTTGTTACTTGCGATGAAAAGTGGATATTGTACGATAATCCTAAAAGGTGAAAATAATGGATTTATTCAGGTGAGCTATCAAAGATCACCGCAAAACAGGCATTTGATCGATCAAAAGAACTTAATCCACTAGAAAGTGCTTCGACATAGCCAGATCCTCACTTCTGAATTCTACCAACAACAGCAAAATGTGATATACTTCAAGAAACATTTATTAGCAGTAGGGGAAGGACGATAATTCTTCTGTAAGATAACACCTAGTCTCATATAACCAAAAAGGGCTCTAAAACTCACATTTAGGCTACGTATTCTCCATACTTGGACACTTTGGATTACCATCTCTTCCGATTGCTATAACACGATTTGGCTGATTCTCAGTTCAAGTTAGTTAAACTAATAAAGAAGAACCTCGACGAAATCATCGCATCGATACAACTATCATAGTTCCGATCTCACATAGAATAGTTATCCGAGATATGACAAAAACGTATAGAAAGTGAAGGAGATTACTTTGAAAATTGAGCTGGTTTTAGTTTTTACATAAATAACAATCAAAATTGGTCTATAAAAGCGCAGAATTAATCGTAATTCTAATATTTCAACGTCTGTTTTAGGTGTATATACACGTATAGATATATTGTCTGGACAGATTTTTCATTATATTGGAAGAAAATTAGTTTAGAAGCAACGGAAATATCGGGAAAAAATTCTTAGAAAAATCGCTCTTCGAAATTTTTGAAATTCTTTACGTTTCAAGGTTCTTAGATTAAGAAAGTAAAAACTGGCCAAGCGCAAGTCGGACTTGGGCAATTAATGTTACGGTGATTGCTTTTAAAATAAAATAAAATCCTTACCTAGACTAAGTTAATTCGGTCCCTGACATGTATATATTCCTAAGATCCAATATGTGCATTCACGTTGTTTCTTAGTCAATAATATTTAATAGTTATAGCAGCTTAGCTACCTAAGAGCCAATAGATCAATCTAGCTCAATCTAGAATCTAATGATAAAAGTGTAAAACAAATATTTACTACCTAAATATTTGTTTGATAATAAACAAATAAAATAAAATGCTTTTATCGCGGTACAGAAACGACGCGCGAGCAGTAATGTACTGAAAAGTATATTAACAAAACCTCTACCATATTGTCAAGGCACCTAGTTTTTTTATACGAGATTTGGTCAGTCGCTAAGGCAGTTAGTCAAAATTTCACCAAATCCACCATACCACCACTCACACGGCCAGATAATTCTATTGCAACGACACCTGTTGAGAAAGCAAACTTGTTGGCTGAACTCTTTGCTTCACATTCTACTGTCGATTTCCAAGGAAAAAGACCACCTGCTATTCCCATAGTGCAGTCAAGGATGCCCGATATTATCTTCAGACAGCGTATCATAAAACGTATTTTAATGAAGCTAGACACCAAAAAAGCTTCTGGCGCTGACGGATTACCTGCCATAGTTCTCAAAAACTGTACGAGGGAACTAACACCAGTTCTGTAGACTTTTCAACCCATCCTACAGAAAGGGGATATTTCCTTCCTGCTGAAAATGTGCCACAGGACTGCCGATTCCTAAAAAAAGAAAGAAGACCTTTCCAAATAACTACCAACCAATCACACTGCTTTCAATAATATCGAAAGTCATAGAAAAGGCTATCAATCAGCATCTTCTAAAATATCTTGAAGGATTCAACATTATTACCGATCACCAATATGGCTTTTGTAAACATAGATCAACAGGAGATCTTTTGACTTATGTAACACATGTTTGGAACAACGCAATTGAACATTTTGGAGAATCTCGAGCGGTTGCTCTTGACATATCCAAGGCATTCGTGTTTGGCACGATGGACTGTTGGCTAAGCTACTCTCTTATAGTATGTCTGAAAAGTTCTGTTTGTGGCTTTCATGTTTCCTCAGAGAACGTTGTCTAGAAAGAAATCCGTCGGGTGGCAGTCGACGGATTTCTTTCTAACACCTTCACTATCAACGCCGGTGTGCCACAAGACTCCATACTGTCTCCTACTATCTTTCTCATTTCAATTAACGATCTGCTAGAAAAGACCGGAAATCCAATCTACAACTTTGCAGATGACAGTACGCTTATCTTTTCATTCACTTTGAACGCTCGAATATTCGCAGACAGTAGGAAGTCATTCAACTTAACAAAGACCTGGAAGAATTTCTAGTTATGTCGGGGCACTCCATTCCTCTAACATCGTCACTCAATTTGTTGGGCGTTAATTTGGGAGAAAATATGTCCTGGCATGAACATGTTGCAGGCATAGCAAGGAGAGCTTTTCAAAAGTTGGGTATATTATTTCGAACCAGAAAGCTTTACACTCCACAACAACTGTTAATTCTTTACAACGCTCAAATTCGACCAAATATAGAATACTGCTCTCATGTTTGGGGCTCCGCTCCCAAACATACACTGCATTTGTTGCATTCTATTCAGAGAAGAGCTGTTCGTCTGATTAGAGACCCGGAACTGACCGGCGGCCTTGATTCGCTGCAACATCGAAGAACGGTTGGCGACTTGAGCCTATTCTACAAGCATTTTCATGGAAAGTGGATGTAGCCCGCTTAATTCCTCCCAGAGCGGTGCATATTAGAAATACACGTCGCGCTAACACTTCACATCCGTATGAAGTTCAGCTTGTTACTCCTCGTACAACGCTATTCCAGCAATCTTTTATATGGAGAACATCATCCCTTTGGAATAATTTGCCCAGGACTGTGTTTCCCACCGAGTACAATTTACAGCAACACGTATACTAGACCAATAAAAAAAAATTATCAAACGTAATGCACTCGTGAAAATGTACGCTTCACTTCTTGGAGAATATTCCCAAATTTTTGACCAGTACTATTCGAGATAGGGGGAAGGGGAACAACGATATTTGTGTCAGAGGACCCTGCATTTTTCTTATGGAAAAGTGGTTTCGGTCAAATTGACTGAATTTTTGATATGTTGTAGTTCTCAGCTTTCTGAACAAAAGGGTCCATGGGTACAATCTTCAAAAAGGAGCAGATTTCGAGTTATTTTCAATTTAAACCATTTTGATAATTATTAAATTAAAGACACAAAAAAAAAGTCAGAAAAGTCTCGCACTTATTCACTAACTTATTAATTATTTTGGAGCGCTAAAAACGAATTCGAGGTCTAAATTAACTGATGTCGTCATCATTTTAACCCTTCCTTGAAAAACAGGTAAAACCCAGCGAGAATGAGTTCTAAAAAAGAGTAGACATCGTTATCAGTGTATTTTTGCGGTGCTGAAATTTTTTTCTCGTGTCTTTATTAGTACTTAAATTGAAAATAACTCGAAATCTGCCCATTTTTGAAAGTTATAACTATGGATACTTTTGTTCAGAAAGCTGAGAACTACAACATATTAAAAATTTGACCGAAACTGCTTTTCCATAAGAATTTGTGTATGTGAAACTTGAGTATTAAACAGAAAAACAATATAAATAAGTTACAGTTCCACTAGGGAGCTACAAAAAAGAAAATATTATTTGAAATACCCAGAAACCACAATATGGATCATCGGATAAAGCTGAAAACTACAGTTTTCTGGGATTAGCGCGGTATAATCTTCATCCACTACATGGAAAAAGAAAAAACTATCACAGGACAATATTATGCTTCATTATTGGACCGATTTCACGTTGCGTTGATGAAAAAGGGACCCCATTTAGCAAAGAAAAAAATATATTTTCCATCATGATAACGCACCAGCTCACACGGCTGCAATTGCCATGGCCAAAATTGTGAAACTGAAGTACTAACTGCTTCCTTATCCACCTTATTCTCTAGATTTGACCTCCTGTGACTTCTTCCTCTTTCCAAATCTGAAAAATTGCCTCGGTAGAAAGAGGTTCGCATCAAACGAGGAGATCATTGATGAAACAAAAGCGTATTTTGATGATTTTAAAAAATCATATTTTTTGGAAGGTTTAAAAAAGTTAGAAACTCGTTGGGCAAAATGTATAGATATAAGAGGAAATTATCTTAAAAAATAAAAGTTTGGTATAATTTTTTTTTTCCTTTCAAACAGGCATCCCGTCAGCCAATAAATTTTGTGTGTTTGTTTGTTGGAAATAACAATGTAAGGGGTATCCTAAAATTCACGCAAGATTTGAATTTGGCGCCATTTGTATAGTAAAGTGTTGCCAACAAAACAAAAAACACAGCGTGACAGCTGATAGTTCAGGGTTATTAAAAATGGAGCACTACACGAAAGAACGTGTTTTCATTGTTGAACAATATTTTAAAAATAATGAAAGTTTGGCAGCTACAGTTCGAAATTTTCGTACAAAATATGGTCAGAATAGTGATTTAACCTTGTCAACTGTAAAGAGATTATTTGAAAAATTCAGGGAGACTGGATCAATTAGTGATCTTAAACGCTCTGGCCGTCCTTCAACAAGTCGTTCGACACAAAACATTGAAGCAGTTCGTAAGAGTGTTGCTGACACTCAAGGGCCATTAATTCGGCATCGTGGTCAAGAACTGGACATTTCGAAAAGCTCTCTACAACGTATTCTCACGAACGATTTGCATCTTCATGCTTACAAAGTTCAATTGACTCAAGAACTGAAGCCTACTGACCACGCACAAATACAAGTGGATACTGATTTTTCGAAGAAAATCATCTTCAGCGATGAGGCTCAGTTCCATCTTGATGGCTTCGTTAATCGACAAAATTATCGCATTTGGGGTTCAGACAATCCACACGTGACTGTTGCGAAACAAATGCATCCACAACGTGTCACTGTTTGGTGCGGATTTTGGGCTGGAGGCATCATCGGACCATTCTTCTTCAAAAATGCGGTTGGTCAGGTAATAACAGTTAATGGTGATCGTTATCGCGATATGATAATTCAGTTTTTTGTGCCTAAATTGCGAGATATGGATGTGGACGACATGTGGTTTCAACAAGACGGTACCACATGCCATACAGCCCGAGAGACAATTCAATTACTGCATGAGTCATTTCCTGTTCGTGTAATACCCCGTTTTGGTGATCAGAATTGGCCGCCCAGATCATGCGATTTAACGCCGTTGGAGTTTTTTAAAGTCTAAGGTTTATGCCAACAAGCCCATGACCACCCACGACTTGAAGGAGGAAATTAAGCACCGTATCAACGAAATTCAGCCACATTTATGCAAAATGGTCATGGAAAATTTCGACAAAATAGTGCGTATGTGCCAGCAAAGCCGTGGAGGCCATTTACCCGATATGATATTCCATACATATCCCTATACTGTATACTTCATGAATCAATAAAAAAATTCCAATTTTTAATTAAAAACCTGTGTTTTCTATCAAAATTACTTCTTGCGTGAATTTTGGGACACCCTTTACTTATTATCAAGACTTCTTTAAAAACCTATTAAATCTCCTCATGCCGACACCTATATGTGCACTAATTTGAAAAGACGAAACAGTGTTGTCTCTAGATGACTTTTTTTTCACTGACTTGTTATAACGAAACAGGTACCGTTCGGCAGTAGTTAAAAAAGTTCTATTAGGAGATTATAATAATTATTCTTAACAATTGCAAGTACTGCACAAACTAACAACTAGCAGCTATACGTTAAACTCGTTTGTTATGGCCATATAGATAACTTTAACCATTTATATGTCAGACTATAAGTAATTATACTTAAAAGGTACCATTATCTATTTCAAGTATTATATTATTACTTTATGTTGAATCTCATTTCGTCTACTGGTTTTTAGAAATTTCACAAGCATTAAAAGAATGGTAGAAATTAAAAGTTTATATTGCCACGTTTAAACAAATAAGAAATGCATTGATCCATTCGACAATGGTTCTAACCTACCCCTCGATTCAACGGCGATTCAATCAGTTTGTCCCCTTTCGGAAGATACTATCTTTAATAAAGTCAAACAAGTCTTACATTTAGTGCCGAGTTTCAATTTCCGGCAAAAATAAGAAGAGAAACGGCTGGAATGTAATTGAATGGTTGAAATGTAAAAATTTTAACTTCTTAGAATGTCAATGATTTAATGAAAAGTTACCCCAAAGAATAGGATAATCTTGATTAAAAATATCCACTCAAGTTGGTGCTTCTGCATGTTTTTACACGGAGTAATCTACAGAATTATAATGACACAAACGTCACACGATTTCTGCAAGATCCTACGGTCTTTGAATGAAAATTTTGCGAAATGAAAATACACTCATGATAATTTTCACTTAATCTACGCTATGAAGAATATACCAGAATTTTTTGTAAAATTTTTTTAGCAGTACTTTTCGAGATAGGGACAGTGATTTTTGGCCATTTTTTTAATATATATATATATATATATATATATATATATATATATATATATATATATATATATATATATAATCTTTTTGATATATCTTGGGTTTTGGTTCATCAAATGAATATCTTTGAGTTGAATTTTTTTTTTATTGTTTTGACGTTTCGCCCCTGGGCATTTTCAAAAAACAGTCTTATTTTTCCATGTCTCGAAAATAAGCAACCGTGACTGACGTATTTCAGTCGATGGTTAGTGTTAAGACTCTATATATATATATATATATATATATATATATATATATATATATATATATATATATATATATATATATATATGTATATATATTTATATATGTATATATATATGTATATATATATATATATATATATATATATATATATATATATATATATATATTTGACACTCCACTCGATGACCTGGTAAAATTTTCTTCCGATTTCACCCCTCAAAACTAACCCCTTAAGACAAAATTTAACTTTCAAAACTGCACGGCTCTAACTGGGCCATTAATTCCTATATTGTGCCAAATTTCAATTTTTTATGTCAAATAGTTTCAAAGAAAATCGAGTGTGACAGACAGACGGACAGCAAAGTGATCTCACTAAGAATAGAGTGCTAGTAATTGTATATATATATATATATATATATATATATATATATATATATATATATATATATATATATATATATATATATATATATATATATATATATATATTCCGATTCATAAATTATTACTGGCCCTTAAAAATTCCCGCTCTTCATGAAAGAGCTCTACTGCTCAGATCAGTAGGCTACAGTCTTGGTAATAGGACTTCAAAATGGGGTGGCAGAGAAATTGGAAAAACAAGAAAATATCCGAAAAACTAAGTAGCTGGGAGCCAAAAAAATATTGAAATTCTCTTGATAGAGAAAACTGTAGCCAGAAGAGAAGTGGTAGTAAACATATGGAAAATAAAAGTAGCAGTAACAGTAGAAAAAAGTGTCTCAAGAATATTTGGTCGCTTTAAAGAACGATGTGAATGATTTTGTGCTTATTATCACACACAACAGTTGGGTATTATATTGGGATCCTCCGATGACACAGGAGTCGTTATGACGAGTTCATAAGTACTCTCCACCTTCAAAAAAACAAAAACACAGTCATCTTCTGAAACGTTAATGGCGACTGTTTGGGACTGCGCATGAAGTCAATCACCTCTTTCGTGCTGATACTAACATGGTTAGCGAAACATAATTCGAGTGCAAAAATAAAATATTTGGTATAGTGGTAATAATTATTGTGTAATGAAATTTTTTCTCTGCTTTTGTCTAATGAAAATAAACTTATCAAAAACTATTTATCTTGGCTCTCTACTAAAGAAATCCTAGTAATTTAGATAATTTAGTTTTCAATAAAGGTGTTTGCGTAATGGTAGATGCCCTGTCGAGATGTCTCCCTGACTTAGGCCGCTCCCTGATATGTCGGTGCGGTATCGTTTTTCTCGGTTTGCCTGACTTGCGCGAGATGCGCGGGATGGGCGGACGCGGAGCAAGTCACGTGGGTTTCATTGAAATATAGGCGTTCGGCATGTTTTCGTTACCGAATCGGTACCGAGCACACCGAGAAAAACGATACCGCACCCACAAATCAGGGAGCGGCCTTAGTTTATCCCCAGTCGCCAGGGTTTTGAGCTCTCATTAAATGTTAACAGGCTGCATTTTAGCACACTGGTAGTTTTTTTGACGTATAATACAATAAAAAAAGTTTGCTAAAGTTTAATGTACTCTAAGTCCACAAAATCCAAAATAAAATCGAAAATTCGGTTTCTCGGTAATATCTCGAAAAGTAAAAAAGATATCGAAAAACTAATACCACTACATGAAAGAGTGGGAAACCTTACAAAAAGCGGCATATAGATATTTTCCAGATTTTTTTATTCGCTTGAGAATTTATTAAAAATTCGGATAGGCGATTCAAACAGGTTAATTTGAAAGTCTTCGCGCACCGCTCAAAGGTTAATCGATATTACTTGATTTCAGAGTGTGAAAAAAAAGCTAAAATAGAGTTTTTTGAAGAGGAGACTTTCAGCTTTCCGATGATACTAATAATTTTGTTGCTTTATATTTTGTTAAACTTAAAACGAAATTTTTATTTGCATAAAATTACAAATATTTAAGCAATAATATTGAAAAAAAAAATCCTTGTGCATATATCATTATTATACCTTAAGTTTTAATATAAGAATATTTAAAAATACCCCATCGTCTGTGTTATTTAAAAACTGAATTTTAAAATATGAAAATATGTCTGCTGTAGTACGCCGCCGGCAATTTTACGTTCAAAGCAGTACGAGATGGTCAAAAAGGGTCCGACAATTTTTTTTAGTTATAGTTAAAAGTATACTTGATATTAGAAAACCATTAAAAACTTTAAAAAACTTTGTCTTTTTTTGCAATTTTGCTCTTAAAGAAGTGTTCATGATAGACGTATGTTTTGCTTATTATTAATCATACAACTTAAACTTAAAATTAAAAAAAAAAAACTATTTAAAGGCGGGAAATGAAAGATAAAAGTCTAAGCTTTAAGTGTAAAGTATTTATATTTCATTTAAACATCTACATACAAAGAAAACCGTTATTGAAAACACAAAGATTCCAAATTACTCGAAGAAATTAAATGAATTACGTACTCTCTGGCCGTCAATTGAATCGGCCATTTTAATTGTTTTAAATTTGTCATCGGATTTTTAATCAGCACGCCGAGAAACCCCTTAATAGCCAATTTCAAAATCTTTAGCGGTATACAGAAACTATTTAAAGGTGGGAAACTATTGAGGTATGGGATCTGTTTCTGGTCTTGCTGCTGTCGAGTTCACTTTAGTTCTGTTTTTGTATTGCAAAAAAGAGCTATTAGATATATTTCGGGTGCTAGGTTGCGAGAGTCATGTCGACCATTGTTTCCGAGGTTAGAGATTCTTACTCTTTGTGCCCTATTTATCCTGGAAACTGCTATGATGATCTTTAAAAAACATCGTCTTGAGGCAATGCCAGTCAGCCGGCACGGCACTAGGCGAGCGTTCGTCCTGCCATTGCCGGCCCCGAAATCGAAGCTGATCAAATCTGCAATTGTTTATAATGGCAAAAAAATATACAGTCATCTGCCTCTCAAATTGAGTGGACTAAATTAAAAGAGACGAAAGACTAGTTTTAAAATGCACTTGAGGAATTCTACAATGATAGACTGGAATAAGTAAATAACAGTGGTTGGCTTTTGGGTTGACTATGTGTAAATTTTATTTCTTTTATTTTGGATTTACTGCATTGACTACTAATCTTGTTTTGTTTCTTTATTTTTTCTTTCTTAAATTTGTGTTTATTAATATAATAATAATTTAAGCTTGCTTTGTTAACAATTACTTTAAGACAATAAAACATATTTCCACGTTTCCTACTAAAGGTGGGGGATTGGAAATGGCTTAATTTCATCATAAATGAAGTTGGAATTATGATTCCCACTACAACTGAACGGGTTGAACCAGCCATTTTATTTTAAATATTTTTTTTTAAATTGCGGTAAAACTTAAAAAAGAATAATCTATATACTATTTTTTTGTAGAATTTCCCGTTCTTTCATATGGTTTTATTAGTTTTTCCATATCTTTTTTATTTTTAGAGATATTTGCGAAAAACCGAATTTTTCATTTTATTTTCGATTTTGTAGGCTTTAGAGTAGTAAACTTTTCTTATCGTATTCTACGCCGAAAAAACTACCTGTATGCCTACAGCTTGTCAACATTTAATGAGAGCTTTTTGTCAAAATCCATATCGGAGAAAAAAACAACTTAACTCCTTAGAACGCCACTGTTATAACGAAAAAGTATCCCCAAAGGACAAATATACGGAATCCTGAGTGAAAATACCTTTGGTTGATGGACCAATAATGCAAGTGTAATAATTCATCGTGTTGTGAAAACGGCTTCGGGCATTCTGTTATTGATCAGATGGCGTCTGAGTCGTTGCCAGGCAACTGATACACGGCGTCCCGTTCAATTTCTCGCGTGTGTTTTGGTGTTCCTCTGTCCTTTTCTCAATTTCAGATGGATATTGTTACATTATGCAGGTTACACGTTTTAGGTTTTGTAACCGTTTACGTTTATTTCGTTAAAACTGCGGCAAACACGCTTTAGAAAAGATTGTATAATTTGCTGGGTAGCAGAGATTGAAGAATAAAAAAAAAACAAAATTACCATTAAAATAACCGGTCAAGTGCAAGTTGAACTTGCGCAATTAGTGTTCCGTACGTTGATTGCTTTTAAAATAAAAAATTTTGTTACGGTAGTATAAAATGATCAGTGACTTTGCAAAACACACCCCAAATGAGTTTTCAATAAAGTTTGTTTCCAATCTTTACTGAAAACTGATGACCTTGAAATTTTTGTTTTTTTTTATATCTATAATATATATAAAATGCAACGTCTCTCTGTCTGTCTGTCTGTCTGTCCGTTAGTGCGCTTATCACTGGAGAATCACTTATCCGATTTACGTACTTTTTAGTGAATGAAGTTTGCCGCTAGCGTATTCCTTTGCAATACACAGCCTAAACCATTAAATATGGAACAATATTATGTAGCAGAGAATATCTATATCTATAATATATATAAAATGCAACGTCTCTCTGTCTGTCTGTCTGACCGTTAGTGCGGTTATCACTAGGAAACCACTTATCCGATTTACGTACTTTTTTTTTTTAAAACATACATATGTTCTCTGGCCAGGTTTTCTATCTATAATATATATAAAATGCAACGTTTCTCTGTCTGTCTATCTGTCTGTCTGTCCGTTAGTGCGTTACATGCTTTTTTTTAAAACATACATATGTTCTCTGGCCAAGTTATAGGATATGTTTTATTGCGTTAGGTAACATAAAGAATAAGCAGTGACGATAATAGTGAATCAAGTCGGAAAAAAGGTTACCGTTAGCGCGTTCTCTTGCAATACACTGCCTTAACCATTAAATATGGAACAATATCATGTTGCAAAGAATATAATATATATAAAATGTAACGTCTCTCTGTCTGTCTGTTTGTCAGTCTGTCTGTTAGTGCGCTTATTACTTGAGAACTACTTATCCGATTTACGTGTTTTTTAAATTTAGACATATGTTCTATATAATTCGATGTAATTCGATATAAGCCTAGATAATGGGAGATAAGGTGAGATAATGGTAGATAAGTATAAATAATGGGAGATAAGGAGAATTAATGGGAGATAAGCAGAGATAAGTCTAGATAATGGGAGTTATGGTGAGATAAGGGGAGATAAGGAGAAATAATGGGAGATAAGTAGAAATATTGCGAGATTAGTCGAGATAAGCCTAGATAATGGAAGATAAGGTGAGATAATGGGAGATAAGGAGAAATAATGGGAGATAAGGAGAAATAATGGAAGATGAGTAGAGATAAGCCTAGATAATGGAAATTATGTAGAGATAATGGGAGATAAGAAAAAATGATGGGAGATAAGGGGAAATAATGGCAGATATTTCATTAGGTTAGGTAACATAAGGAATAAGCAGTGACGACAGTAGTAAATCAAGACCACGCGAGCGGAGCCGCGGGCACGGCTAGCACCAAATAAATTATTAAAGGTAATACACTCGTGTTAATTTTCGTTCAATCTATACCCCGTGGAGAATATTCCAGATTTTTTTCAAAATTTTTTGATAAGTACTTTTCGAGATAAGGCGGGTGGACAGCGATTTTTTCGCGATTTTTTAAAAATAATACAAAGAAAAGTGCGTCCAAGTATTACATTATATATATATTTTTTACTCGCGTTTTCACAAGCTTTCATTTGACACCACATTCGATTACGGAAGTAAAAAATTTTTTTTTTCACTTCCGATTTCACCCCCCAAACCTAACCCCTTAAGTCAAAATTTAACTTTCAAAATCACATGGCTCTGATGAGGCCATCAATTCCTATATTATTACCAAATTTCAACTTTCTATGACAAATAGTTTCGGAGAAAATCGGGTGTGACAGACGGACAGATAGACGGACAGACAGACACAGAAGTGATCTTATAAGTGTTCCGTACGGAACACTAAAAAATGCCATAAATTAGCTTTATAACTTTTTTCCCATAATTAGGAATGTTCACAGCTGAAAATTCTATCTTATATTTAGCGTGTCATAAAAAATATCTAATTTAAAATATTTATAGTAAAAAATAAATCGGTCACCCAGTACTTTCCTTGTACAGGGTGATCATTTTTAGAGCCCGGCCCCGATTTATGGAAAATTGTTGGATATTTATTTTTTTTTAACAAAGAATAGTATAATGCATCTTAAGAAGTATACTGATGTATTTGACATTTAGTAATGAAAACGACTCTGGGCGCCGCGACGCACAGTGGCACGAAGCCCAACTGTGCCATTTAAATTACCCTACAGATCTTAATTTTGAAGTAATCGGAAAGATTTTTTTTTTAATTATTCGTTTTTTCATGACTAATCGATCGGTGGAGCTAGATTTTGGGTTTTTTTCCAGTTTTTCCGGAATTTTCAGAAAAAGTTTTATGAAAAAACAGCGTTTTCACCGCAAAAATCACTCTATAGATCGTAATATTCACTTAATCATGACATATTTTTTTTTAAATAAGCGTTTTTTTTTATTACCAATCGATCGGTCGGGATGGATTTTTGATTTTCCTCCCGTGTTTTTTGAAAATTTTGAGAAAAAGTTTGTATTTCCATGGAAGTGCAGTTTTTTTTTATTGGTCTAGCACACGTACTGCAGGGAGGTCCCTAAAGCGCAACAGGAGCGACACGTGTGTGGAAAAAGCGATTCACGTTGTTCTTGAATCGCTGTAAATTGTACTCGATGGGAAACACAGTCCTGGGCAAATTATTCCAAAGGGATGATGTTTTCCGTATAAAAGACTGCTTGAAAAACGTTGTACGAGGAGTAACAAGCTGAACCTCATACAGATATGAAGTATCAGCGCGACGTGTATTTCTAACATGCACTGCTCTGGGAGGAATTAAACGGGCCACATCCTCCGAACACTTTCCATGAAAATACTTGTAGAATAGGCTCAAGTCGCCAACCGTTCTTCGATGTTGTAGCGAATCAAGGCCGCCGGACAGTTCCGGGTCTCCAATCAGACGAACAGCTCTTCTCTGAATAGAATCCAAAAAATGCAGTGTATGTTTGGGAGCGGAGCCACAAACATGGGAGCAGTATTCCATAGTTGGTCGAATTTGAGCTTTGTAAAGAATTAACAGTTGTTGTGGAGTGTAAAGCTTTCTGGTTCGAAATAATATTCCCAACTTTTGAGAAGCTCTCCTTGCTATGCCCGCAACATGCTCATGCCAGGACACATTTGCTCCCAAATTAACGCCCAACAAATTGAGTGACGATGTTAGAGGAATGAAGTGCCCCGCCCCGCTCAAAAGTCAATTCTTTTGATGGACAATCAATCCACCACTTCTAAATAAAATGTTCCGTAGTTGTTTTTAATACTAATCCTCATTGATTAAGTTTTAAATATTAATTTAAACATGTTTTCTCATTTATTTCTCAATTAATTAATTAAACATAACAGAAATATAGGAATAGTATAAAAAGCAGGTGGTGTATGAAGACTTTTTGGGCTGACTGTGTATGCAGTGAATAACATTTGCTATTATAAGTATTAAACAGGGTGAAGACTTCTATACAAGTTCGAAACATATATCAAATAAAGTTTGTTTCTGATCTTTGTATTTATCTATAATATATATAAAAATGCAACGTCTCTCTGTCTGTCTGTCTGTCGGTTAGTGCGCTTATCACTGTAGAACCACTTATCCGATTTACGTACTTTTTTTTAAAAAACATACATATGTTCTCTGGCCAGGTTATAGGCTATATTTTATTACGATAGGACGCATAAGGAATGAGCACTGACGATAATAGTGAATGAAGTCAGAAAAAAGTTAGCCGCTAGCGCGTTCCATTGCAATACACAGTCTAAGCCATTAAATATGGAACAATATTATATAGCAGAGAATATCTATAATCTATAATATGTATAAAATGCAATGTCTCTCTGTCTATCTGTTTGTCCATTAGTGCATTTATCACGCGAGAACCACTTATTCGATTTACGTGCTTTTTTTTTAAACATGCTAAACAATTAAATATGGAACAATATCATGTAGCAAAGAATATCTATAATATAACACATGGGCTGAAAAGTCCCGGGCCTAACAAAGAAAACATGGTTTTTTTGGTTCAAAATTAGCTTTATTCATCAACGTAATCTCCATCAAGAGTAACGCAATCATTCCAGCGCCGCTCTAACATTTCAATACCACTTTTGTAGAACGATTTATCTTTTGCCTCAGTTTCAGCGATAACCTCTTCATTCGTGCGAAATTTCTTACCGGCGAGCATTTTTTTTTCAGGTCTGCGAACAGCCAGTAGTCGCTGGGAGCCAAATCTGGCGAATACGGTGGATGTGGGAGCAATTCGAAGTTCAATTCATGTAGTTTTGCCATTGTTTTGATTGACTTGTGACACGGATTGCCATATGCGGTCGTTTCTTTGCAATTTCGGCCTTCAAACGCTTCAATAACGCTATATAATATTCACTGTTGATGGTATTTCCTTTCTCAAGATAGTCGATGAATATTACACCACGCACATCCCAAAATACCGAGGCCATAACCTTTCCAGCCGATTGTTGTGCTTTCGGGCGCTTTGGACGAGGTTCACCAGTTGCTGTCCACTCAGATGACGATCGTTTTGATTCCGGAGTGAAGTGATGGATCCATGTTTCATCCATTGTCACATATCGACGCAAAAATTCCGGTTTGTTACGTTTAAACATGGCCAAACACTGCTCAGAATCATCAAACACGTTCTTGTTTTTGATCAACAGTGAGCAAACGCGGCACCCACTTTGAACAGAGCTTTCTCATAGTCAAACGCTCATGCAATATAAAGCCAACACGTTCTTTTGATATCTTTACGATGTCAGCTAACTCACGAAACTTCACTTTTCGATCATTCAAAACGATTTTATGGATTTTTTTTATGTTTTCTGGTGTTACCGCCTCATTTGGACGTCCACTGCGTTCTGCATCATCGGTGTCTCTACGACCACGTTTGAAGTCAGCAAACCAACGTTTTATTGTTGTTTCTGATGGAGCGGAGTCCCCATAACACTTTTCAAGCCATTGCTTCGCTTGAACGGTATTTTTTCCCATCAAGAAGCAGTGTAAAATTAAAACACGAAATTGTTTTTGATCCATTGTTTTGAAAATAACAAAAGTAGCGTCACTCTTAGCACAATAACTCGCAAACTAATGAATAGAATATCATGAAATTTTAACAGCTATCTTTTGAAGGTTAGTATTAACCGGAAAAAAGGTGACTGCAATAAAACTAGCGCCATCTATGTGTTAGGCCCGGGACTTTTCAGCCCATGTGTTATATAAAATGCAACGTCTCTCTGACTGTCTGTCCGTTAGTGCGCTTATCACTGGAGAACCACTTATCCGATTTATGTGCTTTTTTTTTAAACATACATATGTTCTCTGGCCAGGTTATAGGATATATTTTATTACGTTAGGTAACATAAGAAATAAGCAGTGACGATAATAGTGAATCGAGTCGGAGAAAAGTTTGCCGCTAGCGCGTTCTCTTGCAATACACCGCCTAAAGGATTAAATATGGAACAATATCATGTAGCAAAGAATATAATATATATAAAATGCAACATCTCTCTGTCTGTCTGTCTGTCCGTTTGTGCACTTATCACTCGAGAATCATTTATCTGATTTAAGGATTTTTTTTTTTAATTTATACATTTGTTCTCTGGCCAGGTTATCTATAATTTTCTATCTAGAATATATATAAAATGCAACGTCTCTCTGTCTGTCTGTCTGCCTGACTCTCTGCCTGTTTATCTGTCCCTTAGTGCGCTTATCACTGGAGAACCACTTATCCGATTTACGTGCTTTTTTTAAAACATACATATGTTCTCTGGTCAGGTTATCTATCTATAATGTCTGTATATAAAATGCAACGTCTCTCTATCTGTCTGTCCGTTAGTGCGTTACGTGTTTTTTTTTTAAACATACATATATTCTCTGGCCAGGTTATAGGATATATTTTATTGTGTTAGGTAACATAAAGAATAAGCAGTGACGATAATAGTGAATCAAGTCGGAAGTTTAAATATATATATATATATATATATATATATATATATATATATATATATATATATAATGCAACGTCTCTCTGTCTGTCTGTCTGCCCGTTAGTGCGCTTATCACTTGAGAACCATTTATCCGATTTACGTGTATTTATAAATTTATACATATGTTCTATATAATTCGATATAAGCCTAGATAATGGGAGTTAAGGTGAGCTAATGGGAGATAAGTCGAGATAAGTCGAGATAATGGGAGATAAGTATAAATAATGGGAGATAAGGAGAAATAATGGGAGATAAGCAGAAATAAGTCTAGATAATGGGAGTTATGGTGAGATTATGGGAGATAAGGAGAAATAATGGGAGATAAGTAGAAATAATGGGAGATAAGCTGAAATAATGGTAGATATTTTATTACGTTGGGTAACACAAGGAATAAGCAGTGACGATAGTAGTGAATCAAGTTCACGCGAGCGGAGCCGCGGGCCCGGCTAGTATACTAGATAAATTATCAAAAGCAATGTGCCTGTGATAATTTTCATTCAATCTACACCCTATATTCCAGAGTTTTTTCGAAATTTTTTGATTGGTATTATAAGAGATAAGATGGAGGACAGCGATTTTTGACTATTCTTTTAAAAATAAGATAAAGAGAAGTTTGCGCGAGTATTATATCATATATGTTTTTCAACTCGTGTTTTCACAAGCTTTCATTTGTCATCCCTCTTGAAAAAATATTTTTCTTTCACTTGCGATTTCAACCCACAGAACTAACCTCTCTAGTCAAAATTTAACTTTTAAAACTACACGGCTGTGATTAGGCCATCAATTCCTATATTTGTGACAAATTTCAACTTTCTCTGTCAAATAGTTTCGGAGAAAATCAGCTGTGACAGACAGACAAATACCGAAGTGATTCTATAAGTGTTTCGTTTTTCAATTTTGATACGGAACACTAAAAAGATCTAAATTTTATTACTGGTTTTGAGATTGGCAACTTCCAATGTGTCTTCGGATTACAGTGTAAGTGTTCGCAGACATCATAAAACATTTGAAAAAAGAACGGTAGTCGGTAGTAATTTATTTTACAATCAACAAGAGGCAATAAAGTTTCTTGAAACATCATTTTTATTAGAACGGGTAATAAATTTCATTTTCTCGCTTATAAATTTCCTTAACCCTAGTGACTACGTGTTAAAATGAAGGTAAAACACATTAAACCAATATAACTCGTAAACGTTTTCGAACAAAGAAAACAATATGATAACATTTTTCATGTTTTCTTCAATATTGTTCTTTTGTTGCATCAAATACAGCTCGTGTGGGTAAATATTGGTTGGCAAAACGTTTTATATTCTATTAGAATACTCGAAATGTTTGCAAGAAATGTATATACGAGACAAACTTTGTTGTTTCGTTTTGGTATTATTAGAGCTTCCCAAAATGTCGTTTCGTTTCAATAACAATTTAGATTTAATTTCTAACAATTTAGATTTAATTTTCTGAAATTTTGACCTGTCAACTAACCGTCTACCTAGTTGTTCATTCTATCGGGCGAGTCGAATAAAAGCCTTTAACTTTGATTTTGCAGCCCCCGTGCCCTGGAATGCCCAGATAAGACCCAAAATGCTACATCCAAAAATGGACTGTCATATAATCACGTGAAGCAAGTACCATAACATTTGTTGACAAAAAAGTCGAGCGCCCCAAAGGGGAGACGCCGCACAGTGGAGCCATTTGCCCGATTCGCGGCAAAAATTATATTACTTCTTAAATATGCAATGAATGATCACATAAACTATTTGTGTGGCATTATAATAATTAAAAATAATATATTTTTATAAAATTCACATAATACGAACACATATATTTAACCTTTTCAGTCATGCAATTCGGGGAACAGACGGATCTTCACATCATGCATGCAGGTTTTTAGGGTCGCTGAATTCAAATACGCTGTCAGATTTCAAAAATTCAAAATGGCGGATTTAATATGGCGATGAAATTTTCGAAAATTGACATGTACGCTTTCAAATTTAGAAAATGTAAAGGTTTCAAAAGGTATAAATTATAGAAATATCATAATTAATTAAAATCGACAATACTTTCCTCATGTATTGTTTCAAATAGTCTCTTTGCAATATGATCTAATAATTTTTGTAGATTATTTGATGCCGAACTCTCTGTAATGTGAATATCTTCTGGATAGCAATCTTCTTTTGATTTTCGAACATTTTTATATGATGGAAATATGTCAAATCCAATTTTCTTAGTCGCACTTCTTATCGTTTCATACTGTCGTCTTGATAACTGAGCATCCATTATTAACGCCAGAACGGTATCAGCAGTAAAACCATTTTTCTGATTCTGTGTTTTCGTTGAAGCAGCATCGATCATTTGTTGTGGAAAAGCAGTGCGTAATTCACTTACTTTCTGCCGTTTTGTACGGTTAGAGCATTCGTCGAAATTTTTTCTTGGTCTGCCAATCGAACAATATATTGATAATCCACTTCCAGTAGAGTTTACAGCTTCCAATTCCACCTCAAATATGCCTTGTAACAAAGTACTGTACTTTTGATAGAATCTGGACTTTGATCTTTGCACTGTATTCCATTTTGAATTTAACAGTGGCATAAAACGTTTTCCAATTTCATGCAAAATCTTATCAACGTGATCCTCTGGAAGACTTTGGAAAAAATGTACATACATTAGTTTACACGATTAGGGTTTCGGTTACAACGGAATAATTCTGCGACTGACTTTTGATAGGTGATGGAAAAACGTTTCATGTTTTGAAAGATGGAAGGAACTTTTGAAGGGTATCCAATTGAGAAAATCTAGAAATTAACACATGAGCAGTTCCGATAAATTTAATCTTGACATAGGTATAAAGCCGAAGTCATAATATTGTGTGAGTAACTTTCCAAAGGTTTTAATTATTGCTTACTATTTATTAAAAGGTAATGACCTATTCTATATTCGTCATTATCTTTTTAATAAATAATAAGTAATGGTTTAAACTATTCGATTGTTATTCATGATCATATACGAGGCTGGTTTGAAAAGTCCGTGCGAAAATAAAAACTACTTATGTGTTTGGGGTAAACCTTTTTTATTTTTCGACATAGTGTCCTTTTAGGCTTATACACTTCGTCCAACGATGTTCTAGTTTGTTGATCCCTTCTGAATAATAGGATTTGTCCAAGTCTGCAAAATATCCATTAGTGTCTGCAATCACCTCCTCGTTTGAATAAAATCTTTGTCCCGCCAGCCATTTCTTCAAATTGGGGAACAAATAGTAGTCCGAGGGAGCCAAGTCTGGAGAATAGAGGGGATGTGAAACGAGTTGAAATCCTATTTTCATTAATTTTGCGACCCACAACTGCTGAGGTGTGTGCTGGAGCGTTGTCGTGATGGAAAAGGACTTTCTTGTGGGCCAATCGCGGGCGTTTTTCTTGCAGCTCGGTTTTCAAAAACGGTCCAATAACGATGAATAATATTCACCTGTAATAGTTTTACCCTTTTCCAGATAGTCGATGAGGATTATCCCTTGCGAATCCCATAACCTTTCCGGCCGAAGGAACGGACTTCGCCTTTTTTGGTGCAGATTCCCCCTTGGTAACCCATTGTTTAGATTGTTGTTTGGTCTCAGGAGTATAGTAATGTATCCATGTTTCATCCATAGTGACGAAACGACGCTTAAAGTCCTCCGGATTCTTCTGGAACAGCTGCAAACCATCCTTGCAACACTTCACACGATTCCGTTTTTGGTCAAGCGTGAGCAATCGCGGCACCCATCTTGCGGATAGCTTTCTCTTGTCCAAATGTTTATGCAAAATATTATGTACCCGTTCAGTCGAGATGCCCACAGCACTAACAATCTCACGCACCTTAACTCTTCTGTCCATCACCATATCATGGATTTGATCAATGATTTCTGGAGTCGTAACCTCCACAGGCCGTCCAGAACGTTCAGCGTCACTTGTGCCCATATGGCCAGACCGAAAATTTTTTGAAACCACTTATAAACTGTTCTAATCGAAGGTGCAGAGTCACCATAATGTTTATCAAGCTTCTCTTTAGTCTCCTGAGGCGTTTTGCCTTTCATAAAGTAATGTTTAATCACCACACGAAATTCTTTTTCGTCCATTTCTTGAAAATCACTCGACTTCCTTGATTCACACGAATGCCAAACACAAAGAAATAGACCAATATGGCTGAAACTTGGTGTGCGTTCATTCAAGAGATGCTACTAACTAAACATGACCTCGATACGCGCCGGTGGTGCCATCTCTCGGACTTTGCACGGACTTTTCAAACCAGCCTCGTACATAACAATATATAAAAAAGTTATAATAATATATTTTAGTTACCTTATTATACAGAGTGATTTTTAATTGTTTAATAATGCTGCAAAGTTGCAAATGTAAGAGGACTATCAACGTCAAATTGTTTTAACCCTAAAGCTTCAACGCGCTCGAAATGATAACCGTTCGTTATAACCAAACGCATAATATTTCTGAGTCGGTCACTGAAACGATTACCATAGTAACAAAACAGATACGCAATTCCTTAGATGGAAAGAACAATCGAAAGATTGCATAATAATCATTTGTTTTATGCTTAGACCACATAATATGTTCGTAAAGACATTATATAGTTCGGCGATAATTCAAATATGTTACGAGAGTAGTCTGAAAAGTTTTGAGTCGTCAAAACCATTATTTTCAGACAACTCTCGTATATTGATTGTGAATTAAGACATTTATATACACGCCTTCCGCATGTGAATGACTCTTTCACAGGGCTTAATATATACGCTAAACAGCGAGAGTTCATAAAAAACTAGTGCACTATATCTATCCTTATATAATTTAATTTCTCTATATTTCAAGTTATATTAAGCATTTAGAATATTTAACTGTCTTCTAAAAGGAAATTGTATAAAACAGGCAATTTTTCGTCTACTGACAGAACTTTAACCTTTCGCAGTGTGGCGAAAATGAGATTATATATCCCTTTTTCACCTAGTCAAATTATACGTTCGTGGTTATATGATTTAATTGTACTCGTAATCGCACTTGATCGCACTTAAAACCATTTGGATATGATAAATAACAATGTAATCTTCTAATTTTATTAATAATTTTAGATTGTAGGAAAGTGTAGATAAATAGTTACGCCTAAATAAAGATACAATTTTATGAAGATTTTTGGTTCTGTGCCATTATTTAATTTGGCACGTAAATATTCGCATCTGAAACGAAACCAATACGTGTTAATGCAGCTATTATATCAAACTTTGAATTAAAAAATGTATATAGCATAGTGTTCTTAAAAAATTGTGGGCAGCATATGAAATAAAAACTTAAGAATGTAATGTGTTATCAGAGGTAATTTATTTGAGTGACCTATATAAGGAATATACTCTATTCAGATAGGTAAACATAATAAATTACACTTGATTCTTTGAATTTGGACATTTCTCTTCAAATTTTTGTGTTTATTATCCTTCTCCACATACTTTTATAAAATCGACTTTTCGCCCTCGGTTCCACTGTGAGCCGCATAGACTCAGTTTCAGGGCCCAAAAAACCTCGACCCTCTCGATACTCGAAAAACGAACGTTTTTGGCTAGAAAAAGCGGGTCCAGCTTCTTCTGCCTTTTGCAGGCTCCCACTTATTTTATTACTAACCGTGCTCGCAGCTCCGCTCGCGTGGAATTGATTTACTATTATCGTCATTGCTTATTCCTTATGTTACCTAACGTAACAAAATATATCCTATAACCTGGCCATAGAACATACGTATTTTATAAAAAAACACGTAAATCGGATAAGTGGTTCTTGAGTGCTAAGCGCACTAACGGACAGACAGACAGAGAGACGTTGCGTTTTATATATATTATAAATTTTTTTAAATAAATATTAAGTTATATATTATTATTATCATTATATAACCTGAAAAGAGACCATAGGTATGAATAAAAAAAACACGTAAATCGGATAAGTGGTTTTCGAGTGATAAACGCACTGACGAACGGACAGACAGGCAGAGAGATGCATTTTATATGTATTATATTCTTTACTACATGATATTGTTCTATATTTAATGATTTAGGCAGTGTATTGCAAGAGAACGCGCTAGAGGCAAACTTTTTTCGATTTGATTCATTATTATCGTCACTGCTTATTTCTTATGTTACCTAACGTATATAACGAATGTTTGCACGTAAATTGGATAAGTGGTTCTCGAGTGATAAGCGCACTAACGGACAAACAGACAGAGAGATGTTGCATTTTATATATATTATAGAAGATTATAGATAACCTAGCCAGAGAACAATTGTATGAATTAAAAAAAAAAAAAAACATGTAAATCGGATAAGTGGTTTCAAGTCATAAGCGCACTAACGGACAGACAGATAAACAAAGAGAGACGTTTATATATATATATTATATTCTTTGCTACATGATATTATTCCATATTTAATTGTTTAGGCAGTGTATCGCAAGAGAACGCTCGGTAAACTTCCGACTTGATTCACTATTATCGTCACTGCTTATTCCTTATGTTACCTAATGTAATAAAATATATTCTATAACCTGACCAGAGAACATATGTACGTTTTAAAAAAAAGCACGTAAATCAGATAAGTGGTTCTCGAGTGATAAGCGCACTAACGGTCTGACAGACAGTTAGACAGACAAAGAGACGTTGCATTTTATATATATTATAAAAGAACAAACAATTTATTGATTTTATGTGGTCAAATGACAGTCCTTCTTTGGATCGGCGTTTTTTGGGTCCTAAATCTGGGTTCGGTCTTTCGATATTATTAAGGGCAGTGCAACTGGTCGATAGTCTTGCAACGACTTCTTGCTTTTTTTAGGTATCGCCTGAATCGGAAATCGACAGTAGCACTAAATATATTAAAGAAAGAGAGATTCAAATAAGTGAAAAATAAACTAATTCATTTCTCGTTGAATTTAAAGTTACTTAAATTAATTTAAAATAACGTCTCTGTTACTAACTACAGTCCCTGGCCAAATTATTAGACGCACTGCAAGATTTCATGTAAAATATTAATTACCGAGTGATATTGTACCGTTTTATTATTTTAAATTGATTTGTTTTTTATTTTTATATTATCCAATCAATTACCTATTTATTTGACATAAATAAAACAGCATTAATTTAGAAAAGCATAAGTTTATTAAGTTTTCAAGAAAAGTGAAATTAATGTTAGTAAAAGTCAATATTTAGTTGAGCCACCTTTAGCCGCTATCAAAGCTTTAATTCTGCGCGGCATGCTATCAATGCAAGATTGTACTGTCTCCTGCATTTGAGGATGATGATTCCACACATGAATAATCTTTTCTAGGAGCTGAATTTTGTTGGTAATCACATCTTTAGCCACTTCTCTTTTCATCAGCTCCCACACATTTTCAATGGGGTTCATATCAGGGCTATTACCCGGCCAATCCAACAGAGGGATATTTTTTTCTGCCAAAAAAGCTTTAACAGACCGAGCAGTGTGGCAGGGAGCTCCATCTTGCATGAAAGTGAATGGTTCCCCATTTGGAAACCATTCTCTGAGCTGCGGAATCAACCGATTTTGTAATACTTCTTTGTACTGATCTTGCCTCATTATTCCTTTGACGACGTACAGACGTCCAGTGCCCTTGCCGCTGATGACTGACCAAATCATCACTTTGGTGGGATATTTAACCGTCGGGACGACACAATCAGGATGAAACTTTTCTCCATGACGACGACGCACATACTGAGCTTTATTCTGCAAAATTTCGAACGTGCTTTCGTCACTGAAGCAGACCTGTCAAAAATAGGAAAAAATATATAAAACTTCCATGTTTATTTGCTTTATTTAACTGAAAATGATAATAATATATCAATTATTGATTAAATTGCTGTATCTTACCGATCTCCAGAAGTCCACATCTTTGTCTTGCCATTGTTTGGCCCACTTCAGGCGCTTTGCTTTCATTGCAGCTGTTAACTTGGGCTTCCTGGCGGGGCGACAGGCCTTAAAATCTAATTCTTTCAATTTTCTTCGAACAGTGCGCTCAGAAGCATTTACGCTAGCATCCTGGAGTTGTGATTTTATTACCTTTGTGGTAGCAAATCTGTTTTCTACACAAATTTTCTTCAAACATCTCTCTGACCGTGGAATAAAAATTGGTTTTCTACCGCATCTTTTCTTTCTTTTCGGGCTTAGTTCCTTCCCTGACTCAATTTTCTTTTTTATGCGTCGTACACTAGCTTCAGAAACCTCCAATCTTCGTGATATTTCTCGGTTTGTAAATGTTTTCGCAATCACAAGGGCCTTCACTTCAGCTTTTTTACGTGGTGAAAGATCGCCTTTTCTACCCATAATGAAAATAGTCCAATTACTTTTTTAAAACACTGCATACAAAATAAACTAATAACTGAGTAGTATAAAACTGTTAAACAAACAATCACAGTCCATAAAGCCACAGAAACACGTCCGTACCTGACTCGATTCCGATCGCGACTGATACAGGTTTGTACTTGTTTACGTTCATGTATCACTTTGTCAACACAGTGTTGCCATATGTTAAAAATAAATACAAATATGTAGTCTACAACAATTCTTTTAAATAAAAATCAATAATATTGTAGTTTAAATATACAGTAATACCCCGCTTTACGCGAGGGATACGTTCCGAAAAAAATCGCGTTAACTGAAATTCGCGTATATCGAGGTTTATGATTAAACATAGTCAAAATTTAATACAAAAAAATACAAATCATTTTAATCAATCACTTTAATTCTAAGAACACTTTATGCAATACATACTCTTATTTTTTACGGAAAAATACATCTATTGTCTTTTGGGTAACGTTTTGTTTACGTTCTTGTAAAATACGTTCATAACACCCAACACTGTTTTTAATTGTTTGACACACGGTCAAGACACGGTCATCATTATTGTCTATACTCTGCAATATGTCCAAACCTGAATAAATTTTTGAAAGTGCATTTTGTATTTCCCCTGAAGATAAAACTTTCTCTTCTACTTGTTCTTTCTCATCGTAGATAGGATTATTCTGTAACTCGATCAGATCTTCATTGCTAATAGGATCGTCGTGCGTTGCTACAAGTTCTACGAGATCTTCTACCGTGACATCTTCAAGTTCAGACCCCTCAATCATTGCAGCAATGTCTTCAAGCACTTGTCTCTGCATCTGGACAATTCTTCTAGGTGCTTCCACTACATCTGGCCAAAGATTACGCCACACCCCATTCATACAACTCATTTTAACTTCCTTCCAAGCCTCTTCTATGTTGTGAATAGACTTCATAATGTTGTATGACTTCCACCACTCTCGCATAGACTGTCTTCCTTCCCCGTCAGTTTCATGAATTAGTTGGCTAAAAGTGCGGCGATGGTAATAAGCTTTGAAGTTTGCTATTGCTCCCTGGTCCATAGGTTGTAATATTGACGTAGTGTTTGGTGGAAGGAACTTTACGTACACTTTTAAGTCTCTGGGCGTATCAAGTGAGGTTGGATGTCCTGGGGCATTGTCTAAGAGTAATATAACTTTAGGTTCAAGCCCATTTCTGTCACAGTATGATTTGACTGATGGGCAAAAACTATTAGAATACCATTCTTGAAAAATTTCCCGTGTAACCCACGCCTTTCTGTTTGATCGCCACACAACTGGTAGACTTGTCTTGTCTGTGCCTCGCATTGCACGGGGTGTTTCTGAATGGTACACTAGTAAAGGTTTCAGTTTGAAATCACCAGTGGCATTACCACCCAGCAGAAGTGTTAGTCGATCTTTCGCAGCTTTGAAACCACTGGCTTGACGTTCTTCCTTAGAAATGAATGTTCGAGATGGCATTTTTTTCCAGTAAAGTGCGGTCTCATCAACATTGAAGATGAGACAAGCAGGAATTTTCTCTCGTCTAACGAAGTCTTGAAACTTGTCTGGAAACTCAGCTGCAGCTTGAATGTCCGCGCTGGCCGCCTCGCCTGTTATGTGGATATTGTGAAGATTAGAACGCTGCTTGAACCGATGGAACCAGCCTCTGCTGGCAGCAAAAGTCGGAGTGGCACTCCCTTCTCCTTCTTTTGTTTTCAGCATCTCATACAAAGATTTTGCTTTTGTGCATATGAGATCTTGACTTAGTGGTGTGTTCTTCTTATTCAAATCTTCGATCCAGACTGACAGTAATTTCTCCATTCTTTCTAAGATAGATGATCTCGAACGAGAAAGTTTTGTTGCACTTATAGGTGTTGAACCTTCGCTGGAGATTTTAATTTTTTCCCGATTTTTATAAATCGTTCTCACAGTCGATTCTGAGAGTCCAAAATCTCTCCCAACAATTGTTGCTTTGCCTCCATTTTCCATTCTTCTTAACACTTTCATCTTCAATTCCAAAGTGACGCTTTTACGCTCTTTTTTCTTTACAGGCGGCATTTTTAACGTAGGGTTAAATTATGTATGTATGTATCTCCAATAAATATTAAAACAAAACTGCCAGCCGACCGAACTAACATTACGGAACAAATGAACACACGAAACGAACGAGGAAATCCCCATAGAACAAAGTCGAAGGACAGGGAATTCCCAATTCTTCAAAGAGAATATTCAGAGAAAGCGGGGATCCCCCCGCGACCATAGAGAAGTTAATGACTACATGAGCGCGAAATTTGAAATTCGCGTTATAGTGAAACCGCGCGTAACGGGGTCGCGCTAAGCGGGGTATTACTGTACCATTATTGCATAAAAACTCTTAAGAAACATAAAATTACTAAAAAAAATACAGTGCGTCTAATAATTTGGCCAGGGACTGTAGTTTGTTTACGTTAATTTAGCCTAGTTTACGTTGGTTTAGTTAATTCTAACTTAAACTACTATTTATTTAATTTGTTGTTATCTCAATTAACGTAGATTAACGTCTGTCTGTCCACAACTTCTCCAGATTCACCTAACTATACTAAAAATTAGGATAAAATTCCATCTTTTAAATAGTATTGTTTTGAAAGTTGGGTTTTTTAAAAATTTCGTTCTTGAATGATATATTTTGGCAAATTTTGTTTTCGAGAATTATTTAGTTATGTCTCATTAGGGATGTTATCTGGACCCAGGCTTTTTCTGTTTTTCAGTTGTCTGCGATTTCTATTTGTATGTTGTTGATATTATTTCTAGGGTGTTCTACTCTATTATTCCCGGTTCTCTTCCATATAGTTTTTCAGGGAATTGACCCTGGTCTCCTTTATTATGTGTTTAGTCTCAATGAGTTCTACTACTTCCTTTCTTTCTAAATCGCTTTCCACTCTTTTTGAGAAAATCTCCCAATATTTATTTTTGATTTATCTAAACAGTGAAATTGTTTCATTCAGAGACTCCAATGCTGCTTCTTTTATATTTGTCTTTAGCTTTGCCCATTTACTACTGATGTCGCCTTCTTTATCTATAAGACTTCTTTCTATCTTTTTTCAGTCTATTTTGGTATAACGTTCTAACTGAGTTGTTCCATAAGGACGTTAACCCTCGTGTCTAGCATAGATGCGAAAAAATCGTCTTAATCTAAACAGTACATGAGAAACAAAAACGAAGCAAAAATTATACGCTATTAAGCGAACGAATTTATGGGATTAAAAAATGGCAGAGAGATGTAACACTCTCTAATAAAATTTGATGGAAAGTTTGTTCAGTAAGGTATTTAACTAGATTAAATTTTTGGCCATTATTTCAGCCTAAAATTTAATTATAATTAAATCTGACTCTTTGTTAAGCTTTTGAAATTAATGGAAGTAAAATTGAATAGAATTATTTTTAATTAAAACTAAAATATATTCAGCCTGATTTAGTAAAGAGGACCAAAAGTTAAGACCGATCCAATTACCATAATATCTATAGCTTCTATTAGTCTAGCCTTTTGTTATTGACACTGTAATATTTTGTAGTGTAAATATCACCAAGTATATACTTGGTGGTGGTTTTTATAAGGAAATTTAATAAAAAAAAATAGTTCTTGTGACTTTAATAGACCAAGAGACAGCAGACTAACCGTCTGCCTAGTCCTTCATTCTATCGGGCGAGTCAAATAAAAGCCTTTAACTTTGATTTTGCGTCCCCCGTGCCCTGGAATGCTCAGATAAGGCCCAAAATGCTACATCCAAATATTGACTGTCGTTTAACCACTTGAATCAAGTACCATAACATTTGTTGACACTAAAAATGCACTAAAACAGTCGCCCCAAAGGGCAGACGCCGCACAGTGGAGCCATTTGCCCGATTCGCGGCAAAAATTATATTACTTCTTAAATATGAAATGAATGAACACATAAACTATTTGTGTGGCATTATAATAATTAAAAATAATATACTTGTGTAAAATTCACATAATACGAACACATATACGTAACCTTTTCAGTCACGCAATTCGGGGAACAGACGGATCTTCACATCATGCATGTTATTATAGGTTTTTAGGGTCGCTGAATTCAAATACGCTGTCAGATTTCAAAAATTCAAAATGGCGGATTTAATATGGTGATGGAATTTTCGAAAATTGACATGTATGCTTTCAAATTTAGAAAATGTAAAGGTTTCAAAAGGTATAAATTATAGAAATATCATAATTAATTAAAATAATCAAAATTAAATCTATGTACACGAATGTGTTCAAATTTGGGATATAAGTTTTTGAATGCACTAATTACAAAAAAATATTAATAAAAAAACATATCTATCGTCAAAGGCAAAAACGCGCCTGGATTCGAAATCGCATTTCTAATAGGAAGCGCGCGAAGCGATGCGATGAAGGGAATAGGCGGAGCCCACTGAAATATGTCGAAATGTGATTTTTAATTGTTTAATAATGCTGCAAAATTGCAAATGTAAGAGGACTGTCAAAGTCAAATTGTTTTAACCCTAAAGCTTCAACGCGCTCGAAATGATAACCGTTCGTTATAACCAAACGCATAATATTTGTGAGTCGGTCACTGAAACGATTACCATAGTAACAAAACAGATACGCAATTCCTTAGGAAAGAACAATCGAAAGATTGCATAATAATCATTTGTTTCATGCCTAGACTACATATGTTCCTAAAGACATTATATAGTTCGGCAATAATTCAAATATGTTACGAGAGTAGTCTGAAAAGTTTTGAGTTTCAACATAAAGATGGTGTTATTCGTCAAAACCATTATTTTCAGATAACGCTCGTATATTGATTGTGAATTAAGACGCCTTCCGCTTATGAATGACTCTTTCTCAGGGCTTAATATATACGATACACAGCTAGAGTTCATAAAAAAACTAGTGCACTATATCTATCCTTATATAATTTAATTTCTCTATATTTCAAGTTATATTTAGCATTTAGAATATTTAACTGTCTCTCCTAAAAGGAAATTGTATAAAACAGGCAATTCTTTTGTCTACTGACAGAACTTTAACCTTTCGCAGTGTGGCGAAAATGCGATTATATATCCCTTTTTTCACCTAGTCAAATTGTACGTTCGTGGATATATGATTTAATTGTACTCGTAATCGCACTTGATCTCACTAAAAACCATTTGGATATGATAAATAACAATGTAATCTTCTAATAAAAATTAATTTTAGATTGTAGGAAAGTGTAGATAAATAGTTACGCCTAAATAAAGATACAATTTTATGAAGAATTTTGGTTCTGTGGCATTATTTAATTTGGCACGTAAATATTCGCATCAGACACGAAACCAATACGTGTTAATGCAGCTATTATATCAAACTTTGAATTAAAAAATGTATATAGCATAGTGTTCTTAAAAAATTGTGGGCAGCATATGAAATAAAAACTTAAGAATGTAATGTGTTATCAGAGGTAATTTATTTGAGTGATCTATATAAGGAATATACTCTATTCAGATAGGTAAACATAATAAATTACACTTAATTCTTTGAACATTTCTCTTCAAATTTTTGTGTTTATTATCCTTCTCCACATACTTTTATAAAATCGACTTTTCGCCGCCTCGGTTCCACTGTGCGCCGCCTAGACCGGTCCTAGCTTTAGGACCCAAAAACTTTAGATGAATTTTCAACATTTACTTAATTTCCAACATTTACTTAATTTTTCAAGCATTGATTTTTTTGAATTTATATTAGAATTTAAAAGCATTTTATTTGAAATTTCTAGTAAACGCTAGCAAATACTTAATTTTAAGTAAATACTTCAAAACTCATCTAAAGTTTTTTACAGTATATTATAAAAATAAATTTCTTCCCGCTTATTTTCGATAACACTGATCAACAAATAATTTTTTTTTTTGATTATTTCCTCTAATTTTTTTTCAGTTCTGGCCTTATTATAGTGTTCTGATTTCGAATCCGATATTAATTTTTCTCTGGCAACTCATGTTTTTTAATATTCTCGGTCTACCCTAACTTAGACGACACCCGCAGTTTTTTAAGATCTACCCGACTCAGAATAATTATTTTTAGCCTATCTCGGACTTCATTAAAACTACGTATTTTAACCAATTTCAAATAACATTGCGCAATCAAGACAAGCAATGGGTACCTCATATTATGTACCAGAACCGTATTGTGTGTCTGGGACAATGGTCAAATGGAAAAAGAAGTGCTATCAAATTTAAAACACCGATGATTTGGCAGGGACTTCAAAATCACCATGACGACTGCTATTTTTACGTCGTAAATATTAACGGCATAAATTCTGGAAATCGAAATAAATGGTCATATCCTAAATTAACCTCCGTTCAACGCCCTCTTCTGTACTCTGGTGAGTATCATCTAAATCTCTGAAGAACCAGATCTTATGGAAATTGAAGCCAACACAATGGGCAATACTGATTCGGGTTTCATATGTAGTCAGTCATCAGATCCTCAACCTTTTAATCGAAGGGAATTGAATGACTTAGTAAGGGATCTAAGTTTATCAAAAGAAACTTCTGAAATTTTGGCATCTCGTTTAAAAGAAAATAATTTACTTGCACCAGGAACCAGAATATCGGACATTCGGAAAATTTTGTCCAAAGGAGAACTGGGTCGTAGTGCTTTTGCCCAAGGATAAGTTAAAATGTATGTATCCCTTCTGAGAGGTTGATTGGTGCCGAAGGGTCAGTGGTCATTATATTGCTGTTAAAAAATCTATTAGCATTTTAACTTCATATATGCAATGGAATTTATTATGAATTCGAGATTACCTGAATATCAAGTGACGTGCGATTCTACAGTTCCAAGACTCATACTATAAAATCTGTGAGAGAGGATTACTGGCAGAAAACTAGCTACTTGGGACATATCTATAGGGGTCCAGTATACTCGCTTCTCCAATTCTTGATGGAGGCTAAAACTGAAGGGCGGAGAGGACCAGGACGCCGACAATGTTCCTGGCTAATGAATGTACGAGAATGGACAGGCCTGGACACTCATACTTTATTAAGAATAGCCCAGGATAAAGAAGAGTTTGCCCTGGTTACAGCCCAACTTCAGTAATGGAGATGACACTATACTCTCATGTTTCCTCAGAGGGCGTTCTTTACGAGTGGCGGTCGACCGTTTTCTTTCTAACACCTTCACTATCAACGCCAGTGTGCCCCAGGGCTCCGCAGACAGGAGGTCGTTCAACTTAACAAAGACCTGGAAGAAATTCTATTGACAGTAACCAAGTGGAATTTAACGCTACAAAAACCCACGTGGCAGTTTTTTCTAAAGAAGTTAACGTTGCTGAATCCGACATAGTCATGTCGGGGCACTCCATTCCCCTGGCTTCGTCGCTTATTTTGTTTGGCGTTAATTTGGGAGCAAATATGTCCTGGCATGAACATCTTGCAGGCATAGCAAGGAGAGCTTCTCAAAATTTGGGAATATTATTTCGAATCAGAAAGCTTTACACTCCACAGCAACTGTTAATTCTTTAGAAAGCTCAAATTCGACCAACTATAGAATACTGCTCCCATGTTTGGGGCTCCGCTCCCAAGCACACACTGCATTTGTTGGATTCTGTTCAGAGAAGAGCTGTTCGTCTGTTTGGAGACACGGAACTGACCGGCGACCTTGATTCGCTGGAACATCGAAGAACAGTTGACGACTTGAGTTTGTTCTACAAGTATTTTTATGGAAAGTGTTCGAAGGATGTAGCCCGCTTAATTCCTCCCACAGCGGTGTATTTTAGAAATACACATCGCGCTAATACTTCACACCCGTATGTGTTTCAGCTTGTTACTCCGCGTACAACGCTTTTCAAGCAGTCTTTTATGTGGAGAACATCATCCAATTGGAATAATTTGCCTAGGGCTGTGTGTCCGACCGAGTACAATTTACAGCGATTCAAGAGCAACGTGAATCGCTATTTCTGCCCACATGCCGCTCCTGGAGCGCTTTAGGGACTTCCCTGTAGCACGTGTGCTAGACCCATAAAAAAAAGAAGAAGAAGATTGTTTTCGTGTAAATAAGACATGACGATGCTTTGAGTCCGAAAATTATCTAAATGGTCCTGGCTTACAGTAATTCTTTATTAATTTTGGCTATAGATCATTGCTATATTTGCGACATTCAAAAAAAATATGATTCAAGTCACTAACAGTTCCGCCTTGCATCAGTCTGATTCTATGACATTATTTTATAATATTAGTAGTAAATCTTCTCCATAAGTTCAACTGATTGTACCAAAATTTATTAGAAGTTTCTCTATAGATCTGACCTATATACATATGTATTATGTGGCACATCCCGTGACTCCGTGCCGTAGTAACTTGCTTGCGGTGCAGAAGGTCTTGGGTTCAATCCCGGCAGGTCTGTATACTTATTTATTAATTTATATTTGGCTTGGCCACGTACATAGGTAGCAGTTGTTTGCAGAAATGCAATAACGCCCGTGGCAGCACTACCGCATTATCTAAAAGGTACCGTGAAATACAAAAATGTATTTTTCAGCACTTGGACAACGTCGACGAGTATGACGACATCCTCGCTGATATCCTTAGGATATAGAAAAGGGTAAAATCCCTACTCAGGCGGGGAGATGAACAATAAAAAGAAAGTCTGTTTCTTCTGTAGTTTTTCCATCAATTTTACCATTCTATTTTTAGTGTTCCGTACGGAACACTTATAAGATCACTTCGGTGTCTGTCTGTCTGTCTGTCTGTCTGTCTGTCTGTCTGTCTGTATGTCTGTCTGTCTGTTTGTCTGTCTGTCTGTCTGTCTGTCTGTCACACCCGATTTTCTCCGAAACTATTTGACATAGAAAGGTGAAATTTGGTAACAATATAGGAATTGATGGCCTCATCAGAGCCATGTAGTTTTGAGAATTAAATTTTGACTTAAGGGGTTAGTTTTGGGGGGTGAAGTCGGAAGTGAAAAAAAAATTTTTTTTACTAGGTCATCGAGTGTGATGTCAGATGAAAGCTTGTGAAAACACGAGTAAAAAATATATATATATAATATTATACTTGCGCGCAGTTTTCTTTGTATTATTTTTAAAAATTCGCGAAAAATCGCTGTCCCGGGCCTTATCTCGAAAAGTACTTATCAAAAAATTTCGAAAAAATTCTGGAATATTCTCCACGGGGTGTAGATTGAACGAAAATTATCACGAATGCATTACCTTTAATAATTTATATGGTACATAAAAAAACAAAAATTTCAAGGTCATCAGATTTCAGTAAAGATTGGAAACAAACTTTGTTGAAAACTCATTTAGGGTGTGTTTTGTGAAGTCTCTGATCATTTTATACCACCGTAACATAAATTTTGATTTAAGGGGTTCGTTTTGAGGGGTGAAATCGGAAGTGAAAAAATTTTTTTTTTACTAGGTCATCGAGTGTGGTGTCAAATGAAAGCGTGTGAAAACACGAGTAATATATATATATATATATATATATATATATATATATATATATATATATATATATATATATATATATAATGTAATACTTGCGCACACTTTTCTTCGTATTACTTTTAAAAAATCGCTATCCCCTACCTTATCTCGAAAAGTACTGATCAAAAAATTTTGAAAAAATTCTGGAATATTCTCCACGGGGTATAGATTGAACAAAAATTATCACGAGTGCATTACCTTTAATAATTTATTTGGTATTTAAAAAAAAAAAAAATAAAATTTCAAGGTCACCAGTTTTCAGTAAAGATTGGAAAAAAACTTTGTTGAAAACTCATTTGGGGTGTGTTTTGTGAAGTCACTGATCATTTTATACCACCCTAACAAAAATTTTTATTTTAAAAACAATCTACGTACGGAACACTAATTGTGCAAGTTCAACTTGCACTTGACCGGTTTTTTTACTTGATATGGGAATCGAATAATCCGATTTGAGAAAGAATTCAACGTCGACAACTTCCTCCTCCATAACATAATGTTCAATATCTATTTTTAAGTCCACAAGATTGTAAAACTTGTAGCTATCTAAGCCGCAGAACCTTTAAATTCCGCGTTTCGTCTCAAATTTTCAAAAGTGTCAAAGCACGTCAAGTTACTTACCCGAAAACCGGCAGTATCTACAGTTACGATGCCCGTGCGTAAAGGTTTTCGGATATTACTTATCAAACTCAACATGAATTAAGTTCCAATAATTTTAAATGTTTGTTACAAATTTTTGGGTGAAACAGTAATACTTTATTAATAACTATAATTATTTTATATTTAAACTATTAAAAAAAAAAAATAGACTTCTCTATAACTCTCCTCGTTTATCCATATTTCACCTACATTATTAAATTCGGCCAACTTGATTAACGTAGCAAACTCTTCCAGCTTCGCTCTCTAAACTTGTTAAAAGCTATAACTCCCGGCTAACCCTCGGGAATATACCGATGCGGGAATATTTTGCAGAATGCCGGTCAGTGAACCGACGTGCTTCACTGCATATAAAAGCTTTGGGGATGTATTTGTGCTCTTTTCATATTGCTGCTTAGGATTCTTAAAACATTCTTTTTTTATTAAGGGGGTATTCTATTTCGGAGGATAATTTTTTTGGTAAATATATATATATATATATATATATATATATATATATATATATGAATAATGGACAGCCCGGGCATGTCATCTATACATCGATAAACAAGAACATGCATATTTTGTACCATATCAGGGCTCATCATCCATCCTTGGTGAAGAGACAAACGCAACACCACCACAGAAGCAGAAAGGATTTAAATGGCATACACCCAAAAGTGCCAAAAGCCAACAAAACTCAGCTCCATCGCCAAAAGTTCTAATTCAAGAGCAAATCACGTAAGTAGGTTAGTTATTACAACTGAATCCTGCTAATAAATGTTTAGCGGTAACTAAAGATGAAAAGGAATATAAACTGCTTTCCCCGGTATAGCAACCATAATTTGGCGGGATTAACAATACCAATGAAAACAGACAATAGAATTTGGCGGGTTTAATTTTCTGTTTTGATTGATATTATTCAAATTCTGATAACTATAAACTACGCTCATTTGGTTACAGTGTTGTAAAATGGCGTTTTTTCGTAATTACAAATACCCACAGAAATTTCTTTAAGAATTTCTTTACGAACTATACCCAAATGAGGGACAAGTGTTAAAAAAGATCTCTATTCGGGGATCAGCAGGGATTTCTTTTATTGTACTTTTTAGTACAATAGATCCATTGTACTAGCACTATCTTTTTATTGTAAATGTTATACATTTAATACCGGCATAAATACCTTATTTGCTTCTAACAACAAAGGTACTATATTCCATTTCACCTACGTGCTTTGCTCTTGAACTAAAACTTTTGGCAGTACACCCCGCTACTGGCATTTTTCAGTTCATACTGCGATTACCTCTTCACCTAGGCTATCTGACGAACTCTGATAAGGAGCGAAACATGGTATGTCCTAGTTTGGTGCTTTATAGATGACACGCCCGAGTTGTCCATTGCTCTTGAACGACCGTACTTTTGATGAAAGAGGCAAACATTTAGTTGACTGTCTTCGTCTGATAAGTTATTTAAATATTAATATATAAATATGTATATATATATATATATATATATATATATATATATATATATATATATATATATATATATAGATTTTCACGGATGGTGGAATGTAATACATTAAATTCCGGGTTTCAATCCGTTCGTCTAACAATGAGTTTGCATGACCTTTCGCCAAACTCTCATTTGGTATTTTCAAGTGCTCCCGCTGCTGCTGCTGCTACTCGATTACTCGAAACTGTGATATTGCTGCTGCAGCTGCTGCGGCTCAAAGCTAACTGAGAAACCGACGTGCGGTCGCTGTCTTTTATAGGTCGGCGTCTACGCAAATTGTAGGTGGGGGTAGTTGAACTACATGGAAGGGTCTACTAGCTAAACTAAGGAATAACCAAAACATCAAGAAGGCAACAGTTAGCAAAGCGCGGGAACTCATAATTACCACCCGGCCGGCAAGCACCAATGCTCGGACGAACACTACCGACCCCCCCACCCACAATCTGCGTAGACACTGACCTATAAAAGACGGAGACCGCACGTCGGTTTCTCAGTTAGCTTCGAGCGGCAGCAGTAGCAAGATCACAGTATCGAATAGCAGCAGCAGCGGGAGCACTTGAAAATGCCAAATGAGATTTTGGCGAAACATGGTGCAAATTCATTGTTAGACGAACTTCGATATGCCTAAAGATGCCTCTCTCTTGCGGTAAGTCACATGCCGATCCTCTTCAATTATGCTCACAGCACCGATGTTTTTTAGAGCAACTTTCACGAAATTCATCGCTGACGGAAGCACGATCATGACTAAATTCTACAAATCAATTGTAAACAATATTTTTTGATGGTAATTCATTACCAAAAGTTGAACGAAGCGATTCGAGGCATTGTTATTGAGTTAGGCCTTTACAAAAATCGTAAAAAATCAAGCAACGAAAATGTTCTTGTGAAATTTCCATTTATTTACAAAACTATCTTTTTTTAAACGCTCACTGCAAACACACTACTCTGCCAATTTCTGAGCTGTCACTATTCGGTTTTAAGAAATGTAACTAATTTCTTTTGTTTCCTGTATGGGTAAAGCCAAGGTTACTTCTTATGATGTCTAATTAGTATTGTACAGCGGTAAAGATGGCACACCACAGAATCCTATAGCTCTGTTATGTTTTTTAAATCGGAATAACTACTTTTAAAAATTCTGGAGTTACACCCTGTACCTCCCCTTTGCCACTTCGCCTGTCGAGTTTCCGCAATAAGCGAAAATTATGTTACTTATGTGACATCCTCATGTTTTTTAAAATAACTGCTTTCTATCTATATTTTTATTTTGTGTAAGAGGATTCAATTTCTACACTCTTTGTAGCGGTTTAAAAAAAAAAAACTTACTGTAAATTGATATTCCAAAAAAAATTCCATTTGATCGATTTCCCCTGTTAATATCATATTTCAAAGAATATCTGATTTAATGCCTTTACTAAAAGTAACAGTCAACTTTAAACTTAACAGTTAGACGGACGTTGAACCAATAATTATTACAATCCATTTCATCGTGAAAAAGTTTAATATATTCTTTAAAAAAAAAGTTACAAGTTTTCAGATAATAATGTGGCAATAATAATTAATTTTAAGAATTTCTATAGGCAAACAGATAGAGTTGACCGTATTCAATAGGCTTAAGAGGATTGGCATGCTTTTTTTAAAGAAAAATACTGTGTAAAATTGAAATTTTGCTTTCTTTGTTATTCATGGATATATATAGGTATAAAATGATCGGAGATTTCACAAAATACACCTCAAATGAATTTTCAAAAATCACTACCTAGGATTCCGATACAAACTTGTTTTTGGTATCTAAAAAAACTTTCTACAACGTGAACTTGTATATCATTAGGAAAATTGCGAAACACATTCTCTATCAAGGTTCTGTCTCTAGGAGAACTAGTAGCTTTTATCAGTTATACCAGGGTAGTTCAATAAGTACCCGTATTAGAATTGAAATGCTATTTTTTTCAAAATTTTTTTTTTTATTTTTCAACATAGTCCCCTTTTAGGTATATACACCTTTCCCAGCGTCCTTGCCATTTTTCTAACCCCTCCAAAAAATTGGAATTGTTCAGCTTCCCAAAATACACTTCTGTCTAGGCGATGACCTCCTCATTTGAGCTGAATTTTTTTCCTGCGAGCCATTTTATCATGTTTGGGAACAAGAAGAAATCACAAGGATCCAGGTCGGGTGAACACTGGAGGTGCGGCAGTAATTTATAACGCATTTCATGCAGTTTGGCAACGACAACTCCGGATGAATGTGCTGGGGCATTGTCGTGTTGAAACAGTCCTTTCTCTTTCTTATTTACTTCTGAAGAAGCCATTGTATGGTGAAACAATTGTCAAGTTACTTTAAATTTATTGGAAATTAAAACATAGTGTTGTTTTTATATAATTTTATTATGAATTTCCAACAAGTATCGGCTAATACAATCAAAGATGTTATTGAAGCTTCATCGAGGTTTTTAGCCTTATGGTATTTTAAACTTCTACTGAAAAATATGTTTCTGTTAGTCTGCCTGTTGACACGATAACGCTCGAATTAAATAAGATATTGAGGAAGGGAACCTTTAGTTTTTAGGAAGAGGCTGTAAGCAGTAGGGCTCAGTGTTTAGTATCATTAGTATAGGATTATAATGGTATTTTTGGTTGATATAATGAAGTAAGACTCACCTGGGATTCTCAAGAATTGTGGACCTGGAGAATATTAAAGGGAGTCAACCTGGAGGGCTGATATCCTCCAGAAAGACTATTGGTCTTCCTCGTGTCTAAAATGAGGTAAATCTATATTCTGTATAAGAGGCTGTAAGGAGTAGGGCTCAGTCTTTAGTGTTATTCGTATAGGATTATGATGGTATTTTTGGTTGATATAACGAAATAAGACAAACTCACCTGGGATTCTCTAGAATTGTGGACCTGGAGTATATTAAGGGGCGTCAACCTGGAGGGCTGCTGTCCTTCAGAAAGACTATTGGCCTTCCTCATACCTAAAATGAGGTAGGTGCACAACATATAAGTAAGTTTATCGCCTGCTAGCTCTCTAATTATCTAACTATTTGACAGCGCCTAAAAAGCGAGAGGTAAGATTTTATGTCTGTGATTTCCTTTAATGAATATTGATTGTGGCCTGGTAATAGGGTAGGATTTGTTTCAAGAATACCATTTTGGGTTTTTATCATAAACCCTTATACCTTATAGGGATATCTAATACAGGCACCTGAATGGTAGTACTTAATAATTCATCTTTGATTCTTCTTTTCATGTTTCTATTTCTACATTTGTTTAGTTGGATGTTTGGCAAATTTAATCATGGAACGATAATACTCAAGACCAAGACACTAATGTTATTCAAACTTAGGATGAAATTGGCTATTCTGTAAAAAAAAAATATCGCAAATTTGTGAGTTTTTCTATAAACATAATCCATTAAATGAATCGACAACTCAAAAATTGGTGGAAAAAATTGGAAAAGTGCTCGTCTGAATGAAAGCAGTGTTGTTAATGAACCATCAATTTCGATTCCTCGTCGTTCTCAATAATTCGGCATTTCTTGTCGCAGTATGTGGCTCATTAGTGTTCCGTACGGAACACTTATAAGATGACTTCGGTGTCTGTCTGTCTGTCTGTCTGTCTGTCACACCCGATTTTCTCCTAAACTATTTGTCATAGAAAGTTGAAATTTGGTAATAATATAGGAATTGATGGCCTCATCAGAGCCGTGTAGTTTTGAAAGTTAAATTTTGACTTAAGGGGTTAGTTTGGGGGGTGAAATCGGAAATGAAAAAAAAAAATTTTACTAGGTCATCGAGTGTGGTGTCAAATGAAAGCTTGTGAAAGCATGAGTAAAAATATATATATAATGTAATACTTGCGCACACTTTTCTCCGTATCATTTTTAAAAAATCGCTAAAAATCGCTGTCCCGCTATCTTGAAAAGTACTGATCAAAGAATTTTGAAAAAATTCTGGAATATTCTCCACGGGGTGTAGATTGAACGAAAATTATCACGACTGCATTACCTTCAATAATTTATCTGGTATATAAAAAAAACAAAAATTTCAAGGTCATCAGTTTTTAGTAAAAATTGGAAACAAACTTTGTTGAAAACTCATTTGGGGTGTGTTTTGTGAAGTCACTGATCATTTTATACCACCGCAACAACATTTTTTTTATTTTAAAAGCAATCAATATATGGAATACTAATTGTGCAAGTTCAACTTGCACTTGACCGGTTATTTTGAATAAAGATTTACACTTATATGCATACAAACTCAAATGACACAGAGATTGAAAGAAAGCGATTATATGCAGCGCAAAAATATAGCGTATAAGATTTTAGAACAAAAATCAAATGATCTATTGTTTTCTCGACAAACCATTTTAAGCAACGAAACACATTTTAATGGTAAGATACAACGCATATCTAATACTCCATTGTAGGCTGACGCAGTAGCCACAAGCCGACAGAGTGGTTGACAAAGTCAACACTTCAACACACATATGGTTTAATGTTAAACTACGGAATACAAAGTTTGTTTGACATTCTGTCGGCTTGTGGCTGATGTGTTAGCCTACAATCGAGTTTTAGGTGTACCTACTTGGTATAATTCGTTGTATCTTAACATTACACTTCGTAAGTACCTGGATAAGGAGTAGTAAATTATGGATTGAAAAATCAGAGAACAGTGGGGAGACTCCTGAAATATGGACTTCGTCTGTTTTCAGTAGTTTTACATTAAACCACAAAACAATTTTACATAAGATTGACACGTCGATAAATAAAACTGTCAAAATTGGGCTAATAAAAATTCAAAAATAATTCAAGAAAAAGCATTACACCCAAAAAAAATAAATGTTTGGTGTGCATTTTATAACCAATGCTGCATGTTACTCAATTTTTCTTTCATGAAATTGATGAACTAGATATTTCTAATATTTATTTTTAACAAGATGGTGGATGGTGGACTCAACACGCGATAATATAGCTCCATTTTGTTCTGTTGGTGATGTTATCTTAAAAGTTAGGTTTATGTAAACAAATCACAAATACTCGTATTTGAGGAATTAAAAAACATTAGACAAATTTTCGGATATGTTCGCAATTTTAAAGGTCCGAGCATTACTTTTAATGTAAAATTATCTTTGTTTCATCACATTAATGAAATCATTGCAGATTTTTAAAGGAGTAGAAAGACCGTTGTGCAAAATTGCCAGGATTCCACCAGCATATCTTAGTATTTTATCTCATTCTTTTGTACGTTTTAAACTGGAATACAGCTCTATTGTTCGTTATCCGTCTTATAAGGTCCATTGTACTAATATTAAATAAATTTTATATATATTTTTACTAAATAGGATCTATTCACAAATGGATTGTCCAAATGATTCCAACAGATTCAACCTATATATATATATATATATATATATATATATATATATATATATATATATATATATATATATATATATATATATATATATATATATAACCTTTCTAGACGTAGTGATACAGATATGATATGAATATACACAATTTTAAACAAAATAATGAGCTGTCCTGTCATCTTTTCCAAAATTAAATTCCGTGTGCCTTCTCGGCAAGCTCGCTTAAACCACTCCTTGTTTTATTTGCCTGTTTCTAAAGTAAATTGTCTGATGTATTCACCGCTTTATGTTATGCGTAGGATTTACGGAGGTAAGCATATTGATTTTTTTTTATGTGGTTTATCTACATTACGAATAGCTTTGCTAATTTTATTAAAAATTCTACATATTAATTGTAATTGTTGTAAAACATAATGTAAAAATCTTATTGTTAGTAACAAGTATTTTTCAGACAAATATTAATTATATATATATATATATATATATATATATATATATATATATATATATATATATATATATATATATATATATATATGTATATATATATATATATATATATATATATATATATATATATATATATGTATATATATACAGTCCCTGGCCAAATTATTAGACGCACTGCGAGATTTCATGTAAAATATTAATTACCGGGTGATATTGTACCGTTTTATTATTTTAAATTGATTTGTTTTTTATTTTTATATTATCCAATCAATTACCTATTTATTTGACATAAATAAAACAGCATTAATTTAGAAAAGCGTAAGTTTATTAAGTTTTAAAGAAAAGTGAAATTAATGTTAGTAAAAGTCAATATTTAGTTGAGCCACCTTTAGCCGCTATCAAAGCTTTAATTCTGCGCGGCATGCTATCAATGCAAGATTGTACTGTCTCCTGCATTTGAGGATGATGATTCCACACATGAATAATCTTTTCTAGGAGCTGGGTTTTGTTGGTAATCACATCTTTAGCCACTTCTCTTTTCATCAGCTCCCACACATTTTTAATGGGGTTCATATCAGGGCTATTACCCGGCCAATCCAACAGAGGGATATTTTTTTCTGCCAAAAAAAGCTTTAACAGACCGAGCAGTGTGGCAGGGAGCTCCATCTTTCATGAAAGTGAATGGTTCCCCATTTGGAAACCATTCTCTGAGCTGCGGAATCAACCGATTTTGTAATACTTCTTTGTACTGATCTTGCCTCATTATTCCTTTGACGACGTACAGACGTCCAGTGCCCTTGCCGCTGATGACTGACCAAATCATCACTTTGGTGGGATGTTTAAACCGTCGGGACGACACAATCAGTATGAAACTTTTCTCCATGACGACGACGCACATACTGAGCTTTATTCTGCAAAATTTCGAATGTGCTTTCGTCACTGAAGCAGACCTGTCAAAAATAGGAAAAAATATATAAACTTCCATGTTTATTTGCTTTATTTAACTGAAAATGATAATAATGTATCAATTATTGATTAAATTGCTGTATCTTACCGATCTCCAGAAGTCCACATCTTTGTCTTGCCATTGTTTGGCCCACTTCAGGCGCTTTGCTTTCATTGCAGCTGTTAACTTGGGCTTCCTGGCGGGGCGACAGGCCTTAAAATCTAATTCTTTCAATTTTCTTCGAACAGTGCGCTCAGAAGCATTTACGCTAGCATCCTGGAGTTGTGATTTTATTACCTTTGTGGTAGCAAATCTGTTTTCTACACAAATTTTCTTCAAACATCTCTCTGACCGTGGAGTGAAAATTGGTTTTCTACCGCATCTTTTCTTTCTTTTCGGGCTTAATTCCTTCCCTGACTCAATTTTCTTTTTTATGCGTCGTACACTAGCTTCAGAAGCCTCCAATCTTCGTGATATTTCTCGGTTTGTAAATGTTTTCGCAATCACAAGGGCCTTCACTTCAGCTTTTTTACGTGGTGAAAGATCGCCTTTTCTACCCATAATGAAAATAGTCCAATTACTTTTTTAAAACACTGCATACAAAATAAACTAATAACTGAGTAGTATAAAACTGTTAAACAAACAATCACAGTCCATAAAGCCACAGAAAAACGTCCGTACCTGACGCGATTCCGATCGCGACTGATACAGGTTTGTACTTGTTTACGTTCATGTATCACTTTGTCAACACAGTGTTGCCATATGTTAAAAATAAATACAAATATGTAGTCTACAACAATTCTTTTAAATAAAAATCAATAATATTGTAGTTTAGATATACCATTATTGCATAAAAACTCTTAAGAAACATAAAATTACTAAAAAAAAATACAGTACGTCTAATAATTTGGCCAGGGACTGTATATATATATATATATATATATATATATATATATATATATATATATATATATATATATATATATATACTAAGTTGCGAATGTGGAATCTTTGGCACAATGATACTACTCAGTATATATCACCACTACACCAAACACTTTATTTTTGCACTCGGCGCCCGTTTCGCTAACATGGTTAGCGAAACGGGCGTCGAGTGCAAAAATAAAGTGTTTGATGTAGTAGTGATATATACTGAGTAGTATATATATATATATATATATATATATATATATATATATATATATATATATATATATATATATATATATCTTAGCTTTCATTAAAAAAAAAAAACACTTTTGGGCAATTTCGACAACAATAACTTTTATTAACAATTGCAATCAGTCATCTAACAAAGCTGGCCGACTACTTCGGCTTTCTAAATTGTAATTCATAGTGGATACCAAGATATCTCTGTTACCTAAATCTCATTAGGGTTACATAAACACTTTTTATAAGCTATGGGCTGATGTGTGACAGATATGCCAGTCTGCCTGAAAACAATTATCAATAATTAATATCCTCCTTCTCATATTGCATCGTTCGGCCTATCCTAATTTTTTTCAACCAGGCCCGAAACGGGGGTTTTTCCATACAGAAAATGCTGACAGCTATATATATATATATATATATATATATATATATATATATATATATATATATATATATATATATATATATCGAAATATATCGAAAGTTATAGAGATTAATTAAAAACTCCCATTTTTTTTATTGTATTATATGGGGAAGGGCTTGCTTCTGTATAAATACACTTTTATGAAGTTACGGCAAAGAGGATTACCGTCACATTAACACAGTTTGCACACAGATTTATTTGATGCCGCACATTTAAATACCATAAAATCAAGAGCCATAGCTGTAAATTCGTTTTAAATGTGAATGAAAAGAATCTAATCTAGTTTAGTTCGGATTCACGCAGCGAGGGTTTCGTACTTATAGAGTATTTTTTGGGCTCAATTATTATTTATTGTTGTAAATCTAGAACTAAAGCGTTTGAGCTTAATCTAAACAATGTATTATAGAGCTAAATCCCTTGTAATAGGAAACAATTTACTTTGAAGGATTTAAAACAGATCACATGTATGAATATACAAATAGTACTTTGTCATTAGTAGAATATACGATAAAACCTCTGGGGATAGTAAATAAAAAATACATACAGTATATATATACAGGTAATAAATACTTACTTAATCCTTATGTCTTTCCACCCCTTGTTAGGAATTTAAGATCCGTGGAGTTGAGTTATTCTATATCTGTCTTTTCCATGTTTCCTTCTATATCCTTCCATCCTGTTTAAATTGCCGATTGCATCTTTTGTTTCTGCTGTATTAGTTTCTTCCGTTTGTATAAGTTCTGTATCTTGTTCCGGTATTATGTCTCTATGTTGATTTTTGTATGCTTTTCCTTTTAATTTTTTGCATCCATTTCCTTTCCTCTCTATTTCAGTGGTTCCTATATAATGCATGCGTTGTTCTTCTGTCAGTTCATCCTCTTTTCCGTTTATACCCCTATTATTCGGTGTTATCAATCTAAAAACTCGATAATTATTTCTCATTTATTTCTTCCTATCTAGTTCTTTGATTATCTTCTTATTTGACTTGATGGTCGTAGTATTCTTTGTTTGTTCTTTCACTTTTTCTTCCTCAATGTACCAATTATATTCTCTTCCTTCGATTACGATTTTTGATATCCTATTTTCACCCTTTTTCCATTCCTTCTCTCGATCTCTGCTATATGCTTCAATTTCTTTTGAATTTCGCGTTTATCTTTTGTTAAATCGTTGTTTATATAAACCCTCTCTCTTAGGTTTCTCAGCTTGTTTTTATTTTTTATTATAGCTTCCTTATCTCCCGTGTTTCCAAGTTCTATCTTGTATATAGCCGCTCCTATTTTGTTCACATCTTTAATCTGTTCTTTTGTCTCCATACTCCTCTCCATAAAAAGTTCTACACCCATATTCAGATCTGATTGGCTATTCGCTTCAAAAGGTAATATATAACAGTGTTAATTATTGAAAGGTAGCTCTGAATCAGAGCAGGACTATCACCAGTGAAATAATTTTTTTGCTTTTTTGTAAGAGGCTTTCGTGCGATACATAACCAAAACCTGCTGTTTTGGGAAAAAAATAACCAGCCAAGTGCAAGTCGGATTTGCGCAATTAGTGTTCCGTACGTTGATAGCTTTTAAAATAAAAATTTTTGTTGCGGTGGCATAAAATGATCAATGACTTCACAAAACACACCTCAAAGGAGTTTTCAACAAAGTTTGTTTCCGATCTTTTTTGAAAACTGATGACTTTGAAATTTTGGGTTTTTTTATATACCAGATAAATTATTAACGGTAATGCACTGTGGAGAATATTCCAGAATTTTTTCAAAAATTTTTGATCAGTACTTTTTGAGATAAGGGGGGGGGGGAGCGATTTTTGGCAATTTTTTTTTTAAAAATGATACAAAGAATAGTGTGCGCAAGTATTACATTATATATATTATATATATATTGTAACATTCATTTTTTCTTAGATTTTAGATCATGTTACGACACTGTTTTTCTTTCTATATTTTATTTTTTTATTTCATTTTTATATTTGATTAGACAGTGATTTCAATTTTTGAGCAGTGTAACTCAACCCTGTATAACGAGTTGCTGATCTAATTTATTTAGTTTCTGTTGATTTTGAATCCCGGAAGTGAGCCATTTTAAAGACTTCACTTTGAAGAAGGGGCAAAAGATATATAAACGGCCAGATGGAATTTTTGGGGGCTTCTTTCCGCCAGTATGCCGTAGAGGCTTTTTCCGCCAATATGCTGTAGTGGCTTTTTTCCTCGGCCATGCCGTAGTGGCTTTTTTCCGCCTGACTGCCGTAGGGACTTTTTTCCGTCAGTATGCCGTAGTGGCCTACTTTCTCCAGCACGCCGTAGTGGCTTTTTATCTTTCTCCGTACTGTAGTAGTGAGTAACGGTTTTTTATCACCAAGTGGGTGTCGTTTCTAGCTCTCAAATTTAAGGCCTTCTTCCGTTCTTAAAATATCCTGCTCATCCTCAGGCATTTCCGGTCAAAAAGTGATTAGCTTCCCAAATAAGACTAAGATAGTAATGGCTGAGACAACATTTTTTGATGAGAATCTCACCAGGAGAGGTCAAACAGCTTATCGAAAACCCACGAGGAGAAGCCAATCAGTAAGTTAAAAGCACACCAGTTTAAATATCTCACTTCCTGTCGACAACATGTGTTTCAAACGACTAAGTCCACACGTGAAATCCGAGTTAATTTTACAGACTTTTAGATCGTGTTTTTTAAAGTTTTTTGTTTTTTTTTTACACTTAGGATCAGTAATTCATAGAACTCTAGTTTAAATGTGTACACTCTCATAGCCTAAGGGGTTTTTATTTAGTTAATATAATTTTAAGAGTGTAATAACTGCAAGGATTTTTATTTTGTTAATATACTTTTCTCCGTGTTGATGCAGCCTTTTACTGAACTACCCGCTTTGTCTTTCAGGACGCAACGGTTGTACCATATTAAAATTTCTTTCAACAACTACATAACTCTTCAGTATTTTTTCATTTTTTGAGCTAAAGTTAGATTCTTTTTATTCTAAAATGAATACCCAAAAACAGTACAACCAAATTTTAAACAACTATAGAGATTATTTTCAAAAGGCGTACAAAAATTACCTCGATCTCCATGTACTCTACCAGTAAAAAAAAAAAGCGAGCCAGCTTATATTTGAACTCTTGTTTTCACAAGCTTTCATTTGACACCCCACCCGATGACCTGGTACGTTTTTTTTTCACTTCCGATTTCACTCCCCAAAACTAACCCTTTAAGTCAAAATTTCACTTTCAAAACTACACGGCTCTGATGGGGCCATCAATTCCTATTTTAATACAATTTATTACATCGTTATTCAACTGTTATATACGATGGTGAATTGATAAGTCTGATAAATTTCTTCGAAACGGAGGGAAATTTTGTTAAGCGGCATTGACATAATAAGCGTGATTCTTATAATGGGTGTCTCCAAAGTTTCAAACAGACGCAACTCGCAATTGTTTGTTGGCAACTATCGTAAGTTATCGGTGATACACGTTTCGTAGAAATGGATAAAGCCATAAATCGTGCAGTGATAAAACATTTCTATTTAAAAAAGTGGACTCTGCAAAGGCACTCAAGACAATGGTACTGGATAAATGAGTTTAATCGTAGCCGTACGAGCCTTGCAGATGCTGTACGTTCAGGACGCCTGTCTAAGATTTCTTCTGAAGAAATGGTCGATAAAATTCATGGCGTCATGATGGAAGATCGTTGCATTAAGCTTCGTGAGATTGCTCAGATAGTAGCCATCTCACAAAAACGCACGAGGAAGTTTTTTGTATATACCAGATAAAATTATTAAAGGTGATAATTTTCGTTCAATCCACACCCCGTGGAGAATATTCCAGAATTTTTTCTAAAGTTTTTGATCAGTACTTTTCGAGATAAAGGGGCGGCAGCGATTTTTCGTGATTTTTAAAACATAAAACAAAGAAAAGTGTGCGCAAGTATTACAATATATATATATATATATATATATATATATATATATATATATATATATATATATATATATATATATTTATATATATATATATATATATATATATATACATATATATATATATATATATATATATATATATATATATATATATATATATATATATATACAGTAGAACCCCGATAAACCGAGTCGCTCCGGATTAACCGAGCCAATCTAAGAACCTGATTATCCGAGGTACGAGCGTCTAGGCTGCGTATTAACCGAGCTTCTAAAATATGTATGTACATATTTCCATTTAAAATCGTCGGGGCCTTCGGGGAATCCCCCTGGCCCTTATGAGGGGTTCCCCTATTTATGTTTTTGGACTCTTTCAGCATGTAAATTTGCGTGAATGCAGTGCGTTATCGCGTTTACTACGGAGAAGTACGAGTATACTCACATAATTTATTTGGTTGGAGTTCTGGTAGTTAAGTGTAATTAATACGAACTGCTTTGTTTGAATTTTTGTTTGTCGTATTATAATGGAGCAAAACAAACGTAAAAGAATAGTCGTTCCTATTGAAGAAAAATTAAAAGCCAACAGAAGAATTGAAGCAAGAGAGACAATTAAAGTTGTTGCACGAGATTATGGAGTAGGTGAGGTAACAGTTGGAGATTGTGGATACACATGTGATCAAATTTACATCTGTGACGAAACTGGTCTGAATTATAAAATGCTTCCATCAAAAACATTGGCATCTCGACAGGAAAAATCAGCTCCTGGGCACAAACGAGGTAAGGAAAGACTAACTATAATGATATGATCCAATGCATCTGGCAAGCACAAAATCCCACTGATGGTGATTGGCAAGTCTGCACGTCTAAGAGCTTTAAAAGACATTTCACCCAAAGCCCTACCAATCTATTACAAAAGTCAGAAGAGCGCATGGATGGATGCGACCTTATTTACTAACTGGTTTGAAGAAGAGTTCGTGCCATCTGTGACTAAATTTTTGAACAGAAACCGTCTATTAAAGCAATTTTGTTAATGGGTAATACCCCCTCTCACCCTGGAGAAGGACTTCATGTGGGCGAAATTGTTGTAAAATTTTTTCCTTCAAATGTAACCAGCATAATGCAACCAATGGATCAAGGCATCCTCGAAAACATTATATCTTGAACATCTGTTAGAATACACAGAAAAGGAGGATATTATCAATGGGATGAGGAAGGTTACACTGAAGAATGTTATTTACTGAGTAAGTCAAGCTTGGGTTGCTGTGCGTACTACCACTATTCAAAAAACTTGGTCAAAAGTTATTGATTTTGATGACTATAATGACAGTGAAGATGATACTCCATTAAATGAATTAGCTTTGGAATTGAGAAGCCATGGAGAAATGTCCTGTTCAAGTTTTGACAGCGAGATAGAAGAAAAAGAAAAAAGTTTATTTGAATTAATGCAAAAATTAAAAGGTTGCGAAAATGTGACAAGAGAAGATGTTGTTGAATGGATTAAAACAAATGATTTAGAAGAAGAAATGAGTATTGAAGAAATAACGAATGCCTTTCAGGAAACCGAAATATCAGATGACGATGACGATGACGAAGCGGCGATGGATGAACAGTCTCCCACTAAGATCTCTCATCAAGAAGGTTTTGCTTCTTTGGAAAAAGCTTTGTGGTATATCGAACAACAACCGGAGGCATCCCCAGCGGATTTGCTTCTTCTTAATAGATGGAGAAACATTGCAGCGAGAAAAAGAAGATGCAATATGAAACAGAAGCGCATAGATACCTATTTCACTGTTTTATCATGTATGTACCTATTTTTATGTTAAAAACGTTAATACATCGGTTTAAAGTATTGGTGTTTATTTTTTGAATGAAGAAAAAACAAATCCGGATTATCCGAGTTTTCAGTTATCCGAGGAGGGTGCTCTCCCCACGTTACCTCGGATAACCGGGGTTTCTACTGTATATATATAAATATATATATATATATATATATATATATATATATATATATATATATATATATATATATATATTTGAACTTGTGTTTTTACAAGCTTTCACTTGACACCCCACTTGACGACCTAGTAAAAAATATTTATTTTTACTTTCGATTTCACCCACCAAAACTAATCCTTTAAGTCAAAATTTAACTTTCAAAACTACAGGGCTCTGATGAGGCCATCAATTCCTAGGTTAGTACCAAATTTCAACTTTCCATGTCAAATAGTGTCGGAGAAAATCGGGTGTGACAGCCGAACGGACAGACACCAAAGTGATCTTATAAGTGTTCCGTACGGAACACTAAAAAATACCCCGATGTAGAAAATATTCTGTATAATATACATATTTGAAATGTTAAGTTAATAACTCAAATTTTTCCAGAGAAAATTTACTAAAATGAAATGATAAACGTTTAAATCACTTAAATTATGGAACCCTAAAAGAAACTGCTTGTAAACGTACGCCAAACAAGTAATCACTGTAATTTTCTTATTACATTAAATAAATTGATATTAGAATTAAATAGTAAGTCACCTCAAGCACAAGGAAATAACTGTCATTTATCTCGTTTAAAAGTAACTTGCGGTATATCTACTTTCTAATTTTGTACCAGACAATTGAAATTATTACACAATTATTTTGAGCTTTAAAACGTGTTATGCATGATTTAATTTTTTTTATTTGCATTAGTTGAATTGGTTACATATTTAACACTACTGTTATATTGGGAGTTATTATTTGCCGCGTTCCTGGTTCAAAAATACTTACATTTTGATACACTTCAGCTTCCGTAGATCCGGAAAAATGTAATTATCAATTTTCTACCCTCATCTTGTCAACTTACGAAAAACTCTTGAACTATATCTACCCCCTATCCAAATAGACCAAGAAGCCGACCCGAAATTTTGACCTGTCGACTAACCGTCTGCCTAGTTGTTCATTCTATCGGGAGAGTCGAATAAAAGTCTTTAACGTTGATTTTGCGGCCTCCGTGCCCTGAAATACCCAGATAAGGCCTAAAATGCTACATCCAAAAATGGATTATCGTTTAACCACTTCAATCAGGAGTTCAAAAACTCGAAAAACGACCGTTTTTGGCTCGAAAGCGGATCCAGCTTCTTCCTCCGATATTGGCGGTATCCCCCTCCTGCAGTTTCCCTCTTAATTTATCAACAACAAACTTAATTTATTGATTTTGTATGGTTAAATCGACATTTTTTGGGCCCTAAAGCTAGGTTCGGTCTCGGCGGCTTTTGCTCTTTCGGCGCTCGACTTTTTAGTATCAACAAATGTTATGGTACTTGATTCAAGTGGTTAAACGATAGTCCATTTTTAGATGTAGCGTTTTGGGCTTTATCTGGGCATTTCAGGGCACGGGAGCCGCAAAATCAACTTTAAAGGCTTTTATTTGACTAAGCTGGGAATGTGGAATATTTGGCACAATGACACTACTCAGTATATATCACCACTACACCAAACACTTTATTTTTGTACTCAACGCGCGTTTCGCTAACCATGTTAGCTTCGTCACGATAGAATGAAAAACTTGGCAGAAGTTTAGCCGACAGGTCAAAATTTCGGGTCGCTCTCTTGGTCTAAAATAGAAACCGAACTTGAGCAAATAGTAGCTCCCGCTATTGCATCTTTTTGTCATCACACGCTATAACTTTCATGAGTAATGTATCAACTGTTTTAAGACATTTGTTTCATGAGATACTTGCTATAGTGGTGACAGTATGTTTTGACGAGCGATTCGAAAAAAATTTAAGAACGTTCAAGCGGCAGTAACCACAGTTTCTGTTTGGACCGAAGATATCAGATTATTTGTGATAAATTAAAATACTATAAGATTTTTATTGACTGCAACCTCACTGCCCTCGGTTAAAAAACTATTGCATTCGTAAAAAATTAAGTCTACGCAATATTTGGATTTCCTCTCGTTTCAAGAACTCTAGATAAAAAAACCGTGGTTTCTATTTTCTCTGTGGATCTGTTATCGTGACAACTCTCGAATGAAAAAGATATCAATTTCATATAGGTAAACATATGTACTCGTATATACAAAATGAAGAAGAAGGAGAACTGGGGCAGGCCTCTCCAGGTTTCTGTATGTAGCATATTTTCTGCTTGTCACTGTAATATATATATATATATATATATATATATATATATATATATATATATATATATATGAGATGTTTCGCGTCAACGGGGCCACCCCAATACCCAAAAATAGAATTAACGAAAAAACAATTCAAGGGTGTCAATTTCTTCATCGAAACGTAACCTTTCAAATGCAACTTGGCCCTTTTGAAAAAAACAAGATGGCAGCTAGAAACAAAAATATCATGATTTCTAAGCGGAGTTAACTGAACTTCAAAACTGAGGCAAAATACAATATTGATTTAATAATTAGAGTTACCAACATAATTTTATGTAATACCAATATGGCGCCTAAAACCGAAAAATTACTCCAGTCCGAAAAAGTGCTGTCTCACTTCGAAATCTCCATAATTGCTAATTTTCGGTTTTAGGCGCTTAGAAATCATGATGATGATTTTATTGTTTCTAGCCGCCATATTGAGCCGCCATCTTGTTTTTTTTCAAAAGGGCCAAGTTGCATTTGAAAGCCTACGTTTCAACGAAAAAATTGACATCCTTGAATTTTTTTTCGTCAGATCTGTTTTTGGGTATTGGGGTGGCTCCGTCGACGCGAAACGTTCCATATATGTATATATATATATATATATATATATATATATATATATATATATATATATATATATATATATATACATATATATATATAATATATATATATATATATATATATATATATATATATATATATATATATATATATATATATATATATATATATATATATATATATGTATATATGTATATATGTATATATATATATATATATATATATATATATATATATATATATATATATTTATATATATATTTATATATATATATATATATATATATATATATATATATATATATATATATATATACATATATGTATATATATATATAAAGGGTGTTTTTTTATAGAGGTGTAGAACTTTGAAATGGAATAAAACAAAGATGAATTTTTTAAATTGACATGAAATTTTACTTTATTCGAAAGATAATCTTCTGGCATTATAATTTAAATATGACTTCTGGCATATGACCGCCACGGCTGGCTCGGACGTAGTCTAATCTGGAGGTCCAATTTTCGATGACTTTTTCCAACATTTGTGGCCGTATATCGGCAATAACGCGGCGAATGTTGTCCTCCAAGTGGTCAATCGTTTCGGGCTTATCGGCGTAGACTAGCGACTTCACATATCCCCACAGAAAATAGTCTAGCGGCGTTAAATCGCACGATCTTGGAGGCCAATTCACGGGTCCGAAAGGTGAAACTATGCCGTTACCAAACGTTTCCTTCAATAAATCAATTGTGGCACGAGCTGTGTGACATGTTGCGCCGTCTTGTTGAAACCACAGCTCCTGCACTTCATGGTTGTTCAATTGATGAACGAAAAAGTCAGTAATCATGGCTCTATAGCGGTCACCATTGACTGTAACGTTCTGACCAGCATCGTTTTTAAAGAAGTACGGACCAATGATTCCACCAGCCCATAAAGCACACCAAACAGTCAGTTTTTCTGGATGTAACGGTGTCTCAACATACACTTGAGGATTATTATCACTCCAAATACGGCAGTTTTGTTTATTGACGTATCCATTCAAACAAAAGTGAGCTTCATCGCTAAACAAAATTCGCTTATGAAAATCGGGATCAACGGCAATCTTGTGTTGGGCCCATTCACCGAATCTACGCCTTGCTAGGTGATCGTGTGGCTTCAATTGATGCACGAGTTGGATTTTGTAAGCACGCAAACCAAGATCTTTCCGCAAAATCTTCCATAAAGTGGATGGACACATATCCAATTCCTGTGCACGATGGCGAATAGACTGATTCGGGTCTTCCTCTACGCTACGCTCTACAGCAGCAATGACTTCTTCTGTACGCACTATACGACGTCTCTGTGGATGCGTATTATCATTTAGAGTAAACATGGTGCGAAAACGTTCCATAGTTAATCGAATTAATTGCTCTGATGGACGATTATGTTGACCGTAAAATGGACGTAGTGCGCCATACGTATTTCGAACAGAACCATGATTTTCAAACTAAATTTGCACAATTTGGAAGCGTTGTTCGGGCGTCAGTCTATTCATGTTGAAATGCCAATCCAAACTAAACATAAATCACTTGACAGCTGACAAAATGGCCGCCAGTTAAAAAAGTGTTGCCAACTTAAAGTTTTATACCTCTATAAAAAACACCCTTTATATATATATATATATATATATATATATATATATATATATATATATATATATATATATATATATATATATGTATATATACCAGGTGTACAAGTATGAAAGGCGGATTTCAGACAATAGATGGTGCACCAATGTAGTTGTTGCTATAAAGATTTGACACTGCGCCATTTTGTTGTGTCATCAACAAGTATCAGACGCGCACGAGTGATAAATTGGAAAAGTGTGTGCATAGGGTTGTGTTCAATATGTCGAAATTTATACCGAACAAAGAACATTCGCGGACAGCATTAATTTTTTGTTTTCATTTAAAGAAAACTGCTGTTGAATCATACCGATTACTTCGAGAAGCTTATGGTGAACATGCTCCATCGCAAGATACGTGTGAACGATGGTTTCGGCGTTTTAAAACTGGTGACTTCGATGTGGAAAATCGCCAAAAAAATACGAAGATGCGGAATTGCAAGCATTGTTGGACGAAGATGATTCGCAAACACAAAAACAACTCGCCGAGAAATTGGGCGTTAGTCAACAAGCTGTTTCCAATCGGCTACGAGAGATGGGAAAGATTCAGAAGATCGGTAGATGGGTACCACATGAGTTGAACGACATGCAAATGAAAAAGCACAAAAATACGTGTGACATTTTGCTCGCTCGGTACAAAAGGAGGTCGTTTTTGCACCGTAGAGTTACTGGGGATGAAAACTGGTATCCCAAGCGCAAAAAATCATGGGTAGACCCAGGCGCACCATCCACATCGACCGCAAGACCGAATCGCTTTGGCAGAAAGACGATTCTCTGTGTTTGGTGGGACCAAAGGGGCCTCGTTTATTATAAGCTGTTAAAACCTGGGGAAACGATTAATACTAAACTTTACCAATAATAATTGACCGATTCGAACCGCTCGCTGCTTGAAAAGAGGCCAGAATACCGAAAGAGGCAACACAAAGTCATTTTTCTTCATGACAATGCTCCATCACATACGGCAAAACCAGTTCGCGACACGTTGGAAGCACTCAGCTGGGAAGTTCTACCCCATGCGGCTTACTCATTAGACTCGGCTCCTTCCGATTACCACTGATTTGCATCGATGGGTCACGCACTTGCTGAGAAGCGCTTTGGTTCGTACGAAGATGTGAAAAAATGGTTCGATGAATGGTTCGCAGCAAAAGAGGAAGATTTTTACTGGCGTGGTATTCAGAAATTGCCCGAAAGATGGGAAAAAAAAATATATAACAAGCGATGGAGCGTACTTTGAATAAAGCACTTTTTATCATTCTTCCGAATTTAACATGTTTTTTTAGAAAAAAAATCCGCATTTCATACTTGTACACCTGGTATATATATATATATATATATATATATATATATATATATATATATATATATATATAATATATATATATATATATATATATATATATATATATATATATATATATATATATATATATATATATATATATATATATATATATATATATATATATATATATATACGACGAGTATATATATATATATATATATATATATATATATATATATATATATATATATATATATATATATTTGTTATAATTGTTAAACATTTATCAGTTTTCAGTTGCAGTTTGTTTTTTTATTTACAAAAACCCCAGCCTAAAAACTGCAAATACTCTACAAATATCTTTAGTTCCCGTAAAGTTTTTTATCCGATCCTCGATTGACCACCCTTTCAATCTGTATTGAAATACATAAAAAAGAGATATGTCCTTTTTTACAAAACCAAACCCTTATTCTCTGTGGTATAATATAACGATTTATTTTCTGGTGGGCAATTTATTCAGCTATATTTGATAAGTGTTAAAGTATTAGTGACTGCTATATTGTTCATATTTTACAGACGAAAGTCCGTATTTCAGCAGTCTACCCACTGTTCTTTTATTTGTCGAATCCATCCGAAGACGCGGCTCACGGCTCATCAGCCGGGCTAGAATCGACAAACAAGAGAACAGAAGTTTGGGTACTTAAACCAGTACTGACAGCCAATAATGGTAAGATATAACGTCTACCTCATAGATAGCACTTTACCGGAGGGCTGACTCGCTGCAGCCATTCACCGACAGAGTGATTAGCAGACTACCAACACTTCACCACAGGTGGCGCGAACGTTCGAGGGATCCTCCCTATGCCATATGTGATTTAAAGTAAGAACAACTGAAAACAAACGAAAGTCCATCACTTTGTCGGCGAATGGCTGAAGCGAGTCAGCCCTCCGATGAAGTGCCACGGTCCGCAGCCCGCGGTCACCTGCTCACGCACTGCATTTGGCAACGAGTAATATTGAAATTGACATTGACAAAATTATAAAAGAGAAATTAATGAAAAAACAATGCCCGCCCGTTCATCTCGTAATTTGTTTAGCCCCTCAAACGTCTCCGGCCTCGACAGCCCTGCTTTAGAGGATCGAAGAACAGTTAATGCTGAATGGTATACAAAAATTTGTTTGCCAGAACTCATCGAGGAAATTAGGAAAAACAATCGACACATCATTCTTCATTATGACAGTGCCAGCTCTCACACATCACGTCAAACAATTGGTTTGACGGAGAAAAAAACATCAAGTTAATATCTCATTGCTCGTATTCATCTGATTTATGGCCTAACGACTTATTTTTATTCCCGAATGCCAAAAAAAAAATGCTTGGGCAGAGATTCACCTCAAGAAGCTGAATACCTCCAAAACCATGTTTTTGAGGTACTAACTTCAGAGTGGAAAAAACGTTTCGAGAATTGCATTCAGAAGTGTATAAACCTTGAGAAATAATAAAACGATTTGTAACAAAAAAATTTTTCTTTCATTGTTTTTGTAAAAACTTAAAAGGTAGCCCTCGTATATCCATAAAAAAAACTGTAAGAGTAAAGCCACTCCAGCTCCCAGGAAAAAAAAAGGGAATTTTTTCAAGAGTATAATAAAAGCAGTCGAAAATTTTCTTTAAAATGTTAACCATTTTTCGAAAAAACGATATTTTCAAATTTCCGTACGTTATCCACTAGTTTTTGACATATATTCATGAAAATATTTGGGTTGGGGAGAGCAATCGATTTTGAAGTAAAAATATTAAAAAAAATATTTTTACCCGTTAAGAAAAAGTTTTTGTAATATGCATAAAAACTGTACAACTGCGCCGAGATTATTTTCCCACACAGGTTCTCACTTCGGCCCTGTATGCTCTGATTGTCCCGTAAATTTTGCTAAAAATCGTTATGATACCCTCATGGTACGTTAATGATTGAAACAATAAAAAAAAATAGCAAAGTCGCCGCTCTATACCAGATTTGTTTAATGAAGTACTTGAAATAAATTTTCTGCTCGAAATTAGCCTTTTTTCCTGAGACCTGAAATGGCCTTACCCGTTAAGAAAAAAGTTTTTGTAATATCCATAAAAACTGACCAACTGCGCCGAGATTATTGTCCCACACAGGTTCTCACTACGGCCCTGTATGCTCTGATTGTCCAGTAAATTTTGCTAAAAATCGTTATGATACCCTCATGGTACGTTAACGATTGAAACAATAAAAAAAAATAGCAAAGTCGCCGCTCTATACCAGATTTGTTTAATGAAGTACTTGAAATAAATTTTCTACTCGAAATTAGCCTTTTTTCCTGAGACCTGAAATGGCCTTACCCGTTAAGAAAAAAGTTTTTGTAATATCCATAAAAACTGACCACTGCGCCGAGATTATTGTCTCACACAGGTTCTCACTACGGCCCTGTATGGTCTGATTGTCCAGTAAATTTTGCTAAAAATCGTTATGATACCCTCATGGTACGTTAACGATTGAAACAATAAAAAAAAATAGCAAAGTCGCCGCTCTATACCAGATTTGTTTAATGAAGTACTTGAAATAAATTTTCTACTCGAAATTAGCCTTTTTTTCCTGAGACCTGAAATGGCCTTACCCGATAAGAAAAAAGTTTTTGTAATATCCATAAAAACTGACCAACTGCGCCGAGATTATTGTCCCACACAGGTTCTCACTACTGCCCTGTATGCTCTGATTGTCCAGTAAATTTTGCTAAAAATCGTTATGATACCCTCATGGTACGTTAACGATTGAAACAATAAAAAAAAATAGCAAAGTCGCCGCTCTATACCAGATTTGTTTAATGAAGTACTTGAAATAAATTTTCTACTCGAAATTAGCCTTTTTTCCTGAGACCTGAAATGGCCTTACCCGATAAGAAAAAAGTTTTTCTAATATCCATAAAAACTGACCAACTGCGCCGAGATTATTGTCCCACACAGGTTCTCACTACGGCCCTGTATGCTCTGATTGTCCAGTAAATTTTGCTAAAAATCGTTATGATACCCTCATGGTACGTTAACGATTGAAACAAATAAAACAAAAAATAGCAAAGTCGCCGCTCTATACCAGATTTGTTTAATGAAGTACTTGAAATAAATTTTCTACTCGAAATTAGCCTTTTTTCCTGAGACCTGAAATGGCCTTACCCGTTAAGAAAAAAGTTTTTGTAATATCCATAAAAACTGACCAACTGCGCCGAGATTATTGTCCCACACAGGTTCTCACTACGGCCCTGTATGCTCTGATTGTCCAGTAAATTTTGCTAAAAAATCGTTATGATACCCTCATGGTACGTTAACGATTGAAACAATAAAAAAAAATAGCAAAGTCGCCGCTCTATACCAGATTTGTTTAATGAAGTACTTGAAATAAATTTTCTACTCGAAATTAGCCTTTTTTCCTGAGACCTGAAATGGCCTTACCCGTTAAGAAAAAAAGTTTTTGTAATATCCATAAAAACTGACCAACTGCGCCGAGATTATTGTCTCACACAGGTTCTCACTACGGCCCTGTATGCTCTGATTGTCCAGTAAATTTTGCTAAAAATCGTTATGATACCCTCATGGTACGTTAACGATTGAAACAATAAAACAAAAATAGCAAAGTCGCCGCTCTATACCAGATTTGTTTAATGAAGTACTTGAAATAAATTTTCTACTCGAAATTAGCCTTTTTTCCTGAGACCTGAAATGGCCTTACCCGTTAAGAAAAAAGTTTTTGTAATATCCATAAAAACTGACCAACTGCGCCGAGATTATTGTCCCACACAGGTTCTCACTACGGCCCTGTATGCTCTGATTGTCCAGTAAATTTTGCTAAAAATCGTTATGATACCCTCATGGTACGTTAACGATTGAAACAATAAAACAAAAATAGCAAAGTCGCCGCTCTATACCAAATTTGTTTAATGAAGTACTTGAAATAAATTTTCTACTCGAAATTAGCCTTTTTTCCTGAGACCTGAAATGGCCTTACCCGTTAAGAAAAAAGTTTTTGTAATATCCATAAAAACTGACCAACTGCGCCGAGATTATTGTCCCACACAGGTTCTCACTACGGCCCTGTATGCTCTGATTGTCCAGTAAATTTTGCTAAAAATCGTTATGATACCCTCATGGTACGTTAACGATTGAAACAATAAAACAAAAATAGCAAAGTCGCCGCTCTATACCAGATTTGTTTAATGAAGTACTTGAAATAAATTTTCTACTCGAAAATTAGCCTTTTTTTCCTGAGACCTGAAATGGCCTTACCCGTTAAGAAAAAAGTTTTTGTAATATCCATAAAAACTGACCAACTGCGCCGAGATTATTGTCCCACACAGGTTCTCACTACGGCCCTGTATGCTCTGATTGTCCAGTAAATTTTGCTAAAAATCGTTATGATACCCTCATGGTACGTTAACGATTGAAACAATAAAACAAAAATAGCAAAGTCGCCGCTCTATACCAGATTTGTTTAATGAAGTACTTGAAATAAATTTTCTACTCGAAATTAGCCTTTTTTCCTGAGACCTGAAATGGCCTTACCCGTTAAGAAAAAAGTTTTTGTAATATCCATAAAAACTGACCAACTGCGCCGAGATTATTGTCCCACACAGGTTCTCACTACGGCCCTGTATGCTCTGATTGTCCAGTAAATTTTGCTAAAAATCGTTATGATACCCTCATGGTACGTTAACGATTGAAACAATAAAACAAAAATAGCAAAGTCGCCGCTCTATACCAGATTTGTTTAATGAAGTACTTGAAATAAATTTTCTACTCGAAATTAGCCTTTTTTCCTGAGACCTGAAATGGCCTTACCCGTTAAGAAAAAAGTTTTTTGTAATATCCATAAAAACTGACCAACTGCGCCGAGATTATTGTCCCACACAGGTTCTCACTACGGCCCTGTATGCTCTGATTGTCCAGTAAATTTTGCTAAAAATCGTTATGATACCCTCATGGTACGTTAACGATTGAAACAATAAAACAAAAAATAGCAAAGTCGCCGCTCTATACCAGATTTGTTTAATGAAGTACTTGAAATAAATTTTCTACTCGAAATTAGCCTTTTTTCCTGAGACCTGAAATGGCCTTACCCGTTAAGAAAAAAGTTTTTGTAATATCCATAAAAAACTGACCAACTGCGCCGAGATTATTGTCCCACACAGGTTCTCACTACGGCCCTGTATGCTCTGATTGTCCAGTAAATTTTGCTAAAAATCGTTATGATACCCTCATGGTACGTTACCGATCGAAACAATAAAAATAAATAGCAAAGTCGCCGCTCTATACCAGTCAAAACATCGCAGAACTCGTATAGTTGAATGTAATAAATCCGGCGTAGACCGCCTTTAGAAATTACTCTCTGTGTCAGTCGGCGTTTTCCTTTTTATTATAGATTATCGGGCGAAATAAATTTTGCTGAGTATTTTCTCTATTCGTCCGTTGGATTTATCTTTTGTTTAGCATGAACTTGTAAATGATACACTGAGAAATTTAGAAATATTTTGCGGAGGAAATGTTGCTAATGATTTACAAATGTGGAAGAATCTAGTTTAGACATTAGATAGATTTTGAAACGCATACTTCTCACATGCCTTTGTTCTTGTCGTTATATCAAGCATGCGCAGTATTAATGCGAAAAAATTGCAAAGTTAGGTTAGTATTCATCTTTTATATAAACTTAGAGAATTTTTTGTCATTCACCGTACGACCCGCTAATATCTGTTTTATATATATATATATATATATATATATATATATATATATATATATATACAGGATGGCCCAAAATTACCGAAGGGATTTGAGTTCATTATAACTTTTTATTTAAGACATAATTATAAATTTATTTTTTTTTAAATACAGTATATTAATGGAGAATATTTTTAATTTAATTATGAAAAATTATATCTCGCAAGTGGTGGCCATTTTCTGCTTCGCATATTCGTGCTCTTTCTAAAAAACATTTTCCATAACCTTTCGCAAAAACTTCAGGTGTTATGTTGTTGATTTCGTCGCGTATATTATTTTTTAATTGCTGGATGGTTCTAGGCTTACTAATATAGACTTTTCCTTTTAAATAACCCCAAAGGAGAAAGTCTGGAGCGGTTTAATCCGGTGAACGCGGAGGCCAATTAAAATCGCTTGTACGCGAAATAATTCGTTCACCAAAGATGTCGCGTAAAAGAGCCATTGTGTCCCTCGCAGTGTGCGCTGTGGCTCCATCCTGTTGGAACCATACTTGCGGATGGTTTTCCACGGCTGGCCTTAAAAAATTTTCCAACATTGTCTGATATCGAACACCAGTGATGGAAACGGCGACACCGTGTTCATTTTTAAAAAAAATATGGGCCAATTATCCTTTCCGACGAAACACCGCACCAAACAGTACACTTAAGTGGGTGTAATTGTCGCTGTTGAACTACTCTTGGATTTTCCGTAGCCCATATCCTGCAGTTTTGCCTATTAACGAACCCATTTAACTGGAAATGGGCTTCGTCGCTCATAACTAAATTATGAATAAAATCATGATTTTCTTCTGCTTTTTGCCGGAAATAAATTGCATAATCAAGTCGTTGCTGGTAATCTGTCGGTTTCAATTCTTGGACAAGCTGAATTTTGTATGGAAACATTCTTATTGTATGCAAAATTCTCTGCAGCGACCCTCGTGAGAGGCCAAGTTGTGTCGAACGTCTCCTGGTTGATGTTTCTCCATCTTCCCGAATACACTCCTGTAGCCGTTCAATATTCTCATCAGTGTGCACCGTTCGTCGTCTGCCAGCACCAGGAAGGTTCCTTACTGCCCCTTGTTGTCGAAAATTTGCAACCAGACGGTTTATTGTTGACTCTGAGAGTCCAACTCGCACATTAAAATAACGACGATATGCACGCTGAGTCAAAACAATGGACCGTTGATTTGAGAAATAAAGTTCAAACGATTTGGGCACGTTGTTCAATTGTGTACTGTTCCATTTTAAATTCCCCAAGTCTTCTTTACAAAATACTGAAAAGAAATAAAAAACAAATTATAATAAAAAAGTTATAAGGAATTCAAACCCCTTCGGTAATTTTGGACCACCCTATATATATATATATATATATATATATATATATATATATATATATATATATGAGGGTTTTTTTCACTTAGGGATAGCCCTTATGATTACAGAGTGAACAAAAAGGTCTTAAAGATATTAGTAACTGTAGTTTTATTCTAAAATCGAGCTTTCCACGCCAATTCATCTTCAGGACGTAGAAGACACAAAAAAAATCCTTATCAGGCAAAGAACTAATTGAAAGAATATATCGTATTTCAGCAAGAAAAAAGAAGGTGCCCTATCATAATTTATGATATTTATAACAACAAAGTTATTGAATTAGAAAGGGGGCTTACTGAATAATCACAGTTGGCTCTCTATTAAAGGAGAGAAAACGATCTATGCCTGGGGTCGGCAACCTTTTAACTAAGGGGTGCCAGTTTTCATCCATACAACATTTTGCGTGCCGACATAGGTACTTACTACAACTAAAATTAACAAAAATTAACTTAAATTAACTTAAAAAATTGCTTTTAGAAGGTTTAATTACAAAAAAATTTTAACATTTAACAAATAATTTTATTATACTAGTCCTAGGACCTAGTGTGAACCCTGTGCTTGAAGTTCTTTAGAGAGTTTTCTTATATCCGGTTCATGTCTGGTTATTTTCAGTGTCACATATGCTTCCGAGTTGTCTGTTGTCAGCCTGCTTCGGTACGGATTTAAAATCACTCTCATATGGGAAAAAAGTGGTTCACAGATATAGGATGATCCGAAAGCTGTAAGCATGGCAAACGCTACTTTCTTAAGACAAATAAATTTCTCTGGTAAACTCATCCAACAACTGAGTATCTCGTTTGAATGGTTCTGACGGTCACCTAATACCCTTCTTAATTCTCCAAATTTCGTGTTCCATAACTCGGAGCTTTTAAATTCAATATATTGAAGATCAAAATCATTAATGTCCATCCATGAGAAAAGAGATATGTCAAAGCAACTGCTGGAAAAATCCATTAAATCTGGTTCGATTAAAAAAGCGAACATAGTACCATGTTTATCAAAATCCTGAACCCTCTCGATAAACTCCTCTTTTAAATTAGTCATATATTTAAGAATTTCGTCTATTAGTGCACCATCGTCGACACTGGATATATAAGTTTTTAAATTTGGAAAATATTTATATGTGTTTGTAGTAATATCGCTGATAAATAAATCTATTTTTAATTTGAATGATTTCCAGGATTCGTATACATCCAGAACTGTTTTGCCTGAACCTTGTAACTTTAAGTTGAACTTGAAGTTCACTGAGATGGTTTGTAATATCAGTAAGAAACATTAACATACAGATCCAGTTCTTATCTTCTAGTTCTACCACTGCTGAGCCAGCGCACATTATTGTGCAATGGTATATCTGAATATGCACTTTCTAATTCCTGCAGAAACGCCTTAAATTGTCTATGGATCAGTGAAGAACGACCGACAATGTAGTCAACTATTTTAAACACCCTATCCATCACGGATTTTAAACTTCCAGCGGAGATTTTAGCGCACAAACTCTCTTGGTGAATTATGCAATGAAAATTCAAAAAAACTGATCGACTCATGCGTTCAATAAGAAGAGAAACAAATCCTTTATGTCTCCCAATCATAGCAGGAGCGCCATCTGTCATTACGCAAAAATTTTATTTAAATCAATGTTCCGTTTTTCAAAATGTTTAACAAATTCTGAAAATATATCCTCTCCTCTTGTAGTTCCCTGCAATGGGAGCAGCTCTTCATACACACTGCCATCATCGAAGTATCGCGCAACGATTGCCAGACGGGCAATGTCGTTAATATCGACACTTTCATCCAATGCTACACTAAATACAAAACTCCGTTTGATAGCGTCTCTCTGCTGTTTTTTTGGACATTTTGTGTCATTTCGGTAATTCATCTCTCGATGGTGCGCGCTGATGCCGGTATATCTCTAATCCTGGCCAATATTGTATCCTTATTGGGCAAGTCGTCGAATAAAATCTCGCTTCATGTTTGCTTCATAAATTCTCTGTCAGTGAACGGCCTACCCTTTTGTGCCAACGATTGTGCAATTTTGAAACTGATTTTTTCCTTGGAAAATTTTGCTAAAGAATGTTGACTGTTTCTCGTATTGTTTACTTCCTTTTGTATTGCCTCCCTTTTATCAGCGTTATCTTTAAATGACGATTCATGTTTTATCTGGAAATGGCGTTGAACACTAGATGTCCAGAAAACTACGCTTTCACGACATAGGACACAAATGGCCCGATTGTTTTGCTGTACAAAACCGTAATCTGTTGTCCATGAAGTTTGAAATGATCGAACGCCTACCTTCTGTTTCTTCGCGGCCATAACGCAACGTAAGTTTAATTTTTAAACTTTTCGACGACTATTGACTGGAACGGATGTTACTTCTATACTAAATGATCCAAACGTGTAGCCGCTTGCTATACATAGAAAAATAATCCAATAATTACGTTTATTAAATTTCTTAGAACAAAAATTATTATCTACAAGGCGCCCATTGCAATCAAAGGGCCGCCTAGAAGTTAAATCTAACAAAAACTAAAGTTCGGCAATATAAAAAGAGTTGCGGCGCGCGTCGGAACGATTGAAGTCAAGTCAAACAAAAGCCGCCTTATAGCGGCTCTTTTGATCTGAATTGAGGACGTTTATTTGTGTTTTTGCCTAGGCTTATATTTTAAGGCTTGCCGCCTTTAATACTTGCCGAAATTAAAGCCAAACCAATGCATTCAGTCAAATTATAAATTACAAAATATATATTTTGTAGTTTTTGGTAATAATACCTAATGACCTATATAATATATCGTTTTTGTTTGTATCGTTAAAGTAATACTGTCTTCGATTATTTACCTAATTTCGAAACATGTCACAGATTACAGAATTAATGTGTAAACTTTGAATAGGTGCGCGTGCCATTCAAAATTGGTTGGCGTGCCAGAGATGGCACGCGTGCCATAGGTTGCCGACCCCTGATCTATGCAGTCGTGGGAAAAGAATTGATTGACACATGATTTTAAAAACAATAATTGCCAACGAACTTATTTCTCTACACGTAAATTCACAACAATAAACATAGGTTTGTTAATTAAGTTATTTTTTAATTAGATTAAAATCATACTTGGGAATTAATAGAATTTTTAAAAATTATTTTTTTGTTAAAATTTAAAAGTTACCCCGTCACTTTCTATACCAGCTGACACATGCTCGGCCATTTTAAAATAATCTAGTAATTTTAATTTATAAAGTTATCAATGCTGCCGGAAACCAAACTTGTGTGTTGAGTTAAATTATTAATAAAAGGTCAAATTAAGATCATTCAAACGGATGAAAAATAAAGGAAAATAAGAAAAGTGGAAAATATATGCATTATCAAAATTTAAAGAATCTCTGGTGTAGGAATCATGAGTTTTATTTTTTTAGTTTGTTCTTGGGACAACAAATATGTGTAAATGGAACTTAGACCTTCGACGTCTTTTTTGTGGTTTAGACTATTCTAGCAGTTCTTTATATAGCATATTTCCAGAAAATTCCGTCTGAACTTGTGACTTTCAGTGTTCAAAATGAAGGTTTCGTTATAATGAACTTTATGATCGCATTTATTGACCTGTTGACTAAGACTGGTAGAATCTGGTTTGTGCTTACAATCACTTTTATGTTATGAATTTTTTTTGGATAATTTTTGCGATGTCTAGCAAATGTAAATAGACCTTGGCTTCTTTCGACGTAGTCTCCTTATTTACAAACATCCCTCTAAATTGAATTATTTTCATTCTTCCTGAGCACTTTACTCCCATTGAGCCAAATTATAAGATATCAAAAGAACAATTTCTAAACATTATCACTTATTTATATATTAACACTTTTTTCTCATTTAACAATAATTTCTATAGACAAAAGATTGGTGTTCTTATGGGTGGATCAGCTTCACCAGTGCTTGCCGAGATTATCATGAACAAGTTACTCTATTATGTCATCGAAAGGGTGAATTTCGAATTTCCTTTTCTTTTCCAATATGTAGATGATCTATTGGTAACTTTACCTGAGAACGAAGTTCAAGGTACACTCGACATTTTTAACTCCTTCAATGAAAAACTACAATTCACAGTAGAGACTGAATCTAACAACTCGCTTCCTTTTCTTGACACATGGGTAGTTCGATATGATAATAACATAATTAAATTAGATTGGTATAGAAAAAAAAAACAAGCTCTGGACGATATATACCTTCTCAATCTTATCATCCCTTGAAACAAAAATTAAACATGATAACAGCACTAAGGAACAGAACTGACAGAATTTGTCATCCTACATTTAAAGAAAAAAATTTCAAATTATTATAAAACATACTAATTGCTAACAAATAGGTCCTGAAGATGATGTACGAATTGGCATCGAAAGCTTGATTTTAGAATGAAACTACAGTTATTAAAAACTTTAAGATCTTTTTGTTCACTCTGCAATCCTAAGGGCTATCCCTAAGTGAAAAGAACCGTCTTAATTGTTACCAGTAAACCCTTCTACTGACGTTCCTCTTCTATATATATATATATATATATATATATATATATATATATATATATATATATATATATATATATATATATATATATATATCTAGGTAGAAAGAAACAGCAGGCCTACCAGAATAGGGATAAGAATAACGGACTTCAAATAACATCTTTTATAAGATCCTAAATAAGGGAAATCGTTATCCACTCTTATTTTGTTTGAATACTGTGCAAGCTGAATCATTTTAAATATACACAGGTAGTAGTTGTACATAGGTAGTAGTTGTACATAGGTAGTAGTTTGCAGAAATGCAAATAACGTCCGTGGCAGCACTACCGCGTTGTTTAAAAGGTGCCGTGAAATACCAAAATATATGTTTCGGGCACTTGGACAACGTTGACGGGTATTACGACATCCTCGCCGACATCCTTGGGACATGGAAAAAGGGTAAAATCCCTACTGGGGCGGAGAGGTGAGCGATAAAAAAAAAAAGATTCGCTTACGACATCGTCCTGATTGCAGATAATACGGGAGATGCAATAAAAATGGTAGAAGAACTGAAACGGGCTGTGGCAAGAATTGGTCTAGAACTAAACATGGAAAAAACCGAACTCATGACTAATCTGGTGTTAAGTGAAGAGATAAACATATCTGGATAAACTATACAGCAAGTAGATGACTACAAGTGTTTGGGGCACGAAATAAGATTGAGGAGACATGCGAGATCCAAAGAAGAATTGGCTAGGGGTGGGCAGCTTTCAGAAGACTACATAATATGTTCAAGAACAACGATATACCTTTAAGTATAAAACGAAAAGTATTCGAGCAATGTGTAATGCCAGTCATGACATACGGAGCCGAAACTCTAACTCTGACAAGGAAGACAACACAGAAATTAAAAGTAGCACAGCTTGCAATGGAAAGGTCAATGCTAGGTGTTACATAAAGAGATAGAATCCCGAACAGAATCATTAAAGAACGTACAAAGATAGTAGATATTATAAAACATATTACGGAGCTGAAATGGAGGTGGACCGATCACGTGGCACGCTTGACGGTCAATAGGTGGACGAAGAGAATTGTTGGGTGAAGACGGCGGCAAGACAAAAGAAGCAGAGGCAGACCACCTAGCCGATGGACGGACGACCTAAAGAAAATTGCCCAGAACTGGTTAGCGAAAGCACAACATCGCGGGGACTGAAAGGACTTGAAGGAGGCCTATGTCCAGTAGTGGAATGATGATGGTGACGACTGCGAAAGCTCCAAACGGTGGGCGCATACTTCAAATAACGATTACTGCTGAGTCCTTATATTAAATTTATTTCCTTTACTACTGTGCGTGCTTCAAATAAAGATAAAGACAGTGGCCTGCAAAAATAAGCCTTGCAAAAATGTCTCTATTGTCTTTACGCCTACCGCGACAGGTCTCCTTGAGGAGTAAACGGCAACAATGTTTTTTTATTAAATTTCAGCGTTATTTTTGATTTTCGGCTTAATTGTTGGCTTTCTAAATTTATTTCGTGGGTGTTAAACGTTAATATTATTATTATGTAAATAATAATAATAATACTCCCAGGTGTTTTTATCATTTTGGAAACACAGAAGCCCCGTTCAGCGTTACTTAATATTAATCATTTTAAGTACACAAGAATATTAGAGGCCTTTGATCCCTTCAAGCTACTCCTTACGAGTATGTGTACTCTAGTTCAATTTTATTTATGTCAAGAAAGGAAAAACCCTGCATATCTGGAATTTGGACACTATAGTGGAGGCATATGCCGTAAAATTTTCATGATTTTTAGGAATTTTTGGGTACAGCTTGCAATTAAATTGAACTACTTTGAAACAGTATCAACATAATGTAAACGAGTTTATTCAGCCTAATTTTTACCGCAAGGCCACTTTTCTTCTCTTTTAGTGCTTTTATCACATATTAGCTTAAAAAGAAAGAAAACAAAACAAAAGAGTCACCACTACACCAAACACTTTATTTTTGCACTCGACGCGCGTTTCGCTAACCATGTTAGCTTCATCAGGAGCGATGATTGATCGCTCCTGATGAAGCTAACATGGTTAGCGAAACGCGCGTCGAGTGCAAAAATAAAGTGTTTGGTGTAGTGGTGATATATACTGAGTAGTATCATTGTGCCAAAGATTCCACATTCCCAACTTAGTTAAAACAAAAGAGGTTTATTAATAAAATATTAGAATGAGTAAACTTACCTTGGAGTTGCAAAAAAAAAAACCCTGCCAAAATATAGATCAAACCACCTGAACAAATACAAGTAAAAAATGACGTAATTTTTTCACCACTCGACCCAGAGAAATTAGCTACCTAAATTCTTCGTCATTACGTGATTAATTTTTGATATATTACAAAGCATTGTTTTAAAACAATGCCCTAGTTATGTAATAGTCTTAAATAAAAATATATTATGACCGACTTACTATTGTTTTGATTATGTATTATTCCTCCTTTACACGTAAGAAAGAAAACATTTAGGATATAGCTAAAAGGATAATGTTTTAATATAAAAACTTTTAACATATATAACATACAACATAGTTGCTTTAAATATAAATAATTCTAATATGAAACAAGTATTTTCTTGTTTCCTCAAGGCATGCATGTTATGTTTTGTAAAATATATCCTCTTTCTAACCATTATCAAAAAAAATAACTTTAGTTTTAGAATATAAAAAAAACCGGTCAAGTGCAAGTTGAACTTGCACAATTAGTGTTCCGTACGTTGATTGTTTTTAAAATAAAAATTTTTGTTAGGGTGGTATAAAAATGATCAGTGACTTCACAAAACACACCCCAAATGAGTTTTCAACAAAGTTTGTTTCCAATCTTTACTGAAAACTGGTGAACTTGAAATTTTGTTTTTTTTTATATACCAAATAAATTATTAAAGGTAATGCACTCGTGATAATTTTCGTTCAATCTATACCCCGTGGAGAATATTCCAGAGTTTTTTCAAAATTTTTTGATCAGTACTTTTCGAGATAAGGCAGGGACAGCGATTTTTTAAAAGTAATACGAAGAAAAGTGTGCGCAAGTATTACATTACGTATATATTTTTTACTCGTGTTTTCACAAGCTTTCATTTGACACCACACTCGATGACCTAGTAAAAAAAAATTTTTTTCACTTCCGATTTCACCCCTCAAAACGAACCTCTTAAGTCAAAATTTATGTTACGGTGGTATAGAATGATCAGTGACTTCACAAAACACATCCCAAATGAGTTTTCAACAAAGTTTGTTTCCAATCTTCACTGAAATCTGATGACCTTGAAATTTTTGTTTTTTTTATATACCATATAAATTATTAAAGGTAATGCACTCGTGATAATTTTCGTTCAATCTACACCCCGTGGAGAATATTCCAGAATTTTTTCGAAATTTTTTGATAAGTACTTTTCGAGATAAGGCCCGGGACAGCGATTTTTCGTGAATTTTTAAAAATAATACAAAGAAAAGTGCGCGCAAGTATAATATTATATATATATTTTTTACTCGTGTTTTCACAAGCTTTCATTTGACACCACACTCGATGACCTAGTAAAAAAATTTTCTTTTCACTTCCGACTTCATCCCCCAAAATTAACCCCTTAAGTCAAAATTTGATTCTCAAAACTACATGGCTCTGATGAGGCCATCAATTCCTATATTATTACCAAATTTCACCTTTCTATGTCAAATAGTTTCGGAGAAAATCGGGTGTGACAGACAGACAGACAGACAGACAGACAGACAGACAGACACCGAAGTGATCTTATAAGTGTTCCGTACGGAACACTAAAAATTGTGACAAGTGGTTTCACAGGCCTCTTTTTAAACTAACTGACTATTCAGAGGAACGAGAAAGGAGAAAGAGAAGAAGTATCAATAGCAATTAAGAAACTTAAAAATGGAAAAAAGCACCAGGAGAAGATGGGATACTAAACGAACTAATTAAATATGCCGGAGAAAGCTACATATCGGAAATGACAACATTCTTTAATAAGATATTACAGGAAGTAGAAATACCGGAGGAATGGACAAAAAGCATCACGATACCGATATTTAAAAAAGGCAGCAAAAAAGACCCGAGCAACTATAGAGGAATAACACTGCTAGCAAGTGTTATGAAAGTGTTCACAAGTATTCTGAAAAGTGAAATAGAAAACAATATATACATAAGCGACGAGCAACAAGGGTTCCGCCAAAACAGATCAACCACAGACGCTATCTTTGCAATAAGGCAAATAAGAGAAAAAGCTGTAAAATACCTGAAACCAGCATTTTTCTGTTTCATCGACTTAAGGAAAGCATTCGACAGAGCCAGGTTGAAAGATATATTAGAATTAATAAAGGGCCTAATTCCGTACCCAATACTACAAATAATCCAAAAACTCAATCACGGTAACACAACAAGAATAAGAAGTAATAACGAATTAACAAAGGAAATAAATATAAAAGTAGGAATAAGACAGGGAGATAGCTTAAGCCCGTTACTATTCTGCATAATAATGGACAAAATCATTGAGGAAGTAAAACTAGTCAACGATGGATACGAACTAGGAGATAAACAAATAAAGATACTGGGATATGCAGATGATATTATTCTAATATTACAATTCAAACAAGGAAGGATGCAACATGGAAATCAATACCGACAAGACAAAATGCATTACAATAGCTAAAGAACCGGTAAGGTGAAAATTAGAAACAAATGAGAAATTAATAGAGCAAGGAATGAAATTCCCATATCTTGGAGCACTAATTACTAACTACAGAGATATAACAGAAGAAGTGAGATAACAAACAAATAAAGCAGCAGCAATATCAGGGGCCCTTAGAGATGCAGTTTGGGAACAAGCAAAAACAAGAATATATAGAACTTGCGTTAGACCCATACTGGCTTATAGCATAGAAACACGGGCAAACACAAACAAAACCAAACAACTACTAAGAACAAATGAAATGAAAATACTGAGAGCAGTAGCAGGAAAAAGTTTATTAGACAGAATGAGTAACAACACCATAAGAGAACAATGCAAGGTAGAGGATATAGTCAGATAGGGAAGAAAGAGAAGAAGAGAGTGGCGTGAACATATACAAAGGATGGAAGATAAAAGAATGATAAAAATATTTATAAACAAAAAAACCACATGAAACAAGACCAAAAGGACGACCACCAAAAAGATGGAGAGACACCTGGACGTCGGAATCACAAGAGGCCTAGTAAAGAAGTAGAACAGGAAGTGGGTAAGTAGTAAGACTATTCAGAGAGTTCTGCAGAGACCGAAATAAATGGTAGTCTGGGCTTTACGGTGGTTGCATTAAAACTTGCCAGTAAACTATCTGAATTTTTGCCGAGTCATAAAAGATGTTTGTAGTCTGACGTTATCTTGGTGGAAGACAACGCTCATTTTGTTGACTAATCCGGCTGATTTTTTTCAATCGATTTCTTCAGTCTTGTCAGTTGCTGATAGTAAAGTAGAAAATCAATCATTTGGTCAGCCTGTAGCTCATGTTGCACGACGCTCTTTTTACAATCCCACCACTCAGTTTCCCCCTTTTTGGGGTTGATCCGGGCTTTGCCATCGTTTGGGAGCTTCATCCTTTTTCGACCACCATCTTTTTCTCACTTTAGTACCTCAGGTGACTCACTTTTCTTCGCTTGTGATCAACCGCTTCAGAAATGGCTCGATTTTGGTATATTTTTGTAAAGATTTGCAGATGGAAATTGTATCAAAATTTTTTAGCGTCAAATCATGTAGCACCCAAATATCGAGCTTCTTTTTGTAGCCAGCTTTCGCCAAATGGTTTAAAATTGTTTGAGGATGGATATTTAACACATGGGCTGAAAAGTCCCGGGCCTAACAAAGAAAACACGGTTTTTTTGGTTCAAAATTAGCTTTATTCATCAACGTAATCTCCATCAAGAGCAACGCAATCATTCCAGCGCCGCTCTAACATTTCAATACCACTTTTGTAGAACGATTTATCTTTTGCCTCAAAATAGGCCTCAGTTTCAGCGATAACCTCTTCATTCGTGCGAAATTTCTTACCGGCGAGCATTTTTTTCAGGTCTGCGAACAGCCAGTAGTCGCTGGGAGCCAAATCTGGCGAATACGGTGGATGTGGGAGCAATTCGAAGTTCAATTCATGTAGTTTTGCCATTGTTTTGATTGACTTGTGACACAGTGCGTTGTCTTGATGAAACAAAATTTTTTTCTTTGCCATATGCGGTCGTTTCTTTGCAATTTCGGCCTTCAAACGCTCCAATAACGCTATATAATATTCACTGTTGATGGTATTTCCTTTCTCAAGATAGTCGATGAATATTACACCACGCACATCCCAAAATACCGAGGCCATAACCTTTCCAGCCGATTGTTGTGCTTTCGGGCGCTTTGGACGAGGTTCACCAGTTGCTGTCCACTCAGATGACGATCGTTTTGATTCCGGAGTGAAGTGATGGATCCATGTTTCATCCATTGTCACATATCGACGCAAAAAATTCCGGTTTGTTATGTTTAAACATGGCCAAACACTGCTCAGAATCATCAACACGTTCTGGTTTTTGATCAACAGTGAGCAAACGCGGCACCCACTTTGAACAGAGCTTTCTCATAGTCAAATGCTCATGCAATATAAAGCCAACACGTTCTTTTGATATCTTTACGATGTCAGCTAACTCACGCAACTTCACTTTTCGATCATTCAAAACGATTTTATGGATTTTTTTGATGTTTTCTGGTGTTACCGCCTCATTTGGACGTCCACTGCGTTCTGCATCATCGGTGTCTCTACGACCACGTTTGAAGTCAGCAAACCAACGTTTTATTGTTGTTTCTGATGGAGCGGAGTCCCATAACACTTTTCAAGCCATTGCTTCGCTTGAACGGTATTTTTTCCCATCAAGAAGCAGTGTAAAATTAAAACCCGAAATTGTTTTTGATCCATTGTTTTGAAAATAACCAAAGTAGCGTCACTCTTAGCACAATAACTCACAAACTAATGAATAGAATATCATGAAATTTTAACAGCTGTCTTTTGAAGGTTAGTATTAACTGAAAAAAAGGTGACTGCAATAAAACTAGCGCCCGGGACTTTTCAGCCCATGTGTTAGTTCCTTGGCAATGTCGTGGATACTTACGTGCCGGTCTTATTCAACTTTTGCCAAAATTCTATCTATTTCTGTCGTTGATCGACCAAGGAATGGAATATGGAAAGAATAAGAATGTAATGAAAGTAAAAACTAAGATTATTGAGGAAATTCAACAACGGCAATTTATATAGTACGGACACGTGAAAAGAATGGAAGAACACCGAATACCAAAGATGGTTCTAAAGTGACTACCAAGCAAAAAGAGGAGAAGCGACATGGTTTGGAAGTGTTCAGAGGGCAATGTCATAGAGAAATCTAAGACCCGGAGATTGAGAAGGTCGAAGGGAATGGAAATTGGGAACCGAAAGGCGAAAAACGCTATAAAAAAAAACCAGATTGATGGATGGATGAAAGAAGTTTACTACTACTACTATCTACCCACCTTTTATGTTGGGTAGGAAACGATTAATAACGAATAAGGGTCAGTTATTGTTTTGTTGGCTACACTTGTCAGATATCCGTAAATCGATAGTTGATAACAAGTTCTTTACAAGTCTATGCTTGTACGTTTGTGAAACACCATTTACCTTATATTTTTCCAAACTTGTTAAAAAATTACTTGTTCCTTACTAACATGAAATTTTTGTAAAATAGACTCCTGAAAAAAATTCATCAATCAAGCCAGGCTTCAGTTTTTCATAAAAAATTTAACGTCACAGGATACTACATTCATAATACATAGCAGAAGAGTTAGTTTATATGAAGATACTCGTCCCTGAATTGCAAATTAATAAGTTTCTTACTGAGTACAACCTGTAGGGATTCAAAACAGTAAGACCCAAATTGCCACTATCTGCATATTAAAATATTAAGCCTCCATAAATTTAAATTACGAGGCTGGTTTGAAAAGTCCGTGCAAAAATAAAAACTACTTATGTGTTTGGGGTAAACCTTTTTTATTTTTCGACATAGTCTCCTTTTAGGCTTATACACTTCGTCCAACGATGTTCTAGTTTGTTGATCCCTTCTGAATAATAGGATTTGTCCAAGTCTGCAAAATATCCATTAGTGTCTGCAATCACCTCCTCGTTTGAATAAAATCTTTGTCCCGTCAGCCATTTCTTCAAATTGGGGAACAAATAGTAGTCCGAGGGAGCCAATTCTGGAGAATAGGGGGGATGTGAAACGAGTTGGAATCCTATTTTCATTAATTTTGCGACCACAACTGCTGAGATGTGTGCTGGTGCGTTGTCGTGATGGAAAAGGACTTTCTTGTGGGCCAATCGCGGGCGTTTTTCTTGCAGCTCGGTTTTCAAACGGTCCAATAACGATGAATAATATTCATCTGTAATAGTTTTATCCTTTTCCAGATAGTCGATGAGGATTATCCCTTGCGAATCCCAAAAGACAGTCGCCATAACCTTTCCGGCGAAGGAACGGTCTTCGCCTTTTTTGGTGCAGATTCCCCCTTGGTAACCCATTATTTAGATTGTTGTTTGGTCTCAGGAGTATAGTAATGTATCCATGTTTCATCCACAGTGACGAAACGACGCTTAAAGTCCTCCGAATTCTTCTGGAACAGCTGCAAACCATTCTTGCAACACTTCACACGATTCCGTTTTTGGTCAAGCGTGAGCAATCGCGGCACCCATCTTGCGGATAGCTTTCTCATATCCAAATGTTTATGCAAAATATTATGTACCCGTTCAGTCGAGATGCCCACAGCACTAGCAATCTCACGCAGCTTAACTCTCCTGTCATCCATCACCATATCATGGATTTGATCAATGATTTCTGGAGTCGTAACCTCCACAGGCCGTCCAGAACGTTCAGCGTCACTTGTGCCCATATGGCCAGTCCGAAAATTTTGAAACCACTTATAAACTGTTCTAATCGAAGGTGCAGAGTCACCATAATGTTTATCAAGCTTCTCTTTAGTCTCCTGAGGCGTTTTGCCTTTCATAAAGTAATGTTTAATCACCACACGAAATTCTTTTTCGTCCATTTCTTGAAAATCACTCGACTTCCTTGATTCACACGAATGCCAAACACAAAGAAATACACCAATATGGCTGAAACTTGGTGTGCGTTCATTTAAGAGATGCTACTAACTAAACATGACCTCGATACGCGCCGGTGGTGCCATCTCTCGGACTTTGCACGGACTTTTCAAACCAGCCTCGTACGTTTCAGTCACCATCTTGGGAAATGATGGCACGTAAATCGAAAATATAACGTAAACACAAAATCATAAAATGGGTAAGACATATTTTAGATTCAATAACGAGTTCAATTCGAAGAATTATTTGATCTTAAATAGGTTAAAGGAAAAGAAAGTCTAATTAATCTAGATAAAGAGACTATATAATTATTGAAAAAGAATAAATAGTAAGAAAAAATGCCTGGGAACCAGGTCAATCGTTGTTAAATAATTCTTTTATAAGAATAATAGAAAAATTAGATACACAATCAGATTAAGAAATTAAGATATTTCATGTTCTTATCTACTTATTCAATGTTTATTAAACTACTTAATTATTAATCAGTTAAAGATTCGTTTAAAAATTGGTAAAGTGATTTACCCAGTAATTTCCTTCCAAACATGTTAGTCTAAAATAAATAACGAATTTGACTTTCTCTAGTAAAGGGAACGTAAATTTTCCTAATGTAGGTAAAACTATACAACATATCGACACCTACTCCTTTCATCCCCTTTTATTAAACCCATATCACTCAACAACTATATAATGGAGGCAAATGCCATAATGATTTTTGGAAGTTTTTGAATATAGCTTGGAAATCGATTCAGCTATTTGAAACAGTACCAGTGCATAACACAGTGCAACATATAAAATGTGAACTAAATTCTGACTTCAGTTTCTGGAAGTGCCCACCCAAACTAGCAAAACTCTATTCGGGTTTTGATAGTTTAGTTCGAATTTTTTTTTTTGCCATCATCAATTTTTTTGCTCGAGCTTTGGTTTTACACGGCTATATGTCGTAAATTATTGGGAATTTCTCAATGCAATCTTCAGACGAAATGTTTTTCACACCAAAATACAAAATTTTTGTGAACATGTCGAGGCCAGATTTTCACTCTTTCGGGGTGTTTTTAGTGCAGAAAGAACGAAAAAAAATGCCATTTTTTCACATTTTCGACCATAACTCACAAACCGTGCATATTTTAGCATAACTGTCTTCGACAAAAATGTTCTCTGCATCAACACGAGTAACTTTGCTGAACATTGCAACAACCTACAATCGATCCTTATAGTTCTTTTGGCCGTTGTAAGGAATTTCGACACCAAATATTACATTTCACATCAAAATATCAGCTTTCATCAGCAAATATATCTTTTTTTGTGTTAAAGTTTATGTCGCAAATTTTTATCCATTTTATAGAGCTATTGAAAATTCATAATTGAAAAAAGGCAAAAAAAGTATAATCAATTTTAAACACATGTATACACACACGAAAAATTGACAACGTTTAAGTACTAAGTTCCTACTGTGCAGCAATCCATACCAACACTAGTATGGAATTGGCGCGTACTGTGCTAGTATTGGTACAGTGCCATATACTTAACATGCGCACGTGTTAGATATATGGTACTGTACCAATACTAGCACAGTGCGCGTCAATTCCTTACTACACACAAGCGATTCCCCGTTCAAATGTGTATGTATTTATTCGAGCGTGTGTGTGTATGTAAAATAGTAGTTTACAAACAAAATTTTTTTTTTCAATTTTTTTTTCCAATAATAGATGTTAATCGTTAGAAAACATCCAAAATTGTGCTAAAAACCAGTTTCTTGAACGTAAAACCTGAAAAAAGCTGAAATTTTGGTGTGAAATTCCTTACAACGGCCAAAAGAACTATAAGGATCGATTGTAGGTTATTGCAATGTTCAGCAAAGTTACTCCTGTTTATGCAGAGAACATTTTTGTCGAAGACAGTTATGCTAAAATATGCACGATTTGTGAGTTATGGTCGAAAATGTGAAAAAATGGCATTTTTTCGGGCTTTCTGCACTAAAAACACCCCGAAAGAGTAAAAATCTGGCCTCGACATGTCCACAAAATTTGTGTATTTTTAGTGTGAAGAACATTTCGTCTGAAGATTGCATTAAGAAATCCCCAATTATTTACGAGATATAACCGTGCAAAACCAAAGCTCGAGCAAAAAAATTGATGGTGGCAAAAAAAAAATTCGAACTAAACTCTCAAAACCCAAATAGGGTTTTGCTAGTTTGGGTGGACACTTCCAGAAATTGAAGTCAGAATTTAGTTTACATTCGATGACCTCGAAAATGTTGCACAGTGTAATGTAAACGAGTTTTCTTAGCCTAGATTGCATTAAAAAATATTAAGTACATAACCTAAAAAAAAGTACTTACTACGGCAAATTGAAAAATGTTTTTTTACGTGTAACTTCCGTTAAATTTAATATTACATATAAAAAAAATAGCTCTTATATTACCAAGAAAGTGTGTCAAGTGCGTAGGAAGCTTTTTTTTAAATATGCGAAATTTTATGCTCTTCAAGATGGTTAGAAGGAAAAATAAAGAATATACAAAAAAAAATTTTTATTACGCAACATTCATGTTTTTTTTGCTTTTGCTTCACAAAACCTCTGGTTCATTCACTTTATTTCTATTCAATATTTTATCTTTAATATAATATGAAAAGGTGATTTTAAAACAAATTCTACCTATTTTACGATAAAATTATGATTTAGATAACAGAAACGAAGAGAGACAAATTATTACTATTTTAATTCTGAAATAATAGTAATAGTAATATGATATAGCAGTTTAAAAATTAAAAAACAGTGTTACATAACCGGTCAAGTGCAAGTTGAACTTGCGCAATTAGTGTTTCGTACGTTGATTGCTTTTAAAATAAAAAAATTTTGTTACCGATGTATAAAATGATCAGTGACTTCACAAAACACACCCAAATGAGTTTTCAACAAAGTTTGTTTCCAATCTTTACTGAAATCTGATGACTTGAAATTTTTTGTTTTTTTTACATACCAGAAAAATTATTAAAGGTAATGCACTCGTGATAATTTTCGTTCAATCTACACCCCGTGGAGAATATTTCGGAATTTTTTCAAAATTTGTTGATAAGTACTTTCGAGATAAGGCGCGGGACAGCGATTTTTCGCGATTTTTTAAAAATAATACAAAGAAAAGTGCTCGCAAGTATTACATTATATATACATTTTTTACTCGTGTTTTCACAAGCTTTCATTTGACACCACACTCGATGACCTAGTAAAAAAAATTTTTTTTCACTTCCTATTTCACCCCCCAAAAACTAGCCCCTTAAGTCAAAATTTAACTCTTAAAACTACATGGCTCTGATGAGGCCATCAATTCCTATATTATTACCAAATTTCAACTTTCTATGTCAAATAGTTTCGGAGAAAATCGGGTGTGACAGACAGACAGACAGACACCGAAGTGATCTTATAAGTGTATGGTACGGAACACTAAAAAAAGAATATTTGGAATTAAAGGGATTACCTGCTTATACCAAAAGATAATATAAGGTAATTTGAAAAGCACCACTTATTGCCTCGACGCTACGCTTCGAAACAAGTTACAATGCTAACGTAAATATACAGATGGTACCTGTATCATAAGTATCAAACATTTCATGGTAGTTGGTCTTTTTCTGTTATCTGAACCATAATTTTATTGGAAAATACCTAGTATTTGTTTTTAAATCACTTTTTCATGGTATATTTAAGATAAAATATTGAATAAAAATAAAGAGAATGAATCAGACCTTTTCTAGAGCAAAAGCGCAAGAAATTGAATTTTTCATAACAAAAAAACTGAAAAATAATATTTTTTTTGTATATTCTTTATTTTTCCTTCTAAGTATCTTGAAAAGCATAAAATTTCGTACACTTTTTTTTTTAAAATAGCTTCCCACGACCACAAGAAAAATCCTTAATTTTTGGATCAAAATGCGGATTTTGAACAATCCTCTGGATATTTTTTAATAAAATTTGGCACACTTTTTTGGTAATATAAAAGCTACATTTTCCTATAAATTGCCGTAGTAAACACTTTTTTTAGGTTATGTACTTAATATTTTTTAATGCAATCCGCAGGTTTTTAAACAATTTTATGACGAGTAGAGTAAATTTTTTTCTGTCGCATAACGACGAACAGAAGCTGAGAAGAAATATTGAACCGAAAGCGTTAAAATGTGAAAATAAATAAAATCCGGTCAAGTGCAAGTTGAACTTGCACAATTAGTGTTCCGTACGTTGATTGCTTTTAAAATAAAAAATTTTGTTACGTGGTATAAAATGATCAGTGACGTCACAAAACACACCCCAAATGAGTTTTCAACAAAGTTTGTTTCCAATCTTTACTGAAAACTGATGACCTTGAAATTTTTGTTTTTTTTATATACCAGATAAATTATTAAAGGTAATGCACTCGTGATAATTTTCGTTCAATCTACACCCCGTGGAGAATATCCTAGAATTTTTTCAAAATTTTTTGATCAGTACTTTTAGAGATAAGATGGGGGACAGCGATTTTTCGCGATTTTTTAAAAATAATACAGAGGAAAGTGTGCGCAAGTATTACATTATATATATATTTTTTACTCGTGTTTTCACAAGCTTTCATTTGACACCACACTCAATGACCTAGTAAAATTTTTTTTTTTCACTTCCGATTTCACCCCCCAAAACTAACCCCTTAAGTCAAAATTTAATTTTCAAAACTACACGGCTCTGATGGGGCCATCAATTCCTATATTATTACGAAATTTCAACTTTTTATGACAAATAGTTTCGGAGAAAATCGGGTGTGACAGACAGACAGAAGGACAGACAGACAGACAAACAAACAGACACCGAAGTCATCTTATAAGTGTTCTGTACGGAACACTAAAAATCACTAAAATAGAAGAAAAGTGGCCTTGTTGGCACTGTTTCAAAACTGTACCCAAAATTTCCAAAAATCATGAAAATTTTACGGTATTTGCCTCCACTAATAGTTTATTTCTATTTCAAGTATTATATCATTTTATTTAAGAATTAAGTTAGCAAGAGAGCGACAGACCGACACTCAGATTGACACACCGACGGAAATGGGAAAATATGTTTTTCGTGATTTACAAACCCTAAAACGTAAAGAAAAGTAAAAATCGCGGAGGGTATTTTTTAGCAAGGGAAGAAAAACAATAATTTACCTACTGTATCAGGCCACTCCCCGATTTGTCAGTGCGGTATCGTTTTTCTCGGTGTGCCTGACTTGCGCGGGATGCGCGATCGCGGAGCAAGTCAGGTGGGTTCATAGAGATATTAGAATAGAGGAGAGAAAGTATATAGCCTGCTATTGCTATAAGCGAAAGCTTATAGTCATTAAAAAGAGAAAGAAATAATATGAGTCATTCTGTCTCTCTTACTTTTACTTGTTCTTCGTTGGCTCCGGACCATAGACATGGAGGATGGACTACGCATTAACCTCACAAAATTGACCACTCTCTAGAGAGCGACTGTGCGGCTAATATCTGCCCCGTTTCTGTAAGCCTGTAATAACATAACCACCAAGGCGCAATACCCGTACATTCGCTTTATCTCTCTCACACTTTTGCGTCCATATTTACTTCACAGCGAAATACGAAAAGCTCAGTCCACTCTCCATGTCTATGGCTTCGGACGAAATACAAATAACATTCTCGCAAGGAGCATGCGCCAAGTAAAAGAGACAGAATGACTCATATTATTTCTTTCCCTTTTTATGGGTGGGATTCATTGAAATATAGGCGTTCTGCAGGTTTTCATTACCGAATCTGTACTGAGCAGATCGAGAAAAACGACACTGCACCGAGAAATCAGGAAGCGGCCTCAAAGGTAAATAAGTTTCGGCCAAGTTAACTGTTTGTATGTATTTATAAAACTTGTTCTTTAATCAACTTAACATTTTTTTACTTTTATATATTATTTTATGTTTATAAAATACGTAAGCAAACACGAGGAAAGATTTCATAATAATGTTAAAACTATACAATATTGAATGATACCTATCCCTTACACCCCCTTTCCCTGTTGAAATTAACGAAAAAATAATGTAATTTTTCGACCTTCTGACCCAAAGAGTCCTGAAAAAGACCTATAACACAATAGATACCAAAACACTCTTCCCCACCACTTATACGTTGCATTATTTATAGTACAGAAATAATTATGCTTAAATTTGTTCATTATTCCATCCAAAAACCTGGAAAAATTCACATAAACTATACTATATTTGACCACTCCACTTCTTTCACACCCCTCCCCCATCAGAATTGAAGGTAACGAAAAATAATTAAATTTTTAAATTTCAAAAACCCTAAAAACGACCTATAACACAAGCAACCGTTTTCATCCTCTGCCCACCCCTTTAACCCCTTATATATTTTACTATAAGTAATTTGCTTAAAATTTCTCCAAAAAAACTTGCGAATATTTTAATTTATACAGTATTAAAGAACCACTACCCCTTTTAGCCCCTCGTTGCCTTAAAATTGAAAGCAATGAGATTTCAAGAACCCTAAAAAAGACATATAACACAATATATACAAATCAACGCCTCTAGTCTCCTCCCCACCCCTTTTATCCCTTTTAGGTTTTACTTAATAATTAAGTATAAAATTTATTTATTATTTCAACAAAAAATCAGTAATAAAACATAAAATTTCCAACTAACAGACAAAGAGAGGCTGGTGCTGTTTAATTGGTCAAGTACAGGGGCGTGTACCCTGAGATCGTGGATTCAAATCCAACCGACACCGAAAAACTTTTTTAATTCTCTTGTGCTTCAAAAGCAATCAACATACGGAACACTAATTGCGCAAGTCCGACTTGCACTTGGCCGGTTATTTTTTTTTATAACTAACCTACGACACACTTGTTGAATATTCGGTAAAATTACCAGCTCTGTGTAGGCTTTCATACACGCAGGAATATGAATAATACATTCTAATTAAAAGTTACATGGTTTAAAAGTATAAAGTATTTCATAATACAACCATACAACCAAATAATACGCACACGCAATGGACCATAAAACTGCTAAATAATCCCAATTAATTTTTTAATGTAGAAAAAGTTTCCGATTCGATTATTCGATAACTAACCAAACATCATGCTTCATTAAATTAATTAAAAACAGCTGAGAAATGTAGTTGTGGTTGCATAAAACGTTTGTTTTTTGATTTCTTAAACTAGTTGGTACTACTTATTTTGTTACATAAGAAAAAGATAACCGAAATTAAATGAAATGCTCCAAATAAGTTTTTTTTAGAAAATAATAAATTTTTCAAATTAAATTTTAAGGATTTTCCAGTATATCGGTAAATATAACAAACCTTGACACAGTTTAATTTCCACAGAACAGTACCTCAGTAAATATAAAACACACTAGCGATTTGTTTGCTTAACTCTTTGCTTTACATTCTACTGTCGATTTCCAAGGAAAAACACCACCTACTATTCCCATAGTGCAGTCAAGGATGCCCGGTATTGTCTTCAGACAGCGTATCATAAAACGTATTTTAATGAAGTTAGACACCAAAAAAGCTTCTGGCGCTCATGGAATACCTGCCATAGTTCTCAAAAACTGTGCGAGGGAACTAACACCAGTTTTCTGTAGACTTTTCAACCTATCCTACAGAAAGGGAATATTTTCTTCCTGCTGGAAATGTGCCACAGTTCAGCCGATACCTAAAAAAGGCAAGAAGACCTTGCCAAATAACTACCGACCAATCTACAGCTTTGCAGATGACAGTACGCTTATCTCTTCATTCACTTTGAACGCTCGGACATCGACTACTCAGACGAATATCCGCAGACAGCAGGAAGTCATTCAACTTAACAAAGACCTGGAAGAAATTTTATCTTGTGGTTTTATTTTTTTTTTCTTTGTCTATTTTTTTATGGGTCTAGCACACATGCTGCAGGGAAGTCCCTAAAGCGCTCCAGGAGCGGCACGAGTGCGGAAAAAGCGATTCACGTTGTTCTTGAATCGCTGTAAATTGTACTCGGTGGGAAACACAGCGCTGGGCAAATTATTCCAAAGGGATGACGTTCTCCATATAAAAGATTGCTTGAAAAGCGTTGTACGCGGAGTAACAAGCTGAACCTCATACGGATGCGAAGCACCAGCGCGACGTGTATTTCTAACATGCACCGCTTTGGGAGGAATTAAGCGGGCTACATCCTTCGAACACTTTCCATGAAAATACTTGTAGAACAGACTCAAGTCCCCAACCGTTCTTCGATGTTCCAGCGAATCAAGGCCGTCGGTCAATTCCGGGTCCCCAATCAGACGGACCGCTCTTTTCTGAACAGAATCCAACAAATGCAGTGTATGTTTGGGAGCGGAGCCCCAAACGTGGGAGCAGTATTCCATAGTTGGTCGAATTTGGGCTTTGTAAAGAATTAACAGTTGTTGTGGGGTGTAAAGCTTTCTGGTTCTAAATAATATTCCCAACTTTTGAGAACCTCTCCTTGCTATGCCTGCAACATGTTCATGCCAAGACATATTTGCTCCCAAACTAACGCCCAACAAATTGAGCGACGATGCTAGGGGAATGGAGTGCCCCGACATAACTATGTCGGGTTCAGCAACGTTAACTTTTTTAGAAAAAACTGCCGCTTGGGTTTTTGTACCGTTAAATTCCACTTGGTTACTGTCACCCCAAGATAGAATTTCTTCCAGGTCTTTGTTAAGTTGAACGACCTCCTGCTGTCTGCGGATATTCGCCTGAGCAGCCGATGTCCGAGCGTTCAAGGAGAATGAAGAGACAAGCGTACTGTCATCTGCAAAGCTATAGATTGGATTCCCGGTCTTTTCCAGCAGATCGTTAATGTAAATGAGAAAGAGAGTAGGAGACAGTATGGAGCCCTGGGGCACACCAGCGCTGATAGTGAGGGTGTTAGAAAGAAATCCGTCGACCGCCACTCGTAAAGAACGCTCTCTGAGGAAACATGAGAGCCACAAACAGAACCTTTCAGACATACCATAAGAGCGCAACTTAGCCAACAGTCCATCGTGCCAAACATGGTCGAATGCCTTGGATATGTGAAGAGCAACCGCTCGAGATTCTCCAAAGTGTTCAATTCCGTTGTTCCAAACATGTGTTACATAAGTCAGAAGATCTCCTGTTGATCTATGTTTACGAAAACCATATTGGTGATCGCTAATAATATTGAATCGTTCAAGATATTTTAGAAGATGCTCGTTGATAACCTTTTCCATGACTTTCGATATTATTGAAAGCAGTGCAACTGGTCGGTAGTTATTTGGCAAGGTCTTCTTACCTTTTTTAGGTATCGGCTGAACCGTGGCACATTTCCAGCAGGACGGAAATATTCCCTTTCTATAGGATAGGTTAAAAAGTCTACAGAAAACTGGTGTTAGTTCCCTTGCACAGTTTTTGAGAACTATGGCAGGTATTCCGTCAGCGCCAGAAGCCTTCTTGGTGTCTAGCTTCATTAAAATACGCTTTATGATGCGCTGTCTGAAGACAACATCGGGCATCCTTGACTGCAATATGGGAATAGTAGGTGGTGTTTTTCCTTGGAAATCGACAGTAGAATGTGAAGCAAAGAGTTCAGCCAACAAGTTCGCTCTCTCAACAGGTGTGGTTGCAATGGAATTATCTGGCCGTGTGAGTGGTAGTATGGTGGATTTGGTAAAATTTTGACTAACTGCCTTAGCGACTGCCCAAAAGGACCTGGAATTGTTGGGACAAGCGAGAAGTTTGTTTCTAATTCGTTGATTGTGTGCCTCCTTGGTTTCGTCGATAATTCCCTTGCATCTGTTCCGGGCATGAACAAAGATGTTTCGATTTACGGTGTTAGGATTTTCACGCCATTGTCGGTAGGCAATATGTTTAGAAGCAACAGCTTCTTTGCATTTTCGGTCGAACCAAGGCTTGCCGTTGGAGGAGCTTTTCGTCGAAAAAGGGATGTAAGCTTCCATACCAGCCAAAATAACATCGGAGACCTCCCTGGCGCAGTCAGATGGGTTATCGGATCGAAAACAAACATCCATCCAAGGGAAAGTTCGAAAGTATTCCATGAGATCTTCCCCTTTAGCAGATTTGTAGTGCCAAATCTTGCGCGGCCTAGGCGCCTCTCTGTCACTGATTGGCAGGATACTCGATGTCGAAAGCAGTTTATGGTCGGAAGAACCTAACGGCGGATTTACGGTGACCGTAAAAATCTCCGGATTGGTGGTTAAAAACAGATCAAGAAGACTGGCGAACTCCCCGTCTCGATCAGGGATCCGTGTTGGTTCGTCAATAAGCTGAGTTAAGCCACAACTGATTGAGAATGATTCAGCTTCACGACCTTGTTCGTCGGTAGTATTTGAATATTTGAGCCAGTTGATATTGTGGACATTAAAGTCGCCCAGGATGGCAATTTCGGCACTTGGATAGTTACTTTGTAAATGATCGATGGTGTCTGCAAGAGAAGCGAAAAGTGTTCGAAAATTGGTATCACTTGGTGGTCGATACAGGATACAGATAAACCTTGTGGTTTGTTGAGTCGTTATTTTTAACCACATAACATCAAAGTTTGGGGGCTCCAGAGCTTCTTCTCGTTGACAAGAGAGGTCGCTTCTGACAAAAAGACAGATTCCAAAGTTACGCCTAAATCGGGAATAGAAGTCGTACCCAGGATAAAGATAGTTGACCGTGCTGGTCGATGGACTGACCTTGGTTTCACATAGAGCGAGTACATGAGGTTTATCTGATTGCAGGTGTTGATGCACTGAATTTATTTATACCTCGTATGTCGTATCTATCTTAAAATTATGATGTCTGCAAGTCGACGCCTCCGAACCAGCCCCCCCGGGAGATCCGAACGGGGGGCCATTCTACCTCCGGAACTTCTTGCATCCAGGCGCCTCATCATGCTCTTTGGTCCCACAGTAGTTAATGTGGAATTTTCCTGTTCTGTCACATGTTTATCTTTGCCTTCTTTGGCTTTGATCCAGGGGGTGTTATTATTGGGTAGTTTGGGTGCTGACCAGATACTTTTCCAATGATCTGTGAGTTCTTGTTTGTTTGGTGGTTCGGTCACTGCTGTCTGTTTGCTGTGCATAGTTTTCCGGTAGAAACTGTGTTTGGCTTCTTCGGAAGAGGTTGTTGGTATCTTTCCTCTCGTTTGGTTCTTTGTATCTACGAAGTCTTGCGGCATATACGGATAATTTTTGTTTCAGAGTATCCAGGATTTCTGGCAGTGTTCTGTTGGGAGACCCGGACTTGATCTTGTTTATACTCTGTGTGACTCGTTTTTGGACACGTTCCCGTTGATAACCTGGGTAAGGTGTCCTAGATATCTCCTGATGTTGTTGATTTGGTTTTCTATTCTTATTTGCCGTTTGAATTTTGATTTTGTGCTGTTGGGATTTCTTTGTCGTTGCGGGAGTTTTTGATTAAATACTTCGTCGGTTACGTTTGGGATTGATGGTGGTGGGTCTAGGCGGCGAGTGATTCCCTTCTCAGTGGTTTCTTTGTCAGGACTTGTGCTTTTATCAAAGCAACGCATGGTGTGTTCGTTTGTTCCTGTAGTATAACTCATGCGTTGCCTTGATTTTCCCGCCTTGGTGGGTGTCGGCTTACTCGCCGGCACAACACTTTTGGCAGGTTCATTGTCAGTTGCCCGGTCTTCATCGTTTTGGTCGAGCTGCCATTTCCCGCGACGGCCTCGACCGTTACGTCGCTCGCCCGATGCTTCTTTTATTGGTCTACTGTTGTTTGGAATGTTTTTAGTGATTTGTGGTGTCAGAAGCTCAAAGTGTCCCGACATTGGGTTGCCTGTTAGTAGAAGGTAAATAGTTTCGGTGTGTTTTTTCTTGTGCTTATTATTGTTGGCTTGTCCCTAAAAGTTATTTTTGTATCTCTTGTTCTTCGTTGTTTTGAGAAGATATGAAAGTTGCTATTCTGGGTTCCCGAGAGGGCAAGTATCTCTAGGCTCGTTCCATAGGTGCCATTTTTCCTCATATAGTTATAGTAGTTATTGAAGTCTTTCATATCGTCGTCCCCAATTAATGAAAATGTGTTAAGTTCCGACCAGTTTTGTTGTATATATCTTAGAGCAGCCTCTCGGAGTCTTTCATGATGGTTTTGGTGGCCATATAAGTGTAAGCTAACTGCACGGAAAAGGCAATTTCCATCACCTACAATGTCGGATCTGGTAAAACTATCGGGAGTAGTTTCAGCTGAGGCGGTTGGTTGGATCGTTTGTCGTTGTTATTGTTGTTGTGGGGGTGCTGTAGCTGTTTGTACGACAGGGGTCCGCCTCCTCAGCACCCTGCCATTATCACTAGTATAATTATTATTATTTAACATAGTGTTCCCACGAGTATCCTAGGAAAGAATGGTCGACTGCGGCAGAGCCTGGATGCCACAGCAAGGCTACTTACTCCCGGAGGGCGCCCGGTATCCGCGAGAACCGTTTGCGACTCATAAACGCTGAGCCATTCATCTTCTCGGCACGGTAAACACCTTAAGATTGCATTTTTGTTACATATAATCTGGACAACACAAGACTGCAACATGACTCAGGTACCTCGGGATCGTCAATGCCCGTACTAGGAGAATCCTGGGATTCCCCTAGCCCCTGAGGGGCAGTGACAGGTGACAGTAACCAAGTGGAATTTAATGCTACAAAAACTCAGGCGGCAGTTTTTTCGAAAAAAGTTAACGTTGCTGAACCCGACATAGTTATATCGGGGCACTTCATTCCTCTAACATCGTCACTCAATTTGTTGGGCGTTAATTTCGGAGCAAATATGTCCTGGCATGAACATGTTGCAGGCATAGCAAGGAAAGCTTCTCAAAAGTTGGGAATATTATTTCGAACCAGAAAGCTTTACACTCCACAACAACTGTTAACTCTTTACAAAGCTCAAATTCGACCAACTATGGAATACTACTCCCATGTTTGGGGCTCCGCTCCCAAACATACACTGCATTTGTTGGATTCTATTCAGAGAAGAGCTGTTCGTCTGATTGGAGACCCGGAACTGACCGGCGCCCTTGATTCGCTGGAACATCGAAGAACGGTTGGCGACTTGAGCCTATTCTACAAGTATTTTCATGGAAAGTGTTCCTCCCAGAGCGGTGCATGGTAGAAGTACACGTCGCGCTAATACTTTACATCCCTATGGGGTTCAGCTTGTTACTCCTCGTACAATGCTTTTCAAGCAGTCTTTTATATTGAGAACATCATCCCTTTGGAATAATTTGCCCAGGACTGTGTTTCTCACCGAGTACAATTTACAGCGATTCAAGAACAACGTGAATCGCTTATTCCGCACACGCGTCGCTCCTGTAGCGCTTTAGGGACTTCTTCCCTGCAGCACGTGTGCTAGACCCATAAAAAAAAACCGGTCAAGTGCAAGTTGAACTTGCGCAATTAGTGTTCCGTACGTTGATTGCTTTTAAAATAAAAAATGTTCTAACGGAAGTATAAAATGATCAGTGACTTCACAAAACACACCCCAAATGAGTTTTCAACAAAGTTTATTTCCAATCTTTACTGAAAATTGATGACCTTGAAATTTCTGTTTTTTTATATACCAGATAAATTATTACAGGTAATGCACTCGTGATAATTTTCGTTCAATCTACACCCCGTGGAGAATATTTCAGAATTTTTTCATAATTTTTCGAGATAAGGTGGGTGGACAGCGATTTGTCGCGATTTTTTAAAAAAGTGCGCGCAAGTATTACATTATATATATATTTTTTACTCGTGTTTTCACAAGCTTTCATTTGACACTACACTCGATTACCTAGTAAAAAATTTTTTTTTCATTTCCGATTTCACCCCCCTAAATTTAACTTTCAAAAACTACATGGCTCTGATGAGGCCATCAGTTCCTATATTATTACCAAATTTCAACTTTCTATGACAAATAGTTTCGGAGAAAATCGGGTGTGACTGTCGGACAGACAGACAGACAGACGGACAGACAGACACCGAAGTGATCTTATAAGTGTTCCGTATGGAACACTAAAAAAAAAAAAATATCGCCATATTGCTGGTAAAGTGTTTGGTATAGTGGTGATATATGCGGAGTAGTGTCATTGTGCCAAAAATTCCACATTACTTATCCAGCAGCTAATATATCCAACAGGGTATCGACTAATCACCTGTTTTCTCACGCTATACAGGTTGATAACTTCTTACCTCACGTCAACGTATCCACCCACTATGGTACCTTGTTAACGAAACATCAATTCAGCAAAAAAGGATGCCGCGTATATGGACTACAAGAAACCTTTCGACTCAGTACCACATGAGTAGCTTAGACGTGTGCTAACGGTCTATAAAATTGATGCCAGTTTTGTAACTTTCTTAGAGCCCGACATGTCAACGTGGAAAACTAATATTCTACATCAAGGTTCCTGCAGTTTTGAGGCAATATATGTAACTTGTTCGCTGAATTCTTTGCTTCATATTTTACTGTGGATTTCCAAGGAAAAATACCACACACTATTCTCATAGTGCAGTCAAAGATGCCCGATATTGTCTTCAGACAGCGTATCATAAAGCGTATTTTAATGAGGCTAGATACCAAAAAAGCTTGTAGCGGTTAGGAATTCTATCAGCCATGATGTTTCTGCTGAATTACAAGTAAAGATAATTTTTTATTTCCCTTTTCCCATTGGTTTGACTGCGCTTTCAAAGTCTCCAACCCATATTTCATCACTAGCAGTAACTAGAAATAGAACCTTTAACGAATTGTGCTAAGTACGAAAATTCAATTCTCTTGTTTGTCAGTTCTAACCCGATTGACGAGCCGTGATACCGCGAAACCCGTCTCGGGATGGATTTGACGAATAAGAGAACAATGGGTAAACTGCTGAAAAATGGACCTGGACCATTTTCAGTTATTTTATAACAACATTTGACGTTAAAACGTGTTTAAAACGTGTTGTAATGTCAAAGCATTTCAGTTTCGATTCAGCAGTCAAGACAACTCAGCATAAATAGTTCTTCTGTAAAATATTGTGTCAAAAACGGTATTCTAATGCTGATGCAATTCATGTGGTTTGCGTTCTTCACCTGCCACTTGATCTTCTTGAAGAAAGTACTCTACACAAATTTTACACTTCGGTCATTTGTTGATGTTTATGGTCTTCCAGGCATTGGGTCATTGTTTATTATGACCTGCTCATCACGAAAATCAGTTTATCGTGAAACACTACTATGATTTACTGTCTAGTCACCACAAACTGCAAGCAAATCACTATAAAATTGTACTTTATTTTGGCTACGCCAAGTTCCAGTTTTAATATACTATCTTTGTTCCTTAATTATCGCAGTAAAACATACGTCAATTTAAATAGCGGAAAGAAGTTTAGTAGTTCAGTAAATGACGATTGTTGGTAATCTGTTCAGTTGAAAAAAAACAGTCAAGTGCAAGTTGAACTTGCACAATTAGTGTTCCGTACGTTGATTGCTTTTAAGGAGTTTTCAACAAAGTTTGTTTCCAATCTTTACTAAATATTGATGACCTTGAAGTTTTTGTTTTTTTTTTTTTATACCAAATAAATTATTAAAGGTAATGCACTCGTGATAATTTTCGTTCAATCTACACCTCGTGGAGAATATTTCAGAATTTTTTCAGAATTTTCTGATTAGTACTTTTCGAGATAAGGTGGGGGGACAGCGATTTTTCGTCATTTTTTAAAAATAATACAAAGAAAAGTGAACCCAAGTATTACATTATATATATATATATATATATATATATATATATATATATATATATATATATATAGATATATATATATATATATATACATATATACATATATATATATATATATATATATATATATATATATATATATATATATATTACTCGTGTTTTCACAAGCTTTCATTTGATAACACACTCGATGACCTAGTAAAAAAAATTTTTTTTCACTTCCGATTTCACCTCCCAAAACTAACCCCTTAAGACAAAATTTAATTTTAAAAACTACACGGCTCTGATGAGGCCATCAATTCCTGTATTATTACCAAATTTCAACTTTCTATGACAAATAGTTTCGGAGAAAATCGGGTGTGACAGACAGACAGACACCGAAGTCATCTTATAAGTGTTCCGTACGGAACACTAAAAAAATGAAAGATACGAAAATAATGGACACAAAGGGCTTTACTCAGTATATATCACCACTGCACCAAACACTTTATTTTTGGTCTCGACGCGCGTTTCGCTAACCATGTTAGCTTCATCAGGAGCGATGATTGACTGGCTTCTTTACGCCTAAGTACATTATAGTAAGCGTTTCAATCCGTTAAATCTGATCAGCTGTAGGTGTTTCTCTTGCTGCTAATTCACAGGTCTGCGAAATAAAATTGTTTATTCTGACTTGCTCATCACGAAAATAAGTAGTTTATCGTGAAACTCTACTATGATTTACTGTCTAGTCACCACAAACTGCAAGCAAATCACTATAAAATTGTACTTTATTTTGGCTACACCAAGTTTCAGTTTTAATATACGATCTTTGTTCCTTAATTACCGCAGTAAAACATACGTCAATTTAAATAGCGGAAAGAAGTTTAGTAGTTCAGTAAGTGACGATTGTTGGTAATCTGTTCAGTTAGAAAAAAAACCGGTCAAGTGCAAGTTGAACCTGCACAATTAGTGTTCCGTACGTTGATTGCTTTTAAAATAAAAAAAAATGTTACGGTGGTATAAAAGGATCAGTGGCTTCACAAAACACACCCCAAAGGAGTTTTCAACAAAGTTTGTTTCCAATCTTTAATGAATATTGATGACCTGGAAATTTTTGTTTTTTTTTATACCAAATAAATTATTAAAGGTAATGCACTCGTGATAATTTTCGTTCAATCTATACCCCGTGGAGAATATTTCAGAATTTTTTCAAAATTTTTTGATCTGTTCTTTTCGAGATAAAGTGGGGGGACAGCAATTTTTCGTGATTTATAAAAATAATAAAAAGCAAAGTGAGCCCAAGTATTACATTATATATATTTTTTACTCGTGTTTTCACAAGCTTTCATTTGACACCACACTCGATGACCTAGTAAAAAAAATTTTTTTTCACTTCCGATTTCACCCCCCAAAACTAACTCCTTAAGTCAAAATTTAATTTTCAAAACTACACAGCTCAGATGAGGCCATCAATTCCTATATTATTACCACATTTCAACTTTCTATGACAAATAATTTCGGAGAAAATCGGGTGTGACTGACAGACAGGCAGACAGACAGACACCGAAGTCATCTTAGAAGTGTTCCGTACGAAACACTAAAAAAATAAAAGATACGAAAATAATGGACACGAAGGGCTTTACTCAGTATATATCACCACTACATCAAACACTTTATTATTGCACTCGACGCGCGTTTCGCTAACCATGTTAGCTTCATCAGGAGCGATGATTAACTGGCTGCTTTACGCCTAAGTACATTATATTAAGCGTTTCAATCCGTTAAATCTGATCAGCTGTAGGTATTTCTCTTACTGCTAATTCACAGGTCTGCGAAATAAAGTTGTTTATTCTGACCTGCTCATCACGAAAATAATTAGTTTATCGTGAAACTCTACTATGATTCACTGTCTAGTCACCACAAATTGCAAGCAAATCACTATAAAATTGTACTTTATTTTCACTACGCCAAGTTTCAATTTTAATATACGATCTTTGTTCCTTAATTATCGCAGTAAAACATACGTCAATTTAAATAGCGGAAAGAAGTTTAGTAGTTCAGTAAATTGCAATTGTTGGTAATCTGTTCAGTTAAAAAAAAAACCGGTCAAGTGCAAGTTGAACTTGCACAATTAGTGTTCCGTACGTTGATTGCTTTTAAAATTAAAAAAAAATTGTTACTGTGGTATAAAAGGATCAGTGACTTCACAAAATACACCCCAAAGGAGTTTTCAACAAAGTTTGTTTCCAATCTTTAATGAATATTGATGACCTGGAAATTTTTGTTTTTTTTTATACCAAATAAATTATTAAAGGTAATGCACTCGTGATAATTTTCGTTCAATTTATACCCCGTGGAGAATATTTTAGAATTTTTTCAAAATTTTTTGATCTGTTCTTTTCGAGATAAAGTGGGGGGGGACAGCAATTTTTCGTGATTTATAAAAATAATAAAAAGCAAAGTGAGCCCAAGTATTACATTATATATATTTTTTTACTCGTGTTTTCACAAGCTTTCATTTGACACCACACTCGATGACCTAGTAAAAAAAATTTTTTTTCACTTCCGATTTCACCCCCCAAAACTAACTCCTTAAGTCAAAATTTAATTTTCAAAACTACACAGCTCAGATGAGGCCATCAATTCCTATATTATTACCAAATTTCAACTTTCTATGACAAATAATTTCGGAGAAAATCGGGTGTGACAGACAGACAGACACCGAAGTCATCTTAGAAGTGTTCCGTACGAAACACTAAAAAAATAAAAGATACGAAAATAATGGACACGAAGGGCTTTACTCAGTATATATCACCACTACATCAAACACTTTATTTTTGCACTCGACGCGCGTTTCGCTAACCATGTTAGCTTCATCAGGAGCGATGATTAACTGGCTGCTTTACGCCTAAGTACATTATATTAAGCGTTTCAATCCGTTAAATCTGATCAGCTGTAGGTATTTCTCTTACTGCTAATTCACAGGTCTGCGAAATAAAGTTGTTTATTCTGACCTGCTCATCACGAAAATAATTAGTTTATCGTGAAACTCTACTATGATTCACTGTCTAGTCACCACAAATTGCAAGCAAATCACTATAAAATTGTACTTTATTTTCACTACGCCAAGTTTCAATTTTAATATACGATCTTTGTTCCTTAATTATCGCAGTAAAACATACGTCAATTTAAATAGCGGAAAGAAGTTTAGTAGTTCAGTAAATGGCAATTGTTGGTAATCTGTTCAGTTAAAAAAAAACCGGTCAAGTGCAAGTTGAACTTGCACAATTAGTGTTCCGTACGTTGATTGCTTTTAAAATAAAAAAAAAATTGTTACTGTGGTATAAAAGGATCAGTGACTTCACAAAATACACCCCAAAGGAGTTTTCAACAAAGTTTATTTCCAATCTTTACTGAATATTGATGACCTTGAAATTTTTGTTTCTCTTTTATATACCAAATAAATTATTAAAGGTAATGCACTCGTGGTAATTTTCGTTCAATCTACACCTCGTGGAGAATATTTCAGAATTTTTTCAAAATTTTTTTGATCAGTACTTTTCGAAATAAGGTGGGGGAACAGCGATTTTTCGTGATTTTTTAAAAATAATACAAAGAAAAGTGAGCCCAAGTATTATATTATATATATATATATATATATATATATATATATATATATATATATATATATATATATATATATATATATATTTTACTCGTGTTTTCACAAGCTTTCATTTGACACCACACTCGATGACCTAGTAAAAAATGTTTTTTTCACTTCCGATTGCACCCCCCAAAACTAACCCCTTAAGTCAAAATTTAATTTTCAGAACTACATGGCTCTGATGAGGCCATCAATTCCTATATTATTACCAAATTTCAACTTTCTATGACAAATAGTTTCGGAGAAAATCGGGTGTGACAGACACACACCAAAGTCATCTTATGAGTGTTCCGTACGGAACACTAAAAAAATAAAAGATACAAAAATAATGGGCACAAAGGGCTTCTTTACGCCTAAGTACATTATAGTAAGCGTTTCAGTCCGTTAAATCTGATCTTGCTGCTAATTCACAGGTCTGCAAAATAAAATTTTTGCTGAAGTGTTAATATATAATATAAAACGGTATTCGTGAGTTATACACTACGTCACATTTAGCATATTTAAATGACACAGGTCTGTGAAATAAAATTATTTATTCTGACTTGCTCATCACGAAAATAAGTAGTTTATCGTGAAACTCTACTATAATTTACTGTCTAGTCACCACAAATTGCAAGGAAATCACTATAACATTGTACTTTATTTTGGCTACGCCAAGTTTCAGTTTTAATATACGATCTTTGTTCCTTAATTATCGCAGTAAAACATACGTCAATTTAAATAGCGGAAAGAAGTTTAGTTAGTAGTTGAGTCAATGACGATTGTTGGTAATCTGTTCAGTTAAAAAAAAATAAAAGATACAAAAATAATGGACATAAAGGGCTTCTTTACGCCTAAGTGTATTATAGTAGGCATTTCGATCCGTTAAATTTGATCAGCTGTAGGTGTTTCTCTTGCTGCTAATTCACAGGTCTGCAAAATAAAATTTTGAAAAAGTTTTTTTCCTGAAGTGTTAATATATAATACAAAACGGTATTCGTAAGTTATACACTACGTCACATTTAGCATATTTAAATGACACGGTATTTGAATCAAAATAGGTGAAAACTACAGATTAAATGAAACTATCTATTATCTAAAGTTTTAATTATTCAATTAAAATTAAAATAAAACACAAACAAATACAAAATATGAAGAATCAATTATATCGCTATTTTTTTTTTTAGAAAAAGCTTCGTTTCATTAGTTTCCGTGTATGAACTTAATCTTCATCTCTATAGATCATTCAACAATCGTCTGCCATCATACTAAGGTCCCAACGGCCTTAATATCTCCTTTCCATCTCTTTTATATCTTGATGAAACCGTTCGCCTTGTTCCTCTCTGTAGTCTTCTAGATTTTTTTGAAAATGATTGATGTGTGAATTCAAAAAGTGAACTTTCAGGCACCCTTACACCCCAAGCTTTTATAGTTGTTTAACATTTCTTGGACAATATTTTTATAATTAGGATCTTTTGTGTTACCTAAAAATTCGGAAACAACATTTTTAAAAGAGTTCCAGGCATTTTTTTCTGTGTTTGTCATGACCTTCTCAAAGTCTGCATCCTTGATTAGTTTCCTGATGTCAGATCCTGTGAATATGCCCTTCATTAACATAGCATCAGATAAACTAGGAAAACATGAGCAGAAATACTACAAAGTATTTCCATCTGTTGGTAATGCTTTTACAAACTATTTGATCTAGCCAAATTTGATGTGAAGCGGTGGAAGCAATACTTTCTCGGGATCTATCAAGTTTAGATTAATGGCATTCTTTACTCCAACTTCCAATTTTTTTCTAATCAGCCGATCTGATTTTTCCCAATGTAAATTCTTTGCCCTACTATCTCACTCACAAATATAACATGGGAATTTCGTAGAGCCTTTATGTTGACCAAGAAGCATGCATATGATTTTTAAGTCACCACAAATTAGCCATTTATGTTTTGTGTATTTTATTTTCTCCAAAACTTTTTTTTAAATTTTGTACGTACTATAGGTATTGATACAAATTTATTGCAAATGTGCAAAAGAACAGCTTTCAGACTTATTTTTGAAGCATCTATAAAAAGTGTGCATTGTATTCGATGTTAAATTTGTAACATTCATTTTTTCCTAGATTTTAAGATCGTGTTACGTCACTGTTTTTCTCCCTATAATTTATATTTTTTCTCCATTTTTATATTTATTGCAGTGTTTACTAACTTTTAAGCAGTGTAGTTCACTCGAATTTTTGAGCCGTTTATATTACAGTGTGCATTGCGGCTTATCTACTGGATTTATTTAATTCGTTTCTAATGCGTCGATTGACTAGATATTTGTATCCGGGAAGTAGCCATCTTGAAGACGTAATTTTTACGGAAGGGAGAAAAATATTTAAGGGTTCGGATGACACGGATCTAGGCTTTTTTCCATCATGTAGCCGTAGTGGGCTTTTTTCAATCATAGAGTCGAGTTGAGTACGAGGCTTTTTTCCATCATAGAGCCGAGTTGAGTACGAGGCTGTTTCCATCATGTAGCCGTAGCCAGATCTTTTTTCCCAGCCGAGATGAAGTAGGGCAGATATTTTGTGAAGCCAAAGTAAGGGCTTTTTCTTCAGAAAGCCGCCCAGTAGGCTTTTTTTTATCAAATTGCCGTACTGATATATTAGTGATGTAGTGGTGCAAGAACGGTTTTACTGTACAAGTTCAAGGCCTTTTTCCTTGAAATATCCTGTTTATTCCCAGACCTTTAGGGGCCAAGAATAGTTTAGTAGCAAAGGGAACTGGGGTAGCCAAGGTGGAGACATCAGTGTTATGAATATCTCGCTAGGACAGGCCAAAAACTCATAGAAAAAGTCATCAGGATATCAATTCGTAGACCTAGTTTCCCGTGGACAAGGGCTTTTTACATCGTATCGAACTGGTAACTCGTGAGGTGAACCTCACGAACCTTCAACATCGTGTTTAACAAAGTTTTAATTAAAAATCCGGATTTAAAGACTCTATTTAATAATACCTCCTATTAGACTAAGGGTTTTTTTTAGTAATAAGAGTAATAGTAGAGTAGCAAAGTTAGAACTTTTAATTTTGTCATTAATAAACCTTTTTTTTCTTATTAAAGGCTAGCGTTTCACTGAATCACCTATTTTACTTTTCAGGACAAAACGGTTGTACCATATCAAAATTATTCTTAACAGCTACACAACCCTTCAGTATTTTTTAGCTGAAGTTATATTCTTTTTATTTTAAAATGAATGGTGCCCAAAATCCGTACAACCAAAAATTTTAAACAACTATAGAGACTATTTTCAAAAGACGTACAAAAATTATCTCTTACCCATATTACTCTACCAAGAAAAACTGAGCTAGTGTATGTCTAAATTCTTTAGTTCTTTTAGTATTAATATCCACTCAATCCATTCTCAAAAATTAGGAAAGGGGAACGCCACAAATGGCGTAACGTACTGGCGATAATATTCACACGTTACAAATTTGCGTACTAAACCTCCAATAAAACAGCAAAAAACCAAATTTTTCTCTTTCTTGAAATACCGTACAAATTATTTTTCTCTGCTTCGATACCAATAAATTTTTTATCAGGATCTAGCAAATTGTTTTCCTTTAGATGATAACCGGAAAATTCTGCTGCATCTTTAGGTAATCCAAGATCCCTTACCAAGTCATTCAATTCTTTCTATTTTAAACGTCGGGGTTCATTTATAGGGTTGAACGTTTCACCACTACTTAAATGATCGCTAATTTCTGACGATTGTGATAAAGTCATATCGGTGCTCCCATTTTTAGTAGGAACAAGTATGGGGAGTTCAGGCCTATGTAGAACTGGCTTTGTCATAGATGGAACATCGGGATATACGATTTTGGCGCGGTTTTTAGAATTATATCCTGTCACAATAATCAGTATAATTTGTTTGTTTCAACCACAACACAAGAATACCAAATGACAATGATTTTGATTTGCCGTAAGTCCACTGTTTTAATACTTCAACAGAAAACCGGCGTACTTTATTTAGAACCCACTTGGTGACCTAACCTAATTCCGAAGTAAGCAAAATATGCTTTTTTCACAAAGTGTTATATTTTGCCTTTGTTTGACTGTCGTAAAGGGTGTCCCAAAATTTACGCAAAAAGTAATTTTGATAGAAAACACAGGTTTTTAATTAAAAATTGTAATTTTTTTATTGACTCATAAAGTATACAGTATAGGATTATGTAGGGAATAACATATTGGGTAAATTCCCCCACGGCTTTGCTGGCACATACCCAATCTTTTGTCGAAATTTTCATGACCGTGTTGCATAAATGTGGCTGAATTTCGTTGATACAGCGCTTAATTTCCCTCTTCAAGTCGTGGTTAAACCTTAGGCTTTAATAAAACCCCCCAAAGAAAAAATCCATGTTGGCATAAACCTTAGGCTTTAAAAAACCCCAAAGAAAAAATCCAATGGCGTTAAATCGGTTGATCTGGGCGGCCAATTCTGATAACCAAAACAGGATATTACCAGGAAATGACTCATGCAGTAATTGAATTGTTTCTCGGGCTGTATGGCATGTAGCACCGTCTTGTTGAAACCACATGTCGTCCACATCCATATCTTGCAATTTAGGCACAAAAAACTGAATTATCATATCGCTATAACGATCACCATTAACTGTTATTGCCTAGCCAACCGCATTTTCGAAGAAGGATTGTCCGATGATGCCTCCAGTCCAAAATCCGCACTAAACAGTAACACGTTGTGGATGCATTTGTTTCGAAACAGTCACATGTGGATTGTCTGAACCCCAAATGTGACAATTTTGTCGATTAACGAAGCCATCAAGATGGAAATGAGCCTTATCGCTGAAAATGATTTTCTTCGAAAAATCAATATCCACTTGTTGTTCCATAATCCATTCAACGAACTCTCTTCGTTGTGCGTGGTTAGTAGGCTTCAGTTCTTGAGTCAACTGAACTTTGTAAGCATGAAGATGCAAATTTTTCGTGAGAATACGCTGTAGAGAACTTCTTGAAATGTCCAATTCTTAACCACGGTGCCGAATTGATCTTCCTGGAGTCTCAGCAACACTCTCACGAACTGCTTCAATGTTTTGTGTCGAACGTCTTGTTGAAGGACGACCAGAGCATTTAAGATCACTAATTGATCCGGTCTTCCTGAATTTTTCAATTAATCTCTTCACAGTTGATGAGGTTAAATCACTATTTCGACCATATTTTGTACGAAAATTCCGAACCGTAGCTGCCAAACTTTCATTATTTTTAAAATATTGCTCAACAATGAAAACACGTTGTTCTTTCGTGTAGCGCTCCATTTTTAATAACCCTGAACTGTTAGCTGTCACACTGTGTTTTTTGTTTTGTTGACAACACTTTACCATACAAATGGCGCCAAATTTAAATCTTGTGTGCATTGTGGGACACTCTTTATATTGTCCACAAATGTAACAAAATATATCTGGCCTATTTTTGCAAGACGGAGAAGCCATAATTATGAATAAGAAAAAAATACAATCTCACACGTGTACGCCTGTTACTCTTAATAGAGCGCGCAGTCTGTGTGAAAAGTTCTACACTATTTTGACTTACAGTCCCTGGCCAAATTATTAGACGCACTGCAAGATTTCATGTAAAATATTAATTACCGAGTGATATTGTACCGTTTTATTATTTTAAACTGATTTGTTTTTTATTTTTATATTATCCAATCAATTACCTATTTATTTGACATAAATAAAACAGCATTAACTTAGAAAAGCATAAGTTTATTAAGTTTTAAAGAAAAGTGAAATTAATGTTAGTAAAAGTCAATATTTAGTTGAGCCACCTTTAGCCGCTATCAAAGCTTTAATTCTGCGCGGCATGCTATCAATGCAAGATTGTACTGTCTCCTGCATTTGAGGATGATGATTCCACACATGAATAATCTTTTCTAGAAGCTGGGTTTTGTTGGTAATCACATCTTTAGCCACTTCTCTTTTCATCAGCTCCCACACATTTTCAATGGGGTTCATACCCGGCCAATCCAACAGAGGGATATTTTTTTCTGCCAAAAAAGCTTTAACAGACCGAGCAGTGTGGCAGGGAGCTCCATCTTGCATGAAAGTGAATGGTTCCCCATTTGGAAACCATTCTCTGAGCTGTGGAATCAACCGATTTTGTAATACTTCTTTGTACTGATCTTGCCTCATTATTCCTTTGACGACGTACAGACGTCCAGTGCCCTTGCCGCTGATGACTGACCAAATCATCACTTTGGTGTGATGTTTAACCGTCGGGACGACACAATCAAGATGAAACTTTTCTCCATGACGACGACGCACATACTGAGCTTTATTCTGCAAAATTTCGAATGTGCTTTCGTCACTGAAGCAGACCTGTCAAAAATAGGAAAAATATATAAACTTCCATGTTTATTTGCTTTATTTAACTGAAAATGATAATAATGTATCAATTATTGATTAAATTGCTGTATCTTACCGATCTCCAGAAGTCCACATCTTTGTCTTGCCATTGTTTGGCCCACTTCAGGCGCTTTGCTTTCATTGCAGCTGTTAACTTGGGCTTCCTGGCGGGGCGACAGGCCTTAGAATCTAATTCTTTCAATTTTCTTCGAACAGTGCGTTCAGAAGCATTTACGCTAGCATCCTGGAGTTGTGATTTTATTACCTTTGTGGTAGCAAATGTGTTTTCTACACAAATTTTCTTCAAACATCTCTCTGACTGTGGAGTGAAAATTGGTTTTCTACCGCATCTTTTCTTTCTTTCCGGGCTTAATTCCTTCCCTGACTCAATTTTCTTTTTTATGCGTCGTACACTAGCTTCAGAAACCTCCAATCTTCGTGATATTTCTCGGTTTGTAAATGGTTTCGCAATCACAAGGGCCTTCACTTCAGCTTTTATACGTGGTGAAAGATCGCCTTTTCTACCCATAATGAAATTAGTCCAATTACTTTTTTAATACACTGCATACAAAATAAACTAATAACTGAGTAGTATAAAACTTTTAAACAAACAATCACAATCCATAAAGCCACAGAAACACGTCCGTACCTGACTCGATTCCGATTGCGACTGATACAGGTTTGTACTTATTTACGTTCATGTATCACTTTGGCAACACAGTGTTGCCATATGTTAAAAATAAATACAAATATGTAGTCTACAACAATTCTTTTAAATAAAAATCAATAATATTGTAGTTTAAATATACCATTATTGCATAAAAACTCTTAAGAAACATAAAATTACTAAAAAAAAATACAGTGCGTCTAATAATTTGGCCAGGGACTGTAGAGAAAGATACTATGCGTATGTGTAGTGGAGATATCATAGGTCATAGAATAAACAATTCTATCAAAGTAAACATGAATTTACTGCTTTAAAACTGATAAAAACATTTAATAATTTCAATAGACTTATTTTAAAAACAATATCTACATGAGCAGGTATCTATATGTTTTATGTGGGAGTAGTCGAAAAACTTTTTTATCGCAGACCTGTGTTATCAGATGAAATATAGTCATTTTGATACACCTGCTGAAGTATTTTTTGCTTGTTTCAGGTCTGAATGAAACTCTTTCGTAATTCTAAGGCAATGTAGAATTGATCTTCAAGAACAAATCTTTCAGGAACATCGCAATGCCTCCGTAAATATACCGTAAGTACTGACATTATTACTTTCTAGTAAATTTTACTTTCTAGTTTGGCAGCGAATCGCCTGGACAAAATATTCATTAAAAAAAGGGTTTTAATCAGCAGTCCGTACACCACTGATTGTCAAAAGTGACGAGGTCATGCCCGAGTGAGAGTGTGATTTTTTTCTTGGGAAAACAATGCAACAGCGAATAGGCCTTATGCAGCGAGTTATTTCTCACGAACAAAGACATGCATTGACCGCGGTCGCCTCCGCCAAAGACGTTGATTCTTCCTGTGTCCCTGGGCGGCCGAGGAGCACCCTCTTATTATAGACACAAAAACAAAGATCAAATTGTATTCAGTATTTTGTTCCGTGTCTGTCATTTACAATTCAAATTCGATAATGTATAGAATATTGGCGGTCGTAACATCTGAAAAATGCAGTATTGGTGATGCCTACGTTTTGTAAGAAAATGCAGATCTTAAGAGCTTAAAGTGAATTTCAGTTAACTTACGGTATCACTAAAATTGAAATAAATAAAAATTTTATGACATTATTGCAATTAAAGAAAACAGGTTTGGAGGTCTGTGGCAGGATCCTATTTCTTTTTTTTGTTTTGTCGCCACAATAATAACAATAATATATAGTAATAACGAATAGGGACAAAGTAAACTCAGAAATAAACACCTACTATAATGAACTCTACAAGTCTAAAGCAACACCCAATGAAGAACAAAGAAAATAGACTAGAAAGAAAATACAACATAAAGGTTCAGAAGAACTACCAGAGGTTACTGTAGAGAAAGCACCAGGCCCTGATGGTATTTTATCGGAAATGCTATAGGAAGTAGAAAAAGACTTAATACAAGAATTGGCCAAACTTTTCAACATGTTCCTAGAAACTGGCAAAAACCAACTTTATGGCATATAACAGAAGTAATACTTCTACACAATCTTCAGACGGCGTATCATAAAGCGTATTCTGATGAAGCTAGACACCAAAAGGGCTTCTGGCGCTGACGGAATACCTGCCATAGTTCTTAAAAACTGTGCGAGGGAACTAACCCCAGTTTTCTGTAGACTTTTCAACCTAGGGAATATTTCCTTCCTGCTGGAAATGTGCTACAGTTCAGCCGATACCTAAAAAAGGCAAGAAGACCTTGCCAAATAACTACCGACCAATCGCACTGCTTTCAATAATATCGAAAGTCATGGAAAAGGCTATCAATCAGCATCTTCTAAAATATCTTGAAGGATTCAACAGATTGGACAGAGAAGGTCCGTAAGATAGATGGTGTGTATCTGAGTCATTTAAGGTTCGCAGACGATATTGTAGTCATCAGTAGTAATCCACATGAGTTACAAGAAATGATAAATGAGTTAGATTACCACTCAAAGACAATTGGTCTTAGGTTGAATAAAAGTGAAAGAAAAATATTAATAAACACTAATAACAACGTAGTTATAATTTGGAAGGAACAGTTCTCGAGATTGTTAAGGATTATGTGTGTCTGGGGCAAAAAATTACTACAACGAGAAACTATATCTCGGATCAAATTTCAAGAAGAATCAGGCTTGGATAGTGCGCATTCGCGAAATTAAGTTATATATTCAACTGAATAAAGGCGATATACAAAAGCCGCCTCGGACCCAAAGAGCACACGAAAGTCAGATGTTCCGGGTAAAACTTATCGATAGAAAAAGAAACAAATGAATACGTGAACAAACAAAATTAAAGAATATTATAGAGCACGTTGCAGAAAGAACGTGGCAATGTAGCACGCATTACCGATGATCGATGGACCAAGTGAACTTTAGAATGGAGACCACGAGAACAGAAAAGGAGCATAGGAAGTCCTCAAATAAGATGGCGGGATGATATACAGAGAGTTGCGGGCATTGGATGGATGACAACAGCTGCAAATAGATTGAGATGGAAATTCAGGAGGAGGACCTACATCCAGCATTGGATAGAACTAGGCTTATAGTGATATAGTGATATTTATTAAGTTTATATTTTGTATGTGGTATATACAGTGAAATTTGCTTTTAACGAGCACTGTTTATACCGAGAACTCTTTTATAACGAGCAATAACCGTTTCTCGATATACAGTAGGGAATTACGTGAATATAATTTCGGTTAAAACGAGTACGGTTACAACGTGCACTCGCTTATAACAATCAATTTTTAGAGATAACTTTTATATCTTACTCGCATACAGCGAGCATAACGTTACCACATTACTGAGAATATCGCTGTCACAGCGATCGATTTTTAGTGATTTTTTATATCTTACTCACATATAGCATAATACTTCTTTCTATATGATTGCCTCGCGGTTGGACGACAAAAATTGCAGATAGATTTTTATTTGTTCATGGCGGCTGGACGCAAAGAAATTTTTTTTTGAATTTTAAGTTTTTAGTTGAGTTCCTGTTCGACCAGTTTCTTTGCTTAAATTGTAAAAATTGTCGAACGAAAAATCTAATGCCGATATTTACAAAAATATGCGATTGTCTAGCTCGGCAGTGTCAACAATATGGCACGAAGAGATTTAGTTTCGGAAATTTAATCTAATACAAAAAATATATTAAATTAAAAACGACTAAAACAACCTGTAAAACGAAGAATTTAATGTTTCTATATTACATGTAGTGACAATGCAGCGAGCTGCTTCGGACAAATGTGTCTGAAAAAATAACTAGAAACCGGCACGCAAATTTTGATAACGACGCGACTAAAAATAGGTTTGAAGGTTCCAGCAAATTGTAAAATTATCACTAATGGTAGCCCTAGTAATTTTGACGATTTACCGATAATTCTGGCATTTCTACGGAAACAGTAACCACGCATGGTGAAACCGGAAGAGTTCCGACTCTATACTAAGTATTAATAGCATTTGAGATAGTTCAAAATTACGTTTCTTGCATACCCGACAACACTGGAGCAATTCAAGCTTGGGAAGTTTTCAATAAACAATTGGACCAAAATTATTTGGACACTACAAAAAAGAAACGAAGTTTAATCTCTAATTATATTGCACCAAAAAAAAGAATGTGTTTCATTAATATGCAAAATACTTTTTTTTATGGGTCTAGCAGACGGGCTGCAGGGAAGTCCATAAAGCGATACAGGAGCCACATCTGTGCGGAAAAAGCAATTCACGTTGTTCTTGAATCGCTGTAAATTGTACTCGGTGGGAAACACAGTCCGCGGCAAATTATATATATATATAAAGGGATGATGTTCTCCATATAAAAGACTGCTTAAAAAGCGTTGTACGCGAAGTAACAAGCTGAACCTCATACGGATGTGAAGTATTAGCGCGACGTGTATTTTTAACATGCACTGCTCTGGGAGGAATTAAGCGGGCTACATCCTTCGAATACTTTCCATAAAAATATTTGTAGAATAGGCTCAAGTCGCTAACCGTTCTTCGATGTTCCAGCGAATCAAGGCCGCAGGTCACTTCCGGGTCTCCAATCAGACGCACAGGTCTTCTCTGAATATAATCCAACAAATGCAGTGTTGGATTCTATTCGGAGCCCCAAATATGGGAGCAGTATTCCATAGTTGGTGGAATTTGAGCTTTGTAACAAATTATCAGTTGTTGTGGAGTGTAAAACTTTCTGGTTCGAAATAATATTCCCAACTTTTGAGAAGCTCTCCTTGCTATGCCTCCAACGTGTTCATGCCAGGACATATTTGCTCCTAAATTAACGCCCAACAAATTGAGTGACGATGTTAGAGGAGTGGAGTGCTGTAACGTTAAATTCCACTTGGTTACTGTCAGCCCCAAGATAAAGTTTCTTCCAGGTCTTTGTTAAGTTGAATGACTTCCTGCTATCTGCGGATATTCGTCTAAGTAGCCGATGTCCGAGCGTTCAAAGTGAATGAACTGATAAGCATACTGTCATCTGCAAGGTTGTAGATTGGATTCTCGGTCTTTTCCAGCAGATCGTTAATGTAAATGAGAAAGAGAGTGGGAGACAGTATGGAACGCACACCGGCGAGGTGTTAAAAAGAAATCCGTCTACTACCACTCGTAAAGAACGCTCTCTGAGGAAACATGAGAGCCACAAACAAAACTTTTCAGACATACCATAAGATCGTAGCTTAGCCAACAGTCCATCGTACCTAACACGGTCGAATGCCTTGGATATGTTAAGAGCAACCGCTCGAGATTCTCCAAAGTGTTCAATTGCGTTGTTTCAAATATGTGTTACGTGAGTCAGAAGATCTCCTCGTTTATAATGAAAGAATCTTACAATCCCTTAAGTGCTTAAGAGCTTTGCTGCATTTAATTATTGTTTTGTAAAACTCACGCAAAATTCTTGGTTAGCAATCGAATGTTCAAGGACCGGAGTTAAACTTAGCTTCACCTTACTCTTTTCACCGTTGTTTCCTCACAATAAACCAAATAAATTTAATCTTTTTTATGGGATACTCTATAATAAATAACCGGTCAAGTGCAAGTTGAACTTGCGCAATTAGTGTTCCGTGCGTTGATTGCTTTGAAGATAAAAAATGTTGTAACGGAAGTATAAAATGATCAGTGACTTCACACTTACTCCAAATAAGTTTTCAACAAAGTTTATTTCCAATCTTTACTGAAAATTGATGACCTTGAAATTTATGTTTTTTATATACCAGATAAATTATTACAAGTAATGCACTCGTGATAATTTTCGTTCAATCTACACCCCGTGGAGAATATTCCAGAATTTTTTCAAAATTTTTTGATAAGTACTTTTCGAGATAAGGCGGGTGGACGGCGATTTTTTGCGATTTTTTAAAAATAATACAAAGAAAAGTGCGCGCAAGTATTACATTATATATATATATATATATATATATATATATATATATATATATATATATATTTTACTCGTATTTTGACAAGCTTTCATTTGACACCACCCTCGATTACCTTTTTTTTTCACTTCCGATTTCACCCCCAAAACCAACCCCTTAAATCAAAATTTAACTTTCAAGACTACATGCCTCTGATGAGGCCATCAATTCCTATATTATTACCAAATTTCAACTTTCTATGAAAAATAGTTTCGGAGAAAATCGGGTGTGACAGACGGACAGACAGACACCCAAGTGATCTTATAAGTGTTCCATACGGAACACTAAAAATGACATATACTTTGTCACGTATTTTACACCCACGTTTATTTTTGAGGAAGTTTCTTGAGATTATTAAAAACACAATAAACAATAAATTTCATAAATCCGATATATAAGTTCCGAAACAACATACGTATAATTCCTAAATAATTTTCTTATTTAAGAGCTAAATTGCTTTTTCCTATTCTCTGTTCCCTAAATAACATAACACAAAAACACCGTATAAGGGGAAAGCATATGCGGATAACATCTCCCTTAGGATCAGCAACTTTTAGCAAGTTGTATAAAATATGTTCACACTTCTACTACTCTTCTTCTTGTAGGACTTTATGATATGTTATCTTGAATGTAAAACCTTAAATGTGAACGTACGCGATGACTTTTTTTTGAGTGAATTATGAAAAGTTTTAAATTTAATGTAGAAAAATATATAATAGCATCGGATGCACGTGCACAAGCCATGTTTCGCTCTTTTTTAAGAGCATTGGTTCATCATTTTTTCATCTCTAATTAACCGATGCACACCCAGATACATCAGGAAACATATTTCTCTACCCAAAAATCTCTACGCACAAAGATGTTTATAGCAACCACACTCCAATTTAACTGAAAGTTAGAGTATGTTCCTGTCTCGATCTAAATCATTTAAAAAGAAGAAAAACAGAAACAATATTTACCTAACTTTACATTATTGTTGCTGTTATTACTCCAGTCAAAATAATAGAAAAACATTTTGTTTTAAGTGGTTACATACACCTGGAAGCTGAAAAAAGTATGTATAGTTAAAAAAAAATATAAGGTTATTAAGTGAATAATACCAAAGAATGGCGATTAACACGTAGGCTCAAAAGTTTTTGGTCTAGCTACTTAAAACACATTTTTTTTCGACTTTATTCATCAATATAGTCTCCTTTAAGAGCGATACAATCAGTCCAACGCTTTTCTAACATTTCTATACCTTTCTTGTAGAAGGATTTGTCTTTGCCTTCAAAATAGGCCTCAGTTTCGGCGATAACTTGTTCATTGGAGCCAAATCTCTTTCCCGCGAGCATTTTTTTGGGGCCTACGAATAAATAATAGTCGCTGGGGGCCAAATCTGGAGAATACGGTGGATGAGGAAGCAATTCGAACTTCAATTCATGCAATTTTGCCATCGTAACCATTGACTTGTGACGCGGTACATTATCTTGATGAAAGAGCACTTTTCTTGTTCATTTAGGGCCGTTTCTTTGTGATTTCTGCCTTCAAGCGTACTTTATATTATATTCGTTATTGATGGTTTTTCCCTTCTCAGCAGAGTCGATAAAAATTATCCATGCGCATCCCAAAATACAGGGGTCAAAACCTTCCCAGCCTATTGTTGTGTCTTTGGTCGCTTCGGGCGATTTTCACCGACTGCTGTCCACTGAGCTGACTGCCGATTTAATTACGGTGTGTGTGTAGTGATGGATTCATGTTTCATCCATTGTCACATGTCGCATAAAAAAATCCTTTTTATTGCTCTTAAACAGGTCCAAACTGCACTCAGAATCATCCACACGTTGTTGTTTTTGGTCCACTGTGAGCAAACGTGGTACCCATTTCGAACAGAGCCATGCCCAAATGTTCATGCAAAATATGACCAACACGTTCTCTTGATATCTTTAGCGTGTCAGCTATCTCACGCAATTTCAGTTTACGGTCATCCAAAACAATTTTGTGGATTTTGTTTATGTTTTCCGGTGTAACCACCTCATTTCGGCGTCCAGAGCGTTCAGCATCGTTTCTGTCTGTACGACTGCGTTTAAATTCAACATACCAATAAATGATGAGTGATTTTCCAGAGGCAGAGTTCCCGTAACACTTATCAAGCCGTTGCTTTGCTTGAACGGTATTTTTCCCATCAAGAAACAGTGTTTAATAAACACACGAAATTCGATTTTTTTGCATTATTTTTGAAATATCAAAAGTAGCATCAATAAAACCACTGTAACTTATAACCTAATCGTCGAAATGTCATGAAATTTTGACACGTATCGTTTGAAAGTTGGTACTTCCTAAAAATCATATGGATTTTTTGAAAAGGGCGACATCTATGTGTCAGACCAAAAACTGATCAGCCTACGTGTTATATATTTTTATTATGCTTTAAATTATAAGAATTTTTCTTTAAACATATTTTAAATATTAATATTATTTTTTATCGGCTTAAATGGACCACTGACGAAAACTATTAACTGTGTTTGTGGATTTCAATAACCTCTCTGTATAACTTCGAATATGCCAACCAAAACACCTGCCAAATGAATTAGAACATCTAAGAACAGCCTTACAGAACAACGGTTACTCTTGGCAAGAAATAGAAAAAGCCACTCGTCCTGGATACCAAAGAGTTGTCTTGCCTTTTGTGAAAAATGTAACGAACCGTATTGGATAATTGCTATGTTGGCACGATATTAATACCACATACAAGCCAACACGTACATTAAAACAAAGTGTAAGATCGGCCAAAGACCAGAGAGATCCACTTTGCGCTGCAGGCGTAGTTTTTTATGGGTCTATTTTTATGGGTTTTATCGAATTCCATGCAGCTGTGGTTCAGTCTATGTTGGTACAACGAAACGAAGCATTAATACGGCTAGCTAAACACAAAAAGAGTTGCCGACTAGGGCATACAGACAAATCTGCCGTAGCTGAACACACGTTGATCCAGAAAGACCACAAAATGCTGTTCGACCAGACTTAAGTTCTAGCCAACGTATCGAGCTACTAATTAATGAAGTCGTTAAAAATCGTCGGAGGATTTTTTTTCAAAAATAAAAAATTTACTGTGTTTCAAACTTTAATATGCCATTTTCGACCAAAAAATTTATGTTTAATTATTTATAAAGAATTGTCTATTAGAGTAATTAAAAAAACCTCTCGACATTTTGTAGAAAAAGTAGTTATTAAGATTAAAAAAAAAAGTTAAAAAGTATTAAAAATGAACTGAGTAATATTACAGATAATGTTTGAAAACAGGTAACGGTCCCAATCCGACGCCAGGTCATATTTAACGCTAAAACTTTGCCATGGAATGGAATTTTCTTTTTTTTTTCTGATATGACTTTCTGGATACCACCAATCCAAATTGCTTTAGACCTTCCTCTTCTTCGTTTTTCCATTGAGCTCCATCTGTGGACTAGTTTCGGCATTCGAAGTGCTGCCATTCTTTCCACATGTCCATACCAGGTAAGTTGTCTCTGTTAAATTTCTTCAATAATTGTGGTTTCAATTTCATCATTTAGTCATTCCTTTCGTTCTAACCGCGTGGTCAATTGCCACGTCTCACATCCATATAGTAAGATGCTTTTAAAAATTGAGTCATAGATATATCGTTTCTTCTCTAGGGATACGTTCCTTGAGCAAAAAAAAATATGGTTCAGGTATCCTATCAGCACTTTTCCCTTACTGATTCTGTCTTTTATTTCTCGTTCTGTTCTGCCGTTCTTTTCCATTTTTGTCCCCAGATAGGTGTACTCCTCGCACGTCTCAATTACTTCGCTAGAGTTTAAAGTAAGGTTGTCTTCTTCTCCTCCTACGCAAATATATTTGGTTTTTTGTAGTTCACCGTCAGGCCACAGTTTTGATATTCTTCAAACAATCTTCTTGTCATAAACCCAAGGTCTTCTTTGTCCTGTGCTATAACAACCTGGTCATCAGCGAAGTGCAATGTGTAAAGTGTTGTGTTGTCTGTGAGCTGTATTTCCATTCCCCTATATGCTCTTCTCCATCTTTTCAGTGTCTCATTTAGATATATTCTAAAAAGCGTTGGGGATAAAGAGCAGCCCTGTCTGAGACCTTTGGTCACGAGTAAGCTATTCGAGAACGAGTTGGCTAGTTTTATTTGGGAGTACGACTGATCATAAAGTTGTTTTATTGCGGTAATTGCTCCCCCAATAGGTGTATGTAACCCCTTAAAAAAAAACATATATTTAAAAAAAATATAATTGGTCTGTCTTTTATCTGCTATTAAACAGACTTCTTCTATTTGGACATAGGGTGTACATTGTATAAACGCATAATACAAAACATGTGATTCCAGATTCCATTAGAAATTGTTGTTTTATTACCGGTTTTATATCCAATTTACCTTTTCGCAATGAAAATTAGAAAATCCTCAACATTTCCAATTCAAATTCACTAAGTGCTAGTTGAAATGAATATTTCCTTAGGGAGAGATGTGATTTCGTGTCTAAGTGACGGTTGAGTTTCGCATCAAACAATCAGATGATTATCTTGTATAGTCTTGCGTACAGGTTGGCACCGGTAAAATAGATACCACAGGCATTGTAATGTCATTAATATTCCCCGGTTTATAATTGGCCTTATTTGTCTGGTTTAGTTTAAGCGAAACATAGACGATCCTTTTTGCTTATTATTTAACCTGAACGATTCGCTTAAAAATGCGCTTATTAACTAACTTCAAAAAGATTAGGTTGTCAATCAATACGTATGCATGTAATATTGTTCAAATAATATATATATATATATATATATATATATATATATATATATATATATATATATATATATAAAGGGTGATTCATTTAGAGGTACTTTTTTTTTAAATAAAAAAAATGAATAAAAACAATTTTATTTTATAATCTTTATTATCATATAAAAGAACCATTCTTTACAATTATTTCTTAAAGATAATTTCTTTCAAATGTTGTCCGCGACTACGGTTAACAACGTCCATTCTGAAGTTCCAATTTTCAATGACGCGTGTGAGTATTTCGAGTGGTATTTGGCCAATGACTCGAGTAATATTGGCCTCCAATGCCTCAATTGTAGCTGGCTTATCCATGTAGACTTTGGACTTTACATAGCCCCAAAGGAAAAAGTCAAGAGGTGTGATGTCACATGATCTAGCCGGCCAATTCACTGGTCCAAAGCGTGAAATGATCTGTTCGCCGAATTGCTCTCGCAGTAAAGCCATGGTTTCACGGGCTGTATGGCAAGTGGCGCCATCTTGTTGGAACCAAATTTCGTCGAGACCACGGGCTTCAATTTCTGGCATCAAATAGTATGTTATCATGGCGCGATAACGGTCACCATTCACAGTAACATTCCGGCCGGCCTCTGTTTTGAAGAAATATGGACCGATTATTCCACCGGCCCATAAACCACACCAAACAGTTGTTTTTTCTGGATTTAATGGCAGCTCTTGAACCTCTTCAGGTTGTTCATCACCCCAAATACGGGCATTTTGTTTATTCACGAACCCATTAAGCCAAAAATGGGCCTCATCGGTGAACAAAATTTTTCTCGAAAACAGTGGATCTTCTGCAAGCTTGTCAAGAGCCCAACGACTAAAACGGAAACGATTCGGAAGGTCGGTCGGCTTCAGTTGTTGCACTAGTTGAATTTTGTATGCTTTTAAAGAAAGATCCTTACGTAAAATACGCCAAGTTGTTGAATATGACAGGCCAAGCTGTTGAGAACGGCGACGAATCGACACTTCACGGTCTTCGCGTACACTCTCCGCTACCGCTCCTATATTTTCTTCACTACGTGCTGGATGTGGTCTATTCGGTCGAGCATTATCCAATAATGAAAATTGGGTCTCAAACTTATTGATGGTAGAGCGAATTGTGCGTTCAGTAGGCCGATTATGTGGACCATAAGTTGCTCTAAGCGCCCGATACACATTCCTCGTAGAACGACCATTTTCGTAATAAAGTTGAACAATTTGTAGACGCTGTGCCGGGCTAAGTCTTTCCATTATGAATTGTTAAACACTACTGAACAGGAATGCCACTTCAGTTGACACGACGCATGCGCAATCTGCAATTAAATCCCATATATATATATATATATATATATATATATATATATATATATATATATATATATATATATATATATATATATATATATAAATATATACATATATTTTCCAAATTTCAGGTGTGTATGTATGTTTGTCTTTAAATATCTACTGAATAGATTTTGATTAAATTTTTTGTGTTTAATCAGGTCACAGTAAAATGTTTATTAAAATCGGTTATTTAAACATATACTGGGTGTTATGAAATTCACTGCATATATTGAAATGAGTGACTCATGAAGCCATGTAGAAGCACATTTAAATCCCCTTAACAGTTGTTTTCAAATAGGGAGAGTAGGGCAAATCAACCCTTACGTCACAATCGTAAATACAAATAAATTTTCGTCTACAAAAATATCTAACTTTGATGAAAGTGGAGTTGCCACCATTCAGAAAAAAAAAGCAAAAAAGTTTTAGGATTGAATATTCAAAAGAATAAGACAAAATCCTGAGTCGAGTAATGGTACACCTTCTGAGAGTGTTGTCACCATTCCAGGCCCTGGCTAAATTAACTCAAACTGCAAAAATGAATGAAAGATTTTATAAGCATCGTAAAACCACTCCTTGAAAATAAAGTGTTACTTTTGCTTGATGGAAATACAACGCCTTCGAAGAACCGGGAAGCGTTAAATATAGCAAAGGCTAAAGTTACAGCTGCCAGGCATTACTACTCACCGGCTTCAACCACTCGACATGACTCTTATTTTATTGAAGCAACACAAAAATGATTGAGGGTAAATCCAGGCCCTCAAGTAACGCAATATCAAGTTGCAGGTTTATTTGCAGAAGCTTACCAAAGAACTGCTATCATTGACATCATTTTGAATGGATTTCAAGTGGCTGAAGTTTGGCCCATGGACAAAAACGTCTTTCCCGAATATTTGTTTAAAGCAGATGTTCTCTCTCTCTCTCTCTCTCTCTCTCTCTCTCTCTCTCAAACAAACTCAAGTAATGAAAGCACATCAACATTACTAGGCGCTTCTATTATTATCAATAATGAAAAAGCCACATTTAAATAGTAAACCGTCTATTTCGGGATTTAACGCCAAAGCCTTCAAAAAAATTATAAAATCTTAATGTCCAATACTACAAAAAATACTGTACAAAAAACTATGGAAATTACAGTCCTTACAAAAATATGTTGGAAGATTCGATAAATAAAAAGAGGTATAATATAATATACAGAAGCGTCTCCTTCAACAGAAGCCCCCGTCTGTTGGCGATAATAAAACATTTTTTTATCGACGTCTGACAAAAAATTCTTTTTAATCTATAATAAATAATGAGGAACAATCCATCCCAACATTTATTTTATTATCTTCTTTACCAGAAGACAAATAAAAAATTTTTTGAATTGCCTGTTAAAACTTTTACTTTATAATACTGAAATATGAAACTAGTGTAAATAATAAGTAATTATTTTAAAATATGACAATTTTTATATATTATTTTCTTTTATTAAATTGGTTCCTTTATTATTGAGATCCGCTATTTTTTGTTTAACAGCTGTTTGGAGGCAAAATAAAAACAGAATTTCAAATAGATTTTTCTCTGAACTTTTTCAAGATAAACAAATGGTAAATGTTTTTTTTTATGTACCTTAAATTGGTACCTTATTGGTTGGTTGGTTATATTTTGATATAATTCATTTGAGTAAGTTTATTTAACTTCAATTGAACAAAGCAAATAGATAAATAAATATAGCTATATATATATATATATATATATATATATATATATTTATATATATATATATATATATACATAGATATATATATATATATATATATATATATATATATATATATATATATATATATATATATAGTATATTATATATATATATAATATATATATATATATATATATATATATATATATATATATATATAGCTACATATATATATATATATATATATATATATATATATATATATATATATATATATATATATATATATATATATTCATATGATATAACCTAAGTTGTCCGCGATAAATTTAAAACTTAACCAACTATGTCAGTAACATAATCTATCTCACTGGCTATTATATTCTACATTTCCTGCAAATTTCTTAATCACTATGTCAATCCATCTCTTTTTAAAAAAACATTGACCTTTACAACACCTTATCCCCGTGATTGGTAAATATTCACTGAAAAGATGAGAAAAAATCGCCGTTGCGGCATTAATCTTCTCTGGAATGCGGAAATAAAGAGGCCGCAAACCTTTCGGTTTTAGAATAGAAAAACATTTTAATATTTTTTTATCAGATTTATTGGAGACGGGATCGAAGAAAACGACCTTCTGTCTGATTTAGATAGTTCTATATTGTTCAGTGTTCATCAGTGGGGTGCTCTATTTAAGGTGAATTTTCTACAATCGGTCTTGCTAGAAAGATTCAAATATATGCAGTGAATTTCATAACACCCGGTATATGAGTAAAATTTGTGCAAAAGTTTTAAAATTTTATTTCGATAAAGGGAGAAATACTGCCTAGGCTGTGCTGTCTATGGTCAAGATACGTGAAAAAAAACCAAGCGACAAAAGATGGTTCAGTTGCTTTCATTGAGGAAATTTCGATCTCAAAGATGCTTCACGCACTGGTTGACCAATGACAGAAAAAACTAATAGAATTTTGGGAAAAGTTGAGGAAGACTGGCATATAAGTATCCATGACATCGCCAAAGACCTAAACATCCACCCCCAAACAGTTTTAAACCATTTTGAAGGAAATTGGCTACAAAAAGAAGCTCGATATTTGGGTGCCACAAGAGTTAACGCTAAAAAATTTACTCGGTCTAATTTGCGAATCTCCACAGAAACATAACGAAATCAAACAATCTCCGAAGCGGTTGATTACGGTCGATGAAAGTGGATCACGTACGACCATAATATGTGAAAAAGATCGTGATCGAAAAAGGTTGAAGCTACATAAACGATGGAAAGCCCGAATTAGAGCCAAAAAAGGTGATGCTGTTTTTAGTGGGATTGGACGAGAATCGTGCATCATGAGTTACTGTAGCCTGACCAAACTATTGATTTTGTACTCTACTATCAGCAATTGACAGGAATGAAGCAATCGATTGAAAAAAATCGGTAGAAACTAGTCAATAGAAAGGGTATCGTCTTTCACCATAACAACGCTAGACCACACACATTTTTAATGAAAATTGAGAGAGCTTGAATAGGAGGTTTTAATGCATCCATCGAATGGCCCGGATCTTGCACCGTCAGACTATCATTTGTTTTGGTATTCGCAAAACTCCCTGAATGGTGTTTAGTTAGTTTGAAAAGACACCTGTGAAAACCATTTATCACGATTTTTTGCTAGAACCCACAGAAGTTCTACAATGACGGGTTTAAGGTGTTACCAAAATGGCCAAGGGTTATCAAATAAAATGGCATATACTCGGATTAGTAAAATGCTTTCAAAATATAAAAAACAATTGTCTCAATTTTGACTTTAAAAGGCTCAGTACTTTTTCCACAACATATATATATATATATATATATATATATATATATATATATATATATATATATATATACATACATATATATATATATATATATATATATATATATATATATATATATATATATATATATATATAGACTTTATTGCATTTATAGTCTATAGACTATAAATGCAGTCTATATGTTGTGTTCGTCCCAATTTTTAAATTAAAATAAAATAAATGACAATGAAAAGTAATTAACATATGGTTCGTGTAACGAAAAATGAAAAAAAAAAAAGAGTACGTTGTGATCCAATGAAATGGGCAGAGATAAATATTAACCTAAACATCCACGTCCAAGCCAAACCCGAAAAAAAAAAAAAAAAAATTTGAGAAAGGCAAACTGTGCCGAAACGTCAATAAAAGGAAAGGATCAAAATAAAAGTTTCATTCTATAATTGACCTCCAAACCCAAGACAATTTAAAAATGAAATAAAAAAAATACATACAGTCAAAGAAAAATAACAAAATCATATATATATATATATATATATATATATATATATATATATATATATATATATATATATATATACTAGCCGAGCCCGCGGCTCCGCTCGCGTGGACTTGATTCACTACTATGGTCACTGCTTATTCCTTATGTTACCCAACGTAATAAAATATCTCCCATTATTTCTCCTTATCTCCCAATATTTCTCCTTATTTCCCATTATCTCTACATAATTTCCATTATCTAGGCTTATCTCTGCCCGTCTCCCATTATTTCTCCTTATCTCCCATTATTTCTCCTTATCTCCCATTATCTCTTCTTATTTACCATTATCTAGGCTTATCTCGACTTATCTCCCATTATTTCTCCTTATCTCCCATTATTTCTCCTTATCTTCCATTATCTCTCCATAACTCCCATTATCTAGACTTATCTCTGTTTATCTCCCATTATTTATACTTATCTCCCATTATCTCATCTTATCTCCCATTATCGAGGCTTATCTCGACTTATCTCCCATTATTTCTCCTTATCTCCCATTATCTCACCTTATCTCCCATTATCTAGGCTTATATCGAATTATATAGAACATATATATAAATTTATAAAAACACGTAAATCGGATAAGTGGTTCTCGAGTGATAAGCGCACTAACGGACAGACAGACAGACAGAGAAACGTTGCTACATGATATTGTTCCATGCTTTAGGGAGTGTATTGCAAGAGAACGCGCTAGCGGCAAACTTTTCTCCGACTTAATTCACTATTATCGTCACTGCTTATTCCCTATGTCACCTAATAAAATATATCCTATAACCTGGCCAGAGAACATACGTATGGTTAAAAAAAAGCACGTAAATCGGATAAGTAGTTCTCCAGTGATAAGCACACTAACGGACAGACAGACAGACAGACGGACAGAGAGACATTTCATTTTATATATATTATAGATATTCTCTGCTACATAATATTGTTCCATATTTAAAGGTTTGGACTGTGTATTGCAAGAGAACGCGCTAGCGGCAACCTTTGTCCGACTTCATTTACTATTATTGTCACTGCTCATTCCTTATGCTACCTATCGTAATAAAATATAGCCTATAACCTGGCCGGAGAACATATGTATGTTTTAAAAAAAAAAGTACGAAAATCGGATAAGTGGTTCTCCAGTGATAAGCGCACTAACGGACAGACAGAATACGTTGTAGACGTAATAAAATATATACTTATAACCTGGTCAGAGAACATATGTATGAATTTAAAAAATCACCTAAATCGGATAAGTGGTTCTCGAGGCATAAGCGCACTAACGGACAGACAGAGAGAGTGGTTCTTGCGTGATAAACGCACTAATGGACAGACAGACAGACAGAGAGACATTGCATTTTATATATATTATAAATTATACATTACAGATATTCTTTGCTACATAATATTGTTCCATATTTAATGGTTTAGGCTGTGTATTGCAAAGGCACGCGCTATATATCGTAATAAAATATAGCCTATAACCTGGCCAGAGAACATATGTATGTTTTAAAAAAAAAGCACGTAAATCGGATAAGTGGTTTTTCAGTGATAGGCGCACTAACGGACAGACAGACAGACAGAGAGACGTTGCATTTTATATATATTATAGATGGAATAAAATATATATCTAAAACCTGGTCAGAGAACATATGTACGAATTTAAACAATCACGTAAATCGGATAAGTGGTTCTCGAGGGATAAACGCACTAACGGACAGACAGACAGACAGACAGACAGAGAGAGGTTGCAATTTGTTTATATTATAGGTATAGATTATTATTATTATTATATAACCTGGCCAAAGAATATATGTATGAATTTAAAAAAAGACGTAAATCGGATAAGTGGTTCTCGCGTGATAAACGCACCAGTGGACAGACAGACAGACAGCGAGACATTGCATTTTATATATATTATAGATTCTAGATATTCTCTACTACATAATATTGTTCCATATTTAATGGTTTAGACTGTGTATTGCAAGGGAACGCTATAGCGATAAACTTTTTTGCGACTTCATTCGCTATTATCGTCACTGCTCATTCCTTATGCTACCTATCGTAATAAAATATAGCCTATAACTTGGCCAGAGAACATATGTATGTTTTAAAAAAAAAAGTACGTAAATCGGATAAGTGGTTCTCCAGTGATAAGGTCACTAACGGATAGACAGACAGACAGACAGACAGACAGAGAGACGTTGCATTTTATATATATTATAGATGTATGTATACATATATATATATATATATATATATATATATATATATATATATATATATATATATATATATATATATATGTATACGTATATATATATATATATATATATATATATATATATATATATATATATATATATATATATAGGTATATATATATATATATATATATATATATATATATATATGCACATATATATATATATATATATATATATATATATATATATATATATATATATATATATATATATATATATATATATACATATACATATATATATATACATATATATACATATATATATATATACATATATATACATATATATATATATATATATATATATATATATATATATATATATGTATATATATATATATGTATATATATATATATATATATATATATATATATATATATATATATATACTACCTTACATACATACCTGGTGTATTTATTATAAAAAACGACCATTTTGTGTCAAGATTTTATTACTGCTGTTTTTACCTTTATCATTTACATACTGTTAATTATTTTCTAAATACGATACCAATAGTAGGCAAACACCATACTGTTCCAGTTTTACAAAATCTTCTCACTTCAAATTCTTGTCTATAAATAAACAACAAATTTATGTGATGATTTATGAAGAATCCTCATTCAAAAATCACTGAGAACCGATTCGGTACCTTCTCTATGAGGTAATTTTGCTGAATGGTAAATGTAGCTAACGCCAAAATTATTGGATTATAAAAAGACCAGGAATTTATCTCAACACTTTTCCATGGTAAATCTTTAATTAACAATTAGTTGCTTTTAAAAGCAATTTTTGTTTGGTTTGTATAACTGTTGAATCAAGAACATTCTCGCAATAACCGATTTTCTCTTTAAAGATTGTTAGATGATGATGATGATGATGATGATTGAAGATGATTAAGATGTCCATGAAATAACCCTGATTTAACTGTATTGGACACCTCTTTGTAGGGCTATTTAGAAGGTAAATTAAAAGATTAAAGAAACTTGACAGTGAGTCATGAAAGATACGAATTAAATAGGAGGTCCCAATTTTAAATGATCAGCACCAAGAAATTATTTTGGTAGCCATTAAAATACAAAAATTTATCAGAAATAGATTGAATAGATTGAAAGCCCCATATTGAACATTTGCCATAATTAATTTAAGTGTATTTGTCATATTACTAGAAAATTAACGAGCTTCCTTTATATATATCTTTGTATTATTATATTCCTGTGGTTCGACGTTATTCCAGTTATATATTCTTGGAAATGTATTTCAGATGGATTTTCTTCTTCGCTGTTTGCCTTTTTTATTAAATATTTTCACTCTTTGAAAAAACATTTTTACTTTTCGTTGAGGCGATTTGGCCGAATAACTAAAGTAGCTAACGCCAAAACGATTAAATTTCTAAAAGATGAGAAATCTATTTTACCAGTTTTATACGATAAATGTTGGGTTAACAATAAAGTTGTTTTCAATAAACTTTTTATCTGGTCTGTATAACTGTAGAATGAAGAAAATTAGTACAATGATTGGTTATAAATTGTTATTTAATGACTCATTACGATTATTCTTTAAAAAATTATGTAATAAATATAGTTATTGAAAAACAGCATTTAATTTCACTTCGCTCTCTATTATTCTACCTGCTTGCTTTCATATCCGCTGATGTCCTTAAAAGGGTACATGGTGTGAACAAGGCATATGTATCTCCTGTGGCATTCTCAACTCTCAACTAAGCCATTTTACGCACATGTTTTTCCTTTTACAGTGTTCGTGTGGTCCCAGATGGCGTCATACTATGCATTTTAAAGTATATGCGTGTTCGGGAGACAAAAAAGGATTTTGTAATGACGGGCAAAAATAGCTTTCTATTGTTGCTTTGAGGTCCTATAATATTCAGTTTAAAAGGATCGTTTTTCTGATAAAATAAGTATAAAATATAAAGTTCTTGTGTTTACTTGGTAGACATATATTTATTAATGACCGGCCAAGTGCAAGTCGGACTTGCGCAATTAGTGTTCCGTACGTTGATTGCTTTTAAAATTAAAATTTTTGTTACGGAGGCATAAAATGTATGTATAAAATTAGCTGTTTTATGGTCCATTACGTGTGCATATTATTTGGTTGTATGGCTATATTGTGAAATAGTTTACACTTTTAAACCATGTAACTTTTAATTAGAAGGTATTATTCATATTCCTGCGTATATGGAAGCCTACACAATGCTGTTAATTTTACCGAATATTCAATAAGTATGGGGTATGTTAGTTATAAAAAATAACCGGCCAAGTGCAAGTCGGACTTACACAATTAGTGCCCGTTCGTTGTGTTGTAACCTACCACTGTTTTCCGAGCCACCAGTGTTGTAACCTTCCACTTTTTTCCACTCCCACCAATGTTGTAGCCGACCGTTGTTTTGCTGGTTTAGTAAGTCGATCACAAATAACACTTAATAAAAAACTTCCAACTGTTTATTAAGAAAATTTCATGACATTCATCATCTCAATATGAGTGTAATGCTATCGTTGCTTGGTACTTTATTAATTAATTAATAAACAAGAATGTTATTGTAATAATACAATACTAATAATTATACTAATAACGAAACTTACTTGTATTATGAAAATTTTCTTTCTCTGTATTTGAGACACTCAAATTTGGTCCTAACACCAAAATCCACCTAAAAACACAAACCGAACGCATCCAAACAGAAGAGCTATACATCAGACGGGGTATATTTCAGGGAGACTCACTCAGCGCTCTACGGTTTTGCCTCTGTCTCAATCCACTCTCAAATACACTAAATAAAACAGAGCATGACTTCAACATCAGACACCAAAAAGTGAACCAACATAAAGTAAACCACCTCCTATATATGGATGACATAAAACTCTACGCTGCCACAAAAGCACTGCTCAAAATCACAGAAACATTCACCTTAGATATCAATATGGAATTTGGTATAAGTAAATGTAAAGTGCTCCACATCAACAAAGGCCAATGGAAAGGCCACCATGAGACAGAAACCATCAACAATGAAACACTGGATAACATGCTCGACAAAGAAACATACAAATATCTAGGCTTGCAATAAAGCACCAAACTCAACAACAAAACAGAGCTCAGAACCGAATTCAAAAACAGATTCACGAAACTTTTACAAACCAAACTCAACTCCAAGAATCTCACTAAAGCCATCAACACGTTCGCTATACCTATACTCACATATTCATTTGGTATCATCAAATGGTCACACCCAGAGATAGAAAACATTCACATCCTTATACGTTCTCAATTCATCAAATACAGGAAATTACACCCCAACGCATGCAAAGAAAGACTTACCATTGAGAGGAAGGCAGGAAGAAGAGGAATCACAGACATCAGATCACTACACACAGAACAAATACAGCCACTTAGGAACTTCTTTCACACCAAGCAAACCAGCCTCCACACAGCAACAGTGAAAGCAGACAAAAACTACACACCTCTCTACTTATCCCGGGCAGACCACCCAGCAGACATACACAGTCATACCCAATTACAACAGGAAAAGATGAAAACGTGGTCAGAAAAAACACTCCACGGAAAGCACAGATATCACAGAGAACAAGACCACGTAAATAAAAAACAATGTTACCTGGTCACAGGATGGGCAGCTATTCCCTGAAACAGAAGGCTTCTTACTTGCCATCCAGGATAAGGTCATATTAGCCAGAAACTACCAAAAGCATATCATCAAAGACTCAACTATTACAGAAGACAGATGCAGGAATTGCCACTAGCAGAAAGAAACAATCGAACACATAACACACAAACTCAAAGAAAACACAGATCCCAACTACAAATACACACCCACATCCGTACTTGAAAATAAAGATTACAAGCTTTACTGGGATATCAGTATCCATACAGATAAAACAGTCTCCGCCAATAGACCCGATATTACTTTTCAGTGCAAAAAAGGAAAGGTCACCTATCTAAATGGTATAGCTATCCCCAAGGACACAAACATCCAAACGAAATACACAGAAAAAATCTCCAAATACACAGAGCTTGCGACAGAAATAAAAAGGCTATGAAAACAAGAAAAAGGCATCAGTGTCCCCCTCATTATATCAACCAAAGGCCTTACAGCAATAACATTCACACCACACTTAGTACAATTAGGACTCAACACAAACATACATAGAAACATTCAGAAGTCAGTGGTTTTGAAAACATGTAACATTGTCAGGTCATTCCTTAATACGGAATGGTAATAGCGTTTGTGCTGACTTGGCTTGGGCCCGTCAGCCAAACATGAAACCACATTGACCAAATGTGAGAAAGAAGAACTCTTTTGTATAATAATGTTAATGTCCTCTCTAGTTGACTGCCTATTATTTTATACTTTTGCTCTCTAAAATTTACCATAGGCGTACTCTTAAATTTAACTAACAAATATTTACTTGTCACGGTATTGATAAATAAGTTTGGCGACTTCTTGGCGCAATCAAGAAGTTTACAAGGGAAATTACAATTGAGCCATTAGTAAGTGTACATAGTAAAAACAAACAATATAATAATAAAAATAGTTGGTTTACGACAATTCATTGCTTTTAAAATAAAAATTTTTGTTACGGAGGTATAAAATGATCAATTACTTCACAAAACACACCCCAAATGAGTTTTCAGCATAGTTTTTTTTCCGATTTTACTGAAAACTGATGACCTTGAAATTTATGTTTTTTTTATATATCAGATAAATTGCTAAAGACAATTTTTATTTAATCTACACCCTGTGGAGAATGTCCCAGAATTTTCTCAAAATTTTTTGATCGGTACTTTTCGAGATAAAGGGGGGACAACGATTTTTCGCTGTTTTTTAACAATAATACTAAGAAAAGTGTGCGCAAGTATTACATTATATATATTTTTGAACTCGTGTTTTTACAAGCTTTCATTTGACACCCCACTCGATGGTCCGGTAAAAAAAAATTTCACCTCCGATTTCACCCCCCAAAACTAAATCCTTAAATCAAAATTGAACTTTCAAAACCACACGGCTCTAATGAAACCATCAATTCCTATGTTATTGCCAAATTTCAACTTTCTAAGTCAAATAGTTTTGGAGAAAATCGCGTATGGCGGACGGGCAGACACCGAAGTAATCTTAAAGTGTTCGGTATGTAACAAAGAATAATTCAGAGTAAGTTGGCAGTATTTACTTACACTGATAGTTAAATTGTTATTAATATTGTGGTACTAATTAATACGGAGACGAAGGGAAACAGTGCAGAAATTTAAACAACTATGCATTCGAAGACTTCCTAATAAAATTAAAACCGTCTTTAATTTATGCCTGCTATATGCCGCAATACCAACTAAATGAAGAAACACCGCAACTATTCTGTTACATAATAAGGGAGACAAGATAAACCTCGAAAACTACTGACCATTTATCTATATTATTTACCAGAATTAAAACCTGGCGCCTGGAAAATAAACTGGATTTCTACCAACCGAAAGAACAGGCTGGATTTCGTTCAGACTTTGGAACAAACGATCACCTACATACCGTAAAATTGTTAATTGAAAAACCCTTAGAGTACAACAGACCGATAATACTTGCTTTTGTAGATTTCCACAAAACATATCACACCCTTCAAATGGATAGTATTATGGAAGCCGTTTTGGTTATCGATCACCTTGATTCAAAACATTATATAACACCACGATGGTTGTTAAATTACATGAACTTACAAATAAGAGGAGGAGTTCGGCAAGGAGACACACTATCACCAAAACTTTTTATAACTATCCTCGAATACCCTTTTAAGACACTAAATTAGGAGAACACTATTGATTATGAAAAACTGAACCAACTACAATTCGCATTATCGACGATTTGACAGAAATTATGTCAAGAGAACTGTCTGTTGCCTATGTACACGTGGGTGTAAACATTAACTTTAGAAAAACAAAACTCCTGACTAATTTGGTATCCTTTAGTAACCCTAAAATCTTTGATGAAGAAATTGACCAAGTAGATAAGTACATATTTAGGCTACGAAATAAGCATCCTCGACCGAAACATAACATCCGAAATTAAAAGAAGAATTGGTCTAGCTTGGGCAGCATATAGAGTTCTAAAGGATATATTTGAGAATGACATTAGTCTGAAGAGGAAAACATTCAACCAGTATGTCCTTCTAGTCTTCACCTGTAGAACTGAGACGTTTTTAACTCACGATAGAATCTATACACAAACTAAGCATTGAGCAACGACGCATGGAGAGGTTAATTCTCTTAATGATATAATACGCAAGGAAGATCTGCGTAGACGCACTGATGTCAAAGATGTCATCAAGCGATAAATATTTGAATGGAGACCAAGAACAGATTAGCGCAGCAGAGGGAGACTGCGCAGGATAGACAGAGATGGAATTCTGTTGGGGAGGCCTATATCCAGTGGTGGACGCAGAGGGCTAGTTGATGATGATGATAATTCTGCCTAGCAATGATTAATAACTTCGCGCTAACTTAGAAGGCTACCGTGAACATAACATTTTACATTAAGATGACATTATTTGTAAGAAATAATTTTGTAAAGGCTGTACTTTGACGGATAATCCATTTTTTTTTCATTTATTAATTTGTATTTTCTATTCTATTTTAAAATTAAACGTTTTTTCTGGGACACGTTATATTTACTATATAATAATCCTAAACTTCCATTCACATTATTATTAATAAACTACCGCATTTGGTAAAATAAATGTAATAAAATCCTAACTAGGGCGTCAATAAATACACTTTCGCCGCGTAAATAATTGTTATCATTATAGTGCAAAATTTACATTAAAATGTAATCTAATCAAAATTTTAACATGCAATCGTGCAATCAATAGTTTAATGTGGAGAAAATAATGGAAATTAAATAATCAGTCAGGAAATAGAAAGACCGACCGATATTTTACTAGTACGATGAGCATTCAACAAATTATCTACTCTGGTATATTCGCACAACAATTCTATGTCTCAAAAAAAGAAGGCAACTGTAAGTAGAACCTCCACAAACTCGTTTAGGTACCAACTCGAACCCATGCCATCCGCTAGCCCCCTGAACGCCCGCATGCAAAACCTGCTATGCTGCCCCCCTCAAAAATTTTCTATGTAACATTCCCCATCTCATCCTATTTTCTCTGACAGTAATTTATACAAAAGACTTTCAATTTTATTAAGGCTGTGTAAAACAGTAAGGAATCACTTTCTAAAGTCAAACAATTTATTGTCATTAATATTTATGACGTAGAATTTTCAAAAATATTTGTCCAACAAAAAAATAAGTATCAGTATAAATAGGTCTTGTTAAATTAGTAATTACTATGACCATTAACGGCGTCATATATCAGCTTACACTGGAAATGTATAGCCGACGCTGTGTCCGAGTCTACTAAGTAGCTTGCCAGAAGCAGGAAAAGTTCAATTGAAATCCCACATAAAATCTTAGATATTTCGGACACCCGACAATTTTTTTAAATTACTATAATTATATTAATTAATAAATATATGCTAATAGAAATACCTATAAAAGTAGAATTTTTCTTGCTCTTATATTTACAAAATCTGCTATTATTTATCTGGTATCCAAATTATCTGAGTTCGTTTTCTATTGAAACAATAGATAAATTGGTTAATCTTTGTTGGTGCATTGTTGATCTTAAATATTTTTTTATAATTTTTAACTTTGAAAAGTACCTTTCGCCAGACGCAACTGAAACTGACAGAATAAGTAATACTATATTCTTAACGCTATTGCTGTGTTGAGAAAAGTTGAAATGAACTCGTTTGTAACTAGATATTGTAAAAGATATGTGGATTATTAGATTGATTTTGTAAAAAATGCAGCTTTAAAGCATTAATTTCATTATATAAATCAATCCGTCGATCTCTGTTTCATTTCTCCCAATCGTCTTTCAGTTTCAGATGAAAATCTTTACAATGTTTCACCAATTCGTCTTTATATATATATATATATATATATATATATATATATATATATATATATATATATATATATATATATAAGTTATGAAACTAGTTGGGGAACTCGGCAAAAACGGGCATCAACAGATGTTCATACTATATTCATTTAGCCAATATTTCGGTTCTAGGTTGGGACCTTCATAAGGGCACAAACTGAAAAAGAGATAACGAAGCAACCAATAAAGAAAATTAGGCATAAAGAATTGATGTTATTAAGTCAAGTTTTTAATTATTAATTCTAATTATTAATTTCTAATTTGCAATTTTTGATTTCAATCTTACAATTATTAATATGTAACTATTGTAATTTAACAGTATTATTATTCTAAACAATCACAAATTATTATTATCATTATGAAGAAATGTCAAGAAACAGATGACTCACTTGTAGCATGAAATTTAATCTAATAAGAATGACCATCAATAACAATCGCCATAGTAAAAAACCAACACTGAAATAAAACAACCACTATTCATTAACTTATTAACATAAAAACATGGCATTTACAGCAGGGATGCCATTGATAACGTTGGATGCTGAAATTCAAAACTAATTAACCACCTGCCATCTTAAAGAAAAATGAAAAGTGACAACTTTGGCAGGGCGCTGACAAAGGACGACCACCTGACAGATGTAAGGGATCACTCAAAAAGAATAAAAGGAAAGGTCGAACGACCAGGAAAGGACCGGTTTAGTACGAAATTAAGTGCTACGTCATATAATAAAATTTTGGTATGAAGGGAAAAGGATATCCAATGGGAAGGCAAATTTTCGCTGTTATGACCATTGAGTGACAAATAAAGGAAACAGTTTTTTACTTCATCTGGGGGGGAGTAGAGCAAGAAAAGAGGAGGCGGCAATTGGAAAGGGTTTTTCATTAATTGGGAACATATTAATCAATTTATTATTATAATTGTTATTATTAATGTTACTTCAATAGGAATGTAATTATAAAGAAATTGAAGGGACACCAAGAAAAACATGTACTTAAACAAGATGGTACCCAGAGGGCAACATGCAGAAGGACAGAGCTTTCAAATACCAAAACGAAAGTTATTATGAGGAGTATGACGACCCAGAGATATTATGCAAAGGATGACGATCACCAGAGAGAAGAAAGCTGTATATGCTGCGCAAGCCGTCAAGATCAGTTCTTTTATTAATATTTTGGGGATTCTCGTTGATATAGCACATCTCAAGGAATTCTCTTTTAAGAAGGTTTTTTTGGATATGAAGGATTTTTGGTTCTCTGAAATTAAAGGATGAAGGTCCCAACCTAGGACCGAAATATTGGCTAAATGAATATAGTATGAACATCTGTTGATGCCCGTTTTTGCCGAGTTCCCCAACTAGTTTCATAACTTAGGATTTTGTTAGATACGGCAACTTTTGCTTTCTCTCTCTTTATATATATATATATATATATATATATATATATATATATATATATATATATATATATATATATATATATATATACATAACAAAGACAGGGGTAGTCGCGACTGACTACTCCTGTCCTTGTTATATATATTATGTCATATTAATCAGTCCTCTACTCAATTAAACAATCAAAATTTTTATTTCTCTCTTCCTTATATTGACAATTTTACTGATAGACTTATTAATATTTTCAAACCGTTTGATTTCAAAATTGCTAAAAGACAAATTAAAACTATTTCTAAACTGTACACCAAAATCAAGACTCCTCTTTTAAAAAATGAAAATTGGAACGTAATTTACAAAATACCTTGTTCAAATTGTAATAAGGTGTACATAGGTCAAACCTCTAGAAATTTGAAGGGTAGGATTACATCACACAAAAGTGACTGCAGACGTAATGTACAATCTTGTGATTTAGCACAACATATCATTAACAATGACCATCGGATAAGCTGGGATGAGACTGAGGTCCTGGATCGCTCTGACAACGAATTTTCTTAGAAATGGCCCATATTAACCGGGAATCCTACGCCATGAATAAAAAGAGTAACACCCAGGGACTCAGTTTCATATACAGTTACATCCTCAAATTAAAATTAGAAAAATACCAATCACTAACAGAACGTCCTGCACCAGACAAATAACACATAGACAAAATGTTCTTTCCATCCAATTATTCTATTATTTTATATTTTCCGAAAACTGTAATGCATTGTTTCTCTCTGTTATCACCCATATGCAGGTTGACACATGTGCTATTAAAATAAAATAACCGGTCAAGTGCAAGTTGAACTTGCACAATTAGTGTTCCGTACGTTGATTGCTTTTAAAATAAAAAATGTTGTTATGGTGGTATAAAATGATCAGTGACTTCACAAAACAGACCCGAAATAAGTTTTCAACAAAGTTTGTTTCCAATCTTTACTGAAAATTGATGACCCTGAAATTTTTTTTTTTATACCAGAAAAATGATTAAAGGTAATGCACTGGTGATAATTTTCGTTCAATCTACACCCCCTGGAGAATATTCCAGAATTTTTTCAAAATTATTTGATCAGTACTTTTCGAGATAAGGGGGGGGATAGCGATTTTTCGCGATTTTTTAAAAATAATTCAAAGAAAAGTGTGCGCAAATATTACATTATATATATATATATATATATATATATATATATATACATATATATTTTACTCGTGTTTTCACAAGCTTTAACACCACACTCTATGACCTACTAAAAAGATTTTTTTTTCATTTCCGATTTTACCCCCCAAAACTAACCCCTTAAGTCAAAATTTGACTTTCAAAACTACACGGCTTTCATGAGGCTATCAATCCCTACATTATTACCAAATTTCAACTTTCTATGATAAATAGTTTCGGAGAAAATCGGGTGTGACAGACAGACAGACATCGAAGTGATCTTATAAGTGTTCCATACAGAACACTAAAAATCTACATTCTCAACTATTATTTCTATCTTTATTCATTACAATATTTGCCATGTAAATAATTTTTCAACTGAAAATCGAATCGAATCAATATTTTCGATCTTTCTCTACCACATAAAAGTTATATCGGTCTAACACACTCCATCTTTACCGCCAAAAACTGATAATTTTTTGTTAATTTACTGGTTTACGGGATTAGCAGAGAGTATAAAAGCCGGCCATTTTAGCCGTTTGTATTTTTCCGTGTAATTATAATATTATGTAGTTAACAACAGTATATTGGGGAATGTTCCTCTGTGCAAATGACTGCTTGTTTTGTTATAAAAAAAACCACTTTGGAGAGTCAATCATTTTTCACTTAACAGTATAAAGAAAAAAGAAAATTTTGTCTTTCCAGATGTCCTGAAGAAGAAATAAATATAATTTCGAAAGCTCGACTAACAAAAAAGGTTGTTGCACTACCCAAGGCCGTAAATATTTAAATATAGACTGCAGCCCCACTAAATTGAGAATATATATATATATATATATATATATATATATATATATATATATATATATATATATATATATATATATATATATATATATATAAAGGAGAAGGACAGTAACGGAGCACTGGTAACACTAAGTGATAGTTTAAAGGCTGGGATAGCTCCTAATATAATTGAAGAGAGAGCAGATCTAAATAGCTCTAAGAAACTGTATTTTTATTCGAACTTTCTAGCTATCGTCCACGTGGACTTCTTCAAGAAATCTGAAATGTACAAACATTCTGGAGTAGAAAGATGTAATTTAGGAAATTAAACGTACTTACAGAATATTTACAGCATTGCTCTTCCCGGAGAAAGTGTACATTTCTCATTTCCGAGACAAGAAGTAAGACATGATCACAAAACAGTTTAAAAAAGTGAAAAACTCTTACAAAACTTACTAAGCCTCAATTTGAGGTGTCACACATTAAAATAATTAATAATTAACTAATATAAAATTAATGTAATATACTATAATTGAACTGGAAAGACACCACAAAGAACGCCAGAAAAACGTGGTACAGGAAGATCATTTTTGTTTCCCGCCAATAATTATCAAAAGGTTGACATTTTTTTAGTGATATTTTTGGGGATTTTTATAAAATTAGTTATTAGAAGACATTGTTGCCAATTGATATCTTGGTAATGGTTGAGCTATTAGATGGTCTAGAAGGTTCAGAAATATTTGTTAAAAATCCTTATTCCCTATTTTCCCTTTGTGTTGCTCCATTTGTGGTTTTTGTTTGTGTAACTTTGGGAAAGTATTACATTATATACGAGTATATATATATATATATATATATATATATATATATATATATATATATATATATATATATATATATATATATATTTATAGTAATACTTGCGCACACTTTTCTTTTTATTATTTTTAAAAAAAATTGCGAAAAGATTGAACGAAAATTATCACCAGTTCATTACCTTTAATAATTCACCTGGTATATAAAAAAAAATTTCAAGGTCATCAGTTTTCAGTAAAGATCGGAAAAAAACTTTGTTAAAAACTCATTTGGGGTGTTTTGTGCAATCATTGATCATTTTATACCTCTGTAACAAAAAATTTTATTTTAAAAGCAATCAACGTATGTAATACTAATTGCGCAAGTCCGACTTGCACTTGGCCGGTTATTATTTTTTATTATTGCGAAAAAAACTATTATAAAATTACTTTTTGTTATATAAGATCATTAGAATATGCGTATTATTTAACATGTGTGAACGGAAACATAATTTTTTAATGATCTGCTTACATTTAATCACATATAATTTAAAGCAGGTATTTAAGAATCTGTAATAAAATTACTTAATATCCGTCCGGTTCTTAATATCGTATAATTACTGCTTCCCATCATGTGTCAGTAATAAGTACATTTAAACATGCATTGCTTTTAGTAAAATATTTTTAAAAACCATTAATAACTCCATTTTTAGGGAAAAAGCAATTTACGTTAGTCCTGCGTCTTTTAAGCCTACCACAAAAGGGTAGCTTAGCCACTAATCCGTCATACGAGGGCTGCCTTTTAAGTTTTTACAAACTACCACTAGATGGAGCTATTGAGATGTGACATTACCATTGTTGTAAAATTTGACATTGTTGTTATTGTTAAACCTGTGGCAACTCAGAAATTGGTCTAGGTTTGGTATGAGCGCTTAAAAAAAACCGTTCTGTGAACAAATTAATATTTTACGTGAAGGTTTTCGTTAGATGACTTTGCGGTGCAAGATTGCGAAACAAACAACTCAGAATTGAAACAAAATTTGAAATTTACATAACCATGATCAAATGTATACAGTGGTACATGGCAGAAAGTTGACTCGAAACATCAAAAACAAAGTAAAATGAGAACAGTGCCCCAATTAGAGAAAAAAATCCTAGTAGATAAAGGCAAAAGTGGCAACTGTCAATACCTGACTGGTAAACACAACGGTAGGATAAACAAACCTATACCAGTGTAAGCCAGGAGAGGACACTCATAAATAGGCAATCGTACGTATACAAACAAGGAAGAAGAGTCAAAAGAATTAAGAATAATAAATTTCATTCAAGAAAATAGTTTCTTCGTTACTTCCAAAATCGCTTTCCTTAATTACACAGAATTTTTTTCGGTGTGTAAGCCTATAAACCGAAACTAATCTTCTCAGAAAAAACCGGTCAAGTGCAAGTTGAACTTGCACAATTAGTGTTCCGTACGTTAATTGTTTTTAAAATAAAAATTTTTGTTAGGGTGGTATAAAATGATCAGTGACTTCACAAAACACACCCCCAAAGGAGTTTTCAACAAAGTTTGTTTCCAATCTTTACTAAAAACTGGTGACTTTGAAATTTTTTTTATTTTTTTTTATATATCAAATAAATTATTAAAGGTAATGCACTCATGATAATTTTCGTTCAATCTATACCCCGTGGAGAATATTCCAGAATTTTTTCAAACTCCTTTGATCAGTACTTTTCGAGATAAGGTAGGGGGCAGCGATTTTTTAAAAGTAATACGAAGAAAAGTGTGCGCAAGGATTACATTATATATATATTTTTTACTCGTGTTTTCACAAGCTTTCATTTGACAGCACACTCGATGACCTAGTAAAAAAAAAAAAATTTTCACTTCCGATTTCACCCCTCATAACAAACCCCTTAAGTCAAAATTTATGTTACGGTGGTATAAAATGATCAGTGACTTCACAAAACACACCCCAAATGAGTTTTCAACAAAGTTTGTTTCCAATCTTTACTGAAATTTGATGACCTTGAAATTTTTAATTTTTTTATATACCATATAAATTATTAAAGGTAATGCACTCGTGATAATTTTTGTTCAATCTACACCCCGTGGAGAATATTCCAGAATTTTTTCGAAATTTTTTGATAAGTACTTTTCGAGATAAGGCCCCGGACAGCGATTTTTCACGAATTTTTAAAAATAATACAAAGAAAAGTGCGCGCAAGTATAATATTATATATATATTTTTTACTCGTGTTTTCACAAGCTTTCATTTGACACCACACTCGATGACCTAGTAAAAAAATTTTTTTTTCACTTCCGACTTCACCCCCCAAAACTAACCCCTTAAGTCAAAATTTAATTCTCAAAACTACATGGCTCTGATGAGGCCATCAATTCCTATATTATTACCAAATTTCACCTTTCTATGTCAAATAGTTTCGGAGAAAATCGGGTGTGACAGACAGACAGACAGACAGACAGACACCGAAGTGATCTTATAAGTGTTCCGTACGGAACACTAAAAATTGATGTGCTTATGTTCCAGAATAAAGGAATGATATTTTTTTATTTCTATTGGAAGCAGAATAAACCATTATACCTAGCCCGGAGGTGTAATACAGGAAAAGTTATTTGATTTGGAATCGAATTTAAGATGCTTGAAATTATTAAGGGTGAATACCGCTTAGGGTTATTCTAAAGATTGGTTTTTGCTGACCTACATATTCTTAACAACAACTAAATAATATTAAAGTTATACCGGTAATTTTAGAGTGAAAGTGATGCTATTGTTTACGTGTTATAACAGTAGCTATAAAGTTGTGTTGTTGGTAATTGAGAGATTTTGCAATGCTAATTTCTCAGATGCCTTATCGTAATCTCAAGCATGCGCAGTATTAACGCGAAGGAATTGCACTTTCACACTACTGCAGAATTGCAATAAAATAAACTAAAAGTACGGTTGGGTTAGTATTCATTTTTTATAAATCCAGGGGATTTTTTTCTTTTTTAAAATTGTGTGTAGAAATTTCTAATTTAAAATTGTGTCTAGCAAGTTTCTATCACCTCCTTCAATAGTTCCAAGTTAATACGAATATGCGATAAATAAAATTTCATTTGAAATTAGCACTAGTCGCCAGAGGCAAATTTTGACGAAAACCTTTCATTAAATGTTAAAGTAAATCCCAAGATATAAGATCCTGCTTTTTTGCTTTTTCAATGGGGCAATAAACGACCCTATTAAGGTTTTGTGCATAGTTGCCAGGTATTACGATAAACGTATTTCTATTTTACCTGCTTTGTATACCGCCCTCACTTGCACCTGCAATTATATTGCATCTGTTTGTACCTATATATTTACTACCTGGTAACCCAGTTTGGAGCCCTTTAGGTATTTGATAATATAGGCCTAATGACCACAGGTCCCCATTAAGGTTCGAAAGATACTTTGTATTATTTTTATTTTTAGTTTTACTTACAACTTACAACGTAACGGTTCTATTTTAATTATGTGGCGTCCGTGGGAAAATTGCAATAGTGGCTATCGCAAGAGAAAACATTTATCACTTGACGCTAAACAAATAGTGAAAAATGTTTACGACAGTTTGGTAAAAACAAATTTGAATAAACAAAGTGCTTTGCTAGAAACCGGCGAACTAACAAAAATCCCAATTTCTACTATTAAGGGTATTGTAAGAAAACCATCACTCAGGAATAGGAAAAAACGGAAAGATTTTCAAATGCTTCGTGTAGACGATTGTGAAAAAGACGTCATCAGGAGAAAAATATATTCTATGTATGAAGAGCAGTTGGTGCCGACATTAGACAAAATAAAATTAAGACTGATGCAGGACGGGCCCAATATACATTGTGGCCGATCAACCCTTCACAGAATTCTCTTAAGAATGGGATTCACGTTCCGAAAAATCAACAAAAGGCAAGTAGTGATGGAGTCACAAAGATTACGAATCTTGCGACATACTTATTTACAAGAAATTAAAAAGTATCGATCAGAGAATTGGTCAATAATTTACCTTGACGAAACATGGTTCGATACCCATGACACTGTGCAAAAAGAGTGGGTTGACAGCAGAACAAAATGTCAGACTAACACACCTTCAAATAAAGGTAAACGAATAACCATTTTGCATGGTGGATCAGAAAAGGGCTGGGTTTAAAATTGTCTACTATTATCTGCAAAAAACATAAAAAATTCTAGGTTAGACTATCACGAAGACACGACCGCAGAACTTTTTGAAAATTGGTTTCAAAATTCCCTTTTGCCAAATGTTCCCGAACAGAGTGTTATAGTTATGGACAATGCAAGTTACCATAGTCGCCTACTAGATAAGATATCTAATGCAGCCAACACCAAATCGGAAATACAGGAATATATGTTAGAAAAATATGTTTGTGTTAGTATAGCTGAGAAAATGGGACACACTGTTTTGCGGCTTCCTTCGTATTATTGTGTATTTATTCCAATTGAACATATTTGGTATCAAGTTAAATAAAAAATAAGGGCACAAAATGTTTCTCCTACTTTAAGCGTGTCAGTGGTTGAATTAGTAAAAAAAGTTATAAATGATATACCTTGTGAAAGCTGGAAGAATTCCAGCACGTTGTTAAAGTTGAAGATTCATATATTTATGTAAATAATATAAAACCACTGATAATTACCTCAGCTGATGACAGTCCTAGTGAAACCGAATTAGGCTTAAAATATATTTTTATTTATACAATATGTCCCCGCTTGTCAACCCCATTCATTCAGACTGTATATTTGGACTTCTTATCCATTTAAAGAGTTGATTGAGTGGTCCGTTACTTTGTGACAGTACATTTTAACAATTAAACTACTTAATTACTGTCACTAAATATATTTGTAAAGATTTTACAATTGTGTTATCGCGATTTCGCCATCATCACCAAAACTTTATGGCCTGATAAAAATACATAAAGAAAACTCGCCAATAAGACCAGTAGTATCGTACTAAAAAATCTAGCAACACATCTCAACACCATCTTCAAAGAAATTACACAATTCAATCCAAAATACAACACGAAAAAACTCTATAGACCTTACAAATAAACTTAAAAATATCTCCATCCCAAATAACGCCCTTCTAGTTTCATTCGATGTAACAAATATGTTCTCCAATATCCCAAATAAAGATTGTTTAGAAATTGTAAAAACTATGTTACAAAAAAACAACGTCAATATAATAATACAACAAGATATATTGAAACTGTTCGAATTTTGTATATCCGGAAATTATTTTCGGTTCAATAATCAATTTTTCAAAACAAAGAGATGGACTTGCCATGGGGTCTCCACTTAGTCCTTTGCTAGCCGAAATCTTTATGTCAGAATTGGAAAACAGTTTTCTAAAAACTCGACACGCGAAAAATATTCTCTTTTGGTTTAGATATGTGGACGACATCTTAGTATGTTTCCTTGGAAATGATACTGAACTAAATTCCACTTTAAATCAGCTAAATAATTTACACCCCAACATAAAATTCACACTTGAAAAAGGAAACCGATAATAAAATAAATTACAATTTTGAAAAAGAGAAATAGACTAGAATTCGATATCTTCCGCAAACCAACCTTTTCAGATGTCACCATCCCAGCTGACTCAATACACCCTAACTCCCATAAACTGGCAGCCTATAGATCTATGATCCATAGAGCCTTCAATATCCCTCTTAGTAAAAATTTAAAAAAAGAACTGGACACAATCAAAAATATAGCACTCAATAACGGCTTCCAACCTAAAATAATTAATACCTTAATAAACCGTAAACGAAAACAAATCACTTTCAGCTTAATCTACCCCGTAAAAGAATACCGACAAAAGAAAACATTCATACCTCTGACATATTTTGGTCCCATCTCGGATAAAATATCCCAAGTTCTCACGACCGAAAAAAACAAGAATAGCTTTAACACCCGCTCAAAAATTATCCAATATATTTTTTAATGCAAAGATAAAACTAATAAATACAATAAATCAGGAGTTTATAAACTTAATTGTCAAGAGTGCAATAGCTGTTACGTAGGCCAAACGGGACGGAATTTCAAGACAAGATTCGCAGAACACAATGCCTCTTATAGGCTAAAAATGAAAAATCACACTTTGCTAAACACTTCTTAGAAAAACAGGCCATACTTTTCCCAATATCGATTGTTTACAAATACTCCATATGGCACCTAAAGGGTCAAAACTCAACTTCTTAGAATCTATACAGACATTCAAAGGACCATAATATAAATTTACTGAATAGTCAATTAGACGTAGCAAATTCTCTTTTATTCAAACTTTTTTAACATATAATAGACCCACATCTGTTCATCATATTAACATAAAATACCAAAAATCTGTTTTAGTCTTAGTTAAGCGTTTGACAATGTAGTTGTACTACGAAATCGCGATAACGCAATTGTAAAATCTTTACAAATATATTTAGTGACAGTTAACAAAGTAATTAAGTTGTTTTATTGTATTCTTATCCATTTGTTTTTACATGCATTTATAAATAAACATCTCCAAAATCACTTTTAATCTTATTTATTTGGATTAATGAATAAAATTCTTAAGTCCATCTCTGCAACCTATCACAAAGAAAAGCTCAGAATGTTTATATTGCCCACTTAAAACGGCAAAAATTAGGATCTTATATTTTGGGACAGGCTATAACAGGTGACATTTTGGCATACGTGTAGTTTTTTGGAAGTAGAATACAATAAAAAAAAGTTTGCTGCTCTAAAGGGTACGCTAAGCAGATAAAATTGAAAATAAAATGAAAAATTCGATTTTTCGCAAATATCTCTAAAAATAAACGATGATGATGATGATGATGTTTAGGAGGATCGAGTGCGTTAACAACAAAGGTCATTTGGCGCCCCAAATTACTTTTTAAATGTTAGTTTCCAGATCTTTGAGATATAAACAAATTTTTCTTTTATTTAGTTGATGTGAATTTATGATTTGAGTAAGAGAGGAAAGAATGTCATATTTTGCTCTCATGTTACCAAAGTGGTCGGCTTTAAAGATGTGTTTGATAGTTAGACAGGATTTACAAGTTGAACAAACTGGGCTAAGTTCTCCTTTTAATAGGTAAGAGTGAGTATGATAAATGCGACGTGTGGCCAGTCAGTGTTATGTTCTTAACTCTGTTTAGGCTCTGGAAATGTAAAGGAGGGAAGGGAAAATAAAAGAGAAATCGAAAAACTAATAGCACCACATGAAAAAAGGGGAAATTTTGCAAAAAAATAGTATATATATTATTTTTTTTTAGTTTTATCGTAGTTTAAAAAAAAAATTCAAATAAAATGGCTGGTTCAACCCCTTCAGTTGTAGTGGGAATCATGCTTCCAACCTCATTTATGATCAAAATTAACGTTTCTGTATGCTGTTAAATATTTTGAAATTAACTATTAATGGGTTTCTCAGGGTGCTGACTAAAAATCCGATGACAGATTTGAAAAATTCAAAATGGCGGAACTAATATGACGGTCAGAGTGTTTTCAATAACTGTTTTCTTTATACCTCTATGTTTAAATGAAATATAAATACTTCATACTTAAAGCTTAGACTTTTATCTTTTATTTCTGACCCATAAATATTTTTTTTATTTTAAGTTTAAGTTGTATGATTAATAATAAGCAAGAAATACGTTTATCATGAACACTTTTTTTAAGAGCAAAATTACAAAAAAAGAGAAAGTTTTAATAATTTTTTAATATCAAGTATACTTTTAACTGTAACTAAAAAAATCGTCAGACTTTTTTTGAGCATTTAAACGAAAAATTGCCGGCAGCGCACTACTGCAAGCAAATTTTTATATTTTATAACTCAATTTTTAAATAACACAGACAATATGGGTATTTTTAATTAGTCTTATAATAAAATTTAAGGTATAATATTGACATGTGCTTAAGGATTTTTTTTTCAATACTATATTTTATTAAATATTTGTAATTTACTGTATTCCCGTTAATCATGTAAACAAAAATTTCAGAATGTCGAGAATTTGCAAATGCAAAATGACCAACAAATAAAGATCCCATGAATGCTATATCCCATGCCTTTCCTCCTACGACTATAGTTTCTGAGCCTATACTCTTCATCAGGTAGCCTTTAGGCAATGGTATCGATCATTAAGACCAGAGTACCGTGGAGAGTCAAGTTGGAATGACTCTCGTTGGCTTATAGCAATCATGGTACCTTATGTAGACGAGGTACTACTCGTTGGGCAAGATACAGACTCTTGCGCCATTTGTTGAGAGTTTCGAACATCGAAAACTGCTTAACTATATTTTTCGGTGTTTTTTACAGTACTCTGGTCTTAACGATCGATACCGTTGCCTAAAGCCTACTTGATGAAGAGTATAGGCTCAGAAACTATAGTCGTAGGAGGAAAGCCATGGAATATAACATTCATGGGATCTTTATTTGTTGATCATTTTGCATTTGCAAATTCTGGACATTCTGTTGTAGTGACCAATCAAGTAACAAACCATATTCTGAAATTTTATTTCGGAATATCGATTTGAACAAAAATTCCGTTTTAAGTTTTACACAATATAAAGCAACAAAAATAAAAACTGTTAGTATCATCAGAAAGCCGAGAGTCTCCTCTTTAAAAAGCTAACTTTCATTTTTTTTTACACTCTGAATACAAGTAATATTAATTAACCAAGCGGTGCGCGTTACTTTCAAATTAACCTGTTTGGCGCGCTACCCTTTTTGAATCAGCTGTCCGAATTTTATTAAATTCTCACGCTAATAAAAATCTGGAAAAAAAAATCTACATACTATTTTTTTGTAAACTTTCCCGCTCTTTTACGTGGTGCTATTAGTTTTTCGATATCTTTTTAATTTTTCGAAATATTACCGAAAAATCGAATTTTTGATTTTATTTTGAATTTTGTGGGCTCAGCGTACATCAAACTTTAGAAAACTTTTTTATCGTATTCTATGTTCAAAAAACTACCGGTGTGTCAAACTTCAGCCTGTTAACACTTAATGAGAGCTCAAAACTCATGGCGACTATTCCATTATCACCACTGTATCAAACAATTTATTTTTTCACTCGACACGTGTTACACTAACCATGTTAGCATCATCAGGAGCTATTAGTAAGTCGACAGTTATTCATCACTCGTGATGATGCTCACATGGTTAGAGAAACCGATGTCAAAAACAAAAAAACCGGTCAAGTGCAAGTTGAACTTGCACAATTAGTGTTCCGTACGTTGATTGTTTTTAAAATAAAAATTTTTGTTAGGGTGGTATAAAATGATCAGTGACTTCACAAAACACACCCCAAATGAGTTTTCAACAAAGTTTGTTTCCAATCTTTACTGAAAACTGGTGACCTTGAAATTTGTTTTTTTTTATATACTAAATAAATTATTAAAGGTAATGCACTCGTGATAATTTTCTTTCAATCTATACCCCGTGGAGAATATTCCAGAATTTTTTCAAAATTTTTTGATCAGTACTTTTCGAGATAAGGTAGGGGACAGCGATTTTTTAAAAGTAATACGAAGAAAAGTGTGCGCAAGTATTATATTATATATATATATTTTTTACTCGTGTTTTCACAAGCTTTCATTTGACACCACACTCGATGACCTAGTAAAAAAAATTTTTTTTCACTTCCGATTTCACCTCTCAAAACGAAACCCTTAAGTCAAAATTTATGTTAAGGTGGTATAAAATGATCAGTGACTTCACAAAACACACCCCAAATGAGTTTTCAACAAAGTTTGTTCCCAATCTTTACTGAAAACTGATGACCTTGAAATTTTTGTTTTTTTTATATACCATATAAATTATTGAAGGTAATGTACTCGTGATAATTTTCGTTCAATCTACACCCCGTGGAGAATATTCCAGAATTTTTTCGAAATTTTTTTGATAAGTACTTTTCGAGATAAAGCCCGGGACAGCGATTTTTCGTGAATTTTTAAAAATAATACAAAGAAAAGTGCGCGCAAGTATAATATTATATATATATTTTTTACTAGTGTTTTCACAAGCTTTCATTTGACACCACACTCGATGACCTAGTAAAAAATTTTTTTTTTCACTTCCGACTTCACCCCCCAAAACTAACCCCTTAAGTCAAAATTTTATTCTCAAAAACTACATGGCTCTGATGAGGCCATCAATTCCTATATTATTACCAAATTTCATCTTTCTATGTCAAATAGTTTCGGAGAAAATCGGGTGTGACAGACAGACAGACAGACAGACAGACAGACACCGAAGTGATCTTATAAGTGTTCCGTACGGAACACTAAAAATGAAGTGTTTGTTGTAGTTGTGATAGCTACTCTGTAATGCCATTGTGCCAAATTAACTATTGTCAGTGTTATTTGGAAATAAAAGATTATAATTTCAATATTACTGTATTTTTTTAGTGGCTTATGTATCTAAGAAGGAAAAAAACAGACCTTACCATAATAGCGATAAGAATAAAGAACTTCAAATAACCTATCTTATAAGTTTCTAAATAAGGGAAATCGTTATAATCGTTATTCTTAAAAAAGATTTCTCTTATTTGTTCCAATATTGCGCAATCTCCAAACGCGTGGAGTCCTTATATTTAAGTTCTTCCCTTTACTACTGCACATGCTTCTAATAAAGATAAAGACAGCGGCCTGCCGAAATAAGCGGTGCTAAATCTCTCTAATATGTAGGTTTAATGCTCTTACTGAGGTTAATTGTTTTTAAAACATCCTGTGTATTAAGAGAATTATTGTAAATCTCACCAAATCATAAATAAACCAAATTTTCTCAGTCGCTACAGCCCATAGTAGATCAATGATATTTGAAATGTTATTGTGTAATAATAATTAAGGAGGTCGAGGTGGGATAATCCTAACCAAAAGTTTTGAATGTTGTCATTTAGAAATGCTTTGTATTAAATAATTTAACATGAACTTTTGGATGTTTTGTACAAACTTATAGAAAAAAATATGGAAAATAAAAATTAATTATATTTTATAATTTTTAAAAAATTATCAAAGCAAAATAATATTTAAAAAAAATAAAAGAATAAAGAAAAAATTATTCTAATAGTTAAAAAAATGGGTAATTAATAAAAATGATAATTAAAAATCTTAAAATTGTGGTGTCTCAAAGCGGCAGTGTCAGATCTTTTATTCATGTTGTTGGGATTGTTGTTGATTGCTACCATTTCAAGGAACTTTCTTTTTTGGTAATTCAGTTCAGTATAAGAAATTGAAGCCCCTCCGTAATTCATTCTGTGATCCTTTTTAATTACATGCTCTGCAAGATAGCATGAAGATATATAATTACTTTTATCTGAAATAATACGTCCTTTAAGGCTTCTAGAGGTTTGATCGACATATGACAGTCTAAACAAGGAAAACTGTAAACAACGTTGCATTTTTGATCAGTTCTGACAGGAGTTTTTAGTTTCGAATAAAGAACACTAAGATTGTTGTGGAGTTTTTTTGCAAATTTTATATTGTTATCTTTGAAAATATTAACTAACCGTGGAGTAAGGTCATTGTAATAAGGAAAGGTTCTAAAAATGATCTCATGATTATTGACAAGTTCGTTGTTGGATAGGGATGGGTTGTTTTCATTAAATGGAAGGGGAGTAGAAAAAAGAAGTCTGGGAACCAACTTAGGAGGGTATGAATTTTCGATGAAGAGGGTTTTGAGTTCATTTAAACTAACTTTTAGAAAAGAGGGGTGTGTTAGTCTTCGAACTCTAGATTCCATTGCAGACAAAATATTCAGTTTCATTTTAGTTGGATGGTTTGAGTTTATATATATATATATATATATATATATATATATATATATATATATATAATATATATATATATATATAGCAAAAAGGTTTTTTTTTATTTTTTTATTTTTTAATTTATCGGGTTTGCGGTCTGTGACAATTAACACTCGATTGCTGTTAAACTCTCTATATTTCGTTGTACTTCACAACTTCATCAGGAGAAACTATAATTTTTTTTTTTTTTTTTTTTAGATTACATAAACCCGGCATACCTTTAAGACCAATTGTAAGCTCAATTAATGCCACTACTTATAACATTTCAAAATTCCTGTCTAATATATTAAAAAGTGCTCTATCAGACATTACAGATTATAATATAAAAGATACTTTCTCTTTTGTAAACATGATAGATGGGTTGCGATTACCACAAGGTCATGTGTTGATATCGTTGGACGTGGTCTCCTTATTTACCAACATTCCCGTTGATCTGGTTTTAAAAATCCTGGAAGACAAGTGGTTGTTGATTGAAGCGCACACTACGTTGTCAAGTATCAATTTCATGAGACTCATAAGATTTATTTTTGAACACACATATTTCGGGTTCAACAATGGATTTTATAAACAAATATTTGGAACCCCAATGGGATCTCCCATAAGTCCCGTGTTGGCCAATATAGTTTTGGATCATTTGCTTGATGTGGTATTGGCACAACTTCAGTTTGATGTCCCATTCATTTATAAATACGTGGACGATATCATTTGTTCGGTACCTGCTAATTCTACTAAAAAAAATGTTAGATACTTTTAACTCTTTCAACAGTCATTTGCAATTTACCATCGAGCATGAGAATAATGGTAGCATCCCTTTTTTGGATACACAGGTCATTAGAAACTGGGGATAATGTGTTAATTTTGAATTGGTATCAGAAACCTACAGCTTCCAACAGGTTTATTAATTATTTTTCAAATCACCCTATGAACCAAAAATATAACAGCGTAATAGCAATGAAGAACAGAATAACACATATTAGCCACGAGAGTTACCTGCCTGCCAATCTGACCAAGTTATATAAAATTTTTTCCAACAACGGGTATCCAAAACACATTTTGAAAAAAACTTATTTACAATTCTAACAATTTTGATGGCCCTACAGAGGAAACTCACAATGTTCTCAGATATAAAAAGTTACCGTTTGTGCGCGGATTAACAGATTCAATGGTTTCCATCTTCAAAGATTTTCCACACATTAAAATAGTTAAATATAACAGTCTCAGTAGCCGTACCTTGTTTACCCAACTCAAACAGAGACCCCCTCTACTTTATAACACCAATGTAGTTTACAAGTTGTCCTGTTTGGGTTGTGTTTCATGTTATATCGGACAGACATCGCAGTGGATAAAACAAAGGATTACACAACACAAAAGCGATTGTCGAATAAGTAAGAGGTCATGTGCCTTAGTTGACCATGTTTTAAAAACGGGACATCAGTTCGATTTTGCCAATGTGGAAGTTTTGGAGAGAGTAAATAATTACAAGGATCGGCTGTTTCTTGAAATGTGTCACATAAATAGACATAAGGATTGTGTTAATTATAGGGCAGATACCAGTAAATTAAGTGTAATGTATTGTAATATTTTAAACTTATAAATTTTACAAGTCAATAGCTGAACCACCTTATGCATAACTAAACCACTGTATTTGATGATCGTTTTTTTTTTTTTCGTTTTTGGTCCGATTTCGGATTTATAGCCTGGATTAGTTCATTGTTAACTGTTATTTGTCACTGTGCATAAGTATTTTCTTGTTTCTGTTATGTGTCTAATGTAGTCGATGTTCTTTTATTTTTATAAATGTTGTGACCATCTCTTAGTTGGTAAGTTTTAAAATAACTATTTATTTACAAATAAATTTCCTGACACACTGTTTTTTTTCTAAAAATTATAGTTTCTCCTGATGAAGTTGTGAAGGACAACGAAATATAGAGAGTTTAACAGCAATCGAGTGTTAATTGTCACAGACCGCAAACCCGATCAATTAAAAAATAAAAAAAAAAAAAAAAAACCCTTTTTGCTATCAAAGTACGGTCGATAAATCTACATTTATTTATTATATATATATATATATATATATATATATATATATATATATATATATATATATATATATATATATATATATATATATCGCTGTAAAGTAGTTTACTGTTGGCTCTACTGATATGCTTGTATATAAATATATTGAATTTTGTGTTTATTGTGATCAGCTGTTGTAAACAAGTAAAAAAAATGGATAATAATAAAAAATCATCAAATATTGATAAAAATTTAAAAAAAAAATTATGTGGAAGCGAAAACGTGTTACTGAGGCGGTATACAATCAAATATTAGGCCAACAAAGTATTGGTAAACGGAACAAAAAATGTGTCTCCTAACCTCTGTGACAGTGGTCGTCGAATTGTTGACACGGGATCACTTGGAGAAAACTTAAAATGTTTTTCATGTAATGAAACAATTTCATTATGTTATATTACTAATGAAAAACGCTGTGGTCTAGCATCATTACTAACCTTAAAGTGTGATAAATGTCTAACGTACAACACAGTATTAACAGACAGTACACATATATCGAAGGACAATAAGGAACATTATAATGTTAACACTGAAGTGCACTAGATAATTATAAGTTAAAGAAGTAAATTAATTAGATAATTAAAACAAATGCTTTAAGTTATTTATTTTTATTTTATTTGTAAAAAACTAATATCCATTGCAAATTTATTATTAGGTAAACTTAATATTATTTACTTGCACCATATGTTTTAATTATATAAACGTGTACTATACAATTTAAAATTTTTAAATTTCCCGCCATTATTACTAAATGCAACGTTACCGCTGTTTCAGAGATAAAAGGTAAATCATTCACAAGTACCTCCAATCATTGTTATTTTTCATAAAATTAAAGTTTTCTAATTAAATTTGAAAATTTTTTAAAATAATCGCGAAATTTCAATGTCTAACTTAGTTAAATTTCCTATTGATGGCATTTTTTTTTCATTTGTTATAATAAAAAATGTGTCATTTTTATATCAAATTGACGTATTCTCCATAAGACTATATGTATTGTTAATTTCGATTTTTATTTAAATAAGTTTCCTAAAGACCTTAAATTTTTCATAAAAAATTTCTAAACTAATTAATCTATCGAAATAAATCTATACAAAATAGTTTTCATATTTTACGTTTAACGCCTCAACCTCCTTAAGTTGAGGTGTGTTGAGGTGACAAATTTTAGAGAATAACGAAGATGACAATAAGATTTTTTGGTTTTTGTTTCAAGAATTTATTTCGAGTTCTTTATAGTAACTCGTAAGCGCCGAATGCAATCATCTTTCTAGATTTGCACTGTACTGACAGAATGTATATTCCGCTATTGTTACTGGAGCCTAAGAAGATTACATCGGGACACGTATTGGATGGAACTACCGGACGGACGACCCTAGTTACTAAATATAATGGACCCTAGTTACTAAAACTTGGGCGGTAATCAAATAAGAGTTATATATTTTTAATTTGCAATAAAGCAAAACGGTACAAGATATACATATTTTCATTTAAAAATAATTTTATGTAAATGACCGCCTCTGAATTTATTTAATTATTCGATTCTGGAACATCAATTTTTGGTCACTTTTCCATATAAATCAGCACATTTTATCAATAACATGAATACTGTTGGTTTTAACAATGATTTAATATAACCCCAGGGACAAAAATTGAATGGAGGTATAGTCCCTGGCCAAATTATTAGACGCACTGTATTTTTTTAGTAATTTTATGTTTCTTAAGAGTTTTTATGCAATAATGGTATATTTAAACTACAATATTATTGATTTTTATTTAAAAGAATTGTTGTAGACTACATATTTGTATTTATTTTTAACATATGGCAACACTGTGTTGACAAAGTGATACATAAACGTAAACAACTACAAACCTGTATCAGTCGCGATCGGAATCGAGTCAGGTACGGACGTGTTTATGTGGCTTTATGGACTGTGATTGTTTGTTTAACAGTTTTATACTACTCAGTTATTAGTTTATTTTGTATGCAGTGTTTTAAAAAAGTAATTGGACTATTTTCATTATGGGTAGAAAAGGCGGTCTTTCACCACGTAAAAAAGCTGAAGTGAAGGCCCTTGTGATTGCGAAAACATTTACAAACCGAGAAATATCACGAAGATTGGAGGTTTCTGAAGCTAGTGTACGACGCATAAAAAAGAAAATTGAGTCAGGGAAGGAATTAAGCCCGAAAAGAAAGAAAAGATGCGGTAGAAAACCAATTTTCACTCCACGGTCAGAGAGATGTTTGAAGAAAATTTGTGTAGAAAACAGATTTGCTACCACAAAGGTAATAAAATCACAACTCCAGGATGCTAGCGTAAATGCTTCTGAGCGCACTGTTCAAAGAAAATTGAAAGAATTAGATTTTAAGGCCTGTCGCCCCGCCAGGAAGCCCAAGTTAACAGCTGCAATGAAAGCAAAGCGCCTGAAGTGGGCCAAACAATGGCAAGACAAAGATGTAGACTTCTGGAGATCGGTAAGATACAGCAATTTAATCAATAATTGATACATTATTATCATTTTCAGTTAAATAAAGCAAATAAACATGGAAGTTTATATATTTTTCCTATTTTTGACAGGTCTGCTTCAGTGACGAAAGCACATTCGAAATTTTGCAGAATAAAGCTCAGTATGTGCGTCGTCGTCATGGAGAAAAGTTTCATCCTGATTGTGTCGTCCCGACGGTTAAACATCCCACCAAAGTGATGATTTGGTCAGTCATTAGAGGCAAGGGCACTGGACGTCTGTACGTCGTCAAAGGAATAATGAGGCAAGATCAGTACAAAGAAGTATTACAAAATCGGTTGATTCCGCAGCTCAGAGAATGGTTTCCAAATGGGGAACCATTCACTTTCATGCAAGATGGAGCTCCCTGCCACACTGCTAGGTCTGTTAAAGCTTTTTTGGTAGAAAAAAAATATCCCTCTGTTGGATTGGCCGGGTAATAGCCCTGATATGAACCCCATTGAAAATGTGCGGGAGCTGATGAAAAGAGAAGTGGCTAAAGATGTGATTACCAACAAAACCCAGCTCCTAGAAAAGATTATTCATATGTGGAATCATCATCCTCAAATGCAGGAGACAGTACAATCTTGCATTGATAGCATGCCGCGCAGAATTAAAGCTTTGATAGCGGCTAAAGGTGGCTCAACTAAATATTGACTTTTACTAACATTAATTTCACTTTTCTTTAAAACTTAATAAACTTATGCTTTTCTTAATTAATGCTGTTTTATTTATGTCAAATAAATAGGTAATTGATTGGATAATATAAAAATAAAAAACAAATCAATTTAAAATAATAAAACGGTACAATATCACTCGGTAATTAATATTTTACATGAAATCTTGTAGTGCGTCTAATAATTTGGCCAGGGACTGTAGATATATTGAATTTTATGTTTATTTTGATCAGCTGTTGTAAACAAGCAAAAAAAAATGGATAATAATAAAAAATCAACAAATATTGATAAAAATGGTAAAAAAAAAATTATGTGGAAGCGAAAATGCGTTACTGAGGCTGTATACAATCAAAGATTAAGCCAACAAAGGTACAGAACGGAACAGAAAATCAAGTGTCTCCTAACCTCTGTGACAGTGGTCGTCGAATTGTTGACATGCGATCACTTGGAGAAAACTTAAAATGTTCTTCATGTAATGAAACATTTTCATTATGTTATATTACTAATGAAAAACGCTGTGGTCTAGCATGATTACTAACCATAAAGTGTGATAAATGTGTAACGTACAACACAGTATTAACAGACAGTACACATATCTCGAAGGACAATAAGGAATATTATAATGTGAATGATGAATGAAGCTGCACTAGGTAATTATAAGTTAAAGAAGTAAATTAATTAGATAATTAAAACAAATACTTTAAGTTATTTATTTTTATTTTATTTATAAAAACTAATATCCATTGCAAATTTATTATTAGTGAAACTTAATATTATTTACTTGCACCATATGTTTTAATTATATAAACTTGTATTATACAATTTAAAATTTTTAAATTTCCCGCCATTATTACTAAATGCAACGTTACCGCTGTTTCAGAGATAAAAGGTAAATCATTCACAAGCACCTCCAATCATTGTTATTTTCATAAAGTTAAAGTTTTCTAATTAAATTTGAAAATTTTTTAAAATAATCGCGAAATTTCAATGTCTAACATAGTTAAATTTCTTATTGATGGCATTTTTTTTTATTTGTTATAATAAAAAATGTGTTATTTTTATTGACGTATTTTGCATAAGACTATATGTATTGTTAATTTCGATTTTTATTTAAATAGGTTTCCTAAAGACCTTAAATTTTTCAAAAAAAATTTCTAAACTAATTAATCTGTCGAAATAAATCTATACAAAATAGTTTTCATATTTTGCGTTTAACGCCTCAACCTCCTTAAGTTGAGGTGTGTTAAAGTGACAAGTTTTAGAGAATAACAAGGATGACAATAAGATTTTTTTGTTTTTGTTTCAAGAATTTATTTCGAGTTCTTTACAGTAACTCGTAAGCGCCGAATGCAGTCATCTTTCCAGATTTGTGCTGTACTGACAGAATGTATATTCCGCTATTGTTACTGGAGCCTAAGGGGATTACATCGGGACACGTATTGGATGGAACTACCGGACGGGCGACCCTAGTTACTAAATATAATGGACCCTAGTTACTAAATAACTTGGGCGGTAATCAAATAAGAGTTATATATTTTTAATTTGCAATAAAGCAAAACGGTACAAGATATACATATTTTCATTTAAAAATAATTTTATGTAAATGACCGCCTCTGAATTTATTTAAATATTCGATTCTGGAACACCAATTTTTGGTCACTTTTCCATATAAATCAGCACATTTTACCAATGACATGAATAATGTTGGTTTTAACAATGATTTAATATAACCCCAGGGACAAAAATTGAATGGAGGTATATACGAGGCTGGTTTGAAAAGTCCGTGCAAAAATAAAAACTACTTATGTGTTTGGAGTAAACCTTTTTTATTTTTCGACATAGTCTCCTTTTAGGCTTATACACTTCGTCCAACGATGTTCTAGTTTGTTGATCCCTTCCGAATAATAGGATTTGTCCAAGTCTGCAAAATATCCACTAGTGTCTGCAATCACCTCCTCGTTTGAATAAAATCTTTGTCCCGCCAGCCATTTCTTCAAATTGGGGAACAAATAGTAGTCCGAGAGAGCCAAGTCTGGAGAATAGGGGGTATGTGAAACGAGTTGGAATCCTATTTCCATTAATTTTGCGACTACAACTGCTGAGGTGTGTGCTGGTGCTTTGTCGTGATGGAAAAGGACTTTCTTGTGGGCCAATCGCGGGCGTTTTTCTTGCAGCTCGGTTTTCAAACGGTCCAATAACGAGGAATAATATTCACCTGTAATAGTTTTACCCTTTTCCAAATAGTCGATAAGGATTATCCCTTGTGAATCCTAAAAGACAGTCGGCATAACCTTTCCGGCCGAAGGAACGGTCTTCGCCTTTTTTGGTGCAGATTCCCCCTTGGTAACCCATTGTTTAGATTGTTGTTTGGTCTCAGGAGTATAGTAATGTATTCATGTTTCATCCACAGTGACGAAACGATGCTTAAAGTCCTCCGGATTCTTCTGGAACAGTTGCAAACCATCCTTGCAACACTTCACACGATTCCGTTTTTGGTCAAGCGTGAGCAATCGCGGCACCCTTCTTGCGGATAGCTTTCTCATGTCCAAATATTTCTGCAAAATATTATGTACCCGTTCAGTCGAGATGCCCACAGCACTAGCAATCTCACGCACCTTAACTCTTCTGTCATCCATCACCATATCATGGATTTGATCAATGATTTCTGGAGTCGTAACCTCCACAGGCCGTCCAGAACGTTCAGCGTCACTTGTGCCCATATGGCCAGACCGAAAATTTTGAAACCACTTATAAACTGTTCTAATCGAAGGTGCAGAGTCACCATAATGTTTATCAAGTTTCTCTTTAGTCTCCTGAGGCGTTTTGCCTTTCATAAAGTAATGTTTAATCACCACACGAAATTCTTTTTCGTCCATTTCTTGAAAATCACTCGACTTCCTTGATTCACACGAATGCCAAACACAAAGAAATAGACCAATATGGCTGAAACTTGGTGTGCGTTCATTCAAGAAATGCTACTAACTAAACATGACCTCGATACGCGCCGGTGGTGCCATCTCTCGGACTTTGCACGGACTTTTCAAACCAGCCTCGTAGCATCATTTTGGTGGTTATTTCTCAGCGGAATTTCTGGAGATTACACGGTTACTGAACACTCTCAATAAATTGATTGTATCACGAGATGTATGGCGTGCACTATCTTGTTGAAACCACATGCAATTCTGATAAAAATCACGTAATTTTTGTCAGAAAAAAAATCAGTAAACCTGTTTCTGTAGCGTTCTCCATTTACAGTAACTGCATTGCTATTTTCGTTTTCAAATAAGTGCGGTCCAATTACACGTCCAAACTATAAACTACACCAAGTTGTTAATTTTTGTGAATGTATAGTCTATCAATTAAGAACGTGTCCGCGATAATTCATTTTTGGTAGATGCGATTCTAGCGATTCAACAAAAAAATCGGTAGAGGGAACCTTTGTCTACAACACATTTTAGTAAAAGTATCAGTCGATTCCGAACTTTCGTCGAAATCACGTAAAATCCAAAATGAGTCACTTGTTTGCGCGTCGTTTCGAGGCAGTCTTTCTTTGGTCGCCTCCATAGGGACCTCAAATGACACATTCCATGGCCACTAAATATATTAAAAAGTCGGTATCGTTTATAAAGAAGTAGTAAATCATTTCAACGAGACGAATATTATCGACGACTTACTAAAACGTGGCTCGGTAGGCAAAGTCACTCCGAAAGTCGAAAAACGAATTGTGTCTATTTTGACGGGATCCGAAATTGACGCTGCGTCAAGGAGCGACACAATTATAAAAATCTGGTTTAAATGTGTCCCATAAAACCATTCGACAACATTCTTCGTGCCCGTGATGTCATATTTCGAAGCACGTTGAAGAAACCTTTGCTAGGCGAAAATCACGTCGCGAAGCGACTCAATAGAATCCACGATAAAATACAAGAGTAGCCCTCACAATCGCCGAACGCCAACCCTATTGAAAACGTTTGGTCCTTTGTAAAGAGAAAGCTCAGAGGAAAGACTCTGGGGACCTTGACTCAGTTGTCTTGCGAGATTCGAAAAATTTGCAGAGTATGCATGAAATCTCGTCGACAGCTTGCCTCGAAGATGCCAAGCGATTATTGATGCAGGAGGCGATTGGACAACTTACTAAGGTAGTTGCGTCATTGTTAGCCCACCACAAAATACATTGATGTCAAAAAATGCTCTTGAAACACATTTTTTCAAGAATACAAGCGGTCACGTACTTGCTTGACAAACTGTCAAAGTATTTCAGGAACAGCATATACATTTTCATTACTTTAACTGCAACACTTTTGCTTATTGACGAAGCTGTTTAACCAAAAATGAGCTTCAGATGATTGTTAATGAAATAATGGATCTGTTTCAAGTTGCTCTAAAACCCAATCTGCAAAATCTTTACGCAATAAATGGTCAGTTCGCTGAAGTTCTTGAGTCAACTGACTTTTACACGCCTTGAAATACAAATCTTTATGAAGAATATTCCATGTAGTGTCATAAAAAGGTCCAAATTCTTGAAAACGAAGTATAATTGGTTATTTTGGATTTTCATGTACAGGGTGGTCCAAATTGGACACTTTCAAAGGTAAACCCTTTTATCTAAAGACGAAAACTGAAGCTCAATTTTTATGATATACTCAATGGTGAAAACCGCATATCGATATCTAGTACCGTTTCAGATATATAGAGTGGTTTTCAAAAATCTGCATTTTGGAAAAATGTTTGTAATTCTTTTCCTACTGAAAATTTTTGATTTTTTTAAAAACATTCTCAAAGCACTTTTTCGCGTGAATTTCAACAGTGTAAGTTACATTTTTTTACAACTAATATTTTAATAGTTATTAACGCAAAAATATATTTTTTAAATGGGATACCCTGTATATTTTTCCTTATCCGAATAGAGCTTTAAATTACCATTCTAAAAATATAGCACACTTTGTATTTTGCTTAAGTCTACTTCAAAATATAAAGGTTTTCCGTTTTTACGCGAGTTTTAAATGCACATTTTGTGAAGTAGGCTTTGGACGGAGCGACCATATGGTTTAATTCAATTGTTTACTCGTAGTTGTCAAATTTTACTTCAGGATCAGTTATTGAATTGTCAAATATGTCGCAATGAAGTTTGAAAATTACGAAAAATGGGTTATGATAGTCTGTTTCATACAAACCGGAGAAAATTCGGAAGCGGCAACTAATTTGTACCACGAACGGTATCCAGAAAGTCGTCAACGCTTCAAGGATATATTCACTCGATTGCAACATAACCTAGTTAATAGTGGCCAGCTTGAAAAGTCACGACCCAAAAATTATGCATCAAACAGGGATAAAGAGTTACAAGAAATTGTAGTTTTTAGGAACTATCGGAAATAATCCCAACAGTTCAACCAGACGGTTAAAAGAATCCACTGGACTACCAAGAACTAACGTAAGTCGTACTTTGAAGAAGCACAAATTCAGGCCATATGGGACAAGAAAAGTTCATCACCTTAGAGACAGAGATTTTCAACGGCGTATGGATTTTCGCCAATGGTTTCTGGAGAATTGTAACCATGTTACGAATTTTTCATTAAATTGCATTTGGACAGACGAAGCTTATGTAAGCAATGCAGGTATTTTTAACCGTTACAATTCTTATACGTGGGCACAAGAAAATCCTCATTTAGTTCTGGAGCAAAGAAATCAAGGCAGATTTGGATTTAATGTGTGGGCAGGAATTTTTAGAGGCAGGGTTATAGGTCCATTTATTTACGAAGGAACTGGTCCACATTTCGAACATCTCCTATAAAAAATTGTTTAGCTTTAGTTTGCTCTACTCTTAATAAATTGTTTTATTGTTGTTTTGTTTTATTTTCTACATAGTTTAAAGTACTATAGCATATAGTAAATTTTATTGTAGTTATGACTTCTGGGAATTTTTTTTACGATTTGACTGCTATCGGTAAACAATTGATATTGCCGCTCCGTCCAAATCCTACTTCACAAAATGTGCATTTAAAACTGGCGTAAAAATTAAAAACCTTTATATTTTGAAGTAGATTTAAGCAAAATATAAAGTATGCTATATTTTTAGAATGGTAATTTAAAGCTCTATTCGGATAAGGAAAAATATACAGGGTATCCTATTTAAAAAATATATTTTTGCGTTAATAACTATTAAAATAATAATTGTAAAAAAATGTAACTTACGCTGTTGAAATCCACGTCAAAATGTGCTTTGAGAATGTTTTTACAGAAATTAAAAATTTTCAATAGGAAAAGAATTACCAACATTTTTTCCAAAATGCAGATTTTTAAAAAACACCCTGTATATCTGAAACGGTACTAGATATCGATATGCGGTTTTCACAATTGAGTTACCACAAAAATTGAGTCTCAGACACCGTCTATATCCTTTAGATAAAGGCGTTTACCTTTAAAAGTGTCCAATTTGGACCACCCTGTATATATATATTGTGCTATAATAATGTTAGTTTAAGATATATTAAGCTTATGTGGCGTTTTTCTATGAAAAACAGACATGTTTACTTTTCAGAGATAAAAAAAAAACTTATAAGCGAGGTACATACGAATACATTAATAAAGTATACAATGTGCTGCATATGAATAATGAATATCAGGACGAATCATTAATTATTATTTAAATTACATATCAGAAGGTCAAAACTGCAACATATCTTGTTAATGATGTTCCTGCTTCATGTAGCCTACAGTATACCTATCAAAATACACCTTCTGTCCAAAAAGAAGCAGAACTTATAATAGAAAATTTAACGCGGGTCAAATTGTTTCATTCATATATACAGTCTGTCAAGTAAGAACGAGACCATTCGTATTTTTGAAAAAATGTGTTTCGAGAACATTTTTTGCCATCAGTGTATTCTCTGGTGTACTAACAACGGCCCAATTGCCTTAGTAAGTTGTCCAATCACCTGCTGCATCAATAATCGCCTGACATCTTCGAGGTAGGCTGTCGACGAGATTTTCTGCATACTCTTTAAATTTCGGAGTCTTTCCTCTCAGCAAGGAACCAAACATTTTCAATAGAGTTGGTATCCGGCGATTGTGAGGTTCACTCTACTATCTTATCGTGGACCCAAGCGATCCGCTTCGCGACGTCATTTTCGCCCAGCAAAGGTTTGTTCAACGTGCTTCGGAATTTGATATCATGAGCACGAAGATGTTGCGCTACTTGACGCAACGTCAATTTCGGATTCCGTGAAAACAAAGACGTCATTCATTTTTAGACTTTCGGAGTGACCTTGCCTACCGAGCCACGTTTTGGCAAGTCGTCAATATTTTTCATCTCGTTAAAACGATTTACCCACCTCTTCACAAAAATATATTTAGCTGCCGCAGAGTGTGTCATTTTAGACCCCTTTGGATAGGAACAAAGAATGACTGCCTCCAACCGACGCGCAGACAAGTGACTCATTTTGAATTTTTATATGATTTCTACGAAAGTTCAGAACCGACTGATAGTTTTACTGAAATGCGTCATAAACAAAAGTTCCCTCTACCGATTTTTTGTTGAATCTCTAGAATCACATCTATCAAAAATAAATTATCGCAGACACGTTCTTACTTGACGGACTGTAATTTAAAAGTATATATATATATATATATATATATATATATATATATATATATATATATATATATATATATATATATATATTGTGCTATAGTAATGTTAATTTAAGATATACTAAGCTTATGTGGCGTTTTTTTATGAAAAACAAACATGTTTGCTTTTCAGAGATAAAAAAGAAACTTATAACCGAGGTACATACATTAATACAGTATACAAGTGTGCTTGCTGTATATGAATAATAAATATCAAGACGAATCATTAATTATTGTTTAAATTAGATATCAGAAGGTCAAAACTGCAACATATCTTGTTAATAATGTTCCTGCTTCATGTAGCCTACAGTATACCCTCTGCCAAAAAGAAGCAGAACTTAACAATAGAAAATTTAACACACGTCAAATTGTTTGATTCATATATACAGGGTGAGTCAACGATACAGTAAAGTTCATTATCTCATTTGTTTCGGGAATGACGAAAAAATAAATACAATAGTTTTAGGGAATGTTAAGGTGCACAGTTTAAAATTACTTTTGAGTATACAGGGTACTTCAAAAAAGTGTGGCTGAGATAATATATGTTTTTTTTTTAAATGGAACATCCTATTTTCTAATTTATTTTTAAATTCTGTGTAAAATTTTATAACTTTTTTGTTAATAATGTCATATACCTAAACCTAATAGTTTTTCTAACATTTTACTTTTTTTTTTAAATACTAGTAAAAAATTGACAGTAGCGCCATTGTTTCTGAAGGTGGAATACTCATAATTGATGCGAGCGTTCTACAGAGATGAAAAAAAACATATATGTAAGAGTTAGATGCTACAAGGTGTATAAAAATAAATTTATACATTTCGACTATTTTAAATTAAAAAATCTCAAATTATTTAAAGGGCACACCCTGTATATTATTATTCTTTTTTCTGATAGATTATACAAAACCCTCCAACTTTTATTAAGTATATCATATACCTATTTCTAATAGTTTTCGATTTATTTTGAATTTTTCAATTTTTACCCTTGTTTTTAATACACTTACGCTATTGCGAAAACATAAACAAATAGTTAATAATAATTTCAATATAGTTTAACTTATCTAATAATTTCTTATTATGACGTAATAGATGTTCAAAAATATGCCCGTCTACTTGAATACGCATGTTTAGTCGTTTTACTATATTTCCCTTCACTTTCCTTAGCATAAAGGGCGTTATTGTCCTGTACGCATCCCGTGCATATTTTCCATATCTACTGGTGTTATAGGAGGATTCACATAAACACGATCTTTAATGTAGCCCCACAAAAAAGTCTAAAGGTGTTAAGTCACATGATCGAAAGGGCCACTGAATGAATCCATCCCTACCGATCCATTTTTGTGGGTAACGATGGTTTAAAAAATTCCCGAACTTCCCGGTGGTAATGAGCAGGAGCTTGTTGAATCCACATTTGTTCCCTTTCAAAGTTATCAACTTCTTCAGAAGCTTGGGTAATTGGTTTTGCAAAAAATTTAAATACCTATGCCCGTTAAGAGGTTCGCGGAAAAAATATGGACTAATAATTCAACAATTTAATATTCCACACCATACATAAGGCGACCAATGGTTTTGGTTTTGAACTTCCCGGACCTAAAATGGATTAACTGTTGAATAATAGTGCATGTTATAGCTGTTAACTGCCCCATTACTGCGAAAAGTAGCTTCATCAGAAAACATTATTTTGGATAAAAAATTTGGATCAGCCTCTATTTCTCCATTCGTGGTGGTACAAAAGTTTACTCGTCGTTCGAAATCACGGTCTTGAAGTTCTTGGTGTAGTTCCATATGAAAGGGATTGGGATGTGTGAATTATCCTCAACATGAAGTAAAACCTCCATTTCTTTTTCCTCATTGGTAGCATTCTGGTTTACTACTTTCCGTTTCGTATTCTCAACGCTACTACTACCATCAAACCGTTCCATTAACCGCTAAAAAGATTTTCTAGATGGTATACATCTATTAGGGTACTTCGCTCCGTAAAGCCTTACTGACAAAAGACAATTTTTTCCCGCCTCGCCCAGTATATAAACCATATCAGTTTATTCATTTTTAGGAAAATTCATAACTATTACCTTTATATGTCACTTACTATAACAAATTAAACTATTTCTACTTGCTTAATAGACATGTCAAAATTTGACAATGCCTACATTTTTGTTTTGTCTTGACAACTATGATGTTATAACGTAAGTGTATTAAAAACAAGGGTAAAAATTGAAAAATTCTAAATAAATCGAAAACTATTAGAAATAGGTATATGACATACTTAATAAAAGTTGGGGGGTTTTGTAAAATCTATCAAAATAATAATATACAGGGTGTGCCATTTAAAAAATTTGAGATTTTCCAATTTAAAATAGTCGAAATGCATAAATTTATTTTGAACACCCTGTACCATCTAACTCAAATTTTTTTACATATATATTTTTTTCATCTTTATAGAATGCTCGTACCAATTATGAGTATTCCACCTGCAGAAACAATGGCGCTACTGGCAATTTTTTATTAAACTAAAAACTAGTATTTTTTTAAAAAAAATTGAAATATTAGAAAAACTACTAGCTTTAAGTATATAACATTATTAATAAAAAAGTTGTAAAATTTTGCGCAGAATTTAAAAATCATTTAGAAAATAGGATGTTCCATTTAAAAAAACGTATGTTATATCGGCCACACTTTTTTGAAGTACCCTGTATACTCAAAAATAATTTTAAACTGTACACCTTAACATTCCCTAAAACTATTGTATTTAACATTTTTTCGTCATTCCCGAAACAAATGAGATAATGAACTTTACTTTATCGTTGACTCACTCTGTACAGTACACCAAATGATTTTCCAGGCTAGTGCTGTAAAAAATAAATGAAATGCATTTTTTTGGTTATCTTTTTAATATAATAATAATAATCTTAAATAAATTTATTTGTGTCAATAACAATAATAAATAAATAGTAGTTTATACAGTGACTGGCAAAGTATTCGCAACATATCGAAAAAAATTTTATTAGAAGAGTATCCAAATTTTTGTATGGGTAATCAGTTCTGCATGTCGGATAGCCTAAGAGCTGATCTTGACATAAGTCACGTGACCGTTGGTATAGCGGGTAATTTGAGTAACTCACATGGAACCATGAAAAGTTGGGTGAATTGACAGGATATTGAAGAAACTCAAGGAATAAAAAGTATTTAGAATTTGATTTAAGCTGTACGAGGCTGGTTTGAAAAGTCCGTGCAAAAATAAAAACTACTTATGTGTTTGGGGTAAACCTTTTTTATTTTTCGACATAGTCTCCTTTTAGGCTTATACACTTCGTCCAACGATGTTCTAGTTTGTTGATCCCTTCCGAATAATAGGATTTGTCCAAGTCTGCAAAATATCCATTAGTGTCTGCAATCACCTCCTCGTTTGAATAAAATCTTTGTCCCGCCAGCCATTTCTTCAAATTGAGGAACAAATAGTAGTCCGAGGGAGCCAAGTCTGGAGAAAAGGGGGGATGTGAAACGAGTTGGAATCCTATTTCCATTAATTTTGCGACCACAACTGCTTAGGTGTGTGCAGGTGCGTTGTCGTGATGGAAAAGGACTTTCTTGTGGGCCCATCGCGGGCGTTTTTTCTTGCAGCTCGGTTTTCAAACGGTCCAATAACGATGAATAATATTCACCTGTAATAGTTTTTACCCTTTTCCAGATAGTCGATGAGGTTTATCCCTTGCGAATCCCAAAAGACAGTCGCCATAACCTTTCCGGCCGAAGGAACGGTCTTCGCCTTTTTTGGTGCAGATTCCCCCTTGGTAACCCATTGTTTAGATTGTTGTTTGGTCTCAGGAGTATAGTAATGTATCCATGTTTCATCCACAGTGACGAAACGACGCTTAAAGTCCTCCGGATTCTTCTGGAACAGCTGCAAACCATCCTTGCAACACTTCACACGATTCCGTTTTTGGTCAAGCGTGAGCAATCTCTCGCACCTTAACTCTTCTGTCATCCATCACCATATCATGGATTTGATCAATGATTTCTGGAGTCGTAACCTCCACAGGCCTTCCAGAACGTTCAGCGTCACTTGTGCCCATATGGCCAGTCCGAAAATTTTGAAACCACTTATAAACTGTTCTAATCGAAGGTGCAGAGTCACCATAATGTTTATCAAGCTTCTCTTTAGTCTCCTGAGGCGTTTTGCCTTTCATAAATGTTTAATCACCACACGAAATTCTTTTTCGTCCATTTCTTGAAAATCACAGAATGCCAAACACAAAGAAATAGACCAATATGGCTGAAACTTGGTGTGCGTTCATTCAAGAGATGCTACTAACTAAACATGACCTCGATACGCGCCGGTGGTGCCATCTCTCGGACTTTGCACGGACTTTTCAAACCAGCCTCGTATTTGCAAAGTTTGAAAAAGTTAAAAACGTCTTTTTCTTAAATATTGGGTTATCTAGCTCAAAGTTTTCAGTTTATTTTGTCTAACTAGTTTAATGGAGGTAAATTTCTTTTGTTTTAAGCTATTAGAAACTGTGTAGGCTAAATAACTCCCGAGATACTTAGAAATGTTTTCAAGAGAAAATGCGATCTCGTATTATGTATGGAGCGAAATGTCAGACATACGGAGTTTAAATGCCCGTTTGACATTTTTAAATCAAGTTGATTTTGTTGTTTTTTATTATTATTAACGGAATTGTTTCGTACTGCATACTTACTTTTTGAAGAAATAGAATTGAATGTTCTAGCAAAGCGTTAAAACATTTGTTAAAATAGGTCAATTTTGGCTCTAGCATCTAGGAATATTTTGTTTTATAAAATATCGATACAGGTATTAAGATACTAGACAAAGATTAACAAACTGACACATTTTAGAACACTTAAGGACATTTTTTGTTGTAAAACACCGAAATAGTTATTAGATACACTTCATTGCAACAGGTGGCTTTCAAGCATAAACTCGTTTTTTTGAATTATTTCTTCCAGTTGAATATTTCTAATTATGACGAAAGTAAAAGAAACTTACCTCAATTAAAGTACTTAGACAAGCTTTAGCTTTTTATTTCTTTTTATTGAAAAAAAATGCGATATTAATTTTTTTTATGCAGATGCTCAAAACTTTGCAGTTAGAATTTAAATCAAATTCTAAATACTTTTTACTCTTTGAGTTCTTTCGAAACTTTGTCAATTAACCCGAGTTTTCTTGGTTCCATATCACTTTGTTAAATTTTCCCGCCATACCATCGGTCACGTGATTTATATCTAAATCAGTTTTTAGGTTATCGGACGCGCAGAACTGCCTAACCTGAAAAAGAAATTTGGATACTGTAATAAAAACTCTGCGGCGGTCACTCCATATAAAATATTAAAAATAAGAATAGCAATTAAAACATATTTAGAAATAATAAAAATAAGAGTAACATTCTAGCCAGAAGCTACGATATATAACGATTTTTTTTTTTATGGGTCTAGCACACGTGCTACAGGGAAGTCCCTAAAGCGCTACAGGAGCGACACGTGTGCGAAGAAAGCGATTCACGTTATTCTTAAATCGCTGTAGATTGTACTCGGTGGGAAACACAGTCCTGGGCAAATTATTCCAAAGGGATGATGTTCTCCACATAAAAGACTGCTTGAAAAGCGTTGTACGAGGAGAAACAAGCTGAACTTCATACGGATGTGAAGAATTAGCGCGACGTGTACTTCTAACATGCACCGCTCTGGAAGGAATTAAGCGGGCCACATCCTTCGAACACTTTCCATGAAAATACTTGTAGAATAGACTCAAGTCGCCAACCGTTCTTCGATGTTCCAGCGAATCAAGGCCGACGGTCAGTTCCGGGTCTCCAATCAGACGAACAGCTCTTCTCTGAATAGAATCGAACAAATGCAGTGTATGTTTGGGAGCGGAGCTCCAAACATGGGAGCAGTATTCCATAGTTGGTCGAATTTGAACTTTGTAAAGAATTAACAGTTGTTGTGGAGTGTAAAGCTTTTTGGTTCGAAATAATATTCCCAACTTTTGAGAAGCTCTCCTTGCTATGTCTGCAACATGTTCATGCCAGGACATATTTGCCCCCAAATTAACGCCCAACAAATTGAGTGACGATGTTAGAGGAATGGAGTATAGGATATATAACTAAATTGCCTTATTGTTATTTAAGACAACCTGAATGGAGCTATTAATTTACCTTAAAATGCTTTGTTTTAATATGAAAGTAATTAAATATAAGAAAACATTCAAAATGATTTTAACAATAACTCATGACCATAGAATTTGTGTTCATTTAACTTGGTAGCATCCTTTGTTAAATATAAGTATGTTTTAAATTGTCCTTTTTAATGTTCTGTCCGGAACACTTATAAGATCACTTCGGTGTCTGTCTGTCACACCCGACATTCTCCGACACTATTTTACATAGAAAGTTGAAATTTGGTAATAATATAGGAATTGATGGCCTCATCAGAGCCATGTAGTTTTGAAAGTTAAATTTTGACTTAACGGGTTAGTTTTGAGGGGTGAAATTGGAAGTGAAAAAAAATTTTGAAAAAATTCTGGAATATTCTCCACGGGGTGTAGATTGAACGAAAGTTATCACGAGTGCATTACCTGTAATAACACAGGGGAACAGCTGTTTTGGTGTCGAGGTTTTTTGAGCTGATTCTATATCAATTTGATGTCCTGAATTCAAATAACGTATTCATTTGTACCTAGGAGCTGAAATTTTTAAGATATACAATTTTAGAGAAATATAAGTTACATTATTGTAACTCAAATCCGTAAGTGTAGTAAACAAAAGTAGATACGAAATTTTTATTTTAGTTATACAAAATACAATATTATGTCGTACTTACAAACAAAAAAAAAACATTGAAGAAATGAAATAGTCACTCAACACTTGGAAAGCTTCTTTTCCGCGACATTCTTGAATGTTTTTTTAAACAGTCCCTTTTTAAACTCCAGCAGTAATCTGCCATCATGTGCATGTCCCATCTTCCTTGGTAGCGGTCCTCCATAACTTTAATATCTTGGTGAAATCTTTCACCTTGTTCCTCACTCATGTCTCCTAAATTTTCTGGAAAACGGTCTAAGTGGCTGTGTAAATAGTGTATTTTAATACTCATATTGCACCCTAAGGATTTGAAACTATTAAGCATCTTGTTAACCATTTCAACATAGTTTTGAGCTTTATGTTTGCCTAGAAAATTTTCTACAACTGCAACAAATGATGTCCAAGCTTCTCGTTCAACTTGATTCATTGAATTTATGAAGGCAGGATCCTTAATTAATTGTCTTATTTGTGGGCCGTCAAATATCCCTGCTTTGAGTTTTTCTGTGCTCAACTGATGCATTTTTACCCCTATATATGCAAAACAAGACCGATTCTTATCAAGAGCCTTTACAAATTGCTTCATTAAGCCCAACTTTATATGTAACGGAGGAAGTATGATTTTTTCTCTCTTTCAACCAAAGCGTCGTTAATGACATTCTTTTCCCCAACGTCCATGTTTTCTCTCTGAGGCCAATCTTTTCTAACCCAGTGGTGTGTTTTGTCCCTACTATCCCAGAGGCACAAGAAACACGGATATTTCGTGTAACCACTTTGCTGCCCAAGAAGAAAGTTTACCATTTTTAAGTCTACACAAATCATCCATTGTTGTTCGTAATACTTTATCTTCTGCAAAACCAAAGCTATGGTATTATATTCTTCTTTCAGTTTCGTTGAGTGAGCTAGTGGTATTGAACCATATTTATTCCCATTATGTAGAAGGACACATTTTAAACTTCGCTTTGAACTGTCAATAAATAGGCGCCAATCATCTGGAATATATTCAGAAAGTCCCATTTCTTTGGTAGCAGATCTTTTTCTCTTGTACGGTAAAAGGTAATTTGGTTCCTTGTTCCAGTAAATTTTTTGTCGTTCAACCTAGAAGCCAGTACTTCAGAAGCTTTTTTTCGATAAATTGAGATCCCTGGTGAGATCATTTAACTCATTTTGATTGAAGCGTTGAGGAACTGATGACGTCCCCTCATAGTCACTGTTAGTTTCATTAGCATCAGAACTTTTATTAGCATCAGAAGAGCGATCGGAGGGAAAATATTCGTCATCAGAGATATGTGGTAGCTGATGAAATGTTGGAATCGGTATTTCATCTGAGTGCGTGATAGGGCGTATTGCCGAGTCTAAATTGGGATAAGTCCACTTACTGCGGTTATTTCGATTGATTCCATCAGTATTTACTAAACAGAAATAACAATCATTGAAGTGGTTTTTTGGTTCTCTCCAAATCATTGGTACGCCGAATTTTAGACATTTTCTTTTCCCGGTAGTCCACTGCCGTAAATGCTCTGTACAAGTTTTACATACTAGATGCGGGGCCCACGTTTTGTCCTGATCACCAAGCTTAACTCCAAAGTATCCAAGATACGCTCGCTTTACAAAGTCAGTAAGAGGTTGTCTGTTTTGTTGAAACATGTATTCTCCGCATATATAGCAAAACACATCAGGTTGATTTACACAACTTCTTCTTGAACTGGAACCTGAACTCATTTTAATTCTGTTCAATAACACAAAAACACTCTTTTCTTAACATAAAATAACACGCCGAATTCGATCTACTCTCATTAGTAAGAACGCACAAACTGACGAGACTTACCCGAGTTAGGTGATTAAAAGGGTCAGTTCAGGTACCTGATAGGCAATGGTTCCACTATTTATAGATTTACCTGGAATTTACTCAATTACAGACTGACAATAAAACCATTATACCTACATTAATGAATATATAATAATTTTAGAACTCTCATAAATGAATATACTGAATAAAAACCACATTGGTAGATAAGTTGATGTATCTAAAAAAGTAGAGCTGATAGAGAAAAACGGATTGCATGTATAGATTTAGCGTCCCAAATATAGTTAAAATCAGCTCTAAAATCCCAGGCACCAAAACAAAAATTTTTTTTTGTTGCCCTGTGTAATTTATCTGGTATTTAAAAAACAAAAATTTCAAGGTCATCAATTTTCAGTAAAAGATTGGAAATAAACTTTGTTGAAAACTCATTTGGGGTGTGTTTTGTGAAGTCACTGATCATTTTATACTTCCGTTACAACATTTTTTTATTTTAAAAGCAATCAATGTACGGAACACTAATTGCGCAAGTTTAACTTGCACTTGACCGGTTATTATTTATGTAGATGCTGAAAACTTTGCAATTAGAGTTTAAATCAAATTCTAAACACTTTTTATTCTTTAAGTTCTTTCGATATTCTGTCAATGAACCCGACTTTTCTTGATTCCATACCAGTTTGTTAAATTTTCCCGCCACACCATCGGTCCCGTGACTTATATCTAAATCAATTTTTAGGTTACCGGACGTGCAGAACTGATTACCTGAAAAAGAAATTTGGATACTCTGATAATAAAAAAATTTCCCATATGTTGCATACTATGGCGGTCCCATAACATATTAAAAATAACTGGTCAAGTGCAAGTTGAACTTGCGCAATTAGTGTTCCGTACGTTGATTGCTTTTTTTAAAATAAAAAATGTTGTAACGGAAGTATAAAATGATCAGTGACTTCACAAAACATACCCCAAATGAGTTTTCAACAAAGTTTATTTCCAATCTCTACTGAAAATTGATGACTCTGAAATTTCTGTTTTTTTTATATACCAGATAAATTATTACAGGTAATGCACTCGTGATAATTTTCGTTCAATCTACACCCCGTGGAGAATATTCCAGAATTTTTTCAAAATTTTTTGATAAGTACTTTTCGAGATAAGGCGGGTGGACAGCGATTTTTCGCGATTTTTTAAAAATAATACAAAGAAAAGTGCGGGCAAGTATTACATTATATATATATTTGTTACTCGTGTTTTCACAAGCTTTTATTTGACACCACACTCGATTACCTAGTAAAAAAATTTTTTTTTCACTTCCGATTTCACCCCCCCCCAAAACTAACCCCTTAAGTCAAAATTTAACTTTTAAAACTACATGGCTCTGATGAGGCCATCAATTCCTATATTATTACCAATTTCAACTTTCTCTGACAAATAGTTTCGGAGAAAATTGGGTGTGACAGACGGACAGACAGACAGACAGACAGACAGACGGACAGACAGACACCTAAGTGATCTTATAAGTGTTCCGTACGGAACACTAATAAAAATAATAGCAATTAAAACATATTTAGAAATAACAAAAATGCTCGCTCAATCCGGCAGCTATTTATGTTAAAATAGGATGAAACTCTATTTGTAATTAGTTTCGTACTGTCAAATTAACAACGATATATAATTGATACATGATTGAATTACCTTGTTATTGTTTAAGAGAACATGAATTGAGCGACTAATTTACCTTAAAATGCTTTGTTTTAATATGAAAGTGATTAAATATATATATATATATATATATATATATATATATATATATATATATATATATATATATATATATATATAAGAAAAACATTCAAAACGATTTTAAACAATAACTTATGAACATATAGTTTGTGTTAATTTTAATTTAAATTGGTAGCATCCTTTGTTAAATATAAGTATGTTTTAAAATGTCTTTTTTTTATTATTAGGTAATAAATACCAAAGGGTTCGAATTAACGACCCTGATACCTTTTTAAACAAAAAAAAAAAGAAACAAGACCTCATGGATTTTATTTTTCGAATCTTCAAAATTTTAAAAAGCCCTCAGATAAATAAAAACTCCGAAAACAATAAAACATTCGCCTATTCTTTTCTAAAAATCCAAAACGCCAAAAGTTGTGTTCAATGCTCCAACAGCCTCACCTACTATTCCCATATTGCAGTCAAGGATGCCCGATGTTGTCTTCAGACAGAGCATCATAAAGCGTTCTTTACGAGTGGCGGTCGACGGATTTCTTTCTAACACCCTCACAATCAACGCGATGTGCCCCAGGGCTCCATACTGTCTCCTACTCTCTCTTTCTCATTTACATTAACGATCTGCTGGAAAAAAGACCGGGATTCCAAACTATAGCTTTGCAGATGACAGTACGCTTGTCTCTTCATTCACCTTGAACGCTCGGACATCGCTGCTCAGGCGAATATCCGCAGACAGCAGGAGGTCGTTCAACTTAACAAACACCTGGAAGAAATTCTATCTTGGGGTGACAATAACCAAGTGGAATTTAACGCTACAAAAACCCAAGCGGCAGTTTTTTTTTCTAAAAAAGTTAACGTTGCTGAACCCGACATAGTTATGTCGGGGCACTCCATTCCCCTAGCATCGTCGCTCAATTTGTTGGGCGTTAGTTTGGGAGCAAATATGTCTTGGCATGAACATGTTGCAGGCATAGCAAGGAGAGCTTCTCAAAAATTGGGAATATTATTTAGAACCAGAAAGCTTTACACCCCACAGCAACTGTTAATTCTTTACAAAAAGCCCAATTCGACCAACTATGGAATACTGCTCCCACGTTTGGGGCTCCGCTCCCAAACATACACTGCATTTGTTGGATTCTGTTCAGAGAAGAGCGGTCCGTCTGATTGGGGACCCGGAATTGACCGGCGGCCTTGATTCGCTGGAACATCGAAGAACGGTTGGCGACTTGAGTCTGTTCTACAAGTATTTTCATGGAAAGTGTTCGAAGGATGTAGCTCGCTTAATTCCTCCCAAAGCGGTGCATGTTAGAAATACACGTCGCGCTGGTGCTTCGCATCCGTATGAGGTTCAGCTTGTTACTCCGCGTACAACGCTTTTCAAGCAATCTTTTATATGGAGAACGACATCCCTTTGGAATAATTTGCCCAGCGCTGTGTTTCCCACCGAGTACAATTTACAGCGATTCAAGAACAACGTGAATCGCTTTTTTTTTTTCCGCACTCGTGCCGCTCCTGGAGCGCTTTAGGGACTTCCCTGCAGCACGTGAGCTAGACCCATAAAAAAAAAAAACAGATGTGCATCATAAAGATGTAACCTTCGGTTTTAAAGTGGTGTCTCCCTAAAAATTTGGTTCTTCTTCTTCCGACTTATAGCTAGACACTATTGCCTGTTTTCTTTGTTTCCTGCTCTATAGATCATCGCCCATTGATCTTCTTCCATTCGGTAACTTGTCTCTTTCTATCCGTACTATCCTGTTGGTTGCCATTCTTCCTATGTGTTGATTCCATCTGTTGGTTGGTATTCTTCTTATGTGTTGATCCCATTTCACGCTCTTATCCACTGGTTGATATTTTCTATATTACATGTGCGTCTTATGGCTTCACTCCTTTCTCTATTTCTCAGTGTCTTGTTTGTACGCCACTACTGGTCGAATTACGCTCTTGTATATTCTTGATTTAATCTCAACGGAGAGGAATTTATTTCTAAATATGATATCATTGAGGCATCCTCGCTATCCTGTTCTCCTTGTCGACTTGATGTTTTACTTCTTTCTCGATTTTTTGATACTAGATATTTTGATGCCCAGGTAATCGATCTCCATCACCTGTTCTATTGGTTTATTTTTCATCACCCAGCTTACACCTGATCGGCTCTTTTGCTATTACATGGTTTTTTCAGTTGAGATTGACATATTATTTTGCTGCTATGTAGAATTCGTATAACAGCCCTTGCAGATCGTTCTTGGTCTCAGCCCTTATTATCGCATCATCTGCATAACATATATTTAACTAACGGAAAACTATAACAAATAGATGCTTTTACTGCACTCTACCGGCGACTTACTAAGTCCATTCAAGCAGAGCGGCCAGCACGGCTGGCAACTTATTTGCAGAAGCGCACCTTTCTCAAGCTTACTGCTCGAAGGCATAGATGGCGCATTGGTATAACAATTAAAAAAAAACCGGTCAAGTGCAAGTTGCACTTGCACAATTAGTGTTCCGTACGTTGATTGTTTTTAAAATAAAAAATTTTGTTAGGGTGGTATAAAATGATCAGTGACTTCACAAAGCACACCTCAAAGGAGTTTTCAACAAAGGTTGTTTCCAATCTTTACTGAAAACTGGTGACCTTGAAATTTTGTTTTTTTTTTATATACCAAATAAATTATTAAAGGTAATGCACTCGTGATAATTTTCGTTCAATCTATACCCCGTGGAGAATATTCCAGAAATTTTTCAAAATTTTTTGATCAGTACTTTTCGAGATAAGGTAGGGGACAGCGATTTTTTAAAAGTAATACGAAGAAAAGTGTGCGCAAGTATTACATTATATACGAGTATACATATATATATATATATATATATATATATATATATATATATTATATATATATTTACTCGTGTTTTCACAAACTTTCATTGGACATCACACTCGATGACCTAGTAAAAAAAATTTTTTTCACTTCCGATTTCACCCTCAAAACGAACCCCTTAAGTCAAAATTATGTTACGGTGGTATAAAATGATCAGTGACTTCACAAAAACACACCCCAAATGAGTTTTCAACAAAGTTTGTTTCCAGTCTTTACTGAAATCTGATGACCTTGAAATTTTGGTTTTTTTTATATACCATATAAATTATTAAAGGTAATGCACTCGTGATAATTTTCGTTTAATCTACACCCCGTGGAGAATATTCCAGAATTTTTTCGAAATTTTTTGATTAGTACTTTTCGAGATAAGGCCCGGGACAGCGATTTTTCGCGAATTTTTAAAAATAATACAAAGAAAAGTGCGCGCAAGTATAATATTATATATATATTTTTTTACACGTGTTTTTACAAGCTTTCATTTGACACCACACTCGATGACCTAGTAAAAAATTTTTTTTTTCGCTTCCGACTTCACCCCCCAAAACTAACCCCTTAAGTCAAAATTTAATTCTCAAAACTACAGGGCTCTGATGAGGCCATCCAATTCCTATATTATTACCAAATTTTCACCTTTCTATGTCAAATAGTTTCGGAGAAAATCGGGGTGTGACAGACAGACAGACAGACAGACAGACAGACAGACAGACAGACAGGCAGGCAGACAGACAGGGACAGACAGACAGACAGACAGACAGACAGACAGACAGACAGACACCGAAGTGATCTTATAAGTGTTCCGTACGGAAACACTAATAAACGAAAAAATCGTATTCTTAGAAGTTACCAAAGTGTTCTTCGTATTTGCTGAACCATCCCAGGACGCGTTTCGCCGTATCACGGCTCATCAGCTGGGCTAGGTTCAGCAAATACGAGAACACACTTTTAGTCCTTTATCCAAGTAACTAACCGAAAACTATAACAAATAGATGCTTTTACCGCACTCTACCGGCGACTTACTAAGCGCAGAAGCGCACCTGGGATGGTTCAGCAAATACGAAAAACACTTTGGTAACTTCTAAGAATTACGATTTTTTCGTTTATTTTTAATTGTTATACCAATGCGCCATCTATGCCTTCGAGCAGTAAGCTTGAGAAAGGTGCGCTTCTGCAAAATAAGTTGCCAGCCGTGCTGGCCGTTCTGCTTGAATGGACTTAGTAAGTCGCCGGTAGAGTGCAGTAAAAGCATCTATTTGTTATAGTTTTCCGTTAGTTACTTGGATAAAGGACTAAAAGTGTGTTCTCGTATTTGCTGAACCTAGCCCAGCTGATGAGCCGTGATACGGCGAAACGCGTCCTGGGATGGTTCAGCAAATACGAAGAACACTTTGGTAACTGCTAAGAATACGATTTTTTCGTTTATTTTTAATTGTTATACCAATGCGCGACATATATTTAAGTTCTCTGTTACCCATTCTATATCCCTTCTTTCTTTTGACATTCTTTATAATTTCATCCATGAGATTATTAAATAGAAGAGGACTTGAAGAGTCTCCCTGCCTGATTCCAAATTTATGGCTGATTGGTTCTGTCATGCCTTTAGCTAATTTTGTGGCTACTTTATTGTCTCTATATATATATGTTATATTCTCGATAGTTTTGATTAAGTCTAATGGGATGTTCCTGTTATATAATAGATGAATAACGTCTTCTATTTGCACATTGTCGAAAGCTTTTTTAAGTCTATCAGGCACAAGTATGCTGAAATGTTGTATTCTTTGGATTTTTTTCTACCTGTTTCACAATAAATACGGCATCGGTCATTAGCGCTCACTTCGGAATCCTTGCTGTTCTTCTTTCAGTTGTATTCTCGCGTTTATATTTATTGTAATAATCTTGTTGTTAATTTCAGTGTACAGTGTAGTAGATTTATACCTCTATAGTTATTTGGATCTTCTTTTTCTCTCTTCTTGTGCGTTAGTATAACTGTCGCTGTTCTACACTCGTCTGGGATTCTATTCGATCTTATAATTCTCTGTATAAGTGTCTGGAGTTATTTTTTTTGAACCAGCAGTGTCCTCTATATTTTAGTAGTTCATTAGCTATTTGGTCTTCTCTGGAAGATTTGCGGTTTTTTAATTTTTCCAGTCCTTCTCTTACGTCTTCTTCCTTTATATATATATATATATATATATATATATATATATATAATATATATATATATATATATATATATATATATATATATATATATATATATATATATACAGTCCCTGGCCAAATTATTAGACGCACTGCAAGATTTCATGTAAAAATATTAATTACCGTTTTATTATTTTAAATTGATTTGTTTTTTATTTTTATATTATCCAATCCTATCCAACCTATTTATTTGACATAAATAAAACAGCATTAATTTAGAAAAAGCATAAGTTTATTAAGTTTTAAAGAAAAGTGAAATTAATGTTAGTAAAAGTCAATATTTAGTTGAGCCACCTTTAGCCGCTATCAAAGCTTTAATTCTGCGCGGCATGCTATCAATGCAAGATTGTACTGTCTCCTGCATTTGAGGATGATGATTCCACACATGAATATTCTTTTTCTAAGAGCTGGGTTTTGTTGGTAATCACATCTTTTCATCAGCTCCCACACATTTTCAATGGGCTATTACCCGGCCAATCCAACAGAGGGATATTTTTTTCTGCCAAAAAAGCTTTAACAGACCGAGCAGTGTGGCAGGGAGCTCCATCTTGCATGAAAGTGAATGGTTCCCCATTTGGAAACCATTCTCTGAGCTGCGGAATCAACCGATTTTGTAATACTTCTTTGTACTGATCTTGCCTCATTATTCCTTTGACGACGTACAGACGTCCAGTGTCCTTGCCGCTGATGACTGACCAAATCATCACTTTGGTGGGATGTTTAACCGTCGGGACGACACAATCAGGATGAACTTTTCTCCATGACGACGACGCACATACTGAGCTTTATTCTGCAAAATTTCGAATATGCTTTTGTCACTGAAGCAGGACCTGTCAAAAATAGGAAAAAAATATATAAACTTCCATGTTTATTTGCTTTATTTAACTGAAAATGATAATAATGTATCATTATTGATTAAATTGCTGTATCTGACCGATCTCCAGAAGTCCACATCTTTGTCTTGCCATTGTTTGGCCCACTTCAGGCGCTTTGCTTTCATTGCAGCTGTTAACTTGAGCTTCCTGGCGGGGGGACAGGCCTTAAAATCTAATTCTTTCAATTTTCTTCGAACAGTGCGCTCAGAAGCATTTACGCTAGCATCCTGGAGTTGTGATTTTTATTACCTTTGTGGTAGCAAATCTGTTTTCTACACAAATTTTCTTCAAACATCTCTCTGACCGTGGAGTGAAAATTGGTTTTCTACCGCATCTTTTCTTTCTTTTCGGGTAAATGTTTTCGCAATCACAAGGGCCTTCACTTCAGCTTTTTTTACGTGGTGAAAGATCGCCTTTTCTACCCATAATGAAAATAGTCCAATTACTTTTTAAAAACACTGCATACAAAATAAACTAATAATGAGTAGTATAAAACTGTTAAACAAACAATCACAGTCCATAAAGCCACAGAAACAGCTCCGTACCTGACTCGATTCCGATCGCGACTGAGATACAGGTTTGTACTTGTTTACGTTCATGTATCACTTTGTCAACACAGTGTTGCCATATGTTAAAAATAAATACAATATGTAGTCTACAACAATTCTTTTAAATAAAAATCAATAATATTGTAGTTTAAACTATACCATTATTGCATAAAAACTCTTAAGAACACATAAAATTACTAAAAAAATACAGTGCGTCTAACAAACTAATTTGGCCAGGGACTGTATATATATATATATATATATATATATATATATATATATATTATATATATATATATATATTATAATTATATATATATGTATATATATATATATATATATATATATATATATATATAATATATATATATATATATATATATATATATATATATATATTCCTTCGTTTATCGTTATATCTGGTGTTTTGTGGCAGTGTGATATTCTGTTCCCTTTTATATAATATGTGTAAGATATGTTACCCACATTCCTTTTCTTCACGTGTGTATACTCTATTAGTTCTTGCATCTCAGTTCTCCTCCGCTGCCTTATGAACCTCCAAATTTGTTTTACTCTATTTGGTTGACCATAGGACGTCTGATTCTAATTTTTTTTTTGTGTGTATCTCTCCCAGTATTGTTTAAGGTAAGAAAATAAGTTTATAAACTAGCTAATTAAAAACTTATTTGACTTTAGACATACATCTTTATTCTGACAAAGGTAACGTATCGCCCGAAACGTCAATAAACTATGTCGATATAAATGTATTGTCTTACCTACGGACTTCAAATCCAAGAATAAATCACAAAAAAATATATAACCAAAGAAGTCCAAGAAAAAAAAATAATAATAATTACATATTTCGCTAATAATCTCAATCCAGATCTGAAAGGTCAAAACTCCCACATATTTTCTTAATGACATTCTCGTTCTGGTAACCATGTAACCTATATATCGTGTCTACATTACAATCAGATTGAAAAGTGAAATCCACATAATATAATAAATTATTCTTAGATGGGATATATTACACGAATATTAATAATATTGAACAGCAGACGATTATTTTTATTAATGGACAGTAATTTATTATTGGCAATTTATTTATGTAATCTATAGTCTATATTTTATATCTACGAGTAACATAGATTTTCTAGTATTTTTTAATAGAAACATATGTCCGTATATTTACAATTTAATCATTTAAATCAGCCAAACAAATTGTGCAGGAAACACACAATGCTCTGAATAAACGAGACTTATTATGATTTTAAAACTTTTGAGCCAACCACTACTAACGTTTATGATGACGTAAAAGTGATAATTTATATCATTTAGCGAAAAGCTCTCGTTAAATATTAACAGGCTGCATTCTAGCATACAGGTAGTTTTTTTAGACGTAGAATACCATAAAAAGTTTGCTGCTCTAAAGTGTACGCTAAGCCTACAAAATCGAAAATAAAATGAAAAATTCGGTTTTTCGCAAATATCTCGAAAAATAAAAAATATATCGAAAAACTAACAGCACCACGTGAAAGAACTGGAAATTTTACAAAAAACAAATAGTATATAAATTATTTTTTTTAGTTTTATCGTAATTTAAAACAAAATGGCTTATTTAACCTCTTCAGTTGTAGTGGGAATCATACTTCCAACCTCATTTATGATTAAATTAATTTTTCTGTATACCGCTAAATATTTTAAAATTGGCTATTAAGGGGTTTCGAAATAGCGGATCCAATATGGCGGCCAGAGAGTACGTAGTTCATTTAATTTTTCAATTTTCTTCGTAAAGTGTCTACTAAGGGATTTTTTGGGGTGCTGATTAAGAATCTGAGGACAGATTTAAAAAGTGGGTTATACAAAATGGCAATCAGTGTATATAAAAATAACCGGTCAAGTGCAAGTTGACCTTGCACAATTAGTATTCCGTACGTTGATTGCTTTTAAAATAAAAAATTTTGGTACGGTGGTATAAAATGATCAGTGACTTCACAAAACACACCCTAAACGAGTTTTCAACAAAGTTTGTTTCCAATCTTTACTGAAAACTGATGACCTTGAAACTTTGTTTTTTATATACCTGATAAATTATTAAAGGTAATGCGGTCGTGATAATTTTCGTTCAATCTACACCCCGTGGAGAATATTCCAGAATTTTTTGATCAGTAGTTTTCGAGATAAGGTGTGGGGACAGCGATTTTTCGCGATTTTTTAAAAATAATACAAAGAAAAGTGTGCGCAAGTATTACATTATATATATATATATATATATATATATATATATATATATATATATATATATATATATATATATATATTACTCGTGTTTTCACGAGCTTTCATTTGACACACTCGATGACCTAGTAAAATTTTTTTTTTTTCACTTCCGATTTCACCCCCCAAAACTAACCCGTTAAGTCAAAATTTAACTTTCAAAACTACATGGCTCTGATGAGGCCATCAATTCCTATATTAGTACCAAATTTTAACTTTCTATGTAAAATAGTTTCGGAGAAAATCGGGTGTGACAGACAGACGGACAGACAGACACCGAAGTGATCTTATAAGTGTTCCGTACGGAACACTAACAAATTAATGAAAATATATTTACTTATGTAAAAAATGAATATATTTAATAATAATTGTATGAATACAAAACAGCAACCAGCACTTAATTTACACTTGAAGTCAATTATTTTTCATTTAAAAGTTTATTTAACAATATGCAATATACAAACTAGATGAACGTCGCACAGATGACCGAAACCAGATCGGGCTGGTGGCGCTGCGCCGCGTTTCTTCTCCGATCGCCATTAACAAAATTCCTTCGAGTAATTTAGAATTTTTGTGTTTTCGATAACTGCTTTCTTTGTACCTGGATGTTTAAATGCAATATGAATACTTTATACTTAACGCTTAAACTTTTAGCTTTCGTTTCCCACCTTTAAATACTTTTTTTTTATTTTAAGTTTAAGTTGTATAAATAATAATAAGCAAAAAAATACATTTATCATGAACACTTTTTTAAGAGCAAAATTATAAAAAAAGAGACAATTTTTTTAAGTGTTTAATAATTTTCTAATATCAAGTATACTTTTAACTGTAACTAAAAGAAATAACCGGTCAAGTGCAAGTTGAACTTGCACAATTAGTGTTCCGTACGTTAATTACTTTTAAAATAAAAAATTTTGTTACGGCGGTATAAAATGATCAGTGCCTTCACAAAACACACCCCAAATGAGTTTTTAACAAAGTTTGTTTCCAATCTTTACTGAAAATTGATGTCCTTGAAATTTTTGTTTTTTTTTATAAACCAGATAAATTATTAAAGGTAATGCACTCATGATAATTTTCGTTCAATCTATACCCCGTGGAGAATATTCCAGAATTTTTTCAAAATTTTTTGGTCAGTACTTTTCGAGATAAGGTAGGGGACAGCGATTTTTCGCGGTTTTTTAAAGATAATACAAAGAAAAGTGTGCGCAAGTATTACATTATATATATATATATATATATATATATATATATATATATATATATATATATATATATATTTTTAGTCGTGTTTTCACAAGCTTTCATTTGACACCACACTCGATGACCTAGTAAAAAATTTTTTTTTTCACTTCCGATTTCAGCCCTTAAAACTAACCCTTAAGTCAAAATTTAACTTTTAAAACTACACGGCTCTGATGAGGCCATTAATTCCTATATTAGTACCAAATTTCAACTTTCTATGTCAAATAGTTTCGGAGAAAATCGGGTGTGACAGACAGACAGACACCGAAGTGATCTTATAAGTGTTCCGTACGGAACACAAAAAAAAATATCCGACTTTTTTGACCATTTCGTACAGTTTTTAAATAACACAGACAATGGTGGTATTTTAAATTATTTTTATACTGAAACGCAAGGTATAATAATGCACAAGGATTTTTTTTTAATACTATGTATATTTTATTAAATATTTGTAATTTACGGTATGCCCATTAAAATCATGCAAACAAAAATTTCGTTTAAAGTTTTACCAATTATAAAGCAACAAAAATAAAAACTATTAGTATCATCGGAAAGCTGAAAGTATCCTCTCCAAAAAGCTATCTTTTAATTTTTTTTTTACATTCGGCAAAAAAGTAATATCGATTACCTTTCTAGCTGTGCGCGTAGACTTTCAAATTAACCTATTTGACGCGCTACCACCTATCCGAATTTTTAATAAATTCTTACGCTAATAAAAAAAATCTGAAAAAAAAATCTATATACTTGTTTTTAAAAAAAGTTTCCCGCTCTTTTACGTGGTGCTATTATTTTTTCGATATATTTTTTATTTTTCGAGATATTACCGAATTTTTCATTTAATTTTGGATTTTTTGGGCTTAGTGTACATCAAACTTTAGCAAACTTTTTTTTTATCGTATTCTACATCTAAAAAATGACCTGTGTGTCAAAATGCATCCTGTTAAAATTTAAAGAGAGCTCAAAACCCCTGACGACTGGGCTATGAAAGATTTTTCGTTTTACAATATTGGTAGTGATCTCTCGATAATATTGACTCAATGGTCTTATATTTTCTGCAATTGAGCTTTTAGTCTTGTTTTATTTTGCATGATACAAACTTAAGGTATTTAGGATAACTTCCGTTAAAAAAGTATGTTATTTGACTTTCTGAACTATTTAAAGATTTTTATAATTCAAATTAGGTGCTGTTCAGAATTTTGCAAAGAGATATTCTAAATAATCTTTGTAAAATTAATTACAATATGATGAAAGTCAATATTGTTTTATTTTTCTAAAAGACGATACTATAGTGTACTTGTTTGGAGTTGATAGCAGGATTCTCCAATTGTAGATCCAAATACATGTTGTGGTGAGCCCAAAAAAAAAAAGAGATTTCTTATGCATTTTACTGGATTTTGCTACCTGTTTTGAATTATTTTTAAGGGTTCGCCCTATTTTAGGCAGAAAATCTCTGCTTTACAATAGAATCATAAAATGTAAATGAGAGTTCATCGGTATCATAGCCGTCCGAGCGTAACCTGCTTTTAGTGTTTAATAAATAAAATTATCTTAAAAATAAAGTTATAAAAATATAAGATTTATTACCAAAAATTTTTTAATCTATAACTCTATGTATATATACAAATTCACAATATATAAGTACTTTAATTACAATCAAAAACAATCATCATCTTCAAAATGTGAAGACTCGACTTCTCTTAAATTGATAATTAAGGGTTCTGTTTCGACAGTTTCTTTGATGTATTCGTCAAGTTTTCTTCATTTTATTTTCTTCTTCTATAACACGTCGAATGGCATTTTTCCAATTTTCCTCTTTGATCCTCTCTCTATTCCGGCGAGTAATAACTGTCTTACGTCTTGAAGTTTGTACGTGGTATTTTTCCCTTGCAACAAAACCTTTCATTTGTGCCCAAATTAGCTGTATGAGATTCAACTCGCAATGATATGGAGGTAATCTAAGCACTGTGATATTCCGTTCTTTTGCCAACTCATAGATTGCACATTTCTTGAACTAAACCTTATTTTGTTTCGCAATTTTGAGAAGTTCCGCTTTTAACATGCCCTCTTTATGTTTGAGCTTCTTCCATGAATCTGTCGGGAGTCGTTCTAATAATCGAGAATGGTTTGGAGCACTGTGTAATACTATAACTGACTTTGCTGGTATACATCCAATCATTTGTTGAAAGTACTCCTTAAAAACATCGGCCGTCATCTTCTTATGGTAATCTTTAGTTGACTTTGATACGAATTCTAACAAGTCACCATCGAGAAATCCGTTCTCACTACCAATATGTGCTATAATTAGCCTGCGATGGGAGTTATAATCCAGTTGACTGTGTGTTCACTGTATGTCCCTCATTAACCCAAGTCTCATCTAAATAAAAAATATTTCTTTCTTCGGCTCGAAATGTTCTCTAATTGCTCGTAGATATTTTCTTTTCCAACAAATTATGTCTGTTTTATCGATAAGAACAGATCTTCTATTGTGTAATCTAGAAAGTCCTGGTCTTCTCTGATTTTTTGCCAAACTTTAAATAGTGTAGGTATTTCTTTCTTAATAAAACTTGGTGTACTTCTTATTGCGTTTTTTAAGTCTTTATCGACCTCTAAGGGCTCCTTTCCTTTGTGATTCTGAGGCAAGGACCGCGTTTTCTTTCTTTTAGAAATCTATAAATAGTTGTTGATCCAACTCCCATCATGTTCATAGGTTTCCCCTCCACAATTTCACGAACTTGGCTTGTTGGCTGTTGATACACTAGGACATCGTGGATGTTAAGTATCGTTGTTTTTTCTCGCAGGGAAAATACAGATTTACAGACTCAGCGAAGTTTGACAAAGGCAAAACTGAAAGTTGAATCCATCGCTCTTCTGGTTTTTGCTTCATTTTTATACTTACACAGAATAATTTTATTGCATACTTAACACATGGGCTGAAAAGTCCCGGGCCTAACACATAGATGGCGCTAGTTTTATTGCAGTCACCTTTTTTTCAGTTAATACTAACCTTCAAAAGACAGCGGTTAAAATTTCATGATATTCTATTCATTAGTTTGTGAGTTATTGTGCTAAGAGTGACGCTACTTTTGTTATTTTCAAAACAATGGATCAAAAACAATTTCGTGTTTTAATTTTACACTGCTTCTTGATGGGAAAAAAATACCGTTCAAGCGAAGCAATGGCTTGAAAAGTGTTATGGGGACTCCGCTCCATCAGAAACAACAATAAAACGTTGGTTTGCTGACTTCAAACGTGGTCGTAGAGACACCGATGATGCAGAACGCAGTGGACGTCCAAATGAGGCGGTAACACCAGAAAACATCAAAAAAAAATCCATAAAATCGTTTTGAATGATTGAAAAGTGAAGTTGCGTGAGTTAGCTGACATCGTAAAGATATCAAAAGAACGTGTTGGCTTTATATTGCATGAGCATTTGACTATGAGAAAGCTCTGTTCAAAGTGGGTGCCGCGTTTGCTCACTGTTGATCAAAAACAAGAACGTGTTGATGATTCTGAGCAGTGTTTTTGGCCATGTTTAAAACGTAACAAACCGGAATTTTTTGCGTCGATATGTGACAATGGATGAAACATGGATCCATCACTTCACTCCGGAATCAAAACGATCGTCATCTGAGTGGACAGCAACTGGTGAACCTCGTCCAAAGCGCCCGAAAGCACAACAATCGGCTGGAAAGGTTATGGCCTCGGTATTTTGGGATGTGCGTGGTGTAATATTCATCGACTATCTTGAGAAAGGAAATACCATCAACAGTGAATATTATATAGCGTTATTGGAGCGTTTGAAGGCCGAAATTGCAAAGAAACGACCGCATATGGCAAAGAAAAAAATTTTGTTTCATCAAGACAACGCACCGTGTCACAAGTCAATCAAAACAATGGCAAAAATACATGAATTGAACTTCGAATTGCTCCACATCCACCGTATTCGCCAGATTTGGCTCCCAGCGACTACTGGCTGTTCGCAGACCTGAAAAAAAATGCTCGCCGGTAAGAAATTTCGCACGAAATGAAGAGGTTATCGCTGAAACTGAGGCCTATTTTGAGGCAAAAGATAAATCGTTCTACAAAAGTGGTATTGAAATGTTAGAGCGGCGCTGGAATGATTGCGTTGCTCTTGATGGAGATTACGTTGATGAATAAAGCTAATTTTGAACCAAAAAAACCGTGTTTTCTTTGTTAGGCCCGGGACTTTTCAGCCCATGTGTTAGCATACCTACCTACCGAAAAGTACTTTGGTTAATTATATTCCAAAAACTGCTAAAATCATTTCATTATTTACTCATTAAAATAAACTTTGAAATGCGTTAATTTATATAGCTTATTGTAAAGTTTAGAAGGCATATAATAAAATATTTTTTTAGAAAAAGGCCGCACTTTTGTATAGAGATAGAAAATAAAGATGATTAAAACTAAAAAATGCAAATAAGTGGTACAGAAATCTCTGACGCTTATGGTTTATGACATTTTTAATGTTTATAACCCCACGTTCTGTGTATCAACTCCAAACAAACGGACCATAATATATACAGAATGTTATAAAAATTGTCTATTATATTTAAATTCAAAATTCTTTGGGTTACTAAAGCAACGTTTACCGTTTTTCCCACTCTCTGGCTGCCATATTTGACCCGCCATTTTGAATTTTTCAAATCTGAATTCATAATCAGCAGCCCGAGAAACCCCTTAATACTCAATTTCAAAATATTTAACGGTATACAGAAACGTTAATTTAATCTTAAATGGGGTTGGAAGCATGATTCTCTCTACAACTGAAGAGGTCAAACCAGCCATTTATTTATTTATTTATTTGAAGCAGACTTATTACAATTCAATACGAAATATGCAATACCTATAAAGATAACACAAGTTATCAGCACAATAGGACTGGTGGACAAAAATCCTTAAGAATTATACACAATTATACTAAACTATACTAAAATACACAAACTTAAATTTAAAAAAAATAAAAAATAAAAATGTATTGGTTACTCAACTGTGGCAGTAGATACAAAAAAACGTACTTTCCATTAATTATATTGTGGCCACACTTATATCCGATGATCCAATCCAACCTTTAAACTTTTTTTTTTAGAGTTTTTACCTCTTAATTCTAAATTTTTCAGTTCTCCGGGCAGTTTGTTAAACGCCTTCATATATTTTTTTTTAAAATTACGGTAAAACCAAAAAAAAATAATCTGTATACTATTTTTTTTTGTAAAATTTCCCATTCTTTCACGTGGTGCTACTACTTTTTCGATATCTTTTTTATTTTTCAAGATATTTGTGAAAAAACCGAATTTTTCTTTTTATTTTCGATTTTGTAGGCTTAGCGTACACTTTAGAGCAGCAAACTTTCTTTTATCGTATTCTACATCCAAAAAACTACCTATATGTCAAAATGCGGCCTGTTAACATTTAATGAGAGATTTTCATCAAAATTTGCCTCCGACGACTGGGCTATAATGGTTTGTCAATAAAAGGTTCTGTTATCTAAATCATAATTTTATTGTAAAATAGGTAGTATTTGTTTTAAAAGTACTTTTTCATGTTATATTCAAGATAGAATATTGAACAGAAATAAAAAGAACGAAAGCAAAAAAAAAGAGAATTTTTCGTAACGTAAATATTGAAAAATAAAATAGTTTTTTGTATATTCTTTATTTTTCCTTCCAACTATCTTGAAGAGTATAAATTTTCGCATATTTTTTTTTAAAAAAAGAAGCTTCCTACGACCTTTTGCCCACAAGAAAAATCCATAATTAAATTTAGACTAAAACGAATTTTGACCAATCTACATTTTCCTTTAATTTAAAGCCGTAATATCGAATTGAACGGAAGTTATCCGTAAAAAACCCTTTTTCAATTTGCTGTAGTAAATATTTTTTTTTAGGTTATGTATTTATGCTTACTTATGCAATTTTATTTACGACGAGTAACATAATTTTTTTTTGTCGCATTAAAATGTGAAAAAAATGCACTAAAATGGAAGAAGAGTGGCCTTGCGGTCAACATTAGGCTGAGAAAATTCGTTTACATTATGTTGGCACTGTTTCAAAGCAGTACCCGAAAATTTCCAAAAAGTATGACAATTTTATGGCATTTGCCTCCACTATATTTTAAATCCGCACAGTTCATTATCAAAACTATCCCAAACAATAACGTTATTTTCCCTCTCTGAAACCGACCACCTTATAAAGTCTCGCGAGTTTAATCTACAAGAAAGATAAAGAAAAAAACCTGAACCTGCGTAGAATTACTGATAAGACAAGATAAGGCACAAAATGTGTCTTTCATCATCCGTCTCTCTCTCACAAGTTTGAAATTAAGATACCATATCTAAAACCGCCAAAGTCAGCATTTACTGTCAGTTAATATCTACCTTGCCTGTTCATGTGCAACAATCGACGGCGTGTGTACACTACAATGGTTTTTCTATATTAAACTTGTCGCGATATCGTGATTGTGTTTACTTTTTTGCTTAATATACAGTGATGTGTGAAAATGATGTATTATGTATCGTGAACGCGCTTTGAAAAGAACACGTTTGAATTTAGATTGTTTTAGAATGGCCTGTAATTTGAGCTTGTAAGTACTCAAGCATATTAGAAGTAATTTTATGTCTGAGTGGCATTACCACTCGTGAATTAGCGTTGACAATAATTAACTTTACATCAGCGCCGACGTTCTTAAACTGTATTTAAAGCTAGAATTACATGGGATAACTGTCATGGAAAATCTAAACTTGCAACAGTTAATTATGAGATACATAAAATAGAAAAAAAAAAAATTCTACTGTTTTAACTATTGCTAATTTGATATATTCTTATGCTGCTTCAGTGAACACTGGCTTAGAAAAAGGGTTTTGAAATTGATAAGCGTGCAGATCTGTCTTATTTTACAGAGCTCTGTATTATCCTATAGGAATAGGAATATTACAACGAATTTTCCATTCTTCAGTAGTTTTTTCAAAAGCTTACTTTTTCGAACTTTCTCTTGGTTAAACATTGGTTTTAGATTCGACGAACCACCTGACTGCGCGGGGTTTCCGATATCATTTTGGTTGGTCTACTTTTCTCAAAGAAATACCCTTTTAAACATCTCGCCTACCGGCAATGGCGTAAAAATCCTAACTTCATAAATCGTAACATCTTTGTCGTTCCCGGAACAGATGCAAAGAAATTATCGATGAAACCAAGGAGGCCCAAAATCGAAGAATTAAAAACAAACTTCTTGCCCTAACCAATTTAGGTTCTTTAGGTCAATAGCTAAATACTATTGCAATAACACCTGTTAAAAAAAGCCAACTTGTTGGCTGAACTTTTTGCTTCACATTCAACTGTTGATTTACAAGAAAAACACAATATTATCTTCAGGCAGCGTATCAAAAACGTATTTTGATGAAGACACCACAAAAACTTGTGGCGCTGATACAATACGCGAGCAAACTAACACCAGTTTTTTGTAGACTTTTCAACCTATCCTTAAGAAAGAGACTATTTCCTTCCTGCTACTGTATAACAGTTCATTACTCACGTAATTGGCAATAAACTATTGTCTCCAAAATTTTGTCGATCACAGGTAAGAGATTAATTGGGCGAAAATTACTGAGAATACTCGGGTTTGACACTTATGGACACAATTACACTTGTTTTTTAAATCGCCTGGAAACCTACCAGATCTTAAGGATGTATTTACTATGTGCAACAAGGGATATCCCAACACATCAAAAAGGTCCTTTACAAGTTTGATAGTTAACACTTCATCACTACTACTTTTATTTTTTAGGTTAAATACGGTTTTTCTTAGTTTCCAAAGCGTTACTTCTTCAAAAAGCAACAAACTAGATTCCTTCTCAGAGAACGTTAGGTTCCATTGCCTTTTTTCTATATTTTCAGATATTTCATTCAAACTGTCCGCATAGAAGTCATTCATGTTTGCTTCTACCCTTCCGTCATACTGCCCAAAGTCAATATTGTTAAAATCAGCACATTGCTTTTAGTTGCCCAACAATTCTTCTAGGGTTTTCCACATCTTCTTCCTATTCCCTTTACATTCGTCTATGTTTCGGTCACAATACTTAGTTTTTTCACTTCTTATCACTGAAGTTACCCTATTCCTTTTTAACTTGTAATCATTCCAGTCGTCTTCAGCTTTGGTGAACTGAAATCTTCGGAAGCTTCATTTCTAGTGCGTTGTGCCTCTCTTACTTGCTGCGTAATCCACGGATATTTATGTATTTGATTTTTCTTCTTCTTCAGGGGAGCTAAACGGTCAAGTATTTCGTGTATTATTCTAAGAAAGTCCGTCTATATAACATTAACATCTGTGGATGTGTAATTCCAAGTCTTACCAATCAGCGCTTCTGTAATCTTTTCAAGGTTCTGTCTAGAGAAATCCCTCATATACACCTTCCTGGGGGCTGGTTGGCTATTAGTGAGTTTTATTCTGACACCAATAATTTCGTGATCACTTATGTTTGGGAAATGTGTTGGAACCTCTACTAAACTGAAGTCATTCGTGATGATGTGATCAATAAGAGTTACTGATCGGTCAGTGATTCTTGTTTCCTTATTGATAATCTGTTTATAACCGGCAGATTGAATAATTCTTTTTAGGCTTCTTGAGTCCCTGTCTCTTTTCAGGTAGTCTATATTTAAGTCACCCCAAAAAAGGACGGTTTGTTCAATCTTTCCTCAACATAGTTTAGAAAATTTATTACAGAACTATTGGGTGATCTATAAATAGAGCCAACCACTATGGTTTCCCTCCAATCCGAATATTCATAATTCACAGAATCATTAAATAATTTTCTAAATTTACAGCCGTTTCGCCTTATAAATAGATAATTTATATATTTTGTAACATACTTTGTAGTTAATTTACATCTTGCTCCAGAAGAAAACACAATGTGTCGAAAAAATCATCAGCTCTAATACAATAATAACCAGCGAAGCGCAAGTCGGACTTGCGCAATTAGTGTTCCGTACGTTGAATGCTTTTAGAATATTTTTTTTACGCAGGAATGATCAATGACTTCCCAAAACACATCCTAAATTAGTTTTCAACAAAGTTTATTTCCGATCTTTGTTGAAAACTGATGAACTTGAAATTTTTTGTTTTTTTTTATATACCAGATAAATTATTAAAGGTAATGCACTCATGATAATTTTCATTCAATCTACACCCTGTGCCAGAATTGTTTCAAAATTTTTTGATCAGTAGTTTTCGAGATAAGGGGGCGGACAGCGATTTTTGGCAATTTTTTAAAAATAATACTAAAAAAAGTGTGCGCAAGTATTACATTATATATATTTTTGAACTCTTATTTCCACAAGCTTTCATTCGACATCCCACTCGATGTCCTGGTAAAAAAAAATTTTCTTCACTTCCGATTTCACTCCCATAACTAACCCTTTAAGTCAAAATTTAACTTTCAAAACTACACGGCTCTGATGGGGCCATCAATTCCTATATTAATGCCAAAGTTCTACTTTCTATGTCAAATTCAAATTTAAATTCAGTTTATCTGCCAATATCTACAAATTCATAAAGTGACAGAAATTAAATTTGCTCGAAATACGACAAAAAGGATGGCACAGCGACTATGAATAGCCGATACCACAAGCCCTTCACTATTTGGGCATGTGTAGTGCCCCCCTGTAACGAACATATACATTAAAAATAAATAAAAAAACTAATTGTAAAAATTCTAAGAATAAAAAATTCTAAAAAGAAAAGAGCGCGGAGGGATCGGCGAGCACGCAGCGAAACTGGCGGCGAAGACGCGGGGAGATGTACATATATGGATAAACAGAGTAAATTTTACATAATATGCATGGTAGGCAAGTGGTACCACCTCTAAAATGATCTCAAATTATATACAAAGAAATATTACGTGAAATTATAATTCTTTTGCTGGTTAATAAGTTGGTGTTTTACATAGGAAGAAAACTTGCCTGGTGATAATTGTTTAATCTCTTGTGACAAAGAATTCCACAAATGCACAGCAACAAAAATGAAGGACTTTTGAAAGGCAGCCTTCCTGTGTTGAGGAACTCTAAAAGAATTAATGTTCCTCGTATCGTGCGGATGCAGAAAAACACTAAATTGTTCTCTGAGGTATTGGGGTTGTCCAAATTTAAAAATTCGATAGACAAAATTATACAAGTGACACCTTCTACGATTTTCCATATTTAAAATGTAGCTGTTATTTAAATAGGGTGTGTTTCGATTTCTGAATGGAATGTTAAAAGAAAAGCGCATACAACAGTTTTGTATTTTTTGGATTAATCTAACATACTAGGCTGACAAAGAGTCGCCATAGACAACATCAGCATAATCAAATAAAGATAAGATCAAGCTGTTGCACAAATAATATTTGGTTTTTGATGGCAGAATATTCCTTAGATTATACAGTTTTTTTTAAACGAATATAAGCAGCCTTTAATTTAATATTAATATGTGATTGGAATGAAAGAGATTTGTCTAAAATTACTCCTAATACTTTGGCCTCATGAACTAAAGGCAAAAAAGTATTGTCAATAGAAGGTCTAAAGGTGTCAAAAAGTATACCCTCTGTATTTTTATTACCGTTAAACAGCATAAAAACAAGACTTCTGTGCATTAAGCTTCATGCTATGATCATTACAAAAATTATATATGTTATTTAGGTCCCTATTAAAATATACTAAAGAAGTGCGTAACTTATTTAAAGGAAATGGCATATATATTTGAGAGTCATCGGCATACTGTTGCATTTTTGAATATTCTATCGCCTTATCAATATCTGCCACATAAAGAGAAAACAATAGTGGACCCAAGATGGAGCCCTGGGGCACTCCTTTAGTAAGCGGTATGTAATTAGATTTAATGGATTTAAAATCTTTTCTAATTTCTACACAGCGTGATCGATTTTTTAGAAAATGTTCCATAAAAATAACTGACTGGCCTGAAAAGCCAAAATAGTAAAGCTTTGCCAAGAGCAGATCATGATTTAGGGTGTCAAACGCCTTACTAAAATCCAAAAGAGCTAAGCAGGTGGTTTCATTCTTATCTTCATTGAAACGAATATCCTTCAGTAAATTAAAAAAAAATCAGGTGTGACAGACGGACAAACAGACACCGAAGTGATCTTATAAAGTGTTCCGTAAGGAACACTGAAAATAAGTAGTGGAGTTCCGTTGTTTAGTATTAATCGTTTTATGGAACCCAGTTTATTTATTTTTAATATAAAGTTACGTATAAAAATTATTTAGTATGTCCTAGTAACGGACATTAGAGGAAACAGTTCGATTTTTTGGATTGCTTTAAATTGGCCCATGATTTCAACTTGTAAGGATTTGAACATATTAGAAGTCATTTTATGTATAATTGGCATTAACATATACCACTTGGCGATAACAATACTTACCTCACCAACGTCGATGTCTGTAAACTTAATACTGTTAATCATAAGATAAGAATGTTTATTTTCTTAACTATAGCAAATTTGATGTTTCAGCAAACACTTAGAGAAAACACTTTAAAACTGATAGGTTTGCACAGCTTCATTCTAGCTGTTTTCTTGTGTAAATCCTTGCATGGTCATGACTGAAGTTGTATCTATGTTAGAAAGAATGTTCCATTGTATTTTTGGCTTTAGTGAACAACTAAATTCTGAAGTTTGCGGCATCAAAAAATCACCTTTGAAATTATTAGTCAGAACTCTTTATAGTTCCTGTCTGGTGGATTTTACAATTTTCATGAGTTACCTTGAGGGGTTGTTAAACACGGTTTTACAAAATAATAGTAGAAAGAGGATATTTACAGGAGATTTTAATCTAAATTTTAAAGTATCTTCGCAGATTTCTGCGGAATAATTTTCACTAGAACAGATTTTACAACCATAACGGAAAATAATTCCTCTTGTATTGATAATATTGCCACTGACCCTGATGGCCTCTACCATTTTAGTCAATATTTACTTGTTAATTTGGAGCACCTAAAACAAGAAAAAAGTTGTACACAATAACCGGAAAGGTGATAATTAAACTTAAAACGTTTGTAAATATTAACAACTAGATTATTTTTGCGGACTGTACTTATTCCGTGGCTAGCTTACGAGGAATAAATAAATAAATTGTTTCCCCTAAAGAAGTTTATGCCGTTCTAAATAATACATTTCCCGTGGCACAATATGTATATAAAAAAGAAAATATTATATATTTAATTTTGATTAATAATTATATTTATTTATTTCTTTATTTTCTAATACTATATTAATATTATTTATATATTATATAATTTCTTTAATATTTTTTATATTTATTTATTATTATATTTTATTAAGTTATTATTAATATATTTTATTTTTATTATATTTTTTAATAAAAAAAAAAGATATATAAAAAAGAAATCTTACAACAGCACAATTTATTAATGATCTTTCTCAAATTACGAAAGTTGTCCCTTCTCGTCCCTATCTTTAAATATAGTAATAAATATTTATTTTTCCAGATATTTGTCAAGATCTTTGAAAAGACTCTTTACCAGTACTTGTTTTCTTTAGTAGGAAATTAAATCGTTGTATGCATGTAGCTTTGCCCAAATAGATCTACAGACACTAATTTTATATTGTATTCAGAATCCTTCGCCAAAGACATGAATAAGGGAACCCTGGTTGTTTCCATCTACACGGACGTCAGTAAAGCTTTTTTTTTCTATGGGGGCAGGTTACCTGTACTGTTTGTCCTTTAATATCAACTGTACCTCACGGCAATTATTTGAAACCACTGTTATTTATTATTTACAAAATTAGTGTTAAGTGAAAATTTTTCCGTAACGGGAGGTGTCAGACAGGGCTACTATCTGTCTCCTATAATTCAATTTTATGTAAACTAGGCATTGCGGAAATGGAGGGGAGCATGTGGAAGAATGAGAATACAGCTGACCGACGAAACAACGTTATGTACTATACATTTTGCCTACGATCAGATGGTTATTGTTTAGGATAAAGAAGACCTTGAATTTAGATAAAGAAAGCTGAAGATTATAACAATTCGGACTTAACACTGAACTAGAAAAGAAAAACAAATATCTTGGAACTAAAATAAGTAAAAAACGGTAGCACGGAAAAAAAATAATAAGTACAGTATAAATACAGTAAAGGAAAGACGATCATAAGAGTTCTAAATTCCGTTTTTTGGTCGAGAAACCTAGCATCAGAGAGCAGGCACGTCATTTATGATGCAGTATTTAAGAACATCGTTTTATATAGTTGTGAAACTTGGCAGTTGACGAAACGATTGGAACAGAAACTAATGCCGCTCGAAATGGATTACTGGCAAAGACCGGCTGGAGTATCAAGAATAACTAAAGTCAGAAACAAAAAAATAAGAGATATAATGAAATTAAAAACTACTATTATTTAAGAAATTCAACAACGGAAGCTTATATGGTACGGACGCATAGAAAGAATGAACGAACACCGAATACCAAAAATGGCTCTAAAGTGGGACCAAGTGAAAAGAGGAGAAGAGGGAGATCAAGAGCGCCCTGGTTTGGTGGTGTTCAAAGGGTAATGCCGGAGGGAAATCTAAGACTCGGAGATTGGAAAAATCGAAGAGGATGAAAACTGGGAACCAGAAAGTGAAGCACGCTATGTTTCCGACATTTTCAATTACTTTTTTTAGGCTGATAACCCTAAGGCTTACAAGAGAATCTCTATTGCCACTGTATGTGATGTTATCCAATCTAATCTCCACAGATTTCATTTTAACATTAAGAAACTAGTTTATATATATATATATAATATATATATATATATATATATATATTATATATATATATATATATATATATATATATATATATATATATATATATATATATATATATATATATATATATATATATATATGTATATATAATCGTATATCCCTTCTAACATATGGTGTAGGGCAGTTATACATTCTCCTTTTTTTCCCTCTTCATCTGAACATATAAACTTCTTCCATCTGTCGCTATTATTTGCCTTTTTCACTGCTTCTTTCCAGGATTTTCCCTTCTCCTTAAGTATACTTCCAATACTCCTATTCCAGGTCTGTCTAGGTCTTCCTCGCTTCTGTTTTCCCTGTATTCAGGCTTCATACACTTGTTTCACCTATCTATCATCCTTCATTCTCTGTATATGTCCCCACTATCCCAGCTGTCTTTTTTGTATATATTCCATAATTGCTTGTACTCTCAGCCTTCTCCTGTATTCCTTATTCTGTCCTTCCATGTAACTCCTTGTACTGCTCTCAGGTATTTCATTTTGACGGCTTGTATCTTGTTTTTCTGCCTGTCTGTTATTGTCCATGATTCACATCCATATGTTAGGATTGTTCTATAAATTGCTTTGAACACTTTTATTTTTGTTTGTTTCGTCACCTCTTTCTTCCTAATGAATTTATTATTTATTGCATAGTAAAGTTTGTTCGTTTTTTCGTTAATTTCTTTGTCTTGTTTTCCAGTATCATCCATTATCACTCCCAAATAGTTATATTATTCCACTTGATGTATTTTATTCCCTTCTATGTAAATGTTCGTTTGTTGGTTTTCCGCTGTCATTACTTTGGTTTCCCTGTAATTGTCTCTCATTTTCCGCCACTAGCACAATATCATCAGCAAAAGCCGCGTCAGATATTTCTATTCTTTTCAGCTTCCAGTATCCAATTGTCATTCTTTTCACTTTTATTTCGCATTTCTTGATTATTTCTTCCATGTATACATTGAACAACTGTTTATTTGTTTACCTTAATAGGTATTTTCTAATCACATTCACACAGAAATATAATAAAATAATAAATAAGCATAGTATTGGGTTTTTTAAATGGGCGACAAACCTTGGAATTCTTTTTAATACGAAATTATTGTTTTAAATTCACGTGGGAGGATTTGTTATTAGAGAATATAAAACCTTTTAAATTAAAGCATTTAAATACGTTAATCTTACTTTATTATGTTTAGGTCTACAGCTGGCTTAATTCTGCAAACATTGTCTGAAATCATGTATAATATGCACAAATATTATGTATAATATGCAAGTGAATCGCTTTTTCCGCACACGCACCGCTCCTGTAGCGCTTTAGGGATTTCCCTGCAGCGCATGTGATATGTCCCTAAACAAATTAATTACAGGTTCGCACACGCGAAAATTTACATATTAATTCCTAATTTTTAATTACGGCAAGGTTATGAATAACAATAAATATGCTGATGCTACTGTGGTGTTAGCAAACAACATATAAGACCTGGAAAAGATTATGGATCGCATTGTTCAGTGCAGTGAAAGTTTTGGGTTACGTATAAATACTACAAAAATCAAAGTAATGGTTTTCTCAAAGACAGTTATTCCAGCTCATCTCACTATTATTAAAGGAACCACCGTAGAACAAGTTGAAACACACAAATACCCATGAGTCACAGTAACTCATCAGTGTGGCCCTAAAAAAGAAATTAACTCGAGAATTAAGCAAGCAAGAAAGGCATATATATATATACAGGGTTACAGGGAAAGTCGTCCTAGATAATTAAGGACGTTATAGTTTAGGTCGTTTCTGACCGATTTGACTCTATGACATGATGTCCTAAACTTAACCGTTTTCGAGATATTGAAGTTTAAAGATTTTCTAAAAAAAAACATGTTTTTTTTGCTTTTATATCTATTTTTTTTATTAGAGGTTCTCGAGTGCGATTTTTTTGGTTATTTTTAGTTAGTCTGTATGTCAAGTATCAAAAATCATCAAAAAAATTTGAACTAGTTACTAACAGTTTCAAATGGCGGCTTGTTAATGTTTCTAAATTACGAATTTTTACCAAGTGTTTTCTACTTTAAATCAATAAAGAGAAAAAAAAATGTATGGAAGTTATTCTGCAAATTATTTTAAAAACTTTTACGTCTTTTTTAGCTATCTAAAACAGTATAATATCTACTGGATCTATTGAAAATTCTAAGAAAATGAGATTTCAATAGGCCCAAATGTAGAGTAACATAATAATAGAATTTAGATACTACCAATTACCGGTTTACTACCTGCACCTTCAAACAAAAAAAAGGGTTGGGTAAGCATTTTTTTCCGGTCGGGGTACTCTCTGTGCTAGTGACATTTTCTGTTCACTTAACATTATTGAATGATTTTTTAGTCTGCTCATGCGATTCGTCCGTGGTAGATGTGCTATACTGTGCTTTTCAAAAATATCTGTGTTTCATCTTCTGACTGTGTGAATTGGCTCGTAACTGGATTTTGATCTCTGCTTGTGAATATGGCAACGTATACCAACGAGGAATATGCTGACATCCTAATGTGTTACGGATTTTGCGAAGGAGTGTCGTCGCGTGCACGTGATGAATACATACTGCGATATCCTACTCGTCGTCGTGTACCTGATGTTAGCGTATTTGATGGAACTTATCGAAGACTACGAGAAACTGGTTCCGTACAAAGACGGCGTACTGACATGGGACGACCACGTATCTTTGACGAAGACGAAGAAAACGAAATACGAAGTCTCTTTGAGGTGGACCCAACCACATCTACAAATGTTGTCGCACAACAGCTTGGTATTTCGCAGTGGAAGGTATGGTTTGTAATGCATACTGTTGGGCAACACCCTTACCACTATACGCTCGTGCAAGTCATTGAAGAAAGGGATCCGTTGCGACGATTAAAATTCTGCAGATTTATGCTCAATACCGATGTCGAAGATGCATCTTTTTTTAAGAAAATACTATGGACTGACGAGTCGAAATTGGACAAAGACGGTCTTACAAACTACCACAATGCCCACTATTGGGCTTCTAAAGAGGAAGGCAACCCAAACAAAAAAAGAACGAAAGGATCACAAACAAGATTCAGCTTAAATGTGTGAATGGGTATAATTTCAAATTATTTGGTTGGGCCATTCTTCCTGCCAGATAATTTGAATGGCGTGGAATACGACAATTTTTTGCGGAACGATTTACCTAATTTGATGGAAGACCTACCTATTGGTTTGAGACAAAACATGTACTTTCAACACGATGGCTGCCCAGCTCACTACAGAGGAAGTGTTCGTGCATGACCCAATGTTAATTATCCCAACAAATGGATTGGAAGAGGCGGACCCATACCTTGGCCGGAGAGAAGTCCAGACCTAACACCGATGGATTTTTATGTGTGGGGTCACATGAAAAGTCTCGTATACGACCAGATGACTCCTATCGAAAACGTGGATGTCCTAAGACAAAAAATAATTGATGCGGCTGACGAAATGAGGCGGCACCTCACAACCAGCGTTGTGAAAAGTAATTTAAGAAAAAGAATGAGAATTTGTGTTAGAAATAGAGGCGACCATATAGAACATGAATTATAATTAATAAAAAATATTAAATTGTAAGATTTTTTGTTTTATTTGTGTATTTTTCGTATTTTCACCTAGAACTAAAAATTTACCTTCTGCTACCCGAGACCGCTTTAGGTGTCATTCTGTGTACAGTTTTCCTATTAAACTCCTAGTATTATACCTTTTTTGATAGCTAAAAAGACGTAAAAGTTTTTAAAATAATTTGCAGAATAACTTCCATACATTTTTTTTTCTCTTTTTATTAATTTAAAGTAGGAAACACTTGGTAAAAATTCGTAATTTAGAAACATTAACAAGCCGCCATTTGAAACTGTTAGTAACTTGTTCAAATTTTTTTGATGATTTTTGATACTTGACATACAGACTAACTAAAAATAACCAAAAAATCGCACTCGAGAACCTCTAATAAAAAAAAAAAACGATATAAAAGAAAAAAAACATGTTTATTTAGAAAATCTTTAAACCTCAATATCTCGAAAACGGTTAAGTTTAGGACATCATGTCATGGAATCAAATCGGTCAGAAACGACCTAAACTATAACGTCCTTAATTATCTAGGACGACTTTCCCTGTAACCCTGTATATATATATAAATATATATATATATATATATATATATATATATATATATATATATATATATATATATATATATATATATATATCAATATGACGAAGTTCTTTATGAGATCAAACCGAAGTTTGAGACTTAGTACCTACTATATCTTTTCCATTCTACTCTATGGATGCGACGGCACTTGCCCAACGATGGAAAGGGAAATAGATGCCTTCGAAATATATTTATACCGCCGCACATTGCGAATATCTTGGACCCAAAGAGTAACAAACGAAGAACTTCTCAGGCGTGTACAGGAACAAAAAGAACTAATGCTTTCAATCAAGGAGAGAAATACACGCTACATTGGTTACTTGATGAGAGGTGAAAAGTACGAACTTCTGCGATTGATCATTGAAGGTAAAATCCAAGGTAAAATGTCCGTTGGAAGACGCCAAAATTTTGGCTTAAGGACATTAGAAGATGGTGTTTCGTATGGCCGTTTCCAGAACCATGTTTGCTATTGGGCTCACAAACCTTCGAAAGGAAACGGAGTGATAAGAAGAATAATTTTAGTGTTCCGTACGGAACACTTATAAGATCACTTCGGTGTCTGTCTGTCCGTCTGTCACACCCGATTTTCTCCGAAACTACTGGTCATAGAAAGTTGAAATTTGGCAATAATATAGGAATTGATGGCCTCATCAGAGCCATGTAGTTTTGAAAGTTAGATTTTGACTTAAGGGGTTAAGTTTTGGGGGGTGAAATCGGAAGTGAAAAAAAATTTTTTTACTAGCTAATCGAGTGTGGTGTCAAATGAAAGCTTGTGAAAGCACGAGTAAAAAATATATATATAATGTAATACTTGCGCGCACTTTTCTTTGTATTATTTTTAAAAAATCGCGAAAAATCGCTGTCTACTTGCCTTATCTCGAAAAAATATTTATCAAAAAATTTTGAAAAAATTCTGGAATATTCTCCACGGGGTGTAGATTGAACGAAAATTATCACGAGTGCATTACCTGTAATAATTTATCTGGTATATAAAAAAAAAACAGAAATTTCAAGGTCATCAATTTTGAGTAAATATTGGAAATAAACTTTGTTGAAAACTCATTTGGGGTGTGTTTTGTGAAGTCACTGATCATTTTATACTTCCGTTACAACAATTTTTATTTTAAAAGCAATCAACGTACGGAACACTAATTGCGCAAGTTCAACTTGCACTTGACCGGTTATTTAATTAACCATAACTAATTGGAAGTAACGAAAATTAACTTGCACTACACGAAATTAATAATTACTAACCAAAACTAATAAGAATTAACTCGAACTAACCTTAACTAATATAAAATAACGGGAACTAATTGGAATTAACCTGAAATAAAAGAAATTTATCAGAACTAACTTTGACTAACCAAATCTAATAATAATTAACTCATTCTCTCTGATACTAACCTTACCTAAACGGATCTAGCCAGAGCTGATCTGAACTATTTAAACAAACCTTACCTATTAAATGAAATTCAGTATCTTCAAAATAGGCCCGTCGCACAGTGGGGAAAAAACGAAAAATCGTGTTTCAAAATTGTCTAGAGCCTTCAATTTTGGTTCGATTTGGACGATTTTTTTTTAAATTGAAGCTTATTAAATTCCGAACAAAGTTGTCGGAGCCGATTTTGCAATTAAACTTTTGTTTCAAAATGGCGGACGTCTTCAAAATGGCGGTTTCTGATTATATAGCGACTGAGACACAGAAAACGCTTACAGTTTCAAACCAAGTTGTGCTAAAATGCGTGTATGTATGTTTTTTTATGTCGCAGATAATATATCTAATATCACAGTTACAAGATTAATAATAATGAACCCAAAATGGCTGCCATGAACAATAAAAGTATTATAAATATGAATAAACGTACCATTATTATTTTTATATCCATAACATTTGCATAAATAATTTCTTTAAGGTTGTTAATTATAAATATGTTTCAACAATTCACTTAAAATGACAAATCAAGTATGGCGGATGCCAAAATTGAATCGAGCAAGAAAGTTTCTCTGTGGCATTTAGACTGTGGCAGTCAGATCATTCAAGTTATTCAAGTTTAGTTGCGGGATTTAAATTTTCATGCAGTTATTGCTAGAATATTGCTGCTGTAAATTTTAAGTATCGTAGACAATTTTCTAGCAGATACAAAAAACAGCGATACACGCAGAAAAGGACAGCTCACACAGCTAGAAAATGGCTACAACATCTAAAACGTTTTGTTAAAAAGGGGACAGCTAAATATTTTGCTGCATTAGCCACATTGTTTGCTGTTGTAGCAAAAAAGTGGCTGCTATTGCTAAACAGTGGCTAATGCAGCAAAATATTTAACTGTCCGTATTTTAGCATTTCTCTGCGTGTACTTTGTAAGAGTAATAATAATCTTTATTAACGAGAAAACCCTTTAGTACATATACAGAACTACTGAATTATAGGAATAGACTAGAAAAATAAGAAAATAAATATGTCTATAAAATATACAATGTGTTAGTAGACAGTGTCTAGAAGAGAACAACGTAGAAAAGATGTTTTGAATGCCGCGGGAGACGTTTGAAAATAGTTTACAGAATGAGAAAATAGGTTGGCGTAAATGGAGAAAATAGGTTGGCGTAAATGCATAGTCGATTACCGGTAGAATTACTGCCATACAATGTCCTATGTTGAGATACGTGAAGTAAAGGACATTGTCTTAACGGTCGCGATGGAATATTAAGTTTTGTTAGCTCCATGAGCTCAGGACAATATATGCTGTTATTGTGAGATGTTGTAAACAAGGGTCAGATCAGAGACAACTCTGCTCTGTTGTAATGTCAACAAATTCAGCGTAGTTAAAACCGGTTGATATTCGTGGCACAAATGAGACTGGAGTGCCCAGTAATAGTTAGCATTCCAACTAGATCAGGGAAAAATTGTTGAGTGTATTATAGCATTATTTATCTGTACTTACGGAAAAAGAGATTCTCTGTGCATGTGAGCGCGTGTTATGTTGGCAAGTGCGAGCTCAACTTAACGCATTACGGCTATGGAGGCAACAACAGCATTTGTCCAATTCGTGCGCGTGTAATTTCTACGATCGGTTATATCTATACTCAAGCAGATTACTGTTCTTGTACTTTATAGTCACAAGATTATATATTCCCAAAAATTTTATCTTGGAATTTTTGTGTCAAGGTATATATCTAATTAACATATATTTTACTTTTTTTGCCATTTTGGGTTCATTATTATTAATCTTGTAACTGTGATATTAGATATATGAGGCGTTGCGGATAGTAAGGGCGAACTCAACAAAATGAAGTTTCGAAAAAATTGAATTTATAGAAAAATCTAAATGGCGAACTCAACAAAATATTGGCAAAATTAGGTTTTTATTATTTATTTATAATTTATTAGCTTTTTATTATTTACTTAAGTAGAATAGTGTATTCCGTGAATTTTTAAATGTTTTTTAAATATTTATTTGTGTATTTTTTTTTTTCATATTTTACTGTTCGTTTCTGATACTACACTATCACCTAAAATTGACAATACCTGGGAAAAAAATTAGACCGGTATTAAAAATTTTGAACACATTTTATTTAATTTTAAGGTTATTGTTTTAATTAAAGGTTTTGTTATTACAAAATAGTTACTTGATACAACATACAAAACAGTGGAAATATGGTATTGAAACTAACATAAAAAAAAACTAAAGAAAAGAAACAAATAATTCGCCAAGTTCAGTTGTAATCTATTTGGTCATCGTCCATAACATCTTCATTTCGGTGCTCTTATTCGTTGCTGCGTCTTGAGAGGCTATAATGTTAGTAAAGTACCGACTCCAAGGTAGGGGAACATACGGTAACAAGTCCTGAATGTCCTTTAATTTGGGGGCTGGTATTTTAATGGGAGCGCTGTAAAGTCTCGTCAGTGTTTCACTGGCCAAATGAAAATGATCAGGATCATAGTTTTTCACCTTGCCTTTTTGTAGTTTGACTGCCGTTTTGACATCCAAATTGTAAGCAGAATGAATGTAGAAACCTTGCTTAAAGTTATTTGTAAATTCAAAGATCTTTCCATCTTTAAACTTAGCACCAGCCATCTGCATTTTAGGAATTTTCTTTTGAAAATTAGAGAAATTGAAAATCATGTCCTGTCTAAGTTGGACAACGCAAAACTGGTTTTTTCGGCGACAGCTTTCAATCATTAACTTATAGTGATCCATGGTATACACAGTGCTATTCCGTATTTCTCTCTCAATGTTCCCAAAATCCCTATCACAGGGAAGGTATGAGTGCCCAGGTATCATAAAATAGTGTTTAATTTCAGTGAACTGGTCTTTGTGTATAAAGTATAGATTTGCCAAAACAAGATTTAAATTCTTGTTCTGTCCAGAACAGTTATCACTGAACATAATAACTGTTTTAACATTAACATCAACTTTACACAAATAATCGTACAAGCAACTTGCAATCTCACATGATCCACGCCTCCCTGTACTTTCATCCCAAAGGTACATCGTTGAAGAACCGGTTTTTACATTATGGATACAAAAGTTATAGGTCCATAGCTTCCTTTTGTAATACTGAATCCCAGTAGTCAGCTTTGGGGTTGGCAAAGCCTGCTGCAGATCAAAAGCTATGACCAGAAAAGAGTCATCGGCATTACTCCTTAATCCCTTAAGAAGAGACTGAGCAGCTTTTGCACGGGTCAGATGTAACTGCTTCTCTTGTTTAAGATTCTCGATTTCAGCAACATTTTCGGAATCGTGCATTTGACTACTTTTAATTTTTATGTCTACTTTATCGCAATAATTGCAGGTGTCACTATTTGGGGGCTCAAAACCAATATTGAACTGCATATTAAACGTATCACGATAATAGTGCTGATTTACCGGGCTGTAACCAGGGTAATTTTCCGTAAGCCATTCATTGTAAAGAGAATAGAGCTTTTTAATATTAAGTCCAACAGGTAAGTATTTTCGATGAGGGCTTTTGGCGCGACTGTAATGACTGGTGACAGTAGGTAGTGACATGATGTGTTCTTTTACTTTAGAAAGATCGTCATTTCCTATTTTCTTCGCGGGTTCACACCTCCCCCTTTGATCCGTTGTTCCAGTTCTGCTGATTTTGTCAAGTACGACTCGAACGCACTTTTCAGAGATGCCATGAATGTTATAAAACGCAGTACGACAAACTTCACGATTAGCGTGATCAACAGTCACATTATATTTAATGCGTCTCAGGGTACGACTTGGACGCCCCTTTACGTAAGATCTTTTTACATCATTGCAGATCAACAATTTTGATAAGTAAGCATTCTGTAGATCATAGTTTCCAATTTGCCAAAAAGAGTCAAAAATATTGGTGACCAGTTCAGCGCCTATTTTCTCAAAATATCCACACTTGCAAGGAGGTCCAATTTTGCGGGCAACAACGTGCCTTTTGTTATTTCTTGAAATGTAAGCACTTCCTGAATTTCGTTTCAACTTACACTCGTTTTTTTGCCAATCATTCATCTTAGCAGGTCTCTTTCGCGAATAACCCGACACAGCACTACCATCTAAATGTTGTACACTTACTTCACTACTAGAAGGTCCAGATTGCGCCATACTTTTCTTAAAAAAAGAAGCAACAAAACCAAACAAAACATAAACGTATTAACTTCAAAATTAACTTGAACTAACACGCAGAAAGCGTAAAATTTCAAGTAAACCTCATTTAGTGACGCAATACCGGCGGTTGCTCCGCGCGAAATTGTTGAGTTCGCCCTTACTACCCGCCCGGCTATCGCCTGTTCGAAATTTTTCATTTATTTGATACTGAAATTTGAAGGCGAAGCAAGGGCGAACTCAACAATTAGACCGGTATATGATGTAGGAAAAGTACTATAAAATAGAATTATATAAAAAAAAAATTTGACCCAATGTTGAGTTCGCCCTTACTATCCGCAACGCCTCATATTATCTGCGACATAAAAAAACATACATACACGCCTTTTAGCACAACTTGGTTTGAAACTATAAGTGTTTTCTGTGTCTCAGTCGCTATATAATCAGAAACCAACGTCCGCCATTTTGAAACAAAAGTTTAATTGAAAAATCGGCTCCGACAACTTTGTTCGGAATTTAATAAGCTTCAATTTAAAAAAAAAATCGTCCAAATCGAACCAAAAGGCTCTAGACAATTTTGAAACACGATTTTTCGTTTTTCCCCACTGTGCGTCGCGCCAACAAACTAAATTCATAAATAACTTAAATTCTTTTTCTCACACCTTTTGTTTACTATTTTACTCCGATTCCATGAAGGGATATTTATCAAATCAGTCACACCACAATTTAAGACAAGCACCCCCTAAATATTATACGTAAACTCGCTAAAATTAATATTTTACGACGACACCACATGTGCCGTAATAATTGTGTCAAGTTTGTACCAAATGCGACATTTATAAACAAAAATGATTTATTGCACAGGGGCTGTTATATTAAAAAATATATCTATTAAGATATTTAGAAAAGTAGATTTAAGGCAACAAGCTGCCATCAAATTCGCTAAGCAAAAAAGTATGAAATTGTTGTAATTAATTTTTCATTTTTTTGTCGCCCATTTGTTTTTGCGGTACCTACTTTGGTGATTCAGTCATACCAGGTATACAAGTATGAAATGCGGATTTCAGACAACAGATGGTGCACCAATGCAGTTTGCGCTATAAAGATTTGACACTGCGCCCTTTTGTTGTGCCATCAACAAGTGTCAGATGCGAACGAGTGATAAATTGGAAGAGTGTGTGCATAGTGTTGTGTTGTTTTGTTCAATATGTCGAAATTTATACCGAACAGAGAGCATTCGCGGACAAGATTAATTTTTTGTTTTCATTTGAAGAAAACTGCTGTTGAATCATACCGATTACTTCGAGGAGCTTATGGTGAACATGCTCCATCGCAAGATACGTGTGAACGATGGTTTCGACGTTTCAAAAGTGGTGACTTCGATGTTGCAGACAAGGAACGTGGAAAACCGCCAAAAAAATATACGAAGATGTGGAATTGCAAGCATTGTTGGCCGAAGATGATTCGCAAACACAAAAACAACTCGCCGAGCAATTGGGCGTTAGTCAACAAACTGTTTCCAATCGGCTACGAGAGATGTGAAAGATTCAGAAGACCGGTAGATGGGTACCACATGAGTTGAAAACACGGGTGACATTTTTTGCTCGCTCGGTACAAAAGGAAGTCGTTTTTTTTGCATCGTATAGTTACCAGGGATGAAAAGTGGATTTATTTTGAGAATCCCAAGCGCAAAAAATCATGGGTTGACCCAAGCGCACCATCCACATCGACCGCAGAAAGACGATGCTCTGTGTTTGGTGGGACCAGAGGGGCGTTGTCTATTATGAGCTGTTAAAACCTGGGGAAACGGTTAATACTAAACGTTACCAAGAACAATTGACCGATTTGAACCGTTCGCTGCTTGAAAAAAGGCCAGAATACCGAAAGAGGCAACACAAAGTCATTTTTCTTCAAGACAATGCTCCATCACATACGGCAAAACCAGTTCGCGACACGTTGAAAGCACTCAGCTGGGAAGTTCTATCCCATGCGGCTTACTCATCAGACGTGGCTCCTTCCGATTATCACTTGTTTGCATCGATGGGTCACGCACTTGCTGAGCAGCGTTTTGGTTCGTACGAAGATGTGAAAAAATGGCTCGATGAATGGTTTGTAGCAAAAGAGGAAGATTTTTACTGGCGTGGTATTCACAAATTGCCCGAAAGATGGGAAAAATGTATAACAAGCGATGGAGCATACTTTGAATAAAGCACTTTTTATCATTCTTCCGAATTTAATGTTTTTTTAGAAAAAAAATCCGCATTTCATACTTGTACACCTGGTATATTCCAGTCATATAAGGTGAAAAAAAGGGTAAACCTCGGAATGAAAACTGAAAATTTGCATAAATCTGTGTTCTGACATTCTAAAATTTTCATAGAATCTTGTATCTGTGACTCAAGATCTTCAAGGTCAAACGTCGCGAAAATCTTTTTTTTTTTGCAAATATCATGTCTCCTATGCTTCAAATGATGTTTGAAGTTATTACAAAACTGGTAGAGCATAAAATTTTCTTTTAGCAATGTATAATGCTCCGAAATCAGAACACGGTATTGACAATTTTAGTTACCCACAATTCATCAAATAAACAAGACTCAACAAACCGATGCAGTTAGTATTTCTTCCACCTACAAGTGCAGCCGCTCGACAGCATATCTATCGTATCTACTATCAGATTCAAACTTGGTTAGGGAAAGATTTAAAACCAGAGGAATGGAGGTGGATATTACAAAACGAGACCCTGGAACCCTCAACAACATTATTACCACCAGCACCAGAAGAACTACTCAGTACGATCTTCTGCAATTGCAAGAAAGGTTGTGGCGCGAACTCTGGATGTATAAATGTAGGGTTGCAATGCTCCTCAGTTTATGGCCAATGTAACGGACCAGCATTCCTCAACGTTATCCATATGATCGTGATGGAGAAAGTGAATATGTACCTGAGGTCCTTGAGGCTTTAGAGCCAAATATGACGGACAACGAGGTTGATGATAACTAGAGACCGGATTATATGCATTTGCATATTTTCATATGCATTTGCATATTTAGACCATTCTCATCGGTTATTGCATATTTTACCCAAAATCTAATAATGATGCCTATTTTCCCTATATTCACAATATTTCTCGATAATACTAGGCAATTGAATCGCTCAGGGTATTGTTAATGTCGCCGTCTGGAACCGATCTTATCGCCGGAACATTACCCGCAATAGTCTAAACGTCGATTAGGTTATAGTGCCAAGGGAATACCCAAAATTACGACGGTATTTTATTCCTTTGTTTCTTGGTCGAGATCTTAAGTGATAGTAGTTTCTAAGAATATTTGTTTGAGCGTGGATCAAATAAACAATTTTCTCGAAGACGAAATTTTATTTTAAAACAAGATATCAGTTTTAACATTATTGTTGACGCGCTTGCATCAGTGTAGTCTTTTTGCAATTTTTAACGTGTTATGTTAAAGTTTAACGTGTACCATGCCACCCGCAAAAAAAGTGTCTCTTCGTGGGTAGCCTGGAACAATTACATACGCCGGAAATGTTTTATATTGTCGAGTTTGAGAGAAAAATGTTTCGTGCATAAAAAAGTTTCAAATTGACCAGCATGTCAAGACAAGTCTTCATATCGCAGGATTGCAAAAAAAGGCCCACGGCAACAAATTATAACAGCAGCAAGTAGCAGTGATTCCACTTCTATAGGCAAACAAAAAACCACTTTAGCATGGATTTATGTGAAGCATTGCTTGCAAGTAATATTCCTCTCCACAAACTTATAAATCCTACATTCAAAGATTTTCTGCGAAAATATTGCTTGAATCAAAAAATACCAGACGAATCAACACTGCGTAAAAATTACATACCAACAATTTACCAACATGTTCTGGAAGAAATACGTAATGAACTTAAGGATGACATTATTTGGATTTCAGCTGATGAAACTACCGACAGTTGTGGTCGTTATATTGCGAATTTAATTGTAGGTGCATTAAGATTAGAGCCTTCTTCTTCCTATTTGGTGGCCGGCAAAGAACTTGACAAGACAAATCATTCTACGATCGCCAGATTTGTGAATGAGGGTATTAAAAAAATATTTCCTGAATCTTCTGCAGATGAAAGAGTGTTTATATTTCTCTCAGATGCTGCTCCCTATATGATCAAGGCAGCCAAAGTCCTCCAAGTATTTTATCCAAATTTAATTCATGTGACGTGCTTTGCTCACGGAGTCCATTGACTCGCTGAAGAAGTACGATCCACGTTTGGAAATGTAAATAAACTGATTTCATCAGCAAAGAAAGTGTTTCTTAAGTTACCTGCTCGCAATAACGCCTATAAAGAAAAACTGTCGAATGTGCCTTTACCTCCCGAACCAGTGGTAACTCGATGGGGAACATGGATTGAAGCTGTACTATTTTACAATGAACATTTCGAGGCCATCAAAGGTGTAGTAAATGAGTTCGATAGTGCAGAGGCTATGGCAGTTCGTCAGTCCAAGGAAGCATTTAACGATTCTGATATTAAAAAAAAAACATAGCTTTGATTAGCACTCACTTTTCCCACATACCTGCGGGTATTAAAAAGTTTGAAACTCGAGGTTTGGCGTTGACCGAATCAATTCAGTTTAATGAATAAAATCCGTCAAATAAACTCCACATTGCCAGATGTATTCCCGCGTAGAGTTAAAGAAAAGTTTGAAAACATTTTGTGCAATAACCTAGGCTTTGAACCTTTGTGTCAGATTGATAGTTTTATTAATGGGACGGGTGAATTTTTGCCAGAAACAATAAGGGCTAACATAGCACCCAAATTCAAATACTGCCCAGTTACCTCAGTGGATGTGGAACGGTCTTTTTCCACTTATAAAAATATTGATATATATATGATCGAAGACACAATCTTACTACCCAACATTTGGAACAATACCTTATTGTTTACGTGTACAAGAACACAAATGTTAAATAATTTTAAAAAATGTTGAATAATTGTTAATTAAATTTAAACATCGTCGATAACTTGTTAATATTATGCTGATTTTGAAATAAAAAACTAAAAATTACTACTTTTATTATTATTTAATATTGCATATTTTGACCCTTTTCATGCATATTTTAAGCATTTTTCATCCATATTTGCATGCTTATTTCAAGATTTTTATGTTGCATATAATCCGGTCTCTAATGATAACGGTCTGGAAATTCAATTTGGGCGACCAGAACAGGACGACGACGACGAATGAGAGGAATATTAAGCTATATGTCTGCTATTGATACCATCAGACTAAAAAAAAAATCACCTTACATTTTAACTTAATTAAATTGTAACAGATTTACGATAAACCTATGATAAATAAAAATGAAATAACAATATTTTTAAACTATTTCATTTCAATATCTTATTATTTATATAAATTAACTAAATATTATCATGCGGATGTCTTATTTATGAATAATATTTATAAATATCATTTATAAATAAATAAATAATTCAAGTTTCTTAATAATTATAATACTTATACCAGGTGTACAAGTATGTAATGCGGATTTCAGACAACAGATGGTGCACCAATGCAGTTTGTGATATAAAGATTTGACACTGCGCCATTTTGTTGTGTCATCAACAAGTGTCAGACACGCACGAGTGATAAATTGGAAAAGTGTGTGCATAGTGTTGTGTTGTTGTGTTCAATATGTCGAAATTTATACCGAACAAAGAGCATTCGCGGACAGCATTATTTTTTTGTTTTCATTTGAAGAAAACTGCTGTTGAATCATACCGATTACTTCGAGAAACTTATGGTGAACATGCTCCATCGCAAGATACGTGTGAACGATGGTTTCGGCGTTTCAAAAGTGGTAACTTCGATGTTGCAGACAAGGAACGTGGAAAACCGCGAAAAAAAATACGAAGATGTGGAATTACAAGCATTGTTGGACGAAGATGATTCGCAAACACAAAAACAACTCGCCGAGCAATTGGGCGTTAGTCAACAAGCTGTTTCCAATCGACTCAGAGAGATGGGAAAGATTCAGAAGACCGGTCGATGGGTACCACATGAGTTGAACGACAGGCAAATGGAAAAGCACAAAAACACGTGTGATATTTTGCTCTCTCAGTACAAAAGGAAGTCGTTTTTGCATCGTATAGTTACAGAGGATGAAAAGTGGATTTATTTTGAGAATCCCAAGCGCAAAAAATCATGGGTAGACCCAGGCGCACCATCCACATCGACCGCAAGACCGAATTGCTTTGGCAGAAAGACGATGCTCTGTGATTGGTGGGACCAGAGGGGCGTGGTCTATTATGAGCTGTTAAAACCTGGGGAAACGGTTAATACTAAACGTTACCAATAACAATTGACCGATTTGAACCGTTCACTGCTTGAAAAAAATCCAGAATACCGAAAGAGGCAACACAAAGTCATTTTTCTTCATCACAATGCTCCATCACATACGGCAAAACCAGTTCGCGACACGTTAGAAGCACTCAGCTGGGAAGTTCTACCCCATGCGGCTTACTCACCAGACTTGGCTCCTTCCGATTACCACTTGTTTGCATCGATGGGTCACGCACTTGCTGATGAGCAGCGCTTTGGTTCGTACTAAGTTGTGAAAAAATGGCTCGATGAATGGTTCGTAGCAAAAGGGGAAGATTTTTACTGGCGTGGTATTCACTAATTGCCCGAAAGATGGGAAGAATGTATAACAAGCGATGAAGCATACTTTGAATAAAGCACTTTTTATCATTCTTCCGAATTTAACATGTTTTTTCAGAAAAAAAAATCCGCATTTCATACTAGTACACCTGGTAAATAATTAATTTTATAAACTGTACTATGCATTTGATTCCACATTTGACAAGCGTTAACCTATATACGGATGGGCGCTTCGCTCTATCTCCAGAACGGTTAATTATATAAAATAGCGCCGGAGACCAAAATAGAGAATTTTATGCTCTACTTTGTTTTCTAACCTTCATTCTGACGTTGAATCCCTATTTAACTGGACACATATAAGGTGAAAGGAATGTCGTAAAGGTTAATACGGCAGTAAAAAAAGCATTTGAATTTGTACAGTCTAGATACAGCAATATTATGATTTTATGGGGTATCACCAGGAGTATTGTCCTGAGTTTTGGACCTCGAAAAACTTGTGCTCATTTGTTTATAAACAATTTAAGTTCTCAAAACGCGTTTTTTGAGCTTAAAATGTAAATAACTCCGGTTATATAAGTCAGATCGGGACAAAAAAAACAAACTCTTTGTAATGAAATTTCCAACAAATCTTCGTTGATTTCAAATCGCTCAAGTGCGTACATAAATTACAAAGTTGAAGAAACAGGCAAAAAACTGTCGACCAAGTGAGCCGATCGACTTGAAACTTTCAGAAAATATGTGTTTTGTTATAACAAAAATACCTTAAAATTTGAGTACAAAGATATTGAACTCAGTGGGCACAATTGAATTTGTTATTTACAATTTGAATTGCCGCCATTTTATGCCATTTGGTACAAAATGGACCTTTTTTTTCATAATTTATGTCTCGGTGCTAATTTCCCGATGCCAAAAAAATTTTTTGGAGTCATTTTAACCGATTTTTTTACATTTGTTTACTAATCAAATAACACCAATGAGTTTTTTCTGTCATTTTGAAAAAAAAATTGTTAACGAAATTGATTTTTTTTTTTTATAATGTTCTCGCGATTCTCTATCAGTTTTTTGCCTATTTTTATATTATTGTAGGTTATATACGCACTTAAAAGATAACGAGGATTTGTTGGAAATTTCATTACGAAGAGTTTGGCTTTTTTTGTCTCGACCCGACTTATAATCAATCCAAAAAGTCTCCATACACCACCAGCTTTTTATACTACTTACTAATTAATTGGAACTATGAGAAAATATATTTAAATTAATATTTGAGACTTGACCAACGAGGATTAGTATTAAGAACAACTACGGAACATTTTATTTAGAAGTTAGATCATTGTTACAAACATGTAAAGAAAATTAATGTCAAAAAAGCCTCCATACACTTAACAATTACCAATAATAGTTTAACGGAGATTAACGGAAAAGAACAACTTCGTTTAAACTAATATTTAGCCATTGGCCTTGATAATCTCCTGTAACCTTTTTTGTCATGCTTGCAACCAACTTTCTAATAACTTTCGCTGGCATGTTATCCCATTCGTTCAATATCACACAAGTAAGATGGCGCCGCCAGATGATGTGTCGGATTCTGTGCGGGCCGATAAAGTGAGATATTTCTGTTGTAAAAATAAAATTAATAGTGCCATCAGATGTATCGTGTGCGGAAAAGTGTTCCATCTATCTTGTTTAACAAGAGATTGAGCAGAAGAAGTGAACATTCTAGATAAAACTCGTTTAAAGTGTCGGGAGCATGCCGATGTTGACGTTTTTGTATGTCCCGAAAAAGACGTCGAAATTAGCTATTTGAAGACCTTGGTAGATGAATTGCGAGACAAGAATAAGGTATTAGAAGAAAATAATAGTCTTTTAAGAGAAAAAGTTGGTTTTTTGGAAAAAAAATCTAACCTCCAATCTGTCAAATATGGCGCGAAAAATACAAATGAAAATCAACTCATCGATGAGAAGATAGTTTCAAGCCGAAAGAAGCCTGAAGCTGATGATAAAAAGTTAGAAGTTAGTCCAAGGGTTGTTACATCTAAACAATGTTGCAACAGAGAAGAATGCTCTGAAAATAGTCCAGGTGCTGGTGCAAATGACGAGCAATAAACATCGGAGTCAAACCGACTACTGGACAATGGGGAAGATGATGGAGATCCTAACCTACTAGACCGTCCTAATGATAATAAACGAGAGCAAAGGTAAATATTACAAACGGGGAAAGAACAGGATGAGGATAATAAATGGAAATTGGTTAAAAAAACAAACAGGAGAAAAATAGACCCAAGGATAAAGCCCAGTCAGGACAACCCTCAAAATTCGCTACCAAACAGTAACAACCGAGCCAAAAATCCAGCTTGTGGACTACCGAAGCCATTGATGGGCAACAATCAAAACGATAATAGCCTGCTCAAGGCTGCAAAAAGAATGGCTTTCTTGTTTGTTTCAGGACTCGCTGCTGAAACAACCGCACAGATGGTCTTGGAATATCTACAGAGTTGCAACCTTGATACTGGCTGCAAATGTGAGAAAATAAGAACTAAACGAGAAAAATATTGTGGTTCTTTCAAGCTGGCGGTCCCTATGGATCAGCGAGCTAAATATCTGTGTGCTGATCTGTGGCCTCAGGGAGTTACAGTAAACCATTTTTTGAATCTACAGAGCCGAGGGAGGGTGAATATGCATTCCCAGACCCTGTCTGGAAGCTATCATGGCTGAAAGACAGGTCGATGTTATTTGTCTAACGGAACACTGGCTGACAGAAGATGAAATAAGGAGCACTCATATCGAAGGATATAAGTTTGCAGCCTTCTCAGCTACGGTGCGGCCCCCTGGGGATGGGACATGTATTTTTGTTAAGAGGTGTTTAGATGTTAGTATTGTAAATTATCGGACAAATTTTTACGTTCAAAAATGTGTTTTGAGTACTATTATGTTTTTCTAAAGATATTGATTTGATCAGTATGGTGACTACATTTTTTTTTGTATTGTTTATTGACGTGTGTAAGACATTTTTTTGTTATTTAGCATGAATAAATATCTATCTCTATATTCTGTTTTTTAATTCTTCTATATTTGAAACATTATGTTTGCGAACGCGCCTTTTAAGTTCCTCCTATAAATGCTCGATGGGGTTAACATCGGGTGATTGCGGAGGTGTGTGAAGCTGCTGTCGCACATTATGGATCATCCATTCTCGCACCAAGTTTGCGGTATGTTTCGCATCATTGTTTTGTTGGAAAATGTATCTTTTTTCGAGTGCTAATTTTTGGACACTTTCTCTTAAATTGTCTCTCAAAATTTTCAGATAAACACGCTGTTTCATGGTACCATTAATAAAATGTAAATTTCCAACCCCTCCAGCGGACATGCATCCTCAAAGCAGAACACGGCCACCCCACTGTCTCACCGTTGAACAAATGTTTTTAATATCGAATGCGGTATTCTTCCCTCTCCAAACTTTAATTCTACCATCAGACCCAAAAAGGTTAATTTTAGTTTCATCACTAAAGATTACGAATTCCCAAAATTCAGGAGGTTTAGTAACGTATTCCCTAGCAAAAGCTAACCGCTTTTTGCGATTAGCTTCCGAAATTAACGGCTTCTTCCTGGCTGTACACCCCTTATAGCCTGACCTGTGTAAACAATTTCTCACTGTTTATGAACAAACATTTTTCGAAAATAGTTCCCATACTTCTCTTTTAATTCTGATGCACTTTTTTTGGGATCTATAATTATTTGTCTAACAATACTGGCCCCTTCACGTGGAGTTAGTTTCTTGGCACGACTGGAGCGTGGTCGAATTTTATAAGAACCCGTTGGTTTGTACTGGTTTATAATGTACTGAACAGTATCATGCGACTTTTTAACAATTTTTCCTATATTTTTGTACGGTTTTTTATCCTTCCACAAATGAGTTATGATCTTTCCAACTTGATAAAATGAGGCTGATTATAACATGTTTTTTCCAACGCAGTTCTTGAGTGTATGAAGACTTTTTTGGCAGTAATTTTGTTTAGATTTTTATAACAATGATGTAACGTCTAAATAAAATGTTCCGTAGTTGTTTTTAATACATTGGTTAACTTTCAAATTTTAATTTAAACATGTTTTCTCACAGTTTCAATTAATTAGTTAAACATAATAGAAAAATAGTATGGAAAGCAGGTGGTGTATGGAGACTTTTTGGACTGATTGTATATAACCGGAGTTATTCACATTTTAAACTCAAAAAAAGCCTTTTGAAAACCTTTTTTGTTTATAAAGAAAAGAGCACAAGTTTTTCGAGGTATAAAACTTAGGACAATACGCCTGGTGATACCCCAGAGAAGATAAAAACATAATATTGCTGTATTTAAACCAGGGCTGTCAAGGTCATGCACAGTTCGAGCCAATTTCGGAGGTAATGCCTTCCGCTGCCCCCCCCCCCCCCCCCAGTGCTAGACGTTAAGCGGCTGAGCCGCCGATCGCGGCTCGGCCGCTTACCAAACACAATGCGCTCCTCCTATGTCTCTCAGCCGCTCCTGAGACTGCGCGACCGCGGCAGCAGCAGTGGTGGGGGCAGCGGGAGGCGTTACCTCTGAAATTGGCTCGAACTGTGCATGACCTGATCTAAACTATGCCTAACCCATTATTATGTTGACCTTTTTTTACTGCGCTGTAAACGATGATTGGTCATATATCATAATATAGTTCTATTTCAGTGTTCTTGCTTTTTCATTATTCCCAAGTTTAGCAGAAATAGTATGTAGAAAGGATTGAAATCTGGTTGCAAAATAACCTAAAAGTTAAGTTGATAATAGAGGACGTTTTAGAAATACAAACAGTTAAACTGGCACTTACTTACCTCTGACACAGTAGGTAAAATTATTGTTTTACGTGCCTTGCTAAAGCGAAAGAATCACCCTCTGCATTTTTGCGTTTCTTTACGTTAACGTTGCGCTCTCAGATCGCAAAAAATGCATATTCCCATTTCCCTCAGTCTGTCGAACTGTCGGCCTCATAATACTCGAACGAAATGAAATTATAAAATTTGAAATAGTGATGGAACGTATAGTTTTTGAGTGATATCGTGTCAAGAAAAGAACGTATAAGGGGTAGTTATTGATATATTGAATGATTTTATAAATATTATGGAAATTTACTTTCTCTTTAGTTGAGAAACTTAAATTCAGTACTTATTTTAGAACTGCATGTTTGCTAGGAAAGTACTGGGTAAATTACTTTACCGATTTTTTTTGAAAAATATCCACAATTATCTGCAAAGTACTCGAGAAATTAAAGAAATGGAATAAACTAAACATACATTTTTTTTCTTATCTGAAAGGCAGATTAAATAGTTTTAATAAAACTGATTTTATTTATCTAATCCTTCAAATAACACAATATTTTGTGCCGTTTTAACAATTATGATTTATATTAATTAAGTTCACAGAGAGATTTTGCAACGCTTATTTTCAGCAGGCCTTTATTGTCATCGTTTTTGAAAGAATGCGCAATATAAACGTTAAGAAATTGCACATAAAAAGATTTTGCAACTCAAGCAGTTGTTCCTTATTGGGCGTTTTTATACCAACGAAGTGGAGAAGTGAATATAACTTCGTTTTCAGTGTTCCGTACAGAGCACGTATAAGATCACTTCGGTATCTATCCCTCTGTCACATCCAATTATCTCCAAAACTATTCGACATAGAAAGTTGAAATTTAGCACTAATGTAGGAATTAATGGCCCCATCGGAGCCGTGTAATTTTGAACGTTAAATTTTAATTTTGACTTGAGAGGTTAGTTTTATGGGGTAAAATCGGAAGTGAAAAAAAAAATTTTTCTTTGTATTATTTTAAAAAAATTGCCAAAAATCCCTGTCTCATCTCGAAAAGTACCAATTTTGAAAAAATTGTGGAATATTCTTCACAAGGTGTAGATTAAACAAAAATTATCACGAGGGCATTACCTAATAACTTATCAGGTAAAAAAAAAATTCAAAGTCATCAGTTTTCAATATCGGAAACAAACTTTGTTCAAAACTCATTTGGGGTGAGTTTTGTGAAATCATCGATCATTTTATACTTCCGTAACTAAAAATTTTATTTGAAAAGCAACCAACGTACGGAACACTAATTGCGCAAATCCTACTTGTACTTCACCTTTTTTATTTTTTTCTAGTTTTGTTTTTGTGTTATTTTTGTAATTTATTTATTTTTATTTTTTTTTATTTTAAAAATGAATCGACAAATCGGAAATGTGTGAAAAAAGCCCAAATAGTTTGGACTATAATTTCATACGCGGTATACCAGGTGTACAAGTATGAAATGCGGATTTTTTTTTCTAAAAAAAAACATGTTAAATTCGGAAGAATGATGAAAAGTGCTTTATTCAAAGTATGCTCCATCGCTTGTTATACATTTTTCCCATCTTTCGGGCAATTTGTGAATACCACGCAAGTAAAAATCTTCCCCTTTTGCTGCGAACCATTCATCGAGCCATTTTTTCACATCTTCGTACGAACCAAAGCGCTGCTCAGCAAGTGCGTGACCCATCGATGCAAACAAGTGGTAATCGGAAGGAGCCAAGTCTGGTGAGTAAGCCACATGGGGTAGAACTTCCCAGCTGAGTGCTTCCAACGTGTCGCGAACTGGTTTTGCCGTATGTGAAGGAGCATTGTCATAAAGGAAAATGACTTTGTGTTGCCTGTTTCGGTATTCTGGCCTTTTTTCAAGCAGCGAACGGTTCAAATCGGTCAATTGTTGTTGGTAACGTTTAGTATTAACAGTTTCCCCCAGGTTTTAACAGCTCATAATAGACCACGCCCCTCTGGTCCCCAGGTTTTAACAGCTCATAATAGACCACGCCCCTCTGGTCCCCCCAAACACAGACCATCGTCTTTCTGCGGGCGATGTGGATGGTGCGCCTGGGTCTACCCATGATTTTTTGCGCTTGGGATTCTCAAAATAAATCCACTTTTCATACCCTGTAACTATACGGTGAAAAACGACTTTCTTTGGTACCGAGTGAGCAAAATGTCACACGTGTTTTTGCGCTTTTCTATTTGCCTGTCGTTCAACTCTTGTGATACCCATCTACCGGTCTTCTGAATCTTTCTCATCTTTCTTAACCCAATTGCTCGGAGAGTTGTTTTTGTGTTTGCGAATCATCTTTGTCCAATAATGCTTGCAATTCCATATCTTCGTTTTTTTTTGGCGGTTTTCCACGTTTCTTGTCTGCAACATCGAAGTCACCACTTTTGAAACGCCGAAACCATCGTTCACAGGTATCTTGCGATGGAACATGTTCACCATAAGCTTCTCGAAGTACTCGGTATAATTCAACACGAGTTTTCTTCAAATGAAAACAAAAAATTAATGCTGTCCGCGAAGGCTCTTTGTTCGGTATAAATTTCGACACATTGAACACAACAACACAACATTATGCACACACTTTTCCAATTTATCACTCATGCGCGTCTGACACTTGCCGATGACACAACAAAATGGAACAATGTCAAATCTTTATAGCACAAACTGCATTGGTGCACCATCTGTTGTCTGAAATCCGCATTACATACTTGTACACCTGGTAATCCTTTCTAAAAAAAAATAAAATTATGTCTTTACAGGCGTTCCCGATTACCGTGCATTAAGAACTTTTAAAAAAAAGCCCTACACATGTGCAATTTCAGATGACAAAAATATTCAGTTGACACAATTAAAAAATTTACTTAGAAGAGGTATATCAACAAGAGATTTCATGTAGTTTATCGTAAAACAACTGAAAATAGGCAAAGCACAGCAAAGCAAAATGAACCATTAGTATCACCTGAGAAAATCATTTTACCACCTCTTTCACATCAAACTTGGTTTAATCAAGAATTTTGTCAAAGCGTTACGTAGGGATGGATCTGGATTTCACTTTCTCAAAAATAAATTCCCTGAGCTTAGTGATGCTAAAATAAAAGAAAGAATTTTTGTACGGCCTGATATAAGAAATAGTTTAAGAAGCGAAATCAAGGCAATTGGGAACCAGCCATGCTTGCAGACTTCTGTTGGTGTCTTCAGAGGGATACTGCAAGGACTGACTACAAGAGAAAAGCCAATGGATCAAAAGAATATAAGTTTTTTAATGAAAAATAAAATTTTTTTGTTACTAATTTTGGGTATTCTTGAATAAACCAATAAAAACTTTTCTCTATAAAACCCTGTCGTGATGTGGCTATTTTCATAATCAATTTTATTTGAGTTGGCTGTGAGAAATCAGTATTTCATACTGTAATCCCAGTAAAAAAAAAATTGTTGCATATGTTATTTGTGTTACGAAATCTTTGGGAAAACGAAATATGTAGAATATCTTCTATTCGGTAATTTTTAAATGTGTAAACTTATTTGTTCCAGATGTGAGGAAATCGCAGCAATAATGGAGGAGGAGGGCGAGCTGCGCGGTAGTTCCGATGATTCGGGCTATCTGTTAGTGCGCATCCACGTGCCAGAGCTCAGTGTGCAAAAGTGTCTGCAATTCCCGCGGGATCAGCTCGTGTGGGATGTTAAGCAGCAGTGCCTGGCCGCCCTGCCCAAGGTATTTTCTAGATATAGTTGTATTGTTATTATTACAGATAAGTAACCCGTGTGAAAATCGTTTATTGCAATCAAGATGTTAATATAATTTTTTTTTTCGGCGCACAGTTTGAATTGTCATTATCATTTGATTGTAGTTTAAAGATTTTCACTTGAAGCTACATAATTGCAGTTTTGTTTAAATGACAAAGTATATATCTAACAAAATTTCAGACAAAATGACGGTACGGTAACTTTGTCATTCACAAAAAGCCTTTGAATCACAGCATTGCATATAACTTGATGAAAAACTCACCCTGTAATTAACAGTATAACTGGTTTAATATTATATTAGGGACTTTTGGATATGCTTTGGGTTTTAAAACAACCTTATTTTTGGTATGTGTAAAATTTGTCTTAGCTTGACATGAATTAGACCATGCTATAAAAATATTATTTTTACTAAGATTCATGTTTAATGTTCAATTTAATTAATAAAAATTACAGTTCTAATAACTTTCTCGGGAGTACATGTTGCAAGCAAGAAAAACGAAGCCTTATTAAATGTTATTAGAGAGACCAACAAAACTGATCGTCACTGATTTTAATGTTAATAATTTAGTAAACAGGTATCCTCCGGCGCCTACCTATTTTTAAAACTTTAAAAAAATTACCTGAATAAAATTTAGATAATTCTAATCATTTTCTATTGATTTCACCTTATTTTTCCTCTAACTGAACACTAGAGGCAATTTTTCTGTTTTTATTTATATTTTTATACAGTGATTGCTTTTAACAAAATTCTTACATCTATTTATATAAATTCTCAAACTTCAGAGAATAGAGACAAAAAATATGTAAAATTCAATGTCAATTAGACACTTAATTCCACCATTTAATTAGTTTTGCTAATCGCATCTATCTTACAAATGGCAATAAATTTTATTTAGATTATATATCTCTGATTCTTGTTTGTAGAGTTTTGTTGTTTATTAATAGATGACCCTTTAGGAAAGGTTTTTTTTAAAGATTCTTTGCAAACAAAACTTTGTGTGCCAATGATGCATAAACTGGTATTGATTATAAACACACCTGGAGGCCAGTTTTGGTTTAAGGAAGAAAACATCATCATACCCTGTTGATAGATAAGAAAATTAACTGTCCAAAGTAATAATCAAAAATATAAATCATCTCACTGTTCCCATACTTATTAACACCCGATTTATTTTCAGAACTGAACCTTCATTATCACTCTCGTGTTGTTCATCTGTATCATCTATGTCTTCCAGTGGTAACAAATCTTCATCATTTTCAAGCCAATTACGTATTTCCACGTTCGTGAGATTCTGCTCAGTGAGAACATTCAGCACATCTGAAACATCTGTTAAATATTTACGAATTAACCAAAAAAATACTAAAAGAAAAATTTCAGGCTTTACCTTTCATTTCTTCATTCGTGGAAAGCAAATTGTGCTGCAGACAAAATTCACTCAGAGGAATCAGATCTTCAACATCATATTCAGTGTCTGGGTTGGTATCTGCCACATAAGCCATAATTTTGTGCCAGCACTTTTTCAAGACTTCAGGGAAGACTTTTTCCCATGAATTGCATAGCATCTTTTAGGTTAATGCTGTTTAATAACCTAACAAGGTTCTCTTCATTATTTGATAAAATATGGGCTAAAGACTTTTCCGATAAAATAATTTTGTCAATTTGATTGCATTCTGGTCCATAGGCTGCAAAAGTGCAGTACAATTTGGTGGAAGAAATAATGTTGTAAACTGTCCATCCTCACTAGTCAGCTCTTCTATAGGTCCATGGCTCAAAGCGTTATCAACGATTAGCAGGGCTCTTTCAGGCAAGTTGAGACTTCTTAACTGACTTTTGACTTGACGAATAAAAGAATGATAAAACCAGTCTAAGAAAATTGCTGTAGTTATCCATGCATTGGCAGATGATTTGTACTCAACAGATATGTTCACATTTTTAAAAGCCCTCAGATTTTTTGCCTTTCCTATCACTAACAACTTTAATTTTTGTGATCCATCAGCATTGCAATATGCCAGAAAGGTAACGCGTTCTTTGTTTATTTTTCGACCTGGTGCGGTCTTTTCCTGAGAACGAACCAGCGTTTTTTCAGGCAACATTTTCCAATACAGAGCTGATTAATCTGCATTGTATATTTGAGTAGGTCCAAGGTTTAATTCTTTTATCTTATCTGCGAATAAAGTTAGGAAAGGATCAACGGCACTTTCATCATTGGATAGTTTTTCGCCACAAACTTTTAAAGCACACAGATCATGTATTTTTTTTGAAGTTAGAAATCCAGCCTCTGCTAGCTCTAAAATTATCATTCCCGTAGGTTTCAGTGTAAAACTGTTTTGCTATGCCTAATAAAATTTCGTAGGAAATTGGGATGTGCCTTGGTCATTGCATACATAACCATGTATATAAACGAGTTTCCATTTCTGGATATTCGGCTTTTTGTAAGGTTTTTCTGACGCCAGGACCGGAATCACATTTGGAAATAAATCTAAAAGAAGTTACACGCTCATAGTGAGTGTCCAAAATTATCTTTAAAATAAATCATATATACATACCTTTTAATTTTCCCTTGCTTCTTTTTTATATCCGAAATTGTGGATGTTCCTACTCCGTATTCATTTGCCAACACTTTTCCGCTTTCACCAAGAACTAGTCTTTCTAATATATCGGACTTTTGTTTTATTGTTAGTGTAATATGTTTTCTTTTAATATGTAGGTACATATACGTAAAAAAAAACGTTTACATACTTATATGAACCACATAAAGTAAAATAGAACGTAGGTATGTTGTACTTGTGACAATAAACAAACAACTACAAAGTCCTTAACCTTTAGACGCGATACGCGATGCGTTGTAGGCAAATCAAAGGCACCTACAGTTTGTGTAAATCCCAGATGTATTAAACTGGAAGTTAGGGGAATCCCCTCACTATCGATTTCAGTTTTCCCATGTAGTTTAAATTAAGTAGATGTCTAAAAACGCAGGTCCGGATTACCTAGTACTATCAAATCCGGATTATAAAGTACACAATGCAATAGAAATGTTTGTCCGGATTATTAAAGAATCCGGCTTAATGGAGATCCGGATTATCGAGGTGGCACTGTATATATATATTAGGGTGGAGTGAAATTTTTTTTTCTCCTACCCTGTAAAAGTCAGTTTTATATGTCAGTAAGACGTAGTTCAAATATTTCTGAAAAAATTTAAGGTTTTACCGTTGTATGTTCAATTTTTGATTTTGATTTTGATTTGAACTAATAAAAGCTATATAAGACCTAAAGTATATTTTGAATTATTTGTTTTTATATTTCACTTCAACTTCAAACAAAACATATTTTTCTTTGTCTTTAAATAACTGGAGTTGATTTTGAAATGAAACAAAAGGAAATTATTATATACGGTCAGTCAAATAACAACGTGTCGCGTATTGTTCATTAAAAATATATGTATTTAAAAGTTTTTTACATCATTCGACAATAAAAGATTGCCATTAAAATGCTAATCAATCAGTAGTTTGTTCAGTCCCTATCACCGTCATCCTGGCATCTTCTGTGCATACTTTCGACGAGATTTTCCGCGTATTTTTAGGGCAACGATTTCTAGATTGCCAAAATTTGCCCTGACAGCTATATTATTGTGTACATCTTCTGCTTGATGTATGAGCACACGTTCTCGATTGAGTTTGCATCTGGTGATTGGGATGGCCGGATTCCCCTTTCCACTGGTGTAGGTGTTTTACTTCGATGGTCGGGGTCATTATCCTCTTGAAAAATCCACTCCTCATTTTTATCAATAAAACCTCCGTTTGGTAGTCGGTATTAATGTCTTCTTGTAAATCTGGAGCATTTTTTCAGCTTTCAAATAATACGTAGGCTAATAAGTTTTTGGTCTAGCTACTTAAAACACATTTTTTTTGCAAAATTCGACAATATAGGCTCCTTCAAGAGCGATACAATCAGTCCAATGCTTTTCCAACATTCCTATACCTTTCTTGTAGAAGGATTTGTCTTTGCCTTCAAAATAGGCCTCAGTTTCGGCGATAATTTCTTCATTGGAGCCAAATCTCTATCCCCCGAGCACTTTTTGAGGTCTGCGAATAGATAATAGTCGCTGGGGGCCAAATCTGGAGAACACGGTGGATGAGGAAGCAATTCGAACTTCAATTCATGCAATTTTGTCATCGTAACCATTGACTTGTGACACGGTGCATTGTCTTGATGAAAGAGCACTTTTTCTTGGTCATTTGGGGTCATTTCTTTGTGATTTCTACCTTCAAACGCACCAATAATATACCAATATAATATTCGCTATTGATGGTTTTTTCCTTCTCAACATAGTCGATGAAAATTATTCCATGTGCATCCCAGCGACCAAAACCTTCCCAGCAGACTGTTGTGTCTTTGGTCGCTACGGGAGGATTTCACTGGCCGCTGTCCACTCAGCTGAGTGCCGATTTGATTCCGATGGGTAGTGGTGGATCCGTGTTTAATCCATTGTCACATATCGCATGAAAAAATCCTTTTTATTGCGCTTAAACAGATCCAAACAGCTCTCAGAATCATCAATACGTTTGTTTTTGGTTCACTGTGAGCAAACGCGGTACCCATTTTGAACAGAGCAAATATTCATGCAAAATAGGACCAACACGTTCTTTTGATATCTTTAGGGTATTAGCTATCTCATGCAATTTCACTTTACGGTCATCCAAAACAATTTTGTGGATTTTTTTTATGTTTTCCGGTGTAACCACCTTATTTGGGCGTCCAGAGCGTTCTGCATCTTTTCTATCTGTACAACCGCGTTAAAATTCAGCATGCCAGTAAATGATGAGTGATTTTCCAGGGGCAGAGTCCTCATGACACTTATCAAGCCATCGCTTTGCTTGAACGGTATTTTGTCCCATTGATTTTTTCCGTTGTTTTGAAAGTATCAAAAGTAGCGTCACTAAAACCACTGTAACTTGTAAACTAATCGTCGAAATGTCATGAAATTTTGACACGTATCGTTTGAAGGTTGATACTTCCTAAAAATCATATAGATTTTTTGAAAAGGACGACATCTATGTGTCAAACCAAAAACTTTTCAGCTTACGTGTTAGTAGGTAAAGATGAAGAGTCTCCCAAAACCTTTTTCCGAAAAACATCTCCAAACATGGATTACCCTGAGGTGAACAGCCGGTTAGTGGAAATTAACCCGGCTCGTGGGGCGATAACATAACCCCAAAATGAAGCTTCATCAAAAAAAAATTACATTTTTCCAGTCTCGATCTATTTTCCCCTGCCCACGTTAATCGTTTCTCTCTGTGTTTTTTTCAGCAGTCGTTTCTTGATTGTACTCCGCCACTTTAAATCGTTAGCCTAGAGATAAGTGCGAACAATTTCATACGATATACCTTTCTGCTTAAGTTTTTGCGCCCCTTGCGCAAAGTTAATCGAAGATTCAGATTAATAATCAGTTTTTCATCATTTTCTGACTTTTTCTCTTGAACCACGTTCTGGTAGATCATCTACATTTTTTAACTGAGAGTGTCGTTTCAACCACTTGCTAACGCATGCTCTTGACTTGCCCGTATGTTTTTAAACCACTGTAGGCGTTATTTTCGGACCGTTTGGGTGATTTCATAGAAACGCAGCCTCGAAACTTATAAAGCACTCATGTTCGATAATGTACTATTTAACCATAATGAAATGGATCTCTTTTCATAAAGCATTGTTTGCAGGGGTGCCGCCATTAATCTAAAAAAAAAGAATTTCTTTTACCGACTACAAGTTACCAGGTGTACAAGTATGATGCGGATTTTTTTTCTAAAAAAACATGTCAAATTCGGAAGAATGATAAAAAGTGCTTTATTCAAAGTATGCTCCATCGCTTGTTATACATTTTTGCCATCTTTCGGGCAATTTGTGAATACCACGCAAGTAAAAATCTTCCCCTCGAGCCATTTTTTCACATCTTCGTACGAGCCAAAGCGCTGCTCAACAAGTGTGTGACCTATCGATGCAAACAAATGGTAATCGGAAGGAGCCAAGTCTGGTGAGTAAGCCGCATGGGGTAGAACTTTCCAGCTGAGTGCTTCCAACGTGTCGCGAACTGGTTTTGCCGTATGTGATGGAGCATTGTCATGAAGAAAAATGACTTTGTGTTGCCTCTTTCAATATTCTGGCCTTTTTTCAAGCAGCGAACGGTTCAAATCGGTCAATTGTTGTTGGTAACGTTTAGTATTAACCGTTTCCCCAAGTTTTAACAGCTCATAATAGACCACGTGCCTCCGATCCCACCAAAACACAGGGCATCGTCTTTCTAGCAAAGCGATTCGGTCTTGCGGTCGATGTGGATGGTGCGCCTGGGTCTAGCCATGATTTTTTGCACTTGGGATTCTCAAAATAAACCCACTTTTCATCCCCTGAAACTATACGATGCAAAAACGACTTCCTTTTGTACCGAGCGAGCAAAATGTCGCACATGTTTTTGCGCGTTTTCATTTGCCTGTCGTTCAACTCATGTGGTACCCATCTACCGGTCTTCTGAATCTTTCCCGTCTCTCGCAGCCGATTGGAAACAGCTTGTTGACTAACGCCCAATTGCTCGGCGAGTTGTTTTTTTGTGTTTGTGAATCATCTTCGTCCAGCAATGCTTGACCTACTGTACAACTAAAGGTATAGATCTCAAAAATAGTTAACTCCTAAGTAAACAAGAGAAATATTCTCAAAAATGATTAAATTTCATTGTCGATTTTAACCCCTACTTATTAGTTATTTTTCAATGCACCACCTGCATACTAAATTTCATTAAAATCAATGACGATCAATTAGTCGGTCCTCTTGGAAGAAGGAACGAATACAAGATAATGTAAACTTATTAGTAAAATATACTTTATTAAATATACTTTACGATCATTACAAGGTATTAAGACCTTGTTAACCTCTTAAATATCACCTGTACCTAGTTAATAACTATAAGTATAGATTATGTAAATAAGTGGTGTGCTCGTAGAAATATAGATACTCACATAACATAATTTTAGTGACAGACTGAAGTGTGTGATAAGCTTATTATTGCAATAACAATAGAAGCTACGTCGCAGGAAATATGTCTGTAATTTTCTTATAATTATTATTTATTATAAGCTTGTTTACAAATCATTTAATAGTTTCTTGTTGAATTTTTAGATATTGTGTCATTTTTTTAAGAAACTGTTTTCGAAACTCAATATATTTCAGAGTACTTATTGTTTGATTGTAATATAGTTTTTCAAAATTTACTATCAACCCGTGACTCATTGCGTACATAGTTTTATCTTAATACACCCTTTGTCCAAAAAAAAAACGAATTTGCTATAATTGAATGGTTTCTTGTTGAATTTTTAGATATTGTCTCATTTTTTTTAAGAAACTGTTTTCGAAACTTAATGCATTTCAGAGTATTTATTGTTTGATTGTAATATAGTTTTTTAAAATCTACTATCAAGCCGTGACTCATTGTGTACATAGTTTAATCTTAAGGGGTGACGCCCGTAATTTTCAAAAAATCGATTTTTTTTGGTTAGATTTATTATTTATATGTTTAAGAATATTTCAAGCTTTACAAAATGGAATCGCAGATTGAAGGTAATATAAAAAAATATAGACTTTTAAGACGCGGACGCGGTTCTTTTTAGTGTTCCGTACGGAACACTTATAAGATCACTTCGGTGTCTGTCTGTCTGTCTGTCTGTCTGTCTGTCTGTCACACCCGATTTTCTCCGAAACTATTTGACATAGAAAGGTGAAATTTGGTAATAATATAGGAATTGATGGTCTCATCAGAGCCATGTAGTTTTAAGAAATAAATTTTGACTTAAGGGGTTAGTTTTGCGGGATGAAGTCGGAAGTGAAAAAAAAATTTTTTTACTAGGTCATCGAGTGTGGTGTCAAATGAAAGCTTGTGAAAACACGAGTAAAAAATATATATATAATATTATACTTGCGCGCACTTTTCTTTGTATTATTTTTAAAAATTCGCGAAAAATCGCTGTGCCGGGCCTTATCTCGAAAAGTACTTATCAAAAAATTTCGAAAAAAATTCTGGAATATTCTCCACGGGGTGTAGATTGAACGAAAATTATCACGAGTGCATTACCTTTAATAATTTATATAATATATAAAAAAAAAAACAAAAATTTCAAGGTCATCAGATTTCAGTAAAGATTGGAAACAAACTTTGTTGAAAACTCATTTGGGGTGTGTTTTGTGAAGTCACTGATCATTTTATACCAACGTAACATAAATTTTGACTTAAGGGGTTCGTTTTGAGGGGTGAAATCGGAAGTGAAAAAATTTTTTTTTTACTAGGTCATCGAGTGTGATGTCAAATGAAAGCTTCTGAAAACACGAGTAAAAAATATATATGTAATGTAATACTTGCGCACTCTTTTCTTCGTATTACTTTTAAAAAATCGCTGTCCCCTTATCTCGAAAAGTACTGATCAAAAAAATTTTGAAAAAATTCTGGAATATTCTCCACGGGGTATAGATTGAACGAAAATTATCACGAGTGCATTACCTTTAATAAATTATTTGGTATATAAAAAAAAACAAAATTTCAAGGTCACCAGTTTTCAGTAAAGATTGGAAACAAACTTTGCTGAAAACTCATGGGGGGTGTGTTTTGTGAAGTCATTGATCATTTTATACCACCCTTACAAAAATTTTTATTTTAAAAACAATCAACGTACGGAACACTAATTGTGCAAGTTCAACTTGCACTTGACCGGTTTTTTTTTTCTTTTACGTTTTTCTCGAAACTACTTTTTTCAAACTCGTGGACAAAATATCTCGAGATCTACTGAATCGATTTTGATAAAATTTATACCACATATTCTTTATAATATTAACTTAAAATGGACCTACAGTTTTTTCGATTGGATGTACTATTCATTTTTTATTAATTTTTCAGGCTCATAATTTTTGTGAAAAATCCGAGTTTATTTTCGAACGGCTGTCACTTATTCAAAAAAAATTTTAAAAACTTTTTTCAGACGGACGGTGTATACGATTTGCCAAAATTTGTGAATCAATATGTCCAAGGGCAAATTGTAATTAAATTTGTAGTCTTGTTAAGTATTCTGATAAGAGTTTTATTTATTAGTGATATTAATTATATTAATTAATTAATTAACTAATATAATATTTCCGATAGCTTAAAGCTAATAATCCAAGAAATTAAATTGTTTTTTATTGCTTGAGAGCCTTATTATCATGAAATTTATAGAATGAGTTAAACTATTGGAGAATATGATAGATTTACGCTTTCAGCGCATAGTAAAACAAACGATAAAACCCTTAAAAAATATCTAATTCTAGAATGATTTAAGACCCGCTATTTTGCTCGTTCTAAAATTGTTAAATTTCAATGGAGGAAAAGAATATAAGATAAATAGATGAATAAGTTCTAAGTTAGTTTATCGTACAGTAACAGGGTGGTCCAAATTGAACACTTTTGAAGGTAAACCCCTTTATCTAAAGGAGATAGACGAAAACTGATGTCGGTGTCCGAGGCTCAATTTTATGATAAACTCAATGGTGAAAACCGCATATCGATATCCAGTACCGTTTCAGATATATAGGGTGTTTTTTCAAAAATCTACATTGCCTGGTATTTGTCGGCAATTTAAAAATTAGGTCTTTCCCCTAAAGTCCAGTAACGGCAGTTCATCAACAAGAGGTTCTATTTGCTGCCTTAATATTTCTAAATATCTCTAAGAGGTGAGTGTTCCTTCGTAAATAATTGGACCTATAACCCTGCCTCTAAAAATTCCTGCCCACACATTAAATCCAAATCTGCCTTGATTTATTTGCTCCACAACTAAACGAGGATTTTCTTGTGTCCACGTATAAGAATTGTAACGGTTAAAAATACCTGCTTTGCTTACATAAGCTTTGTCTGTCCAAATACAATTTAATTAAAAATTCGGAACATGGTTACAATTCTCCAGAAACAATTGGAAAAATCCATACGCCGTTTTCTTGTCCTATATGGCCTGAATTTGTGCTTCTTCAAAGTACGACTTACGTTAGTTCTTGCTAGTCCAGTGGATTCTTCTAACTGTCGCTTTAAAGTGTCGGAATTATTTCCGATAGTTCCTGAAACTACTATGTCTTCTAGCTCTTTATCCCTGTTTGAGGCATAATTCTTGGGTCGTTTCTTTTCAAACTGGCCACTTTTAACTAGGTTATGTCGCAGTCGAGAGAATATATCCTTGAAGGGTTGACGACTCTCTGGATATCGTTCGTGGTACAAATTACTTGCCGCTACCGAATTTTCTCCGGTTTGTATGAAACACACTATCATATCCCATTTTTCGTAATTTTCAAACTTCATTGCGATTTATTTGACAATTCAATAATTGATCCTGAATTGAAATTTGACAACTACGAGTAAACAATTGAATTAAACCATATGGCCCCTCCGTCCAAAGCCTACTTCACAAAATGTGCATTTAAACCTCGCGCAAAAACTGCAAACCTTTATATTTTGAAGTAGATTTAAGCAACAAATAAAGAGTGCTATATTTTTGGAATGGTAATTTAACGCTCTATTCGGCTAAGGAAAAATATACAGGGTATCCAATTTAAAAAAGATATTTTTGCGTTAATAACTATTAAAACATTAGTTGTAAAAAAATGTAACTTACACTATTGAAATTCACGTGAAAAAGTGCTTTAAGAATGTTTTTACAGAAATTAAAAATTTTCAATAGGAAAAGAATTACAAACATTTTTCCAAAATGCAGATTTTTGAAAAATACCCTGTATATCTGAAACGGTACTAGATATCGATATGCGGTTTTCACCATTGAGTTTATTACAAAATTGAGCCTCAGACACCGACATCAGTTTTCGTCTATCTCCTTTAGATAAAGGGGTTTACCTTTAAAAGTGTCCAATTTGGACCACCCTATACAGGGTGAGTCAACGATAGAATAAAGTTCGTTATCTTATTTGTTTCGGGAATGACGAAAAAAAATGTTAAATACGATAGTTTTAGGGAATGTTAAGGTGCACAGTTTAAAATTATTTTTGAGTATACAGGGTACTTCAAAAAAATGTGTCGATATAACATGTTTTTTTTTAAATGGAACATCCTAGTTTCTAATTTATTTTTAAATTCTGCGTAAAATTTATTAAATGTGTATTAAAAACAAGAGTAAAAATTGAAAAATTCAAAATAAATCGAAACCTATTAGAAATAGATATATGACATACTTATTAAAAGTTGGAGAGCTTTATAAAATTTATCAGAAAAAATAATAATATACAGGGTGTGCCATTTAAAAAATTTGGGATTTTTCAATTTAAAATAGTCGAAATGCATATATTTACTTTGAACACCCTGTAGCATCTAACTTAAATTTCTTTACATATATCTTTTTTCATCTCTATAGAACGCTCGAACCAATTATGGTATTGGTAATTTTTTACAAAACTGAAAAATGTATTTTTTTTTTAATTGAAATATTAGAAAAACTACTAGGTTTAGGTATATAACATTATTAATAAAAAGTTATAAAATTTTAGGCAGAATTTAAAAATAAATCAGAAATTAGGATATTCCATTTAAAAAACATATGTTATATCTGCCACACTTTTTTGAAGTACCCTGTATACTCAAAAATAATTTTAAACTATGCAACTTAATATTCTCTAAAACTATTGTATTTAACATTTTTTCGTCATTCCCGAAACAGATGAGATAATGAACTTTACTCTATCGTGGACTCACCCTGTACTCTGACCATCTCACTGAGCTCTCTGTGCTCTCCAAGTGTTTTATGGTTTGATATCTCAGCCGACTTGCAGCCGTAGCAGTTGATTCGATCGTCCAGTATAAAATCTTTTTGTTGTTCTCTATTGCATAGATATTCGGTTTTCTTTATACTGACGTCTAAACCCCAGTCTTTGTATTCATCAAATAGTTTTCTCGTCAAGTAGTTCAGGTCGTCGCAAACTTGAGCCATTACTACTTGGCCATACACGAACTGACAGTATGTACAACATACTGTCAGTTAATGTTATCCCCATTGGTTAGCGTTTCTGCTTCCACCTCCTTACCACGCTTTCCAGATATATCTTAAAAAGGATGGGGGATAAACAGCATCCTCGCTTCAGACCGTTTGACGTTATAAATCCTGATATTATTTGTGTTCCCTTTTTTAATTTTTGTTATAAGTTGATCACATATTCTATCTTAATATTCGTACTTTCCATTGATTGCTATAATTTCTGCAGAAAAACACTGTAACATGCTTTTCTCAAGACAACGAACAGCAAATGAACTTCTTGATTTCGTGCCATCTTTTTTCTATCAATTAAGCTAAAGAAAAAAATGTTGTCTATTGTGAATGGTCCCATGCGAAAGCCTGCTTGTTTTTTTGCTTTGGAATTTCAATATTCCTTTGTCATTTTATTCTTTAAAACTTTTCTATAGATTCTACTCATGGATACAGTAACTGCTATTCCTCGGTAATTATCGCAATTGTTTTTACCACCTTTTTTTGTGTCTAGTACTTGGATATGACACTTTCCTTTCCATACTCTTTTTATAATTCTTATTATATAAATTACGAAATAAGACGGCTTTTGATAGAAAATCCTACTCAGAAAATAACACCATCTCCATCTCTTGGTCTACGAATTATCATTTTATTAAAATGTGTACTCTTTTAGCACTTTTTCTTCACTATATTTAAATGACATATTTCTTGCGAACTAGTGTAGAAAGAACGCACAAATAAAAATGACACAATTATAATGCTTTTTGAAATATTTTTATTAAATAATATAATATTTTAATTAAATAATTAAACAGAAACGAAACTTTGTGTGTATGTAAGAATATTTTTGCACTAATGGTTTCTGGAAAATGTTACAACTGACATAATATATCATACCAATAAAGCCCCACAAATGATATAAATAAATTACGTCTTTAGTTAAAACATATATGTAAATTGACCTCTAGGATTCATGAAATTTTAAGGCAATTCTAAGATGGTTAAAAAAAGTATGAAAGAAACGACATGTTTGTGTCATTTTTATAAATATAAGTAACACTGTAATTTTATTTATTATTTGATTTATGTTTTCCATTTTGGTGGCACGCTCAGGTGGCAAGCTGGTATCGGGTAGGTACTGGTAGAAACATAACTGCACGATTTTTGTTGCATGTTATCATAGTTGTTTTTTTGCAGCTTCGCATCCCAAAATAATGTTTATGGGACTCGAATTGTTAGCTTATCTGTGAACATTTTTTGAATTAATTCTATCTAGTGTAAACAAGAAATATTTTAAGTTTATCGTCACAGAAGAACTATACCAAAAAAACATATTTTAAATTAGGTTTAATATAATTTTAAAGATTCCTGAAGAGTACTGTAAATTATATTATTTTAAATGGACCTGATTACTGCGATAATATTTACGATAACATCAGTTGTAATGATAAATAAAAACTACAAATTCTACATAATAATTGTGTCAGATTTTCTACTAATTTCCAAAATATGATTAGATTTACGTTTAAAACAAAATGTAAAAATTATCTACATGGGGTTAGAGTGGAAGAATGATTAATTATAAACCAAAAACCCACTTATCTGCCGACTAGTATATCACTTCTATTTTTAGCTCTTTATACATATATTTTAAGTTTAGTATATATATATATATATATATATATATATATATATATATATATATATATATATATATATACATATATATCTAAACTACACAACTTATTTAGCACCTTAGAATGTTAGGGTGGTCTGGAACTACATATTTTATTTTTATTGGCTTGTGAAATCGTAAGGACAATTTTATTTTTCGTATGAATAATGGAAAATATTATTTTTAATTTTAAAAATTGCTTAAAACCATCTAATGCGCAAAACATTATTCTCATTGTTATTTTTTATATAAAAGGTCAATTGTCGACTAAATACGTATCTTTTCTAAAAATGAATTTAAGTAATTAAATCGTAGATATTAAGATATTAACCTTAGATATTTAAGTTAAACACGTGGCTATTGTTTTATCATCCATTAAAGGGCAATAATTGTTTTTCAAATATAATATTGTCCGAACAATATCATTTTTCCCTCTTTGACATACTCTAGAATTAAAGTCTTCTTTTATATCATCTCGTCAGTGAGATGCAAAATTCTGGTGCCCTTCTCAAATTAACGTGACTTTCGGACGACTTTTTTTACTTGAAAATTCGTTTTTTTTTATTTTTTAACCAATTTTCATGTAACGATGTTCATAAGAGTGACACAAGAGCTGCCAAATGGAGCTTTTACAAAATTTAAAAAATATCCTTAATGACAAAAAAAAGTAATGGACGTTTCTTTACTTGACCCAAGCCCTGTTTAATATAATAAACGATTTTTATAACACCCTATGTATATACATATATATATATATATATATATATATATATATATATATATATATATATATATATATATAAAATATATATATATATATATATATATATATATATATATATATATATATACGGGATGTTATGGAATTCAATTTATATATTGGAACTGGCGCCCCCTTGTAGAAAGATCGATTGCAGAAAATTCACCTTAAATAGCGGATCTCAATATTAAAGGAAAAAATCGACCCTAAAGAAATGACGCCATGAATATTTTTTTCACGCCGCACTGCAAAATATCGCGGAGCGTTAACTAGAATGTCAAATTAAAATTTAAAGAAGCTTTATTAATACTCAATAAAATTTACAAGGTTGGTTTACAGTTTTTTTGAATTCAGTGGATACAGTGTGCTTCTTAGTACATTCATCCATTATAAGGTCTTGCGGCTTGCTGGTATTCTACATAGTTGGTGTACTAGTCCTTATGTACCTCATAATCTTTCAGTCATTATTGGATGTTTATCCTTTAATGACCGTTATTATTTGTGTTGTTTGTGAAGGTACTTTGGCTATTATTATTAAAATTAGGGTAATGTTTTAATTTAGTCTGCTGAGAAATTTTTTTAATAAAAAGCTTGAATCAGAATGTAAGGTTACTAAACACCTACACACATTATTAGACATATGAACAGGTTTATAATAAGAAACTATTCTAAAAATTGTTACGTTTTAAAATAATTGCTTCCTGACATCAAATATTAATTACACAAGTTTTATATTTCAATATTTTATTCCTAATAAGTAACAATTTTAACACATGTAATTCACTAAAATTTTATTTGCGTGATTATAAAACTGACCTAACCAGCCTCACAAATAAATTGAATTAGGTCAAAAGTCGTTCCTCTTTTTCCACTTTCTTTTGTTCCACATAAAAAAAAATGCTTTCTTTTGATCGTTGCGCAGCAGCGGCCTGCTGAGGCATCAAAGAATTTTTTTGGGTGCCGGCTGAGTGTGGCTTTTTTTTAAGGTTTGTAGGAGGCTTAAGTATATCGTACTATTTTTCTTATCGGTGGTACCTTTTTTTTGATTCCTTCTTTTGTTTTTTGATGTCTTTACCTTTTTTAAAGACTTAATATAATTTCCACAGTTTTTTGTACAGTATTTTTTTTATTATTGGGCGTAAAGATTTTACAATTTTGTATTAAAGCTTTAGCGTTCAATCCCGAAGAAGACGGTTCACTATTTAAATGTGGTAATCTATTCGGAGACATCAGGTTGCTGAGTAATTTGCTTGTTTTTATTATTGATAATAATTCAAGCATTTTGTAAGATCAATGTGTTTTCATTACTTGAGTTTGTCTGATAGAGAGAACATTTATATTTTCAGCTGCTTTAAACAAATGTTCGGGAAAGAAGTTTTTGACCACAGGCCAAACTCCAACCGCTTTAAATCTGTTCACAATGATGTCAATCATAGCAGCTCTTTGGTAAGCTTCTGCAAATAAACTTGCAATTTGGTATTGCGTTACTTGACGGACTGGATTTCTCCTCAATCATTTGTCTGTTCTTTGAATATATTAATTGCTCATAGGTTTAAAAAAAGGAGACGTCCAGTAGCTAAAGCCGTGAGTAGTAAGGCCTGGCAGTTGTAACATTATTATATCCCAAGTAGAGGTACCACTATATTTACAGGAGGTCGCTTATAAAATGTTTCATCCATTTTACAGATCAGTTTGAGTTAGCATAGCCAGTGTCTGGAATGGTGATAATACTCTCAGAAAGTGTGACATTCCCCAATTCAGGTTAGTCTCATTTTTTTGAGTGTAAGCCTTGGTGGTACGAACTGTCCACCCACTCTGGCACAACGCTGGCCTCTTTTTCGGCTTATAATTGTGCCCTTTTATTTCTGCCTTTTTAATCCTCGGCTTATAATTGCGCCCTTTTATTTCTGCCTTTTTAATCCTAAAACTGCGTTTTTTTCTGAACGGTGGAAAATCCACTTTGATCAACGTTAAATATTTTTGTAGACGTTAATATATTTTATTCTACGATTCTTTCAAGAGGAGGTTGGATTTGCCCTACTCTTCTCTATCAGCTCTTCTCGTCCGTTAGGAAAAAATTATCTCTTTTTTGTCTCTAAAATTGTACTTGCATCATTGAGAATGGCCGCTCTTCATGAGCAGGTTAATGTCTTAAATGGTTTGATAAAATGCAGTTTTGCCCCTTTAATTTTTCAAAAATTTTCGAATTTGAAAAAAAAGTATTAAATGTGCTTCTGTTGGACCCCAAGGGTCAAGGGTCACCCGTATCAATATATGTAGTGAATTTCAAAACACTAGCAGTATATATATATATATATATATATATATATATATATATATATATATATATATATATATATATCGAAATTAAGTTTCTTTAACGAGGTATAAGTAGTAATTCCTTTCAACATCACTATTGGGAAATTAACATTGGAAAAATTGTGGGAAACTTAATTTTCATAAAAAAAAACTCTCACATGTTGAACACTAGGTTTGAAGGTTAAGAAACTGTCTTAAGTTTCTTAACTTCTTAACCTAATTAAACAGTAAAAAAATATTTAAAGTTATCTTGCAACATGTTCTATTTTATTAGTTTTATATCAGCTGTTTAATTGTTTAATTAGATACGTCATTGAATTTCTGCACATATTTATTTGGCGCCTTTAATTATAGATAAAAGATAATTAAACAATAATTGGTATTGTCATTTTTAAATTCCCCTAAAAATAGATACATTCACTACCTATACTGATAAAATTCAACCTTTGTAAAAACTCAATAATTTATTAAGATAAAGTCAAGAAAACAATACGTGATATTCAGTAATTATTTTTAATTTTACGATTATAGTAGAAAATAAGGTATCTAATAAAATTTATTAATGCTGTATAATCCTTGAGGATTAGGAAGATATTTTATCTAATGAACCACAAATTTTTGACAGAAAATATTGATGGTATCTATTTTAAGAAGTTTTTATTTAAATTTAGTCTGTTTAATGTTTAACAGAACAGATTCCTTATTACAGATGCAAAGGGCATACAAACAATTTAAAATTTGTGAGTAATTTTGAAAATAATATTATATATATATATATATATATATATATATATATATATATATATATATATATATATATACAGTAGAACCCCGATTAACCGAGTCGCGATTATACGAGCTCCGGATTAACCGAGCCAATCTAAGAACCTGATTACCCGAGGTACGTGCGTCTATGCTGCGTATTAACCGAGCTTTTAAAATATGTATCTACATATTTCCATTTAAAATCGTCGAGGCCTTCGGTGAATCCCCCTGGCCATTAGAAGAATTGAAGCAGGAGAGACAATTAAAGTTGTTTCACGCGATTATGGAGTAGGTGGGGTAACAGTTGGAGAACTGCACAAAAATAGAAGAGTGGTGTATAAATCAAGCCTCCTCGTCCTCAGGAAAAAAATCAATGAAAACGGCGACTATGAAAAGGTTAACGACGCTTTATTCATGTGGTTTAACCAACAGAGATCAAAAGGTGTGCCTCTGTCAGGTCCAATTTTACAACAGAAAGCAATAATGATTAGTAGGCAATTCCCAGAGATAGATCAGTTTACCGCCAGTTCTGGATGGCTTGACCGCTGGAAAAAAACGGTACGGTGTACGACAACTGACTGTATGTGATGAAAAACTTTATGATGATGTGTCATCGATTGAGAAGTTTAAGCAGAATTTTAAAAAGCAAATCGAAGATTGTGGATACACATGTGATCAAATTTACAACTGTGTTGAAACTGGTCTTATATTTTATCTAATGAACTACAAATTTTTGACAGAAAATATTGATGGGATCTATTTTAAGAAGTTTTTATTTAAACTTAGTCTGTTTAATGTTTAACAGAACAGATTCCTTATTACACATGCAAAGGGCATACAAACAATTTAAAATTTTGTGAGTAATTTTGAAAATAATATGATATATATGTATATATATATATATATATATATATATATATATATATATATATATATATACTCGTACATATATATATATATATATATATATATATATATATATATACATATATATATATATATATATATATATATATATATATATATATATATATATATATATATATATATATACATATATATATATATATATATATATATATATATATATATATATATATATATATATATATATACTCGTACATATATATATATATATATATATATATATATATATATATATATATATATATATATATATACTCGTATATATATATATATATATATATATATATATATATATATATATATATATATATATATATATATATATATGATAACTGTGTGTCTCGGGTTTCCCGTGTAGGCTGGATATTCTGAGAAGGATTGTTTAACAGCTGACGTTTCAATGGGATCTCACCCATCTTTTTCAAAGCTTACGTGTTGGAATCTCGAAGTAGACTGAGCCCTGCGGTTCGATTACGTCTGGTTATATGCACAACAGGGGCGTTCTTATTGTTTGGTTGGGATTGGCCAATCGCGTGCGTCGACTGCGTGTTATTCTGGCTGGTATTTTTTGTATTGTTTCTGCTTCAGGCTCTGTGTTGTTTTTTGGCTTAATTCTGCACTTGGTAAGAATATTTTTCCGAGCAGTTGGTAAACGTTGACTGTCGTCTCGGTTGTTGAGATTGATAGGTCTTTTTTTTCTATTTCTATAGCTTCTCTTACTATTCTTGTGGACAGGTTGTTGCTTCTTGCTAAAGTCCTCGTTTTAGCAAAATTAATTTTATGTCCTGTCATGGCGACGTGTTGAAAAAAGCGATGGTGTTATTGTTTTTTTTTTTGTCTAACTACATTTATGTGTTCGTCTTTTCTTGTTCTTATCCTGCGATTAGTCTGACCGACGTATGACAAATTACAGTCGCCGCATGAGATCTCATATACTCCTTGGTCTTCTAGCGGGATTTTATCCTTGGCTGAAGGTAGGATATCCTTGATTTTTCGGTCTGTTTTGAAGACTGTTGTGATATTGTGTTTCTTAAGGAGTTTTCCGATTTTGTCTGTGGTCCCTTTTACATAGGGAAGGAAAGCTTTTGCCTCCTCAGTTTTTTCCCGTTTTTGTGACTTTCGTAAAGCTTGTTGTCGACTATTTTTCTTATAGCCGTTTAATGTTAAGGCTTGTTGGAGCTGAATCATCTCTTTCTCCCAGTTTTCTTCGTCCGTTAAAGCCTGCGAGCGGAACACTAGTGATTTGGCTACAGCGGCGAGTTGGGTGGTGTGATTCTGCATGGAGATATCTATTTGTATGTGTAGGTTTGCGATAGACTGTATGTGATAATGACCCGTCTATTTTTCTTTGAAGGAAGACGTCGAGGAATGGTAGCTGTTTTGTTTGTTCTTTTTCCATAGTGAACTTGATTTTTGGGTGGTGTTGGTTCAAGTAATTGAGAAAAAGATTTAGATTTTCCTAGCCATGTTGCCAGTCCACCAAGGTGTCGTCGACATATCGCAGCCATATTTTTGGTTTCAGTATTGCTGCTTGTAAGGCTGTTGTTTCAAAATGTTCCATGAATAAGTTAGCTCGGGCTGGAGAAAGTGGCGAACCCATTGGAGCTCCCTCTATTTGTTTGTATCGTTTGTTTCCGTAAATGAAGTAGGTGTTGTTAAGACAATGTTTTGCTAGGTTGATTATATTTTCTTTCTATGATCGATAGTGCCTCTAAGACCGGTACTTGGGTGAAAAGTTATTTTATTTTAATATGTTGTTATAGAAAAAATGTATATATAGTAATAAAACTGAAAAGACCACTTACATGAGAAGTGTGATATAAATATAACAAAAATGGCCATAAAACCAATTACCTAAATGCGACTAACAATTAAGTAATTCTTACACCAAACACTAACATATTAATTCAGTAAATGGCATTCACAAAAGGGATGCCTTTAAAAACCTTGGATGCTAAAATCAATAACAAATTAATTCAATTTTGATTAACCACCTGTGATTTGCAATTTGTATGACACATTTGACAGAATACTGACAGAAAACAGCCATCTTTTTTTTTACCAAATTCCAAAAGATTTACCAAATCCACCATACCACCACTCACACGGCCAGATAATTCCATTGCAATCACACCTGTTGAGGGAGCGAACTTGTTGGCTGAACTCTTTGCTTCACATTCTACTGTCGATTTCCAAGGAAAAACACCACCTACTATTCCCATATTGCAGTCAAGGATGCCCGATGTTGTCTTCAGACAGCGCATCGTAAAGCGTATTTTAATGAAGCTAGACACCAAGATGGCTTCTGGCGCTGACGGAATACCTGCCATGGTTCTCAAAAACTGTGCAAGGGAACTAACACCAGTTTTCTGTAGACTTTTTAACCTATCCTACAGAAAGGGAATATTTCCGTCCTGCTGGAAATGTACCACGGTTCAGCCGATACCTAAAAAAGGTAAGAAGACCTTGCCAAATAACTACCGACCAGTTGCACTGCTTTCAATAATATCGAAAGTCATGGAAAAGGTAATCAATGAGCATCTTCTAAAATATCTTGAACGATTCAATATTATTAGCGATCACCAATATGGTTTTCGTAAACATAGATCAACAGGAGATCTTCTGACTTATGTAACACATGTTTGGAACAACGCAATTGAACACTTTGGAGAATCTCGAGCGGTTGCTCTTGACATATCCAAGGCATTCGACCGTGTTTGGCACGATGGACTGTTGGCTAAGTTACGCTCTTATGGTATGTCTGAAAGGTTCTGTTTGTGGCTCTCATGTTTCCTCAGAGAGCGTTCTTTACGAGTGGCGGTCGACGGATTTCTTTCTAACACCCTCACTATCAACTCCGGTGTGCCCCAGGGCTCCATACTGTCTCCTACTCTCTTTCTCATTTACATTAACGATCTGCTGGAAAAGACCGGGAATCCAATCTATAGCTTTGCAGATGACAGTACGCTTGTCTCTTCATTCACCTTGAACGCTCGGACATCGGCTGCTCAGGCGAATATCCGCAGACAGCAGGAGGTCGTTCAACTTAACAAAGACCTGGAAGAAATTCTATCTTGGGGTGACAGTAACCAAGTGGAATTTAACGCTACAAAAACCCAAGCGGCAGTTTTTTCTAAAAAAGTTACCGTTGCTGAACCCGACATAGTTATGTCGGGGCACTCCATTCCCTAGCATCGTCGCTCAATTTGTTGGGCGTTAGTTTGGGAGCAATATGTCTTGGCATGAACATGTTGCAGGCATACCAAGGAGAGCTTCTCAAAAGTTGGGAATATTATTTAGAACCAGAAAGCTTTACAGTCCACAGCAACTGTTAATTCTTTACAAAGCCCAAATTCGACCAACTATGGAATACTGCTCCAACGTTTGGGGCTCCGCTCCAAACATACACTGCATTTGTTGGATTCTGTTCAGAGAAGAGCGGTCCGTCTGATTGGGGACCCGGAATTGACCGGCGGCCTTGATTCGCTGGAACATCGAAGAACGGTTGGCGACTTGAGTCTGTTCTACAAGTATTTTCATGGAAAGTGTTCGAAGGATGTAGCCCGCTTAATTCCTCCCAAAGCGGTGCATGTTAGAATTACACGTCGCGCTGGTGCTTCGCATCCGTATGAGGTTCAGCTTGTTACTCCGCGTACAACGCTTTTCAAGCAATCTTTTATATGGAGAACGTCATACTTTTGGAATAATTTGCCCAAAGCTGTGTTTCGCACCGAGTACAATTTACAGCGATTCAAGAACAACGTAAATCGCTTTTTCCGCACTCGTGCCGCTCCTGGAGTGCTTTAGGGACTTCCCTGCAGCACGTGGGCTAGACCCATAAAAAAAAAAATCTGACAGAAGCAAGGGATCATTATACCTAGAGGGCCAAAATCCATCGAAAACAACCAGGACAGGACCGGCTTTAGTACGAAATATAAATATATATCATCAAATTGAAAAGTCAATAAAATGGAAAAAAGGAACACGTTTAAGTCCGGTATGGAAATTAGAATAATATGACGAGCTGGAATTTAGAATAGAGAAAAATAGTTTGGAGAAGGACCAAATGATGAACAAAACATTTCAAACGTTGATAATTAGCGACCATATTTAGTGAGAAGAAGAGGATCAAAAAGGCCAACCGGTAATTAGTAAAGTGGCGGGAGGGGACAATAAATGGTGAAACGTAGAGACTGAAAAGATGAAAAGGAAAGAATTATGATATAGATATATTCATGCCAATTCCGGTCATGATTGGAGGGTGAGAGTCAATGTCATAAAGGGTCTTTATAGAAGAATAAGAAGTTTAGCACACCCAGACTATCTACATCAAGCACAGACATTGCTCATAAGTCTCTTCGTGGAGAATGGATACAAGAAGAAGCTATTACTCAAGACCAAAGATGAAGTTAAAAAGCTCTTCCATACCAACCATATATTACCAGAACCTCCTCCTCCATCTGCATCCTCTCCACCACCTTCCCCTGCACCCACACCCCCTGTTGGTCATATTGATACAAATTTCTCGTTACTCTCTTTGCCCTTTATTTCTGGTCTTACTAATAAGCTGGTTCATATTCTGCGTGCTATTCCTAATATCAAAATTGCTAAATATTATTTCCTTAAGAACAGATGTATTTTCAGTAAGCTGAAGGCTTCTCTACCAGTTCTCACCTTGTCAGATATGGTGTACTTAATCCCCTGTCGTGATTGTCCCTCTGTTTATATTGGACAGACTTCACAGTCCCTTAATCGTCGCATTGCATTACATAAAAGTGATACCAGGTGTGCATTGGCAAGCCACTCCGGTGATAATGGACATTCTTTCAATTTCAGTGAACCTAAAATTCTCCATTCTTCAAAACATCTTTCTAAAAGAGAATTTCTTGAAATGTATTACATCAATGAGAATCCTAATAACATTAACAAAAGAACGGACCTTGATGGCTTGAGTAACATATATAGCTTTCTCCTTTCACGATATCTCTGGGTTGTCATCTGTTGCATAATTATTTCCTTTTCGTTTTTTCAGTCTCTACGTTTCACTATTTATTGTCACCTCCCGCCACTTTACTAATTACCGGATGGCTTTTTTGATCCTCTTCTTCTCACTAAATATAGTCGCTAATTATCAACGTTTGGAATATTTTGTTCATCATTTGGTCCTTCTCCAAACTGTTTTTCTCTATTCTAAATTCCAGCTCGTCATATTATCCTAATTTCCATACTGGACTTAAACGTGTTCCTTTTGTACTGTTTTCCATTTTATTGACTTTTTAATTCGACGATATATATTTATATTTCGTACTAAAGCCGATCCTGTCCTGGTTGTTTTCGATGGGCTTTGGCCCTGTAGGTAAAATGATCCTTTGCTTCTGTCAGATGGCTGTTTTCTGTCAGTGTTGTGTCAAATGTGTCATACAAATTGCAAGTCACAGGTGGTTAATGAAAATAGAATTAATTTGTAATTGATTTTAGCATCCAAAGTTTTTAATGGCATCCCTTTTGTAAATGCCTTTTTACTGAATTAATATGTTAGTATTTGGTGTAAGATTTACTTAATTGTTAGTCGCATTTATGTAATTGGTTTTATGGCCATTTTTGTTATATTTATATCACACCTCTCATGTAAGTCGTCTTTTCAGTTTTATTATTATATATATATATATATATATATATATATATATATATATATATATATATATATATATTTTCTACAACATTTTTAAAATAAAATAACTTATACTTTTGTTTATTTGCCCGTACTACTTCAATTGTCGCTTCGTTCTCTTTTTTAGTTTGTGCCCTGATGAAGGTCCCAACCTAGGACCGAAATATTGGGTAAATGAACACGGTGTGAACACTTATTGCGCCCTTTGCCGAGTTTCCTAACTAATTTCATATTTAAGAGTATATATGTATATATATATATATATATATATATATATATATATATATATATATATATATATATATATATACACACATATATAGAATACATGAAGTGAAAATTCCCGAGAGATGGCAGCACAAGCAAAAAAAAAATTATTTTCAGTTAGTGTCAACGCTCAGAAGATTGATGTAAAATTTTCATGACATATTGTCTATTAGTTTGCGAGTTACAGCTGTTTGGGTGGCACAACTTTTAATTTTTGCAAAATGTTAGAACATAAAGCTGGCTAAACTCTGAGTTTATAACACTTCTAAAAAATGCAGGCGCTAAAAAATGCGGAGAATATAGAACAATTAGCCTCATAAGCCATCTTTTAAAAACATTTCTGAAAATCATTCTCAGAAGAATATATAAGTTGTGTGAAGAAAACGTGTCACCTACACGATTCGGCTTTCGTGATGCCATGGAAACCAGAGAGGCCTTATTTTCTCTGCTGTTTTTGATTCGGCGATGTAGAGACGTCAGTTATGACGTATATCTGTACCTGATCGACTACCGAAAGGCCTTTGATCGAGTCCAACATCAAAAATGGTCGTAATTCTAAAAGACTTAGGTTAGAGAGAAAGAATCTCTGGATTATTAGCAACCTCTCAGATGCCATTTATTAAGGCAGTAGGGGAGTGTTCAAAAGCAATATCGATTGAGCGTGGAGCAAGACAGGGTTGTGTCTTGTCTCCAGTATTGTTGAATATATATACTCTGTGCAAATCTTCAGAGAGGCATTGGAAGAGGCTGATGAGGAATATTGCTTAATGGGGAGCGAATAAATAATATTCGTTATGCTGACGATACGGCGGTTATGGCTGATAACTTAAAGAGTCTACAACATCTTATGCTAAAAATAAACGAAGTCAGTAATCGATACGGCCTCGAACTTAATATCAGCAAAACAAAGTACATGGTAATCAGCAAGTCTCCGGTTTCTGCTATCTTGTTGATTATTAACAATCAGCAAATACAAAGAACTCCACAATATTCATATGTAGGTACCATGATAAACGAACTGTGAGATCCCTCACAGGAAATTCGTTACAGAATCGAAAAAGCTAGAGCAGTGTTCCTCAAAATGACATCACTTTTCAAAAACTCAGTAACAAAATTAAACACAAAAATAAGACTCTTAAGATGTGGCTCTTTACAGTGTGGAATCTTGGACGCTGACTGAAGTCACTTCTAAGAAACTATTACCATCGCATGAACAAGAAACTGAAAATTATGGAAAGTGCTAAAGTAGGAAAATTGGAGTATTTAGGGCACATAATGAGAAATTTCCACAGATATGGATTACTGCAACAAATACTCCAAGAAAAGATTTTGGGAAAACGGGACCAGGACGTAGACATATCTCCTGGCACTGCCGGTCTTTTCGGAGCTGCAGTAAGTAATAATAGCCAGAATGATTGCCAACATTCAAACCGAATAGGCACTTTAAGAAGAAGATACCATATTCTTTTTTTCTATATCAATGGTTTCGGAGAACATCGGCTGTGATCGACAGACACCGAAATGATTCCATAAGTGTTACGTTTTTTAAACTTACTATATGCTAATGAATATTGCTGGGAAATCCATTCTGAATATTAATTGTATAAATTGAGTAAAGGGGAGTTACCATGGTACAGGTATCTTTTTGTTCGTTTAAGATGATATCTGAATTTTTAATTCTATTTATTTCTAAATTTTCTAATAGGTTTAATTTTACGCCTTTGTTTTGTATGTGTAGAATTTTAAATTTATCGTCAAAAAGATGATTTGATTCTGTTAAATGATTACCGTACGCTGAGTCAGTTTTGTTTTTTAAATAGCTTCTTTTATGTTCTAAAATCCGAGTTTCGAATGAGCGACCTGTCTGACCTATGTAACTTTTACGACAAGAACCACAATTCAACCGATACACTCCAGATTTTTTTTGATCTATTTTGTTTTCCCTTTGCGTTTTTAATGAATTTTCCTAACGAGTTGTTTGTTCTAAAAGCTATGTTGATATTATATTTGTGGTTTTTAATTTTCTCTGACGTGTTACCAAACTAGGTTAAAACATTATATTTTTTTCCCTGTGTTTTCTTTCTTGGGGTATACTAAAGAAATAGCTTTATTTTTTAATTTTTTTGTTTAGAATTGAGTCTATGGAGTCAGGAGAATATCCGTTGTTAACAGCAATTTGTTTTTATTAGATTTAATTCTTTATTAAAATCATCTACAGATAAAGGGACACTTACAAGTTCTAGTGCAACATACTGTGGTAAGCTGCTTATTTGTGTTGTAGGGGGTGAGCTGATTTTATGTTTATTGTAGTATCTGTATGTGAGGGTTTGTGAAAAATAGAGAATTTGTGTTTGTTGTAATGTCTGGTTATCGTTAAGTCAAGAAAATTAATTTTATTGTCGACTTCTAGTTCCATAGTGAATTTACATCGACAAGAATTTAGCAAATCATTTTTGTATTGGTACCGATATGTAGACGACATCTTTGCTTGTTTTAATGGTACAGAGCGTCAACTTGACAATGTTTTTAATTATATAAACTCAATACATAAAAATATTAAATTTTACTATGGAACTAGAAGTCGACAATAAAATTAATTTTCTTGACTTAAACGATAACCAGACATTACAACAAACACAAATTCTCTATTTTTCAGAAACCCTCACATACAGATACTACAATAAACATAAAATCAGCTCACCCCCTACAACACAAATTGGCAGCTTACCACAGTATGTTGCATAGACTTGTAAGTGTCCCCTTATCTGTAGATGATTTTAATAAATAATTAAATCTAATAAAACAAATTGCTGTTAACAACGGATATTCTCCTGACACCATAAACTCAATTCTAAACAAAAAATTAAAAAATAAAGCTATTTCTTTAGTATACCCCAAGAAAGAAAACACAGGGAAAAAATATAATGTTTTAACCTATTTTGGTAACACGTCAGAGAAATTTAAAAACCACTTAAACAAATATAATATCAACATAGCTTTTAGAACAAACAACTTATTAGGAAAAATTCATTAAAAACGCAAAGGGAAAAACAAAATAGATCAAAAAAATCTAGAGTGTATCGGTTGAATTGTGGTTCTTGTCATAAAAGTTACATAGGTCAGACAGGTCGCTCATTCGAAACTCGGATTTTAGAACATAAAAGAAGCTATTTAAAAAACAAAACTGACTCATCGTACAGTAGTCATTTAACAGAATCAAATCATCTTTTTGACGATAAATTTAAAATTCTACACATACAAAACAAAGGCGTAAAATTAAACCTATTAGAAAATTTAGAAATAAATAGAATTAAAAAATTCAGACATCATCTTAAACGAACAAAAAGATACCTGTCTGGCCGATAGTAACTCCCCTTTACTCAATTTATACAATTAATATTCAGAATGGATTTCCCAGCAAGATTCATTAGCATATAGTATTAATTTTATTACCTATCTACCTTAGGGTATTTGTATAAATGTAACAACACTAATATTCAAATATCATTTTGAATCAGAAGAAGCTATAGTATAGCGAAACGCGTCATACAGTTTCAGTGAAACTAAATAAAGTGGAAATTTGACAATATCAGTCTTTCATTACAATCGTTACGTTTTTTAATTTTTAGTACGGAACACTAAAAGTTGCCTTTACGGTAATTAATAAAACAGCTAAATCTAGAAAGAAAATTATACGCTTCACTATTTTCTTTTATTACAAAGGCAGTTTTAGATCCCAACGTTCCAATCACAACCCTCAACTTCATGTTACTATTATTATATTTATGTTCACTGACGGCCTCTCATATATCAAGAAGAGTTTTTTTATTTCTGCATCGTCATATCCTAGTAAATCATCCATTCGAAAGAAACAAAAAGAATTTCTTCAGCAATGAATAGCAAGAGGGGCCTCGACTGGGGCCACTTGACCATTGACCCACGAAGGAATCTCCCTCAAGTCAGTTGTTCGCGCCCATTGCACATTCGTTTTATCACCGTGTATGGTATAGCGTAAGTCATCTTCGAGAAAGATCTATTTGCATCAGTGGCGTTTTAATATTAACGTGATATTGGTACCATTTTCAATTTTGATTACTATTTTTACCTTAAGGGCACATATCTAGTTGGGGAGCCGAAAAAAAGCGTTTTTATTTTGGAATTTTCTTTAGCGAAACTATTCATTATACAAATTAAGTTTTTATTTTATTAGTGGAGGCAAATCCAGTAAAATTTTCATGATTTTTGGAAACTTTTGGGTGCAGCTTTGAAATCGATTTAACTACTTTGAAAGAGTGCCACCATATTGTATACGAGTTTTCTCAGCCTAATTTTGACAGCAAGGACACTTTTCTTCTACTTGAGTGCATTTTTCTGTTCATTGTTATGCGACAAAAAAAATTCATTTTACTCGTCATAAGATTGCCTAGAAAACTGCGTAGATTGCATTAAAAAAATATTAAGTACATAACCTAAAAAAAGTATTTACTACGGTAAATTGAAAAATGTTTTTTTTTTACAGGTAACTTCCGTTCAATTCGACATTACAGCTTCAAATTCTAGCACAATATGCCTTTTATATTAACGAAAAAGTGTGCCAAATTTTACTAAAAAACTAGCCGTGCCCGCGGCTCCGCTCGCGTGGACTTGATTCCCTATAATTGTCACTGCTTATTCCTGACGTTACCTAATAAAATATATCCTATAACCTGACCAGAGAACATATGTATTTTAGAAAAAATAAGTAAATCGAATAAGTGGTTCTTGAGTGCTAAGGGTACTAACGGACAGACAAACAGACAGACAGACAGAGAGACCTTGCGTTTTATATATATATATATATATATATATATATATATATATATATATATATATATATCTATATGTTATAAATTTTTTTGATAAATATTGAGTTAAGATTAAAAAAAAAACTCATAAACCGGATAAGTGGTTCTTGAGTCATAAACGCACTAACGGATAAACAGACAGACAGATAGACAGAGAGACGTTGCATTTTATATATATATTATAGAAAATTATAGATAACCTGGCCAGAGAACAAATGTATGAATTAAAAACAAAAACATGTAAATCGTATAAGTGGTTCTCAAGTCATAAGCGCACTAACGAACATATATATATATATATATATATATATATATATATATATATATATATATATATATATATATTATATTCTTTGCTACATGCTATTGTTCCAGATTTAATGGTTTAGGCAGTGTATTATTCACTATTATCATCACTGCTTATTTCTTATGTTACCTAACGTAATAAAATCTATCCTATAACCTGGTCAGAGAACATATGTATGTATGGATTTATACTGGCATGAGTATAAAAGGTTATTCGTGCAAACAAGTTAGTCTTCGATGCACTAGTATTTGTAAACATTGCAATGTTTGAATTGTGCAAATCGCGAAGATACTGCAGAAATATCCACACAAGATTTAGATGAGAATGATGAGAATGAGCTGATTGAAGATTATGATCAGTCAGAATCGGCGGGAGCACTTGAACCCCGAAATTCTAATGTATTACATTCCACCATCCGTGAAAACATCTATTGTAACATATATATATATATATATATATATATATATATATATATATATATATATATATATATATATATATATATATATATATATATATATATAAAGCACCAATCTTATTTGATGAAATAATAATTATAACAAAATAATTATTAAATTACATTTTGATTTGTAAACCGCATTTCATACTTGTACACTTGGTATATCCTTTTTATCCTTCTAACCATTTTGAAGAGCATAAAATTTCGCATATTAAAAAAAAAAAAAAGTTTCCTAAGACCTTTTGACCACAAAAAAAATCCATAATAAGATTTGGACTAAAATGTGAATTTTGACCAATCCTCTTAATATTTTTAGTGTTCGGTACAGAACACTTATAAGATCACTTCGGTGTCTGTCTGTCACACCCGATTTTCTCCGAAACGATTTGACATAGAAGGTTGAAATTTGGCACTAATATAGGAATTGATGGCCTCTTCAGAGCCATGTAGTTTTGAAAGTTAAATTTTGACTTAAGGGGTTAGTTTTAGGGGGTGAAATCGGAAGTGAAAAAAATTAATTTTACCAGGTCATCGAGTAGGGTGTCAAATGAAAGCTACTAAAATGGTCGTCAGTTTTCACTAAAGACTAGAAACAAACTTTGTTGAAAACTCATTTGAGATATTCTTGTGAAGTCATTGATCGTTTTATACTGGCTGACAAAATTTTGATGACTATATTTGGAATGTGGAATCTTTGGCCCAATGACACTACTCAGTATATATTACCAATACATCAAACACTTTATTTTTGCACTCGACACGCGTTTCGCTAACCATGTTAGCTTCATCGGGAGCGATGATTGACTAAAACTAAACTAAAAATCTACCTTATTTATACTTAGTCTAACATCTGAATTACTCAAGCGGAACTTATCGCATTGGCAGGTTCATCAGTTTCTGATCAAGTAACCAGTAGAAGGTGCTATAAGGAATAGGCCCTCTGTCTTTATTTACATTTTATAATTTCCATAGTTTCGTATGCCTTCAACAATCTCCTATCAGATACATCTTTAATTAGTCTTAGATTATCTAATGTCATAGTATGATCAGCTTCAAGGGCATGAATGAATTAACTTGATTCTCTTGTAAAAAGTGCCATGCTCTCAATGTCATTACATATGAACTAGCATTCTCCTTCACAATTTATCATTTTCGCAAGAGAAAAACCTATAAAGAAATTTTTTATCGCATTTGTCATTCTTAAACCTAGCTTCGACTAGTATGTGTTCTAATCCGGCTCTAGATTCCTATACCGAAAATTTCTAACAGATGAAATAAAAACTTAATTCCGCCATAAATTTTGCTGATTTTTTTATAGTTATTTGTCTTAATGTTATTTTTTAGGGCTTTTTTTTTTTTATAGGTCTAGCACACGTGCTGCAGGGAAGTCCCTAAAACGCTTCAGGAGCGGCACGAGTGCGGAAAAAAAAAGCGATTCACGTTGTTCTTGAATCGTTGTACTCGGTGGGAAACACAGCACTGGGCAAATTATTCCAAAGGGATGACGTTCTCCATATAAAAGATTGCTTGAAAGGCGTTGTACGCGGAGTAACAAGCTGAACCTCATACGGATGCGAAGCACCAGCGCGACGTGTATTTCTAACATGCACCGCTTTGGGAGGAATTAAGCGGGCTACATCCTTCGAACACTTTCCATGAAAATACTTGTAGAACAGACTCAAGTCGCCAACCGTTCTTCGATGTTCCAGCGAATCAAGGCCGCCGGTCAATTCCGGGTCCCCAATCAGACGAACCGCTCTTCTCTGAACAGAATCCAACAAATGCAGTGTATGTTTCGGAGCGGAGCCCCAAACGTGGGAGCAGTATTCCATAGTTGGTCGAATTTGGGCTTTGTAAAGAATTAACAGTTGCTGTGGGGTGTAAAGCTTTCTGGTTCTAAATAATATTCCCAACTTTTGAGAAGCTCTCCTTGCTATGCCTGCAACATGTTCATGCCAAGACATATTTGCTCCCAAACTAACGCCCAACAAATTGAGCGACGATGCTAGGGGAATGGAGTGCCCCGACATAACTATGTCGGGTTCAGCAACGTTAACTTCTTTAGAAAAAACTGCCGCTTGGGTTTTTGTAGCGTTAAATTCCACTTGGTTACTGTCACCCCAAGATAGAATTTCTTCCAGGTCTTTGTTAAGTTGAACGACCTCCTGCTGTCTGCGGATATTCGCCTGAGCAGCCGATGTCCGAGCGTTCAAGGTGAATGAAGAGACAAGCGTACTGTCATCTGCAAAGCTATAGATTGGATTCCCGGTCTTTTCCAGCAGATCGTTAATGTAAATGAGAAAGAGAGTAGGAGACAGTATAGAGCCCTGGGGCACACCGGCGTTGATAGTGAGGGTGTTAGAAAGAAATCCGTCGACCGCCACTCGTAAAGAACGCTCTCTGAGGAAACATGAGAGCCACAAACAGAACCTTTCAGACATACCATAAGAGCGTAACTTAGCCAACAGTCCATCGTGCCAAACACGGTCGAATGCCTTGGATATGTCAAGAGCAACCGCTCGAGATTCTCCAAAGTGTTCAATTGCGTTGTTCCAAACATGTGTTACATAAGTCAGAAGATCTCCTGTTGATCTATGTTTACGAAAACCATATTGGTGATCGCTAATAATATTGAATCGTTCAAGATATTTTAGAAGATGCTCATTGATAACCTTTTCCATAACTTTCGATATTATTGAAAGCAGTGCAACTGGTCGGTAGTTATTTGGCAAGGTCTTCTTACCTTTTTTAGGTATCGGCTGAACAGTGGCACATTTCCAGCAGGACGGAAATATTCCCTTTCTGTAGGATAGGTTAAAAAGTCTACAGAAAACTGGTGTTAGTTCCCTTGCACAGTTTTTGAGAACTATGGCAGGTATTCCGTCAGCGCCAGAAGCCTTCTTGGTGACTAGCTTCATTAAAATACGCTTTATGATGCGCTGTCTGAAGACAACATCGGGCATCCTTGACTGCAATATGGGAATAGTAGGTGGTGTTTTTCCTTGGAAATCGACAGTAGAATATGAAGCAAAGAGTTCAGCCAACAAGTTCGCTCTCTCAACAGGTGTGGTTGCAATGGAATTATCTGGCCGTGTGAGTGGTGGTATGGTGAATTTGGTAAAATTTTGACTAACTGCCTTAGCGACTGCCCAAAAGGACCTGGAATTGTTGGGACAAGCGAGAAGTTTGTTTCTAATTCGTTGATTGTGTGCCTCCTTGGTTTCGTCGATAATTCCCTTGCATCTGTTCCGGGCATGAACAAAGATGTTACGATTTACGGTGTTAGGATTTTCACGCCATTGTCGATAGGCAATATGTTTAGAAGCAACAGCTTCTTTGCATTTTCGGTCGAACCAAGGCTTGCCGTTGGAAGAGCATTTCTTCGAAAAAGGGATGTAAGCTTCCATACCAGCCAAAATAACATCGGAGACCTCCCTGGCGCAGCCAGATGGGTTATCGGATCGAAAACAAATGTCCATCCAAGGGAAAGTTCGAAAGTATTCCATAAGATCTTCCCATTTAGCAGATTTGTAGTGCCAAATCTTGCGCGGCCTAGGCGCCTCTCTGTCACTGATTGGCAGGATACTCGATGTCGAAAGCAGTTTATGGTCGGAAGAACCTAACGGCGGATTTACGGTGACCGTGTAAATCTCCGGATTGGTGGTTAAAAACAGATCAAGAAGACTGGCGAACTCCCCGTCTCGATCAGGGATCCGTGTTGGTTGGTCAATAAGCTGAGTTAAGCCATAACTGATTGAGAATGATTCAGCTTCACGACCTTCTTCGTCGGTAGTATTTGAATATTTAAGCCGGTTGATATTGTGGACATTAAAGTCGCCCAGGATGGCAATTTCGGCACTTGGATAGTTACTTTGTAAATGATCGATGGTGTCTGCAAGAGAAGCGAAAAGTGTTCGAAAATTGGTATCACTTGGTGGTCGATACAGGATACAGATGAACCTTGTGGTTTGTTGAGTCGTTATTTTTAACCACATAACATCAAAGTTTGGGGGCTCCAGAGCTTCTTCTCGTTGACAAGAGAGGTCGCTTCTGACAAAAAGACAGATTCCAAAGTTACGCCTAAATCGGGAATAGAAGTCGTACCCAGGATAGAGATAGTTGACCGTGCTGGTCGATGGACTGACCTTGGTTTCACATAGAGCGAGTACATGAGGTTTATTTGATTGCAGGTGTTGATGCACTGAATTTATGTTCTTGTACCAGTATATACAATAATCAAACCTATAATTTATATAAACCTTATAGATTTATTCTTTCTTGCCTTGCATACGGATTAAGTACCACCAGTCATACACGTATTTTTAAAAATTTCAACAGTTAAAAATTACTTCCACAACATGTAAGGAAGTGAATCATTCTCCAAGCCCTATGAAATATAGTTGAACAAAGTAATAAAAGATTGGAGGAGGGAGGTGAACGTGCTTCGAAATAGTAATACACTGTTCATTCAACCTTCTTCACTTCCAATTTCACCAACGATGAAATAGTAATTTTATTTTCGTTCGTATTAATAACTATTCAACTGATAAAAAAATATAAAATATGTAGTATGTATGCAAATATTTGTAACATTAAATATGCATCTACACTAGGACTATTCTAAAAGTCCGTACAAAATTTAAGAGACAACTAAGCAAGTAGATAGAATACTACCGGTACGGCATAAAGAAATTGGAGAAGAGATGGACCCACAGTATTACTCGCGGAGGGAACTATGTTGAGAAGTTTTGACAAAATTTGCTGTTATTTTTACCCTGAGTTTTCGAGCAGTCCTCCTAATGGAGAAGAACAAGAACTATAACGAAATAAATGGAAAAAAAATATATTAGAAGGCTCAAAATATAGGTATCTACAAACAAAAACCATACAAGCCGGTAACCTGGGGAAAAGATTACAAGAATACAGCAGCGCAGGAAAATAATTTGTGTTCTGAGTTCGCTACTTTGGTCAAAACATATTTCAGAAGCGGAAATGAGTTATCCTTTATGGATGTGAAAAGTGGAAACTAAATAAATAGATACACAAAAATAAATGCCCTGAAGATGAACTTCTAGCAAGGATAGGCACAAATATCTAAACTGTGTATATATATTTGCAGCACGTTTCAAGAGGAAAACAACAGGTATCGTCTGACAATACTTTGATGGTTCTATCGTCTCTCTTCACCTCGCTTGAAAAAGTCTCTCTCTCTTTCTCAATTAGGCATTCCAATGTTCATCTCAGCTATGCCAGTTACGTGGTCCAGTGATTCATAAAATTTTTAACTATGTTCAATGTTGTTAAAAGTAAATATTAGGTGAGCTTCAGGATTTACATTTTCATAATATTAAACTATTTTTATAACACCCTGTATATATATATATATATATATATATACATTTAATTTTTTAGATATTTTAAATTTCTTCAAAATATGTAATATTCTTAGACCTTTGAGAGTTATAAAAAAAATGATTGTATTGCAGTTTCACATGTATGTCGAAAAGATTTGACGAAATTGACTTTTTTCAATTATTTTGCCCTAAAATGACAACCAACTGTTTTTCCACATAAATTATCTTATGTACTTATTTATTAGTTGATGTTAGTTCTGTCAAAAAGTCGTAGTTTAACAATGTAATCTTGGTGCAAAGCTGCATAATTATTATGACATCTCAACTTCTAAGGGCTAATATAATAAATATTAATGTAGTATATTTGAGCAAATTTATAGTTTTTTAAGTTTCTTAATTCCTTCTTCGATACACAAAATAGTTCTTTTATAAATTATATGGCGAACATTCGCGAGAAGCTCTTTCTTAATTTTATATACAGGTTTTGGAAATACTTTATTCTAAATGTTTTTTAACATATTTTCAAAAGATTAAAAACAAAATTTTTTAAAATTGGTGGAAATAATATACATTCATGTTTTTCTATTAAGTCAAACAAAATTATATAATAGGCTTTCGCGTATATTTATCGCAGTCCTTTGTCACATAAAACATCAAACTGACATTAGTTTGTTCACTATTATTAATGCAATAATAACAGTTTTCTAAGTTTTCTCCTTTAATAAAAATGCCAATTAAATTGAATAAGCAAGATAGAATAGAAATAGTTTTGATCGTGGGTAATAACTACAAAACTCAAAGAGAAACTGCCGTAATTTTTAACCAAAGACATCCGGAAAAAGTTATAACACATACAACAGTAGGAGGAATTCTTACCAAAAATTAAAAATACTGGATGTGTGGAGAATAATTTTAAACGTCAACGTGAACATTGGGTTACTAATGAGGATGCCGAGTTTGCAGTTATGTAGAGTGTGATTGAAACGCCTAGAACTTCAATTGCCAAAATATCGCACAATATAGGTTTATCTTATAATTCAGTTCAAAGAGTGTTTAAGAAAAATAGGTTTAAACCTTAGTAAACAAAGTTTGTCCACACTCTCAAAGAACAAGATTATGATAGGCGCATGTATTTTGGCTGCAAAGTAAAACTGAAGAAGACCCGTCATTTACAAAGTATATTTTGTTCCGTGAGGAATATACTTCTAATTCTAATGGTGTTGTCTCATCGCAAAATTGTAACTGGTGGGCGAATAGCAATCCAAATTTTACAATAGATAGAAGAGATCAATATTCCTTTAAAACTAACGTTTGGTGCGGTATTTTTAACAGAATTATTGGCCCGTTTTTTTTTTTTGAGAAAATCTTACAGCCGCGAAGTACTTAAAGTTTCTAAATAACGAACTGTCCAATCAACTGGAAGATTTTAGTTTAGAAGAAAGAATGAAAATGTACTTCCAACAAGATGGAACACCTAGTCACAGCAGCTTGGAAACTAGAAATTGGCTGGACGAAAACTTTTCTGAGAAGTGGATTGGTAGGTTTTCCTATGAAGTACCTTGGCCGCCGCGTTCACCCGATCTTACGCCCTGTGACTTTTTTTGTGGTGGTATTTAAAAATTTAGTTTGTGCTCAGAGACCTTTTGAAAATATCTCACACTTAGAAGAAACTATCCGCCAATCTGTAAATGACATCAAGACGGAGTTCTATGCGAATGTTCGTCATGAAATTTATAACAGAACTATTATGTGCATTCAAAAGGAAGGAAGAAGCGTAGAAACTTAAGAACGTTTTTTTATTTAGTAAATAACTTTAATTTTTTATAATAGTAATTCTTAAAAATTGACGTGTCATAAATATTAAGCAGCTTTGCACCAATTGTTAAAACAACTTTTTGAAAAAAATAAATTTTCAGCTTAATTTTACGGCCTAATTAATTTTTTTCGTAACATTTAGTAAAACATTAACCACTAAAAAAAGTATGTAATATAATTTACAAGAAAAAACTTTCTATTATCATTTTCGGGGGACATAATTGAAAAAAGTGGATTTTGTCAATTTTTTTTGAAAATTAGCATAAGACGTAAAACTAAAATACAATCTTTTTTCTTTATAACTTTTTTCGATATTTTTTTAAAAAAATCCGTTTTTCTCAGTTTTAAATTTTAGGCGGGCAAGGCCTGTGACCTCATGACCTTATTTGGATATAGTCTTAAACATAAAACATGCACTAACACATTTCGAAGATAAATTTTCAAAAACTCTTATAATAAAAATTTTTGCCATATGGTGCAAACTTTATGAATGGCACTGTATATATGTTTATATATATATATATATATATATATATATATATATATATATATATATATATATATTTTTTCAATTTCTTGGGCTTTATGGTTCTTTTGTTTTAAGGATAGAGAAATTACATCATGTTCTAGTTAGAATTTATTGAAAACGTTTCGCCCGATTTTCAGGCTTCTTCAGTTCATCTAAAAATTGAAATTTTCTGTTTTGGATGTTCAATAGGACGCACAAACTTTTTAATTATGAATATATAAAATTCTTAAACTTATAATACAATGTAGAAGGTGAAAATAATAAAAATACACTCAAAATATATATAAAAACTTACATGTGTGGGTTGAAACGAAGACACACTTAACATTCTTTAAAAGGTGTTACTAAGATGGTTACATTTTTTAAAATAACTTTAGATTTGTATAGGGCACGAAAGTCATCCTTTGGTTTCTTTAAGTGTTTTTTTTATTTATTATCTGCTATTGAGTTACTATGAGAAGAGTCCGAAATAAATATGACTCAGACCCCTAACGTCGCTTTTGTCGTTTATATTGTTTTTCTCTTTATTAATACAGATCATTTCATGCATTGATCTTTTAAAATAATTTGACTCTTTTTTTAGGATTTTTGTATTTTTAAAATCAAACGAGTGTTTGGTTTGTTTAACGTGTTTTGATAGAGCTGTTGGGTTATTCTTATCATACTTATGGCCATTCAGTCTTGTTTCTAGATGTTGTTTAGTCATGCCGATATAACAGCCGTTGCAGTTTTGACATGGAATAGAATATATCAGGTTTGATTGTTTCAGTAGGGGTGTTTTGGATTTTAGGGGGGTAAAAAGGTGTTTTAATGAGTTATGCGTTTTGTGGCAAACAGTTAAATTATGTTTTTTGAGGACTGCTTTAATTTTTTCTGAAAGTCCTTGAATATATGGCATGGATATGTATGTTGTAGCTGTTCTTTGTTTTGGTTGTTTATCTAGAGTATTATATAATTTGTGAGTTCTGGTTTTTAAAATTTTGTTAAACTGCAACGGCTGTTATATCGGCATGACTAAACAACATCTAGAAACAAGACTGAATGGCCATAAGTATGATAAGAATAACCCAACAGCTCTATCAAAACACGTTAAACAAACCAAACACTCGTTTGATTTTAAAAATACAAAAATCCTAAAAAAAGAGTCAAATTATTTTAAAAGATCAATGCATGAAATGATCTGTATTAATAAAGAGAAAAACAATATAAACGACAAAAGCGACGTTAGGGGTCTGAGTCATATTTATTTCGGACTCTTCTCATAGTAACTCAATAGCAGATAATAAATAAAAAAAACACTTAAAGAAACCAAAGGATGACTTTCGTGCCCTATACAAATCTAAAGTTATTTTAAAAAATGTAACCATCTTAGTAACACCTTTTAAAGAATGTTAAGTGTGTCTTCGTTTCAACCCACACATGTAAGTTTTTATATATATTTTGAGTGTATTTTTATTATTTTCACCTTCTACATTGTATTATAAGTTTAAGAATTTTATATATTCATAATTAAAAAAGTTTGTGCGTCCTATTGAACATCCAAAACAGAAAATTTCAATTTTTAGATGAACTGAAGAAGCCTGAAAATCGGGCGAAACGTTTTCAATAAATTCTAACTAGAACATGATGTAATTTCTCTATCCTTAAAACAAAAGAACCATAAAGCCCAAGAAATTGAAAAAAATATATATTCAATATTCCAAGGTTCAAGAAAGAATTCAATCCAACTTATATATATATATATATATATATATATATATATATATATATATATATATATATATATATATATATATGTATATATATATATATATATATATATATATATATATATATATATATATATATATATATATATATATATATATATATATATATATATATATATATATATATATATATATATATATATATATATATAGCACCAATCTTATTTGATGAAATAATAATTATAACAAAATAATTATTAAATTACGTTGTGATTTGTAAACCCTACGTTTACATAATAAGCAGCAAATATTTAAAAGCAGGTGTTATATCCTATAGACGTAATATAAACGTGATAATCCATGTTTACTTAAATCAGTTCTTACCGAGAAAATGCAATTTCAGAGGAATTTACTCAGGATATTAGTGTGTAAAGTACACACTTTCCGCTGACTAAGGACTTAGCAATGTCCTTTATGTTTGTTTTAGCATAATACAATCGGATTTTATCAGTGAGTAAATATATCGGTAAATAAATTTAATTGCTTCTCGAGGTTTATTTAATTGCCGACTACAGTAAGATAATAAATAACAATAAAAGTGGGAGTGGTTATAGTGGGAGGAAAACTTTTGGTTTACTAAGTCTGATTTGATTGATGAAATGCAATTACTGTTGAATTCAATTATAATAGATAAAATATTTCATATATCGAAATAATTTTTTAAGTATAATGATGAACAAATTGATGACTAAAAAATGTCTTTACTGTGTATGAAACTAATACTTTGAAACAATTATTTCTTAGAGACCATGTCATTTAAATGTGAACCGTTACTGCCCCGAGACTCTTCTAAGCAAGCAGTGAAATTATTAATTACTCCTCGGTACATCGTTCTCGTGGTGGCTGCAATTTGTTACCGGACCTTTTCTTTTAATGGCTGTTAAGAGGGAGGATTGTTATTGTAATTATGAGTTTTAATACACTCTTAGATAAGAATCCATTACAGGTATACGTAGAGGCCAACTTATCTCTCCTCTTTTTGAAATTAATTTATTGGAAACAAATTCTTGAATCACTGGAAAAGTTGTGCTTGAATTTCGAGATGTCGCCCCACCCTACTGAAATTAGGTTCTCTTATTAGAACCATTTTAAAGCAGGTGTGAAGAAAAATGACTAGAAATGAAACAAAGTTTTTTGTTAAGATTTCCACTTTAAAGTATCGGCTCCTACAAATGAAAATGTTTATTTATATTTGTGTTTGGCCATATATTTTGGTTCGTTTGTTTATTCGTTCATTTTCATGCAGGAATTCAACACGCCGCCCTCTTGGTCGTGGTGCGGCGTGCTATCAGTCCTCGAAGCGTCGAATTTCTGTACGTAATTTTTTTTATTTGGCCGATTTCGGACTGGTACATTTTGCATTCGTCGCGATATACCTAATTATGGAGCCTGGGTTGTTTTGTATTAATGTTGACATGTGTGTTTTATGTCTGTAGAATTTGCCTCCTATTTCTTCAACATGTTGTCTTATTGTTTGTACGTTTGTTGTATGTTGTAAGTCGTCTGTTCATATATATCTGGGTGCAGATACAGCACAGCATATTAATTTGTTTTGCATCCTTTGTAGTCTAGCTGTCTGCATATCTGATATGCCACACCGAACTGGTGCAGCATATGTCAGCGTTAATCTTATAAATTGTTTGTATATTATCAGTTTATTTCTGGGCTAAATTTGCGAGCCTGGTGCACTGCAGCCTCTTGGCTTATTGTGCTTCCCCCTCTCTCAGCTTATATTCCATAAATTATGTGAAAAAGTTTTCAATTGTCTTCGCTACAAGCCAACAAATTTGAGATTATTTATAGGACACCCTCTATTATGATGTTTAATCCATCTCTATTCCTGTCTTTTTTCTGAGTGGATTGCCAGAATTATTTTACTGTTAATTTTTTTCAAGAATACACATTATTACATACAATTTTCAATTATGGGAGCTCACAGAACGGGAGTGGTCTAGAAATATTATTTTTCTGCTCATGGAGGGTATCAGTTTGAGAGGATATTCAATCTTTTTAGAGAGTTGGTATTCAAAGAAAACAAAACTAAAATAAGTCTGTTTATGTTACGTGATTTATTAGTTCTCTCACTTACAAAAAAAAATTAAAGTAATATTTTCCCCCAGAAACAGCAATAGCAACAACTTTTCGAGAGCATCGCCAAGGATGCATTTTTTTTTCTGTCAGTTCTCTTAATTTTCCTACAGCTATACTGGTCGTATGTATCAACAGCTGGATATATTTAATTACATTTCCCACACAGTGAAGATTTCTGCTGTTTTTTGAGGAATTCACGGATAATTTCAATGTATTCTTCGGTTATCATATATTTTGGTTGACCAACATATTCATCGTCGTTTAGGTCCTCACGACCTTTTTAAAAACGTTAATACCACCCATGCCTTTGCTACAGGATAGATAACTATGACCATATCCATAAACCATCTATGGATACGTTTCGGTAAATGTGATACCAAGTTTTACGTCTATTCACCCGATTGTCGTGAAAATTAGACATATGTTAATATCAATGAAAGATGTACCTTCAATAGGTGGCGTCAATAATAATGGCTATTTTGAAAAAGTCCTGTTTACTTTGAGACACACCGTGGAAATCCAAAATTTCGTTTGTTTGAGACAGGCAGTTAAAAATAAATGTGACATGCATCTTTGGTAAGAATATTGGAAAGTTGCTTCTGTTGCCATGATTCTGGAACTAAATTAATTTTTTTTTTTGCAAGTAAAAATTTGAAACATTTATTATAATCAAACTTATCTCAAAAATGTATTTTGTTATATGCCGCATAATAAAAGATATTTTTTAGCAAAAACATTCCTGTAAGAAGCATTACGTTTTAACGAGCACTTTGCGGTTATAAGTAGTAAGATTAGAAATAAATCTTTAACCTCATTAACTCCATTTACACTTTTAGTGTGTTAGTATGGAGATAATTATACACATTAATAAAAATATTTTAAATGCTTTGCGGTTTTATCTTAAACTTTTTTATTTAATATTTACGCATTTTTTATACGTCTACTAATTTTATTTAATTATAAGACATTTATCTCAGTCATCAAAGGCAAATTTTGGCGAAAAACAGGCTACATTTTGGCATGCAGGTAGTTTTTTTTGGACATAGAATATGATAAAAAAAAGTTTGCTGCTCTAAAATGTACGGTAAGTCTACAAAATCCAAAATAAAATGAAAAATCAATTTTTCGCAAATATCTTTAAAAATAAAAAAGATGCCAAAAAACTAATAGCATCACGTGAAAGAACAGGATATTTTACAAAACAAAATGACTGGTGTAACCCTTTCAGCTGTAGTGGAAATCATGCTTCCAACATCATTTATGATTAAATTAACATTTCTGTACACTGTTAAATATTTTGAAATTAGCTCTTAAGGGGTTTCTCGGAGTGCTGATTAAGAATCCGATGACAGATTTGCAAAATTCAAAATGGCGGATCCAATTTGACGGCCAAAGAATACGTAATTCATTTAATTTCTTCGAGTAATTTAGAATTTTTGTGTTTTCAATAACTGTTTTCTTTGTACCTGGATGTTTAAATGAAATATCAATACTTTATACTTAAAGCTTAGACTTTTATCTTTCATTGCCCACGCTGTATTTTTTTTTATTTCAAGTTTAAGATGTATGATTTGCATATTTTCATATGCATTTGCATATTTAGACCATTCTCACGGACTATTGCATATTTTATCCAAAATCTAGTAATGATGTATATTTTCCCTATATTTACAATATTTCTCGGTATTACTAGGCAATTGAATTGCTCAGGGTATTGTTAATGTCGCCGTCTGGAACCGATCTTATCGCCGGAACATTACCTGCAATAGTCTAAACATCGATTAGGTTATAGTGCCAAGGGAATACCCAAAATTACGACGGTATTTTATTCCTTTGTTGCTTGGTCGGGATATTAAATGATAAGTAGTTAGTTTCTAAGAATATTTGTTTGAGCATGGATCAAAAAAACAATTTTCTCGAAGATGAATTTTTATTTTAAAACGAGATATCAGTTTTAACATTATTGTTGACTCGCTTGCATCAGTGTAGTCTTTTTGCAATTTTTAACGTGTTGTGTTAAAGTTTAACGTGTACCATGCCACACGCAAAAAAAAAGTGTCTCTTCGTGGGTTGGCAGTTCGTCAATCCAAGAAAGCATTTAACGATTCTGATATTAAAAAAAAAACATTGATTAGCACTCACTTTTCCCACATACCTGCGGGTATTAAAAAGCTTGAAACTCGAGGTTTGGCGTTGACCGAATCAATTCAGTTAATGAATAAAATCCGTCAAATAAACTCCACATTGCCAGATGTATTCCCACGTAGAGTTAAAGAAAAGTTTGAAAACATTTTGTGTAATAACCCAGGCTTTGAACCTTTGTGTCAAATTGATAGTTTTATTAATGGAACGGATGAACTTTTGCCAGAAACAATAAGTGCTAACATAGCACCCAAATTCAAATACTGCCCAGTTACCTCAGTGGATGTGGAACGGTCTTTTTCCACTTATAAAAATATTTTAAGTTATCGAAGACACAATCTTACTACCCAACATTTGGAACAATACCTTATTGTTTACGTGTACAAGAATACAAATGTTAAATCATTTTAAAAAATGTTAAATAATTGTTAATTAAATTTAAACATCGTCGATAACTTGTTAATTTTATACTGATTTTGAAATAAAAAACTAAAAATTTAATATTGCATATTTTTACCCTTTTCATGCATATTTTAAGCATTTTTCACGCATATTTGCATGCATATTTCAAGATTTTTATGTTGTATATAATCCGGTCTCTAATGATTAATAATAAACCAAAAATACGTTTATCAACACTTTTTTAAAGAGTAAAATTACAAAAAAAAAGAGGAAAGTTTTTTACGTTTTTAATAATTTTCTAATATCAAGTATACTTTTATCTGTAACTAAAAAAATTGTCCGACGTTTTTTGACCATTTCGTAATGCTTTGAATGTAAAATTTCCGGCGGCGCACTTCAGTAGGCAACTTTTCATATCTTAAAACTCAATTTTTAAATAACACAGACAATGTGGGTATTTTTAATTATTCTTATAATGAAACTTAAGGTATAATAATGATATATACACAGGGATTTATTTTCAATACTATTAATTAAATATTTGTAATTTACTGTAAGTTTTACAAATTATAAAGCAACAAAAATAAAAGTATCATCGGAAAGCTGAAAGTTTCCTCTTCAAAACCTCTCAATCTTTCAATTTTCTGTTTGCCCTCTGAAACCAACTAATATTGATTAGCCTTCAAACAGTGCGCGCAGATTTTCAAATAATTCCGTTTGACGCCCTACTCTTTTTGAATCACCTATCTGAATTTTTAATAAATTGTCATGCTAATTAAAAAAATCTGAAAAAAATCTATATACTTTTTTTTGTAAAATTTCCCGCTCTTTTACGTGATGCTATTAGTTTTTCAATATCTTTTTTATTTTTCGAGATATTACCGAAAATCCGAATTTTTTTATATTATTTTGTATTTTGTGGGCTTAGCGAACATCAAACTTTAGCAAACTTTTTTTATCGTATTCTACGTCGAAAAACATTTAATGAGAGCTTAAAACCCCTAGCGACTGGGCTAATAATATATACGTGAGGGGCGGATACAGCGTAGTTCGAATCTCGGCTCCAGTCTGCCAACTGACTGTTGGACTTAGGCTTGTAGTGATGGATCCGTGTTTCCGCCATGGTTACGCATCAATGCAAAAACTCCTTTGAATTACACCGAAACTGTAGCAAACAGCGTTCTCAATCGTCGCCAGGTTTTTGATCAATCGTGAGAGTGCGCTGCACCCATCGGGCACATAGCTACTTTATATGCAAATATTCATGCAAAATATGCCCCCCGCGTTCTGTTGATATCTTTACGATGTCAGCTGTCTCTCACACTTTCACTTTGCGGTCATTCAGAACCATATGGTGGATTTTTGTGTTTTTTTGAGTGACTCATTTGGAAGTCCAAGACATCTGCATCATCGATGCTTGTATGACCGCATTTAAGTTCAGTAAATCATCGACATATAGTTGCTTTTGACAGAGCAGATGTGCCATGACACTTCTCAAGCCATTCTTGGGTTCTGGCTGTATGTTTTTCCATCAAAAAGCAATGTTGAATTTTCTAAGAGTTGACACTCGCTGAAAATCAAATGTTATTTTTTTGTTTGTGCTCTCATCCCTCGGAAAGTCCCGGTACTTTTTACCCCATGTATTAATAAAACCCTCAACAAAAAACATAAATATGAAAATAAAATTGTAAAACTAATGTAAGTAGTTCTGTACGAAAACTACAATTGAATATTGTCATGAAAACAAAATCGTGAAATCTAATATAAATAAAAATATTATTTCGTGACGACAGCGTGCGTGCAGTGCGTTCCTGTCGAGCAAGCTCTAGAAAGAGAACCGTTGGAATAGTTTTGGACAAAAATATCTTCTTATTTTCTCCGATATGTTTGAAAATAAAAAAAGTAAATCATCATAATGTTTCAATATACTGCTTTCGATGGAACCAAATTTTCATTGTCTAATTTTTATTTAAAAAAAAACCGGTCAAGTGCAAGTTGAACTTGCACAATTAGTGTTCCGTACGTTGATTGTTTTTATAATAAAAATTTTTGTTAGGGTGGTATAAAATGATCAGTGACTTCACAAAACACACCCCAAATGAGTTTTCAACAAAGTTTGTTTCTAATCTTTACTGAAAACTGGTGAACTTGAAATTTTGTTTTTTTTTATATACCAAATAAATTATTAAAGGTAATACACTTGTGATAATTTTCGTTCAATCTATACCCCGTGGAGAATATTCCAGAATTTTTTCAAAATTTTTTGATCAGTACTTTTCCAGATAAGGTAGGGGACAGCGATTTTTTAAAAGTAATACGAAGAAAAGTGTGCCCAAGTATTACATTACATATACATTTTTTACTCGTGTTTTCACAAGCTTTCATTTGACACCACACTCGATGACCTAGTAAAAAAAAATTTTTTTCACTTCCGATTTCACCCCTCAAAACGAACCCCTTAAGTCAAAATTTATGTTACGGTGGTACAAAATGATCAGTGACTTCACAAAACACACCCCAAATGAGTTTTCAACAAAGTTTGTTTCCAATCTTTACTGAAATCTGATGACCTTGAAATTTTTGTTTTTTTTTATATACCATATAAATTATTAAAGGTAATGCACTCGTGATAATTTTCGTTCAAGTACTTTTCGAAATAAGGCCCGGGACAGCGATTTTTCGCGAATTTTTAAAAATAATACAAAGAAAAGTGCGCGCAAGTATAATATTATATATATATTTTTTACTCGTGTTTTCACAAGCTTTCATTTGACACCACACTCGATGATCAAGTAAAAAATTTTTTTTTTTCACTTCTGACTTCACCCCCCAAAACTAACCCCTTAAGTCAAAATTTAATTCTCAAAACTACATGGCTCTGATGAGGCCATCAATTCCTATATTATTACCAAATTTCACCTTTCTATGTCAAATAGTTTCGGAGAAAACCGGGTGTGACAGACAGACAGACAGACAGACAGACAGACAGACAGACAGACAGGCAGACAGACAGACAGACAGACAGACAGACACCGAAGTGATCTTATAAGTGTTCCGTACGGAACACTAAAAAATCAATTCTATAATATAAAACAACTACACATTAAAAATAACACTGGTCAACACTGAAATTTTTTCCTGGGACACTGATTACGGAAATAATACTGGTTTAATGCTATCAGCTCTACTTTTTAGTGTTCCGTACGGAACACTTATAAGATGACTTCGGTGTCTGTCCGTCTGTCTGTCTGTCACACCCGATTTTCTCCGAAACTATTTGTCATAGAAAGTTGAAATTTGGTAATAATATAGGAACTGATGGCCTCATCAGAGCCATGTAGTTTTGAAAGTTAAATTTTGACTTAAGGGTTTAGTTTTGGGGGATGAAATCGGAAGTGAAAAATTTTTACTAGGTAATCGAGTGTGGTGTCAAATGAAAGCTTGTGAAAACACGAGTAAAAAATATATATAATGTAATGCTTGCGCGCACTTTTCTTTGTATTATTTTTGAAAAATCGCGAAAAATCGCTGTCCACCCGCCTTATCTCGAAAATTACTTATCAAAAAATTTTGAAAAAATTCTGGAATATTCTCCACGGGGTGTAGATTGAACGAAAATTATCACGAGTCATTACCTTTGATAATTTATCTGGTATATAAAAAAAAACAGAAATTTCAAGGTCATCAATTTTCAGTAAAGATTGGAAACAAACTTTGTTGAAAACTCATTTGGGGTGTGTTTTGTGAAGTCACTGATCATTTTATACTTCCGTTATTACCTTTTTTATTTTACAAGCAATGAACGTACGGAACACGAATTGCGCAAGTTCAACTTGCACTTGACCGGTTATTTATTCATATGAAATTAAAATTTTCTTCAAAAATGGAACAAAAATACAATATTTTTTCTATGTTTGATTTAATTACACACTATGAAACGTTCTTTTATACGATTTTCTTGAATGTACGGCTTGAGGATAATCTCTTTGCAAACGCCCACTATAATCGGCCACCATATGGATGTCCCACCTTCCTCGATAACGCTCTTTCATTGTGCGTATATCTTGGTGAAATCTTTCATCCTACTCTTCACTGAAATCGCCAAGATTTTCTGAGAATCGATCTAAATGAGAATGTAGGTAGTGAATCTTGATACTCATGTTGCAGTCCAGATCTTTCAAATTCGATAACATGCACTTAACTAACTCAGAATACTACTCAGTATATATCACCACTACACCAAACACTTTATTTTTGCACTCGACGCGCGTTTCGGTAACCATGTTAGCTTCATCAGGAGCGATGATTGAGTCAATAATATCATTGTGCCAAAGATTCCACATTCCCAACTTAACTCAGAATAGTTGACTTATTGTTTTCGAGAAAATTTTTAATCACCACAACAAACGATTTCCAAGCTTTAGACTTAACTTCATTCATTGAATTCACAAAATTTGGGTCTTTCACAAGTTGTCTGATTTGTGGCCCATCAAAAATACCCGCTTTCAATTTTTCTGTGCTTAATTCTGGAAACTGAAAACCTGAAAACATTCGTCGTTTTCGTCAAAGGCTTTTACAAACTGTTTAATAATGCCCAATTTGATATGAAGTGGTGACAAAATAATGCGATCTCGATTTACTAAGAGCAAATTAATAACATTTTTGGTACCAACTTGATACCAACTTGTTGCCGTTATGAAGTAGCACCCATTTTAAGCTTCTCTTGCTACTGTCTATAAAAAGACGCCAATCATTTGGTTGGTATTGTTGTGAACTGATCTTTTCCAAAATATCTCCGCCATCATTACAAAATACTAGATCATTTTCTTTAAAAAATATGGCAACAAATTTTTTTCTCGAGTCCGATATAAAGTAATTCTGGTTCCTGGTTCAAGTAAATTCTCTTCTTTTAAACGAAATGCCAAAATTTCAGAAGCTTCTTTTGACAAATTTAGATCCCTTACTAAGTCACTCAATTCCTTTTGATTAGAAAGTTAAGGATCTGATGACTGACTACATGTGAAATCCGAATCAGTATTGCCCATTGTATTGTCTTCAATTTCCATAAAATCTGGTTCTTCAAAGCATTTAGATGATACTCCTTGTATCTCACCAGAGTATAGGAGAAGTCGTTGAGCAAATGGTAAGTTAGGATATGACCATTTCTTTCGATTTCCAAAATTTATGCCGTTAATATTTACGAAGCAGAAATAGCAGTCGTCATGGTGATTTTGAGGTTCCTGCCAAATTATCGGTATTTTAAATATGATAGATTTTCTTTTTCCATTTGACCATAGCCGCAGACACACACTACAGTTCTGGCACACAATATGAGATACCCATTGCTGGTCTTGATTGCACAATGTTATTTGAAAGTGGTTAAAATACGTAGTTTTAACGAAGTCCGAGATAGGTTTCGATATTTTTTAAAGATGTATTCGCTACATATATAGCAAAAACAATTTGGATTGTGTAAACAACGTCTACGTGTCGAAACCATATCTGAAATTAAAAAAATAATTATTACGAGTCGGGTAAATCTTAAAAAACTGCGGGTGTCGTCTAAGTTAGGGTAGACCGAAAATATTAAAAAAACATGTGCTGTCAGAGAAAAACTAATATCGGATTCGAAATCAGAACACTACAATAAGCCCAAAACTGGAAAAAAAAATTAGAGGAAAAAAATTTAAAAAAATGTGTTGACCAGTAATAATCGGCCAAGTGCAAGTCGGACTTGCGCAATTAGTGTTCCGTACGTTGATTGCTTTGAAAATAAAAATTTTTGTTGCGGAGGTATAAAATGATCAGTGTCTTCACAAAACACACCTCAAATGAGTTTTCAACAAAGTTTTTTCCGAACTTTACTGAAACCTTATGACCTCGAAATTTTTATTTCATTTTTTTATATACCAGATAAATTATTAAAGGTAATGCACTCGTGATAATTTTTGTTCAATCTACACCCTATGAAGAATATTCCAGAAGTTTTTCAAAATATTTTGATCAGTACTTTTCGAGACAAGGGTTTTTTCAAGCTTTCATTTAACACCCCACTCGATGACCTGGTGAAATTTTTTTTCTCACTTTCAATTTCACCCGCCAAAACTAACCCTTTAAGTCAAAATATAACTTTCAAAACTACATGGCTCTGATGAGGCCATCAATTCCTATATTAGTGCCAAATTTCAACCTTCTACATCAAATAATTTCGGAGAAAATCGGATGTGACAGACGGGCAGACAGACAGACGGACAAACAGATAGAGAGACAGACACCGAAGTGATCTTATAAGTGTTCCGTACGGAACACTAAAAATAGCTTCTTCAACGCATGTGTATGGCCATTCTCAACCTATTAAAAAAAAAGAACATACAAAATTGGGCTGTAAATAACAAAAAAAAAAATCTAAAATGCGGATTGCATTCAACCGATAACTAGCTCTTGAGGAGTGTGGTTCATTTTTAAACAAAACATATCTGTAGATACTGTGTACCAGGGGTGCTCAAACTTGAACTGCTGGCGATCTACCTCAATATTGTTAGACTACGATCGATCGACTCTGAGAGGCTGCAAGTAAGTGTGATGCAGGATTGTCGTCTAGGTAGGGTGTATCGTGGCATAGATATTAGTTTTCCGCACAATATGCATTTTTTTAGTCAAGGTAAGTGTAGGTCTGCTCTAAAATGTCAATAAAAAAACTGATAATTATTCAAAATTGCGAGTTTATTGGTTCTTACAAAATAAATGAGTTCTAGTGTCTAAACTTAACTAAAGACTGACTTTGGATGTTGAAGCGTGGCACTGCATGTCCTCAGCATACTTTTCGTAAGATGGTATGTAATTACCGAGTGCTAATCGCAAGCATGATGACATATGTTCGTTAGTTAGTCGATTGCGATATTTTGACTTAATTATCTTCATTTCAGAAAATGCAGACTCGCACGAGTAAGTTGACCCAAACATTGCCGTCAGTTGAAGGGCGATTTGCCTTAGATTCGGATATTTATCTTCAGATATAAAAACCCAGAATTTTGTATCAGATGCTGTGGCTTTGAGATTTATATCTGATATAATCTGCACTAACTCATTTTCAACAGAACATGAGTCCACTGACTTGCTATTTCAGTAGCTATTTCCTCAATGTTTTTACACGAAAAAGGATAACTCATAAATGATGCGATATTTGCCAATTTACTGAAATCATAAAAACGTATTTCGAATTGGCCCAAAATATTTGATAATTCTGCCTCATAAATATCATAATTCAACTGAGGAATCCTTGCTTTCAAAGACGGAAAATTTTTTAGATCCTTTCTTTTCAGTTGATCTATCATAAGTTGCAATTTACTTTTGAATGCGTTTATTGCGCTAATCATCTCAATAATAGTTTTTCCTTTACCTTGAAGCTCCAAATTAATGGTGTTTAAATGCATTGTGATGTCTGTCAAAAATGCCAAATCAGTCACCCATTTTCCGTTTTTCAGCATCTGAGTGTCATCACCTCTTTCGTCCAGAAAAGCTGTTATTTCGGGCAATAATTCTTGAAACCTTTCTAGAAATTTTCCGCGACTCAACCACCTGACGTCCGTGTGAAGAACTAAATCAGTGTGTTCAGCTGACTCACTATCTTCCAACTGCAATTTAAAGAGCAGTCGTTGCAAGCTACGTGCACGGATAGAATTCACAATTTTTATTGCAATGCCCATAATCTCCTCCATGTTTAGAACTTTTGAACCCAAAACTTGTTGATGTATAATGCAATGGAAAGAGAAAAATGAAGGGAAATCATCATTAGCTCGACACAATGCCACAAAACCGTTTTCGTTTCCAGTCATTGCTGGTGCTCCATCGGTTGTAATGCACACTAGTTTATATATTGGTAGCTTGTAGTTTGTTACAAAATTGAAGAAAACGTCATATATATCTTCGCCACGGGTCTTTCCTTTCAGAGGAATCATTGTCAAAAACTCTTCCTTAGCCGACATGTCATTGAATACCATTCAAATAAAAATACACAGCTGGGCAGTGTCTGTCATATCGGTGGATTCGTCGAACTGTAAAGAAAAGTATGTACATTCCATGATATCATGTTTTAGTTTATCTGCCATATCCTGACTCATGACTTCAACACGCCTTGTGACAGTCGGACGAGATAACTGAAGTTCTCTAATAGCAGACATAATCTCTGTTTTATTTTTAAAATCTCCAAATAAAGTCTCACCCGCTTCAATAAATGCTTCCTTCACAACCAATCCATCATCAAATGGTTTCTTGTGTTTCGCCAATATATGAGATATTTTAAATGACGCGATCGTTGCAGCTTTTGATTGTTTGGCTGGTCTTGTGAAGATGGTTTGTTCTTTTTTCAAACAAGTTATCAAATCACGTACTTTTCGTTTTCTTAATTCACTCTGTGACGGAAAATCCTTTTCATAGTTTTTATGAACCGTTTTATGATGCCTCTTTAAGTTCCCACGCTTAGGTATTGCAACTGACGCATGGCAAATGAGACAAATGCACTTATCCTTTACCATACAGAAGAAAAATTCTTCCTCCTCAACGTTATTAAAATGATAAGTTTTACTTTTCTTCGCCGCACTCATTTTGGACTATTTATTAATCAACTTTGTATCGATGTATCGCCTTCAAGTTACAACTCAGACTGACTCCTATTCCTGCAGGCGCAACATTTATATCGGCGTGAACGAAGTCTCGAATATTCCCGTCAAACACGCCGCCCGAAGTTTCTAGAAAAATTGGCGGGAATCAAAAACGCGGCTTTTCTTTGACAAGTACGCGCGTTCCTTTGATAAAGTCGCCTTTTGCCGCTAGCAGGGGGTTATTACGATAAAAGAAAGTGATGAGTTGGTTATTCTGGCCTAATTGTGGATCGAACAAATTTTAGTAGTTTATTCATTACATTTTGTTTTAGTTACCTAAAACAAAATCTGTGAATAGTTCTATATCGGAATTTTTTTTTGGAAATCGACTCAAAAAGCACTCGCGATCGACTTGTCGATCGCGATCGACCGTTTGAGCACCCCTGATCTACACCGTATGGAGCATATTGCTGAAGTTTTTTTAAAATATTTTTATCAGTACTTTTCGAGACAAAGGTTTTTACAAGCTTTTATTTTTTTTTTATTTTTTACTCGATGACCTGGTAAAAAGTTTTTTTTCACTTTCAATTTCACCCGCCAAAACGAACCCTTTAAGTCAAAATATAACTTTCAAAACTACATGGCTTTGATGAGGCCATCAATTCCTATATTAGTGCCAAATTTCAACCTTCTATATCAAATAGTTTCGGAGAAAATCGGATGTGACAGACAAGCAGACAGACAGACGAACAGATAGACAGACAAACACCGAAGTGATCTTATAAGTGTTCCGGACGGAACACTAAAAATAGCTTCTTCAACGCATGCGTATGGCCTTTCTCAACCTATTAAAAAAAAGAACATAAAAATTGGGCTGTAAATAACAAAAAAAAATCTAAAATGTGGATTGCATTCGACCGATAACTAGCTCTTGAGGAGTGTGATTCATTTTTAAACAAAACATATCTCTGTAGATACACTTCACCTTTCCCTAAAATTAAAAAATATATCAAGAAAATGTACAAAGAGTTTTATAGCAATTTATTAAAAAAATCTACGAACCATTTATGTTGGAAGTTGACAGCTTACCTCCATGGAAACACATAAATTAATTTCGGTCGGCCTGGGCAACATAAATTTATAAATAGCGCATGTAAATCATTTTTCATCCTTGGATCTTACAATCGTTACAAACAATTCGCAGTGGTCCGGACATGTTAAAAATGACCAATAAAATAATATTTCATTCTAGAATACTAGAAATTAGAAAACTCCATCGGTGTTGTTTGTTTTACGTCTCTTATAATTTGTTTATTCACTTATTTAGTTATCTGCAAAATATACGAGTAGATCCACAGAAGCGTAAACACCATGACTTAAATGTAATTTCCACGAATTCAAAATCAAGAATTACAAGAATAGAGTCTTATTATGAAAAAATCGATCAAGTGCAAGTTGGACTTGCGCAATTAGTGTTTTATACCGTGATTGTTTTTAAAATAAAATAAAATCCTTACCCAGGTTAAGTTAATTAGATCCCTGACATGTATATATCTTAAGATCCAATTTGTATTTTCACGTTTTTTCTTAGTCAATAATGTATAATAGTTCTAGCTTCCTAAGAGCCAATAAATCAATCTAGCTCAATCTAGAATCTAGTAATAAAAGTGAAAAACACATATTTATGACCTAAATATTTAATTATAAACGAACAAAATAAAATTATTTTATGGACATACCGTAATGTACGGAAAATAATTCACCATTTTGTAGGGAAACATAATTTTCAGTATTTTTTTATACCACATAAATTATCAAATGTAATGCACTCGGGATAATTTCCGCTCAATCTACACCTCAGGAAGACTATTCTAGCATTTTTTCAAAATTTTTTAATCAGTACTTTTCGAAATGTTGTGTTTGGCGTTTTTGCCATTTTTAAAAAATAATACAAAGAAAAGTGTGCGCAAGTATTATATCATATATATTTGAAATCGTATTTTCACAAGCTTTCACTGGACACCCCACTCGATGACCTGGTAATTTTTATTTAACTTTCTATTTCACCCCTCAAAGTCAAAATTTAACTTTCAGAACTACACAGCTCTGATCCGGTCATCAATTCCTATATTTGTGCCAAATTTCAACATTCTATGTCAAATAGTTTCGAAGAAAATCGGATGTGATAGATCGACACCGAAGTGATCCCATAAGTAGGTAAAGAACACTAAAAAAGAAACAAATTACTATTGCAAACTGCTATATATATATATATATATATATATATATATATATATATATATATATATATATATATATATATATATATATATGGCAGCATGGTATAACAACTAAAAATGAAACGAAAAGAATCGTATTTTTTAGAAGTTACCAAAAGTGTTCTTCGTATTTGCTGAACCATCCCAAGACGCGTTTCGCCGTATCACGGCTCATCAGCTGGGCTATGCTGCTGGGCTATGCTGCCATCTATGCCTTCGAGCAGTAAGCTCAAGAAAGGTGCGTTTCTGCAATAAGTGCCTGCCGTGCTGTGCCGCTCTGCTTGAATAGACTTAGTAAGTCGCCGACAGAGTGCAGTATAAGCATCTATTTGTTATAGTTTTCCGTTAGTTACTTGGATAAACGACTAAAAATGTGTTCTCGTATTTGCTGAACCTAGCCCAGCTGATGAGCCGTGATACGGCGAAACGCGTCTTGGGATGGTTCAGCAGATACGAAGAACACTTTTGGTAACTTCTAAAAATACGATTCTTTTCGTTTCATTTTTAGTTGTTATACCAATGCTGCCATCTATGCCTTCGAGCAGTAAGCTCAAGAAAGGTGCGTTTCTGCAATAAGTGCCTGCCGTGCTGTGCCGCTCTGCTTGAATAGACTTAATAAGTCGCCGACAGAGTGCAGTATAAGCATCTATTTGTTATATATATATATATATATATATATATATATATATATATATATATATATATATATATAAATATATATATATATATATATATATATATATATATATATATATATATATATATATATATACTGTCAGTCCAAAAAAGTGTCTATACACCATCTACATCCTATACTATTTTTCTCTTATGTTTAACTAATTAATTGGAACTATGAGAAAAACATGTTTAAATTAATATTTGAAACTGAACCAACGGGGATTAGTATTAAAAATAACTACGGAACATTTTATTTAGAAATTACATCATTGTTATAAAAATGTAAACAAAATTAATGTCAAAAGAGTCTCCATACACTTAACAATTACCAATAATAATTTGACGGAGTTTAACGGAAAATAACAACTTCGTTTAAACTAATACTTAGTGGGACCACCGTTGGCCTTGATAATCTCCTGAAACTTATTGCCATGCTTGCAACCAGCTTTCTGGTAACTTCTGCTGGTATGTTCTCCCATTCGTTCAATATTCTGTTTTTTAATTCTTCTCTATTTGAAACATTACGTTTGTGAACGCGCCGTTTAAGTTCCTCCCCTGAATGTTCGATTTGGTTAACATCGAGTGATTGCGGAGGTGTATGAAGCTGCTGTCGCATATTATGAATCATCCATTCTCGTACCAAGTTTGCTGTATGTTTCGAATCATTGTCCTGTTGGATAATGTATCTTTTTTCGAGGTCTAATTTTTTGGATAGATAAACATGCTGATCCATGGTACTGTTAACAAAATGTAAATTTCCAACCCCTCTAGCGGACATGCATTCTCAAAGCAGAACACTGCCACCCCTTGTCTCTCCGTGGAACAAATGTTTTTAATATCGAATGCGGTATTCTTCTTTCTCGAAACTTTAGTTCTGCCATCAGACACAAAAAGTTTAGTTTTAGTTTCATCATTAAAGATTACGGATTCCCAAAATTCAGGAGGTTTAGTAACGTATTCCCTAGCAGGAGCTAATCGCTTTTTTGTGATTAGCTTCCGAAATAAACGGCTTCTTCCTGGCTGAATACCCCTTATAGCCTGCCCTCTGTAAACAGTTTGTCACTGTTTGTGCACAAACATTTTTCAAAAATAGTTCCCGTACTTCTTTCAATTTTGGTGCACTTTTCTTGGGATCTATAATTATTTGTTTAATAATACTGGCCTCTTCACGTGGAGTCGTGGAGTTCTTGGGACGACCGGAACGTGGTCGAATTTTATAGGAACCCATTAATTTATACTAGTTTACAATGTAATGAACAGTAGCATGCGACTTTTTTAACAATTTTTCCTGTACGATTTCCATTTTTCCACAAATTAGTTATGATCTTTCGAACTTGATATGGAATTTCACAATTTATCTCGCTCATTTTTAGTACTACTTTGAAAACCCTCTGCAAAATTACTAGTGTGTGACAGATTATAAAGTATGGCCGAAAATTATTCATTTGTTTTCAATTTAGCGAGCAATAGATAGCATGATAAAATGCGACTGATTATAACGTGTGTTTTTCAATGCAGTTCTTGAGAGTATGAGACTTTTTTGACATTAATTTTGTTTACGTTTTTATAACAATGATATAACTTCTAAATAAAATGTTCCTCGTTGGTTAAGTTTCAAATATTATTTTAGACATGCTTTCTCATAGTTCCAATTAACTAGTTAAACATAACAGAAAAATAGTATGGAAAGCAGGTGGTGTATGGAGACTTTTTGGACTGTTTAAATTATATATCAGATAAATTATTAAAGATAATGTACTCGTAGTAATTTTCGTTCAATCTACACCCTGTGAAAAATATTCCAGAATTTTTTTCAAACAGCGATTTTTGGCAATTTTTAAAAAATAATTTAAAGAAAAGTGTGCACAAGTATTTTTTTTGTACTCGTGTTTTCAGAAGCTTTCATTTAATACCCCACTCGACGACATGGTATTTTTTTTTTCATCTCCGATTTGACCCCCCCCAAACTAACCCTTTAAGTCAAAAATTTAACTTTCAAAACTACACGGCTCTGATAGGGCCACCAATTCCTATCGTCATCAGCTTATACTGTCCACTGCTGGACGAAAGCCTCCCTCAAGTCTTGTCACTTTTTCCTGTTCTGGGCTGCTTGTACTGGTGCTGGTGCACTGCAGCCTCTTGGCTTATTGTGCTCCTCTCTCTCTCTCTCTCTCTCTCTCGGCTTCCGTTCCATAAATTATGTGAAAAGGTTCTCAATTGTCTTCGCTACAAGCCAACACATTTGAAATTATTTATAGGACACCCCCCCCCCCCTATTATGATGTTTATTCCATCACTATTCCTATCTTTTTTCTGAGTAGATTACCGGAATTATTTTAATATTAATTCTTTTCAAGAATACATAATCAGTTTTTCTATATTATTACATACAATTTTGAAGTTTTTTTTCTTTTGTCTTTTCTAATTTCCCTCGATATCTCTCTATTTATAGTTCCATATTCATTTGTAGTCTTATCTACCATTTTTCTCCTTTGCTTCATTAGCTGTTTTACTCTTTGATTTAATTTCTGTTCTTTTTATTGTTTTGGCAAGTTTTGTCAATGGCATTTTCTATATTAGTGCCAAATTTCAACTTTCTACGTCAAATAGTTTCGGAGAAAATCGGTTGTGACATACAGACGGAGAGACACCAATTTGATCTTATAAGTGTTCCGTACCGAAGACTAAAGAAGTATAAACATGCAGTTTCCCCGCTTCACACCCATTCTACTACAACAAAATAATAATTATTGTTTTTAAATAATTAATGTATTTATAACTACAAGTAGTTTTAATATTAATAATTTAAAAATCGTTAGTACATTCTTACCCAATCTTTTATTGACATAACATGAAAAATTGAGATATTGTTATACCCTATTGTACATAAAAAAGATAACCATTCAATATGTATTAGGCAATAATTATGATTCTTTTATTTTATTGATACTGGTTTACCTACAAAATGTAATCAATCATTATATAACGAAAGTTTTCAGATATGACATAAAACACAACAGAAACACGTCTTAAAGGTTAAATATTTCTAATAACTCTTCAAAAAATTATTATCCTGATTGCACATATCTTATTGTTATTTTGTTTACCGTTAATTCATTCTCCTTTTTGTTTAAAAGTCACAGCTGCCAAAGTTGTAAACTGTTACGTTCCCGGCATTCTTCTAAGGGAGCGATAATTGTTACAATAAAGTTTGGTTTTGAGACCTACCGAAAAAGGAAAATCATCGGCATCAAAACCGGGTATGGCAATTTATATTATCTCTTTTAAAAATCAATCAGCTGTATTTTGTAGAGGTGCAGATATAAATATTTATGAAGAATGCGTTGTAACGAACTCCGAGGCATATTTCTGGCGCTTAATCGTTTCTGAATTACAAGAGAGATATCATATTCTGACACACCAATGCACTCCATATTCGCATCACCTCTTGATTTATTTAAAGTCCAACCAGAAAATTTATTCTCTCATTTTGTATTTACAATTAAATATTCTGTGTTTTTGTGCAATAAGCTAAATAAATTCGAAATTTATAGCACATTTTGTATTATATGCTTATTTAGTCTTGGCAGCTGTGGCCATAAAATAGAAAAGAAGAAAAAAGCGTCGGCAGTAAAAAAAAACAACGTTTGGATCAAATTGAACCTCGTTTAAAGAAGGGCAACCTACTTTAAGGAGCTAAAAAAAGTTGGTTTTTATCATTTTTTTTTTAAAGGAAAAAGAATCTGCTCACATTTTTGTGAATTGCTAATTATTTTTCTTTTATCCAAAATAATGTTTTCTGATAAAACTATTTTTCGCAATAATGGAACAGTTAACAGCCATAACATGCATTATTATTCAACAGTTAATCCATTTGGGGTCCGGGAGGTTTAAAACTAAAACCATAGGTGTGGAATATTTAAATTTTCGAATTATTGGTCCATATTTTTTCCCCGAACCGCTTAACGGGTCTCGATATCTAAATTTTTTGCAAAACGAATTACCCCAGTTGATGACTTTGAAAGGGAACAAAGTGGATTCAAGAAGACGGAGCTCCTGCTCATTACCACCGGGAAGTTCGGGATTTTTAAACCATCGTTACCCACAAAAATGGATCGGTAGGGATGGATTCATTCAGTGGCCCCCTCGATCATGTGACTTAACACCTTTAGACTTCTTTTTGTGGGGCTACATTAAAGATCATGTTTATGTGAATCTTCTACAACACCAGTAGATATGGAAAATAGGATACGGGATGCGTCTAGGACCATAACGCCCTTTATGCTAAAGAAAGTGAAGGAAAATATAGTAAAAACGACTAAACATGTGTATTCAAGTAGACGGGCATATTTTTGAAAATATATATATATATATATATATATATATATATATATATATATATATATATATATATATATATATGTATATATATATGGGCATATTTTTGAACATTTATTACGTCATAATAATTAATCATTATATAAGTTAAACTGTATTAAAATTATTATTAATTATTTGTTTATGTTTTCACTATAGCGTAAGTGTATTATGGTAAAAACAAGGGTAAAAATTGAAAAATTCAAAATAAATCAAAAAGTATTAGAAATAGGTATTTGACATACTTAATAAAAGTTGGAGGATTTTGTAAAATCTATCAGAAAAAATAATAATATACAGGGTGTGCCACTTAAAAAATTTGAGATTTTACAATTCAAATAAACCGAAATGAATAAATTTATTTTGAACACCCTGTAGCATCTGACTCAAATTTCTTTATATATATCTTTTTTTTTCATCTTTATAGAATGCTCGTACCACTTATGAGTATTCTACCTTCAGAAACAATGGCGCTACTGGCAATTTTTTACAAAACTGAAAACTAGTATTTTAAAAAAAAATTGAAATATTAGAGAAAAACTACTAGGTTTAGGCAGATAACATTATTAATAAAAAAGGTTATAAAATTTTACGCAGAATTTAAAAAATAAAATTAGAAAATAGGATGTTCCATTTAAAAAAACATATGTTATATCGTCCACACTTTTTTGAAGTACCCTGTATACTTAAAAATAATTTTAAACTGTGCACATTAATATTTCCTAAAACTATTGTATTTAATATTTTTTCATCATTCCCGAAACAAAATGAGATAATAAACTTTACTCTGTCGTTGACTCACCCTGTACATAAGGTTGGTAAAATTGTGTAACTTAAATTTTACAGAAAGAACAGTTTAAAGTTTTTTCGAATTCAAAAAATTTTGAATTTTGATTAATCCTCTATACCAGCACCATAAAGTTGACCTGATTCTTTCTTATAAAAAAGCATTTTCTTTAATTTTGGGGAAGATTTGAGTTGTCTGCGCTTCTTTGGTGCGCCCCTCTCTTCCCTCTTAATTCCTTTCGAGTTATAGTAGAAGGCGACATTTTTTGTTTCGGCGCCAATTTTTATTTCAGGATCGTTCATTGTTTCTAAAATTGCAGAATACCCTTCGTTTAAAGTACAAGAGCAATTAAGGCAATATATTTTTATAATTGCATTTTAGCAATGCAAGTGTCAACCGCCACATCGTTGAATTAAAATCTTCATTTGCATTTTGTGAGTCTCCACCTAAACAACGTGAGAAATAATCATCACTGGAGAGGTCTTCATATGCAGGTTTTACATGTGTGTTATAACATCTGAGTTAAGTGGAATTGGATGATCGTAATCATTTAAGTCTCCTGCTGCTTCGTATTTACGCCACTGACACCAACTATCTGCTTCAACTGGCCAGTTTGTCATGTTGTGGATTTTCATTTGTAGAACATAAGTGATTAGAAGGTTACCCAAATTGATGCCTTCATATCTTCTACAGAGTCACAGTTTCGTCTTTTGCTAATCCATAATATTTGGTCAATTTTTTAATAAGGATATCCGTCAGTTTTCCTTTTCTACCTGACTTATGTTCTTTTTAGCACTGCGAAGTCGCGTACCCATTCTCTTCTCAATGTGTTCAATACACTCACTTTTTTCAATAGTTGTGTCATCGCCATATGGTTTTAGATTTACAATTGCTTTATGTGTTTTCGAATCACCATCTCCTTTATAACTTTAAATTGTTCCTCAGACCTGGAAAACATTTCTTTTTCAGCGATCATCGACTTCCACAGAACCAGAGTGATCAGCAAGATATTCTTCTTCATGTCCTTCGTACCAGTCAATGTATCAATCAGTAACCTTTTTTATCCAATAACTACAAGCTTCACTATAGCTAATTTTCACAATGTCAATCACTTTAATATTGTAATAACTAGAGACCGGATTATATTCATTTGCATATTCAGACCATTCTCACCGATTATTGCATATTTTACCCAAAATCTAGTAATGATGCATATTTTCCCTATATTTACAATATTTCTCGGGTATTACTAGGCAATTGAGTTGCTCAGAGTATTGTTCATGTCGCCGTCTGGAACCGATCTTATCGCCGGGACATTACCTGCAATAGTTTAAACATCGATTAGGTTATAGTGCCAAGGGAATACCCAAAATTACGACGATATTTTATTCCTTTGTTTCTTGGTCGGGATATTAAGTGATAAGAAGTTAGTTTCTAAGAATATTTGTTTGAGCGTGGATCAAATAAACAATTTTCTCGAAGACGAATTTTTATTTTAAAACAAGATATCAGTATTAACATTATTGTTGACGCGCTTGCATCAGCAAAGAAAGTGTTTCTTAAGGCACCTGATCGCAATAACGCCTATAAAGAAAAACTGCCAAATGTGCCTTTACCTCCCGAACTAGTGGTAACTCGATGGGGAACATGGATTGAAGCTGTACTATTTTACAATGAACATTTCGAGGCCATCAAAGGTGTAGTAAATGACTTCGATAGTGCAGAGGCTATGGCAGTTCGTCAATCCAAGGAAGCATTTAACGATTCTGATATTAAAAAAAAAACATAGCTTTGATTAACACTCACTTTTCCCACGTACCTGCGGGTATTAAAAAGCTTGAAACTCGAGGTTTGGCGTTGACCGAATCAATTCAGTTAATGAATAAAATCCGTCAAATAAGCTCCATATTGCCAGATGTATTCCCCGTAGAGTTAAAGAAAGTTTGAAAACATTTTGTGCAATAACCCAGGCTTTGAACCTTTGTGTCAAATTGATAGTTGTTTTATTAATGGGACGGGTGAACTTTTGCCAGAAACAATAAGTGCTAACATAGCACCCAAATTCAAATACTGCCCAGTTACCTCAATGGATGTGGCACGGTCTTTTTCCACTTATAAAAATATTTTAAGTGATTGAAGACACAGTCTTACTACCCAACATTTGGAACAATACCTTATTGTTTACGTGTACAAGAATACAAATGTTAAATCATTTTAAAAAATGTTAAATAATTGTTAATTAAATTTAAACATCGTCGATAACTTGTTAATTTTATGCTGATTTTGAAATAAAAAACTAAAAATTACTACTTTTATTATTATTATTTAATATTGCATATTTTGATCCTTTTCATGCATATTTTAAGCATTTTTCATGCATAATTGCATGCATATTTCAAGATTTTTATGTTGCATATAATCCGGTCTCTAAGTATAACCATTGAGTATCACAACTTCAAAGAGTGACAAAAAAACCTCGTTTTTTTCCGGGACATTTAATTTTGTTTTTCTTCAACTGCTTTTTTTTTACTTATAGTATTGAAAACAGTAGATACTGTATCCTGTATATGCTTTACAAATACGACGATATGTTCGAATTGGCCCTGACCGATATTCATTAAAAAATCCACTAAAAATATTTATGCCCTCTCAACCAGTACCTAAAAAACTCATTGTAATCACAATTCTTCTATTCACTTCATAACTTATATTTACTGTTGGTCCTTAATTATTTCTCTACGACCACAAGCACAAACTACCAAACA
>CM032449.1:10427551-10748549 GCA_019049505.1 Pachyrhynchus sulphureomaculatus | reverse complement strand
TTAAAAATAACACTGGTCAACACTGAAATTTTTTTCCTGAGGGCACGATTACGGAAATAATACTGGTTTAATGCTATCAGCTCTACTTTTTACTGTTCCGTACGGAAACACTTATAAGATGACTTCGGTGTCTGTCCGTCCTGTCTGTCTGTCCACACCGATTTTCTCCGAAACTATTTGTCATAGAAAGTTGAAATTTGGTAATAATATAGAACTGATGGCCTCATCAGAGCCATGTAGTTTTGAAAGTTAAATTTTGACTTAAGGGTTTAGTTTTGGGGGATGAAATCGGAAAGTGAAAAATTTTTACTAGGTAATCGAGTGTGTTGTCAAATGAAAGCTTGTGAAAACACGAGTAAAAAATATATATAATGTAATGCTTGCGCGCACTTTTCTTTGTATTATTTTTTGAAAAATCGCGAAAAATCGCTGTCCACCCCCTTATCTCGAAAATTACTTATCAAAAAATTTGAAAAAATTCTGGAATATTCATCCACGGGGTGTAGATTGAACGAAAATTATCCACGAGTCATTACCTTTGATAATTTATCTGGTATATAAAAAAAAAACAGAAATTTCAAGGTCATCAATTTTCAGTAAAGATTGGAAACAAACTTTGTTGAAAACTCATTTGGGGATGTGTTTTGTGGAAGTCACTGATCATTTTATACTTCCGTTATTACCTTTTTTATTTTACAAGCAATGAACGTACGGAACACGAATTGCGCAAGTTCAACTTGCACTTGACCGGTTATTTATTCATATGAAATTAAAATTTTCTTCAAAAATGGAACAAAAATACAATATTTTTTCTATGTTTGATTTAATTACACACTATGAAACGTTCTTTTATACGATTTTCTTGAATGTACGGCTTGAGGATAATCTCTTTGCAAACGCCCACTATAATCGGCCACCATATGGATGTCCCACCTTCCTCGATAACGCTCTTTCATTGTGCGTAATATCTTGGTGAAAATCTTTCATTCCTACTCATGCACTGAAATCGCCAAGATTTTCTGAGAATCGATCTAAATGAGAATGTAGGTAGTGAATCTTGATACTCATGTTGCAAGTCCAGATCTTTCAAATTCGATAACATGCACTTAACTAACTCAGAATACTACTCAGTATATATCACCACTACACCAAACACTTTATTTTTGCACTCGACGCGCGTTTCGGTAACCATGTTAGCTTCATCAGGAGCGATGATTGAGTCAATAATATCATTGTGCCAAAGATTCCACATTCCCAACTTTAACTCAGATAGTTGACCATTATTGTTTTCGAGAAAATTTTTAATCACCACAACAAACGATTTCCAAGCTTTAGACTTAACTTCATTCATTGAATTCACAAAATTTGGGTCTTTCACAGTTTGTCTGATTTGTGGCCCATCAAAAATACCGCTTTCAATTTTTCTGTGCTTAATTCTGGAAACTGAAAACCTGAAAACATTCGTCGTTTTCGTCAAAGGCTTTTACAAACTGTTTAATAATGCCCCAATTTGATATGAAGTGGTGACAAAATAATGCGATCTCGATTTACTAAGAGCAAATTAATAACATTTTGGTACCAACTTGATACCAACTTGTTGCCGTTATGAAGTAGCACCCATTTTAAGCTTCTCTTGCTACTGTCTATAAAAAGACGCCAATCATTTGGTTGGTATTGTTGTGAACTGATCTTTTCCAAAATATCTCCGCCATCATTACAAAATACTAGATCATTTTCTTTAAAAATATGGCAACAAATTTTTTTCTCGAGTCCGATATAAAGTAATTCTGGTTCCTGGTTCAAGTAAATTCTCTTCTTTTAAACGAAATGCCAAAATTTCAGAAGCTTCTTTTGACAAATTTAGATCCCTTACTAAGTCACTCAATTCCTTTTGATTAGAAAGTTAAGGATCTGATGACTGACTACATGTGAAATCCGAATCAGTATTGCCCATTGTATTGTCTTCAATTTCCATAAAATCTGGTTCTTCAAAGCATTTAGATGATACTCCTTGTATCTCACCAGAGTATAGGAGAAGTCGTTGAGCAAATGGTAAGTTAGGATATGACCATTTCTTTCGATTTCCAAAATTTATGCCGTTAATATTTACGAAGCAGAAATAGCAGTCGTCATGGTGATTTTGAGGTTCCTGCCAAATTATCGGTATTTTAAATATGATAGCTTTTCTTTTTCCATTTGACCATAGCCGCAGACACACCATACAGTTCTGGCACACAATATGAGATACCCATTGCTGGTCTTGATTTGCACAATGTTATTTGAAAGTGGTTAAAATACGTAGTTTTAAACGAAGTCCGAGATAGGTTTCGATATTTTTTAAAGATGTATTCGCTACATATATAGCAAAAACAATTTGGATTGTGTAAACAACGTCTACGTGTCGAAACCATATCTGAAATTAAAAAAATAATTATTACGAGTCGGTAAATCTTAAAAAACTGCGGGTGTCGTCTAAGTTAGGGTAGACCGAAAATATTAAAAAAACATGTGCTGTCAGAGAAAAACTAATATCGGATTCGAAATCAGAACACTACAATAAGCCCAAAAACTGGAAAAAAAAATTAGAGGAAAAAAATTTAAAAAAATGTGTTGACCAGTAATAATCGGCCAAGTGCAAGTCGGACTTGCGCAATTAGTGTTCCGTACGTTGATTGCTTTGAAAATAAAAATTTTTGTTGCGGAGGTATAAAATGATCAGTGTCTTCACAAAACACACCTCAAATGAGTTTTCAACAAAGTTTTTTCCGAACTTTACTGAAACCTTATGACCTCGAAATTTTTATTTTTCATTTTTTTTATATACCAGATAAATTATTAAAGGTAATGCACTCGTGATAATTTTTGTTCAATCTACACCCTATGAAGAATATTCCAGAAGTTTTTTTCAAAATATTTTGATCAGTTACTTTTCGAGACAAGGGTTTTTTTTCAAGCTTTCATTTAACACCCCACTCGATGACCTGGTGAAATTTTTTTTCTCACTTTCAATTTCACCCGCCAAAACTAACCCTTTAAGTCAAATATAACTTTCAAAACTACATGGCTCTGATGAGGCCATCAATTCCTATATTAGTGCCAAATTTCAACCTTCTACATCAAATAATTTCGGAGAAAATCGGATGTGACAGACGGGCAGACAGACAGACGGACAAACAGATAGAGAGACAGACACCGAAGTGATCTTATAAGTGTTCCGTACGGAACACTAAAAATAGCTTCTTCAACGCATGCGTATGGCCATTCTCAACCTATTAAAAAAAAGAACATACAAAATTGGGCTGTAAATAACAAAAAAAAAAATCTAAAATGCGGATTGCATTCAACCGATAACTAGCTCTTGAGGAGTGTGGTTCATTTTTAAACAAAACATATCTGTAGATACTGTGTACCAGGGTGCTCAAACTTGAACTGCTGGCGATCTACCTCAATATTGTTAGACTACGATCGATCGACTCTGAGAGGCTGCAAGTAAGTGTGATGCAGGATTGTCGTCTAGGTAGGGTGTATTTCGTGGCATAGATATTAGTTTTCCGCACAATATGCATTTTTTTAGTCAAGGTAAGTGTAGGTCTGCTCTAAAATGTCAATAAAAAAACTGATAATTATTCAAAATTGCGAGTTTATTGGTTCTTACAAAATAAATGAGTTCTAGTGTCTAAACTTAACTAAAGACTAACTTTGGATGTTGAAGCGTGGCACTGCATGTCCTCAGCATACTTTTCGTAAGATGGTATGTAATTACCGAGTGCTAATCGCAAGCATGATGACATATGTTCGTTAGTTAGTCGATTGCGATATTTTGACTTAATTATCTTCATTTCAGAAAATGCAGACTCGCACGAGTAAGTTGACCCAAACATTGCCGTCATTGAAGGGCGATTTGCCTTAGATTCGGATATTTATCTTCAGATATAAAAACCCAGAATTTTGTATCAGATGCTGTGGCTTTGAGATTTATATCTGATATAATCTGCACTAACTCATTTTCAACAGAACATGAGTCCACTGACTTGCTATTTCAGTAGCTATTTCCTCAATGTTTTTACACGAAAAAGGATAACTCATAAATGATGCGATATTTGCCAATTTACTGAAATCATAAAAACGTATTTCGAATTGGCCCAAAATATTTGATAATTCTGCCTCATAAATATCATAATTCAACTGAGGAATCCTTGCTTTCAAAGACGGAAAATTTTTTAGATCCTTTCTTTTCAGTTGATGTATCATAAGTTGCAATTTACTTTTGAATGCGTTTATTGCGCTAATCATCTCAATAATAGTTTTTCCTTTACCTTGAAGCTCCAAATTAATGGTGTTTAAATGCATTGTGATGTCTGTCAAAAATGCCAAATCAGTCACCCATTTTCCGTTTTTTCAGCATCTGAGTGTCATCACCTCTTTCGTCCAGAAAAGCTGTTATTTCGGGGCAATAATTCTTGAAACCTTTCTAGAAATTTTCCGCGACTCAACCACCTGACGTCCGTGTGAAGAACTAAATCAGTGTGTTCAGCTGACTCACTATCTTCCAACTGCAATTTAAAGAGCAGTCGTTGCAAGCTACGTGCACGGATAGAATTCACAATTTTTATTGCAATGCCCATAATCTCCTCCATGTTTAGAACTTTTGAGCCCAAAACTTGTTGATGTATAATGCAATGGAAAGAGAAAAATGAAGGGAAATCATCATTAGCTCGACACAATGCCACAAAACCGTTTTCGTTTCCAGTCATTGCTGGTGCTCCATCGGTTGTAATGCACACTAGTTTATATATTGGTAGCTTGTAGTTTGTTACAAAATTGAAGAAAACGTCATATATATCTTCGCCACGGGTCTTTCCTTTCAGAGGAATCATTGTCAAAAACTCTTCCTTAGCCGACATGTCATTGAATACCATTCAAATAAAAATACACAGCTGGGCAATGTCTGTCATATCGGTGGATTCGTCGAACTGTAAAGAAAAGTATGTACATTCCATGATATCATGTTTTAGTTTATCTGCCATATCCTGACTCATGACTTCAACACGCCTTGTGACAGTCGGACGAGATAACTGAAGTTCTCTAATAGCAGACATAATCTCTGTTTTATTTTTAAAATCTCCAAATAAAGTCTCACCCGCTTCAATAAATGCTTCCTTCACAACCAATCCATCATCAAATGGTTTCTTGTGTTTCGCCAATATATGAGATATTTTAAATGACGCGATCGTTGCAGCTTTTGATTGTTTGGCTGGTCTTGTGAAGATGGTTTGTTCTTTTTTCAAACAAGTTATCAAATCACGTACTTTTTTCGTTTTCTTAATTCACTCTGTGACGGAAAATCCTTTTCATAGTTTTTATGAACCGTTTTATGATGCCTCTTTAAGTTCCCACGCTTAGGTATTGCAACTGACGCACGGCAAATGAGACAAATGCACTTATCCTTTACCATACAGAAGAAAAATTCTTCCTCCCAACGTTATTAAAATGATAAGTTTTACTTTTCTTCGCCGCACTCATTTTGGACTATTTATTAATCAACTTTGTATCGATGTATCGCCTTTAAGTTACAACTCAGACTGACTCCTATTCCTGCAGGCGCAACATTTATATCGGCGTGAACGAAGTCTCGAATATTCCCGTCAAACACGCCGCCCGAAGTTTCTAGAAAAATTGGCGGGAATCAAAAACGCGGCTTTTCTTTGACAAGTACGCGCGTTCCTTTGATAAAGTCGCCTTTTGCCGCTAGCAGGGGGTTATTACGATAAAAGAAAGTGATGAGTTGGTTATTCTGGCCTAATTGTGGATCGAACAAATTTTAGTAGTTTATTCATTACATTTTGTTTTAGTTACCTAAAACAAAATCTGTGAATAGTTCTATATCGGAATTTTTTTTTGGAGATCGACTCAAAAAGCACTCGCGATCGACTTGTCGATCGCGATCGACCGTTTGAGCACCCCTGATCTACACCGTATGGAGCATATTGCTGAAGTTTTTTTAAAATATTTTTATCAGTACTTTTCGAGACAAAGGTTTTTACAAGCTTTTATTTGAGACCCCACTCGATGACCTGGTAAAAAGTTTTTTTCACTTTCAATTTTCACCCGCCAAAACGAACCCTTTAAGTCAAAATATAACTTTCAAAACTACATGGCTTTGATGAGGCCATCAATTCCTATATTAGTGCCAAATTTCAACCTTCTATATCAAATAGTTTCGGAGAAAATCGGATGTGACAGACAAGCAGACAGACAGACGAACAGATAGACGGACAAACAACACCGAAGTGATCTTATAAGTGTTCCGGACGGAACACTAAAAATAGCTTCTTCAACGCATGCGTATGGCCTTTCTCAACCTATTAAAAAAAAGAACATAAAAATTGGGCTGTAAATAACAAAAAAAAATCTAAAATGTGGATTGCATTCGACCGATAACTAGCTCTTGAGGAGTGTGATTCATTTTTAAAACAAAACATATCTCTGTAGATACACTTCACCTTTCCCTAAAATTAAAAAATATATCAAGAAAATGTACAAAGAGTTTTATAGCAATTTATTAAAAAAAATCTACGAACCATTTATGTTGGAAGTTGACAGCTTACCTCCATGGAAACACATAAATTAATTTCGGTCGGCCTGGGCAACATAAATTTATAAATAGCGCATGTAAATCATTTTTCATCCTTGGATCTTACAATCGTTACAAACAATTCGCAGTGGTCCGGACATGTTAAAAATGACCAATAAAATAATATTACATTCTAGAATACTAGAAATTAGAAAACTCCATCGGTGTTGTTTGTTTTACGTCTCTTATAATTTGTTTATTCACTTATTTAGTTATCTGCAAAATATACGAGTAGATCCACAGAAGCGTAAACACCATGACTTAAATGTAATTTCCACGAATTCAAAATCAAGAATTACAAGAATAGAGTCTTATATGAAAAAATCGATCAAGTGCAAGTTGGACTTGCGCAATTAGTGTTTTTATACCGTGATTGTTTTTAAAATAAAATAAAATCCTTACCCAGGTTAAGTTAATTAGATCCCTGACATGTATATATCTTAAGATCCAATTTGTATTTTCACGTTTTTTTCTTAGTCAATAATGTATAATAGTTCTAGCTCCCTAAGAGCCAATAAATCAATCTAGCTCAATCTAGAATCTAGTAATAAAAGTGAAAAACACATATTTATGACCTAAATATTTAATTATAAACGAACAAAATAAAATTATTTTATGGACATACCGTAATGTACGGAAAATAATTCACCTTCACCATTTTGTAGGGAAACATAATTTTTCAGTATTTTTTTATACCACATAAATTATCAAATGTAATGCACTCGGGATAATTTCCGCTCAATCTACACCTCAGGAAGACTATTCTAGCATTTTTTCAAAATTTTTTAATCAGTACTTTTCGAAATGTTGTGTTTGGCGTTTTTGCCATTTTTAAAAAATAATACAAAGAAAAGTGTGCGCAAGTATTATATCATATATATTTGAAATCGTATTTTCACAAGCTTTCACTGGGACACCCCACTCGATGACCTGGTAATTTTTATTTAACTTTCTATTTCACCCCTCAAAGTCAAAATTTAACTTTCAGAACTACACAGCTCTGATCCGGTCATCAATTCCTATATTTGTGCCAAATTTCAACATTCTATGTCAAATAGTTTCGAAGAAAATCGGATGTGATAGATCGACACCGAAGTGATCCCATAAGTAGGTAAAGAACACTAAAAAAGAAACAAATTACTATTGCAAACTGCTATATATATATATATATATATATATATATATATATATATATATATATATATATATATATATATATATATATATATATATGGCAGCATTGCATGGTATAACAACTAAAAATGAAACGAAAAGAATCGTATTTTTTAGAAGTTTACCAAAAGTGTTCTTCGTATTTGCTGAACCATCCCAAGACGCGTTTCGCCGTATCACGGCTCATCAGCTGGGCTATGCTGCTGGGCTATGCTGCCATCTATGCCTTCGAGCAGTAAGCTCAAGAAAGGTGCGTTTCTGCAATAAGTGCCTGCCGTGCTGTGCCGCTCTGCTTGAATAGACTTAGTAAGTCGCCGACAGAGTGCAGTATAAGCATCTATTTGTTATAGTTTTCCGTTAGTTACTTGGATAAACGACTAAAAATGTGTTCTCGTATTTGCTGAACCTAGCCCAGCTGATGAGCCGTGATACGGCGAAACGCGTCTTGGGATGGTTCAGCAGATACGAAGAACACTTTTGGTAACTTCTAAAAATACGATTCTTTTCGTTTCATTTTTAGTTGTTATACCAATGCTGCCATCTATGCCTTCGAGCAGTAAGCTCAAGAAAGGTGCGTTTCTGCAATAAGTGCCTGCCGTGCTGTGCCGCTCTGCTTGAATAGACTTAATAAGTCGCCGACAGAGTGCAGTATAAGCATCTATTTGTTATATATATATATATATATATATATATATATATATATATATATATATATATATATAATATAAATATATATATATATATATATATATATATATATATATATATATAATATATATATATATATATACTGTCAGTCCAAAAAGTGTCTATACACCATCTACATCCTATACTATTTTTCTCTTATGTTTAACTAATTAATTGGAACTATGAGAAAACATGTTTAAATGAATATTTGAAACTGAACCAACGGGGATTAGTATTAAAAATAACTACGGAACATTTTATTTAGAAATTACATCATTGTTATAAAAATGTAAACAAAATTAATGTCAAAAGAGTCTCCATACACTTAACAATTACCAATAATAATTTGACGGAGTTTAACGGAAAATAACAACTTCGTTTAAACTAATACTTAGTGGGGATCACCGTTGGCCTTGATAATCTCCTGAAACTTATTGCCATGCTTGCAACCAGCTTTCTGGTAACTTCTGCTGGTATGTTCTCCCATTCGTTCAATATTCTGTTTTTAATTCTTCTCTATTTGAAACATTACGTTTGTGAACGCGCCGTTTAAGTTCCTCCCCTGAATGTTCGATTTGGTTAACATCGAGTGATTGCGGAGGTGTATGAAGCTGCTGTCGCATATTATGAATCATCCATTCTCGTACCAAGTTTGCTGTATGTTTCGAATCATTGTCCTGTTGGATAATGTATCTTTTTTCGAGGTCTAATTTTTGGATAGATAAACATGCTGATCCATGGTACTGTTAACAAAATGTAAATTTCCAACCCCTCCAGCGGACATGCATTCTCAAAGCAGAACACTGCCACCCCTTGTCTCTCCGTGGAACAAATGTTTTTAATATCGAATGCGGTATTCTTCTTTCTCGAAACTTTAGTTCTGCCATCAGACACAAAAAAGTTTAGTTTTAGTTTCATCATTAAAGATTACGGATTCCCAAAATTCAGGAGGTTTAGTAACGTATTCCCTAGCAGGAGCTAATCGCTTTTTGTGATTAGCTTCCGAAATAAACGGCTTCTTCCTGGCTGAATACCCCTTATAGCCTGCCCTCTGTAAACAGTTTCTCACTGTTTGTGAACAAACATTTTTCAAAAATAGTTCCCGTACTTCTTTCAATTTTAGTGCACTTTTCTTGGGATCTATAATTATTTGTTTAATAATACTGGCCTCTTCACGTGGAGTCGGGGAGTTCTTGGGACGACCAGAACGTGGTCGAATTTTTATAGGAACCCATTAATTTATACTAGTTTACAATGTAATGAACAGTAGCATGCGACTTTTTCACAATTTTTCCTGTACGATTTTCCATTTTTCCACAAATTAGTTATGATCTTTCGAACTTGATATGGAATTTCACAAATTCTCTCGCTCATTTTTAGTACTACTTTGAAAACCCTCTGCAAAATTACTAGCAACAAGTGACAGATTATGAAGTATGGCTGAAAATTATTAATTTGTTTTCAGTTTAGCGAGCAATAGATAACATGATAAAATGCGGCTGATTATAACGTGTGTTTTTCAATGCAGTTCTTGAGGGTATGAGTCTTTGTTGACAATAATTTTGTTTACGTTTTCACAACAATGATGTAACTTCTAAATAAAATGTTCCTCGTTGGTTAAGTTTCAAATATTATTTTAAACATGCTTTCTCATAGTTCCAATTAATTAATTGAACATAACAGAAAAATAGTATGGAAAGCAGGTGGTGTATGGAGAATTATATATCAGATAAATTATTAAAAATAATGCACTCGTAATAATTTTCGTTCAATCTACACCCTGTGAAACATATTCCAGAATTTTTTCAAACAGCGATTTTTGGCAATTTTTAAAAAATAATTTAAAGAAATATGTGCACAAGTGTTTTTTTGTACTCGTGTTTTCAGAAGCTTTCATTTAATACCCCACTCAACGACATGGTATTTTTTTTTCATCTCCGATTTCGCCCCCCAAACTAACCCTTTAAGTCAAAATTTAACTTTCAAAACTACACGGCTCTGATTGGGCCACCAATCCTATCGTCATCAGCTTATACTGTCCACTGCTGAACGAAAGCCTCCCTCAAGTCTTGTCACTTTTTTCTGTTCTGGGCTGCTTGTACCGTGTGCTAGTGTACTGTAGCCTCTTGGCTTATTGTGCTCCTCTCTCTCTCTCTCTCTCTCTCTCTCGGCTTCCGTTCCATAAATTATGTGAAAAGGTTCTCAATTGTGTTCGCTACAAGCCAACAAATTTCAAATTATTTATAGGACACCCCCTATTATGATGTTTAATCCATCTCTATTCCTATCTTTTTTCTGAGTAGATTACCGGAATTATTTTAATGTTAATTCTTTTCAAGAATACATAATCAGTTTTCTATATTATTACATACAATTTTGAAGTTTTTTTTCTTTTGTCTTTTCTAATTTCCCTCGATATCTCTCTATTTATAGTTCCGTATTCATCTGTAGTCTTATCTACCATTTTTCTCAAGTTTTGTCAATGGCATTTTCTATATTAATGTCAAATTTCAACTTTCTACGTCAAATACTTTCGGAGAAAATCGGTTATGACATACAGACGGAGAGACAGCAAATTGATCTTATAAGTGTTCCATACCGAAGACTAAAGAAGTATAAACATGCAGTTTCCCCGCTTCACACTCATTCTGCTACAACAAAATAATAATTATTGTTTTTAAATAATTAATGTATTTATAACTGCAAGTAGATTTTATATTAATAATTTAAAAATCGTTAGTACATTCTTACCCAATCTTTTATTGACATAACATGAAAAATTGAGATATTGTTATACCCTATTGTACATAAAAAAGATAACCATTCAATATGTATTAGGCAATAATTATGATTCTTTTATTTTATTGATACTGGTTTACCTACAAAATGTAATCAATCATTATATAACGAAAGTTTTCAGATATGACATAAAACACAACAGAAACACGTCTTAAAGGTTAAATATTTCTAATAACTCTTCAAAAAATTATTATCCTGATTGCACATATCTTATTGTTATTTTGTTTACCGTTAATTCATTCTCCTTTTTGTTTAAAAGTCACAGCTGCCAAAGTTGTAAACTGTTACGTTCCCGGCATTCTTCTAAGGGAGCGATAATTGTTACAATAAAGTTTGGTTTTGAGACCTACCGAAAAAGGAAATTCATCGGCATCAAAACCGGGTATGGCAATTTATATTATCTCTTTTAAAAATCAATCAGCTGTATTTTGTAGAGGTGCAGATATAAATATTTATGAAGAATGCGTTGTAACGAACTCCGAGGCATATTTCTGGCACTTAATCCTTTCTGATTTACAAGAGAGATATCATATTCTGACACACCAATGCACTCCATATTCGCATCACCTCTTGATTTATTTAAAGTCCAACCAGAAAATTTATTCTCTCATTTTGTATTTACAATTAAATATTCTGTGTTTTTGTGCAATAAGCTAAACAAATTCGAGATTTATAGCACATTTTGTATTATATGCTTATTTAGTCTTGGCAGCTGTGGCCATAAAATGGAAAAAAGAAAAAAAGCGTCGGCAGTAAAAAACAACGTTTGGATCAAATTGAACCTCGTTTAAAGGAGGGCAACCTACTTTAAGGAGCTAAAAAAAGTTGGTTTTTATCATTTTTTTTTTAAAAGAAAAAAGAATCTGCTCACATTTTTGTGATTTGCTAATTATTTCTTTTATCCAAAATAATGTTTTCTGATAAAACTATTTTTCACAGTAATGGAACAGTTAACAGCCATAACATGCATTATTCAACAGTTAATCCATTTGGGGTCCGGGAGGTTTAAAACCAAAACCATAGGTGTGGAATATTTAAATTTTCGAATTATTGGTCCATATTTTTTCCCCGAACCGCTTAACGGGCCTCGATATCTAAATTTTTTGCAAAACGAATTACCCCAGTTGATAACTTTGAAAGGGAACAAAGTGGATTCAAGAAGACGGAGCTCCTGCTCATTACCACCGGGAAGTTCGGGATTTTTAAACCATCGTTACCCACAAAAATGGATCGGTAGGGATGGATTCATTCAGTGGCCCCCTCGATCATGTGACTTAACACCTTTAGACTTCTTTTTGTGGGGCTACATTAAAGATCATGTTTATGTGAATCTCCCTACAACACCAGTAGATATGGAAAATAGGATACGGGATGCGTCTAGGACCATAACGCCCTTTATGCTAAAGAAAGTGAAGGAAAATATAGTAAAACGACTAAACATGTGTATTCAAGTAGACGGGCATATTTTTGAATATATATATATATATATATATATATATATATATATATATATATATATATATATATATATATATGGGCATATTTTTGAACATTTATTACGTCATAATAATTAATCATTATATAAGTTAAACTGTATTAAAATTATTATTAATTATTTGTTTATGTTTTCACTATAGCGTAAGTGTATTATGGTAAAAACAAGGGTAAAAATTTAAAAATTCAAAATAAATCAAAAAGTATTAGAAATAGGTATATGACATACTTAATAAAAGTTGGAGGATTTTGTAAAATCTATCAGAAAAAATAATAATATACAGGGTGTGCCTCTTAAAAAATTTGAGATTTTACAATTCAAATAAACCGAAATGAATAAATTTATTTTAAACACCCTGTAGCATCTGACTCAAATTTCTTTATATATATCTTTTTTTTTCATCTTTATAGAATGCTCGTACCACTTATGAGTATTCTACCTTCAGAAACAATGGCGCTACTGGCAATTTTTTTACAAAACTGAAAACTAGTATTTTAAAAAAAAATTGAAATATTAGAGAAAACTACTAGGTTTAGGCAGATAACATTATTAATAAAAAAGTTATAAAATTTTACGCAGAATTTAAAAAATAAATTAGAAAATAGGATGTTCCATTTAAAAAAACATATGTTATATCGTCCACACTTTTTTGAAGTACCCTGTATACTTAAAAATAATTTTAAACTGTGCACGTTAATATTTCCTAAAACTGTTGTATTTAATATTTTTTCATCATTCCCGAAACAAATGAGATAATGAACTTTACTCTGTCGTTGACTCACCCTGTACATAAGGTTGGTAAAATTGTGTAACTTAAATTTTACAGAAGAACAGTTTAACGTTTCGAATTCAAAAAATTTTTGTTTAACAATAACTTACTTCGATTAACTGTTAATCCCCTATACCAGCACCATAAAGTAGACCTGATTCTTTCTTATAAAAAGCATTTTCTTTAATTTTGGGGAAGATTTGAGTTGTCTGGGCTTCTTTGGTGTCCCCTCTCTTCCCTCTTAATTCCTTTCGAGTTATAGTAGAAGGCGACATTTTTTGTTTCGGCGCCAATTTTTATTTCAGGATCGTTCATTGTTTCTAAAATTGCAGAATACCCTTCGTTTAAAGTACAAGAGCAATTAAGGCGATATATTTTTATAATTGCATTTCAGCAATGCAAGTGTCAACCGCCACATCGTTGAATTAAAATCTTCATTTGCATTTTGTGAGTCTCCACCTAAACAACGTGAGAAATAATCATCACTGGAGAGATCTTCATATGCAGGTTTTACATGTGTTATAACATCTGAGTTAAGTGGAATTGGATGATCGTAATCATTTAAGTCTCCTGCTGCTTCGTATTTACGCCACTGACACCAACTATCTGCTTCAACTGGCCAGTTGTCATGTTGTGGATTTTCATTTGTAGAACATAAGTGATAGAAGGTTACCCAAATTGATGCCTTCATATCTTCTACAGAGTCACAGTTTCGTCTTTTGCTAATCCATATTATTTGGTCAATTTTTTAATAAGGATATCCGTCAGTTTTCCTTTTCTACCTGACTTATGTTCTTTTTAGCACTGCGGAGTCGCGTACCCATTCTCTTCTCAATGTGTTCAATACACTCACTTTTTTCCATAGTTGTGTCATCGCCATATGGTTTTAGATTTACAATTGCTTTATGTGTTTTCGAATCACCATCTCCTTTATAACTTTAAATTGTTCCTCAGACCTGGAAAACATTTCTTTCAGCGATCATCGACTTCCACAGAACCAGAGTGATCAGCAAGATATTCTTCTTCATGTCCTTCGTACCAGTCAATGTATCAATCAGTAACCTTTTTTATCCAATAACTACAAGCTTCACTATAGCTAATTTTCACAATGTCAATCACTTTAATATTGTAATAACTAGAGACCGGATTATATTCATTTGCATATTCAGACCATTCTCACCGATTATTGCATATTTTACCCAAAATCTAGTAATGATGCATATTTTCCCTATATTTACAATATTTCTCGGTATTACTAGGCAATTGAGTTGCTCAGAGTATTGTTCATGTCGCCGTCTGGAACCGATCTTATCGCCGGGACATTACCTGCAATAGTTTAAACATCGATTAGGTTATAGTGCCAAGGGAATACCCAAAATTACGACGATATTTTATTCCTTTGTTTTTTGGTCGGGATATTAAGTGATAAGAAGTTAGTTTCTAAGAATATTTGTTTGAGCGTGGATCAAATAAACAATTTTCTCGAAGACGAATTTTTATTTTAAAAAACAAGATATCAGTATTAACATTATTGTTGACGCGCTTGCATCAGCAAAGAAAGTGTTTCTTAAGGCACCTGATCGCAATAACGCCTATAAAGAAAAACTGCCAAATGTGCCTTTACCTCCCGAACTAGTGGTAACTCGATGGGGAACATGGATTGAAGCTGTACTATTTTACAATGAACATTTCGAGGCCATCAAAGGTGTAGTAAATGACTTCGATAGTGCAAAGGCTATGGCAGTTCGTCAATCCAAGGAAGCATTTAACGATTCTGATATTAAAAAAAAACATAGCTTTGATTAACACTCACTTTTCCCCACGTACCTGCGGGTATTAAAAAGCTTGAAACTCGAGGTTTGGCGTTGACCGAATCAATTCAGTTAATGAATAAAATCCGTCAAATAAGCTCCATATTGCCAGATGTATTCCCGCGTAGAGTTAAAGAAAGTTTGAAAACATTTTGTGCAATAACCCAGGCTTTGAACCTTTGTGTCAAATTGATAGTTGTTTTATTAATGGGACGGGTGAACTTTTGCCAGAAACAATAAGTGCTAACATAGCACCCAAATTCAAATACTGCCCAGTTACCTCAATGGATGTGGCACGGTCTTTTTCCACTTATAAAAATATTTTAAGTGATTGAAGACACAGTCTTACTACCCAACATTTGGAACAATACCTTATTGTTTACGTGTACAAGAATACAAATGTTAAATCATTTTAAAAAAATGTTAAATAATTGTTAATTAAATTTAAACATCGTCGATAACTTGTTAATTTTATGCTGATTTTGAAATAAAAAAAACTAAAAATTACTACTTTTATTATTATTATTTAATATTGCATATTTTGATCCTTTTCATGCATATTTTAAGCATTTTTCATGCATAATTGCATGCATATTTCAAGATTTTTATGTTGCATATAATCCGGTCTCTAAGTAATAACCATTGAGTATCACAACTTCAAAGAGTGACAAAAAAACCTCGTTTTTTCCGGGACATTTAATTTTGTTTTTCTTCAACTGCTTTTTTACTTATAGTATTGAAAACAGTAGATACTGTATCCTGTATATGCTTTACAATACGACGATATGTTCGAATTGGCCCTGACCGATATTCATTAATCCACTAAAAATATTTATGCCCTCTCAACCAGTACCTAAAAAACTCATTGTAATCACAATTCTTCTATTCACTTCATAACTTATATTTACTGTTGGTCCTTAATTTATTTTTCTACGACCACAAGCACAAACTACCAAACATTTAAAACCGAAACCACGAACTAGAGTTTCTTCATATTTAATATCATTTTTACACTCTTTACATTTTAATATTTCAGCAAGAAGACCAAAAGCTGTAAAAAATTCAACAATTCTGTATATGTGTTAAAAACTATTAGCAACGTCATCACTACTCGAAGTACTCAGTTTTTTGGTAGCACTTTGCTGTTTGTCTTCTTGTTCCAAATACTGGTTTGCGTGAAAATGTCTTTGACATGGTGTAGATCAGGGGTGCTCAAACGGTCGATCGCGACTGCTTTTTGAGTCGATCTCGAGAAAAAAATTCCGATATAGAACTATTCACAGATTTTGTTTTAGGTAACTAAAACAAAATGTAATGAATAAACTACTAAAATTTATTCGATCGACAATTAGTCCAGAATAACCCCCTCATCACTTTCTTTTATCGTAATAACCCCCTGCTAGCGGCAAAAGGCGACTTTATCAAAGGAACGCGCGGTACTTGTCAAAGAAAAGCCGCGTTTTTGATTCCCGCCGATTTTTCTAGAAACTTCGAGCGGCATGTTTGACGGGAACATTCGAGAGTTCGTTCGCGCCGATATAAATGTTGCGCCTGCAGGAATAGGAATCAGTCTGAGTTGTAACTTGAAGGCGATAAATCGATACAAAGTTTATTAATAAATAGTCCAAAATGAGTGCGGCGAAGAAAAGTAAAACTTATCATTTTAATAACGATTGGGAGGAAGAATTTTTCTTTTGTATGGTAAAGGATAAGTGCATTTGTCTCATTTGCCGTGCGTCAGTTGCAATACCTAACCGTGGGAACTTAGAGAGGTATCATAAAACGGTTCATAAAAACCATGAAAAGGATTTTCCGTCACAGAGTGAATTAAGAAAACGAAAAGTACGTGATTTGATAACTTGTTTGAAAAGAGAACAAACCATGTTCACAAGACCAGCCAAACAATCAAAAAGCTGCAACGATCGCGTCATTTAAAATATCTCATATATTGGCGAAACACAAGAAACCATTTGATGATGGATTGGTTGTGAAGGAAGCATTTATTGAAGCGGGTGAGACTTTATTTGGAGATTTTAAAAATAAAACAGAGATTATGTCTGCTATTAGAGAACTTCAGTTATCTCGTCCGACTGTCACAAGGCGTGTTGAAGTGATGAGTCAGGACATGGCAGATAAACTAAAACATGATATCATGGAATGTACATACTTTTTTTACAGTTCGACGAATCCACCGATATGACAGACACTGCCCAGCTGTGTATTTTTATTCGAATGATATTCAATGACATGTCGGCTAAGGAAGAATTTTTGACAATGATTCCTGTGAAAGGAAAGACCCGTGGCGAAGATATATATGACGTTTTCTTCAATTTTGTAACAAACTACAAGCTACCAATATATAAACTAGTGTGCATTACAACCGATGAAGCACCAGCAATGACTGGAAACAAAAACGGTTTTGTGGCATTGTGTCGAGCTAATGATGATTTCCCTTCATTTTTCTCCTTGTATTGCATTATACATCAAGTTTTGTGTTCAAAAGTTCTAAACATGGAGGAGATTATGGACATTGCAATAAAAATTGTGAATTCTATCCGTGCACGTAGCTTGCAACGACGGCTCTTTAAATTGCAGTTGAAAGATAGTGAGTCAGCTGAACACACTGATTTAGTTCTTCACACGGACGTCAGGTGGTTGAGTCGCGGAAAATTCCTAGAAAGGTTTCAAGAATTATTGCCCGAAATAACAACTTTTCTGAACGAAAGAGGTGATGACACTCAGATGCTGAAAAACGGAAAATGGCTGACTGATTTGGCATTTTTGACAGACATTACAATGCATTTAAACACCATTAATTTGGAGCTTCAAGGTAAAGGAAAAACTATTATTGAGTTGATTGCGCAATAAACGCATTCAAAAGTAAATTGCAACTTATGATAGATCAACTGAAAAGAAAGGATCTGAAAAATTTTCCGTCTTTGAAAGCCAGGATTCCTCAGTTGAATTATGATATTTATGAGGCAGAATTATCAAATATTTTGGGCCAATTCGAAATACGTTTTTATAATTTCAGTAAATTGGCAAATATCGCATCATTTATGAGTTATCCTTTTCGTGTACAAACATTGAGGAATTTGCTACTGAAATAGCAAGTCAGTTTAACGTGGACTCATGTTCTGTTGAAAATGAGTTAGTGCAGATTATATCAGATATACATCTTAAAGCCACAGCATCTGATACAAAATTCTGGTGTTTTATATCTGAAGATAAATATCCGAATCTAAGGCAAATCGCCCTTCAACTGACAACAATGTTTGGGTCAACTTACTTGTGCGAGTCTGCATTTTCTGAAATGAAGATAATTAAGTCAAAATATCGCAATCGACTAACTGACGAACATATGTCATCATGCTTGCGATTAGCACTCGGTAATTACGTACCATCTTATGAAAAGTATGCTGAGGACATGCAGTGCTACGCTTCAACATCCAAAGTCACTCTTTAGTTAAGTTTAGACATTAGAACTCGTTAGTTTTGTAAGAACCAATAAATTCGCAATTTTTAATTATTATGAGTTTTTTCATTGACATTTTAGAGCAGACCTACACTTACCGTGACTAAAAAAATGCCTATATTGTGCGGAAAACTAATATCTATGCCACGATACACCCTACCTAGACGACAATCCTGCATCACACTTACTTGCAGCCTCTCAGAGTCGATCGATCGTAATCTAACAATATTGAGGCAGATGGCCAGCAGTTCAAGTTTGAGCACCCCTGGTCTAGATACACGTTTAGATTCTCCCGATTTACTTTTTGGATACGTTTTACTATAAATTGAAAAACTGAACACAAAAAATTCAAGCGTCTGCTCTTAGAGAAAATTGTTGCTCGACTGACTGTGGCACGGTCTAAACACTATACACTCCATAAGCTATTTCAATACTAAAATGTACGTATACACTTACTCATACACACAAATATCTAACCTAAAAACATACTATATACCTAAATATAGTATAAAAGAATAAATATCTAGTCAACGATGGATACGAACTAGGGGATAAACAAATAAAGATACTGGGATATGCAGATGATATTGTTCTAGTATCACAATCAGAACACGGCCTACAAAAACTGCTTATAAATTCAAACAAGTAGCAGAAAGATGTTGTATGGAAGGCAATACCAACAAAACAAAATGCATCCCAACAGCTAAAGAACCAGTAAGGTGTAAATTAGAAATAAATGGGAAATTAATAGAGCAAGTAATGAAATTCTCATATCTTGGAGTATTAATTACTAACTGCGGAGATATAACAGAAAAAGTGAGACAACGAACAAATAAAGCAGCAGCAATATCAGGGACCCTCAGAGATGTAGTTTGGAAAAACAAAGATCTAAGTGTAGAAGCAAAAACAAGAATATATAGATCTTGCGTTAGACCCATACTGGCTTATAGCATAGAAACACGGATAGACACAAACAAAACCAAGCAGCTACTAAGAACAAATGAAATGAAAATACTAAGAGCAATAACAGGAAAAAGTTTATTAGACAGAGTGAGTAACAACATCATAAGAGAACAATGCAAGGTAGAGGATATAGTCAGATGGGGAAGAAAGAGAAGAAGAGAGTGGCGTGAACATGTACAAAGGATGGAAAATACGAGAATGATAAAAATATGTATGAACAAAAAAACACATGAAACAATACCAAAAGGACGACCACCAAAGAGATGGAGAGACAGCTGGACATCCGAATCACAAGAGGCTTAATAACGAAGTAGCACAGGTCCGTGACCTACTCAGAAGAGGAAGTAAGTAAGTAAGTAGATATACCTGCTCTGGGCTCCTACTTCAAATGCTAAATGCACATGAAAATCTTCGAATTTTTCTCTGTAAACGTTATTTTATAATAGTCTCTCTATAGATTTATGAAAAAAAAATCGATTTCTGTCACCTCGTAAAGTAGGTTTTTCCCTTATATTTATTTACTTGAAGGGAATTTAGTAACGCAGATAAGGGTGTCATATATCATAAATATCAAAATACGATTAAAGTAGATGCAAATTATGGTATTTTCCAGTGGCTAATTATTCCCTCTCGGTGATACTATGCAGTTGCTACCGCAACAGTCATTCTCCAGGCATCTCGATCCTGCGCGACCTGAATTGACTCGTACATACCCATACCAAGAAGAGACCTTCTTTGGTAGGATCATCTTGATCGAGATCGTCCCCTTGATCTTCTACTTTCTACCTTCCCCGTTACTACAAGCTTTTCCATGGCATCCTCTTTCTTCATAATGTGACCGACATATTTCAGGTACTGTCTATTAATTCCATTAGTACGATGTTCGATATATAATACTCTGAAGATTCTTTGATATGCCCACATCTCAAACGCATTGATTCGTCTTTCGTCAGCTTGTTTAATGATCCATGTTTCCGATGCTTAAATTGCTATGGGCTATATAGGGCTGGATAGCAAACTTAACTTTGTGTTTTTTGTGACAGTTGGATCTTTCTAGATCTTAGTGAGTCTGATCGTCGAGTTTCTAGCCATAGCCAAACGTCTTGTTACTTCCGCTTCACAGCCACCATTATTAGTTTTAAGGGATCCCAAATAGTTGAAATGGTCTACAACCAGCAATTTCATTTATGTGTGACAGTTCTTCAATACGACTAACAATCATTATTTTGGTTTTCGCTCGCGAGTCATGTTTGTGTCGTCCAGTCTATGTCCTTTTTGTTGTCCTTGTCTATATATGTAAATCTCGGAATCCCAAGGTGTTAGAGACCGCGCTGAGGGGATGAATGGTTCAGCGGGCATGAATCATTAACGGTTCCTACCGGACACCGGTCCGACACATACAAACTCACCCTTGGAGTTCCCCAGGGCTGGGTATTAAGTCCCTCTCTCTTCAATATATATCTTGCCTATCACTCATCTCATCTCTTCCCCTATAAAATTCAGAATGTTTGCTGACCACTTAGTTATTTATACCTCCAATTTCTCATCCAGAGAAATCACAAAAGAATTGCAGATGACAATCAATACCCTAAATTCGTGGGCCACCAATTCGTATTCTCTTCAATCCACTTTTGTAGGATCAGAAACTGTCCAAAAATGAACAGGGACATCCCCACAACAAGCTCCACCAATATTCTCGGTATGAATTTCGATAGCAGTCTCAGCTGGCTCCCTCATATCAAGAAACTAAAAGACCGTACAATGCAATATTCTAAAAATGCTTGCAAACACTAAATGGGGAGCGGATTTCACCTCTCTAATAAATTTATATAAGTCCTTGATCCTTTCGAAGCTCCGATATGGGGATTTTATTTATGATACAGCCAACCATTCTGCAAAGAAACTATTAGACACTATACAAAACCAGGCTCTGCGGGTTGCAACTGGAGCATTCAGAACTTCTCCAATATCGAGCCTTCAGTGTGTGGCAACTGTTCCCTCTCTCCATCTCGTAAGACAATTTTCTCTTATGAAATTTTATTCATCCTCACTTCAACGCCCACATTCCAAACTTTTGTTGGATCTATTCCAAGTTCATCGTGCCAATCATTCCTCTCCTCCCAATTCCATTCCTAGTAGAATAAAACTGACATTATATGGACTCAACCCATCAACCTTCAATTACCCACTATACACTACGTTTCCTCCTTGGTTATCACCTACTCCACTGATTAACTTTCATCTACAAAGTCTCAGCAAAAATGACTTTATCGGCTTTGAAGTAAACCAACAGAAAAAGATTTCATACTCTATACTAAGTTGGGAATGTAGAATCTTTGGCACAATGATACTACTCAGTATATATCACCACTACACCAAACATTTTATTTTTTGCACTCGACGCGCGTTTCGATAACCATGTTAGCCTCATCAGGAATGATGATTGACTGTCAATCATCGCTCCTAATGAAGCTAACATGGTTAGCGAAACGCGCGTCGAGTGCAAAAATAAAGTGTTTGGTGTAGTGGTGATATATACTGAGTAGTAGTATCATACTCTATACTCGAATTATTCCATAATATTCACGGATGGATCAAATTCGACTGGGGGAGTGGGAGCACCCTTCGTGCACAGTCATATCACGAAACAATTCAAACTTCCACGTCACTCATCAATTTTCTCAGCAGAGCTTCTGGCAATAAAGGAAGCAATCAATTACGTAATTAGATCCGAAGAAAATAATAACTTCCTTATCGCGTCTGACTCATTAAGTGCCTTAAAGGCCCTAAAATCCAACAACCCTAATTATGCATACCTGAGGCAAATCTCAGATTTACTTTACATCGCCAACGTTAGGAAAAAACAAATTACTCTCATTTGGATCCCGAGTCATCCAGGTATTAAGGGAAATGACATGGCGGATCGGGAAGCCAAAAAAGCTGCGGACAGAGGCATCACCATCACAGAGGAGAATCATATGAATGATTTTGTAAAAATATTAACATCAGTAACCAGAAATGCTTTTCAATTAGAATGGGACATTGAGGTTTGCAGTAACAAGTTGTGGGAAGTTAAATCTCAAGTCCATCCCCCCCTCCACATACACAAACTCAGCAAATCAGAGAACACAACTCTGAGAAGATTATTTATTTATTTATTTATTTATTTATTTATTTATCTACGGGCAGACCCATTTTATACATAGTATTTACAGAAAAATTTCAATAATATAGTAAACTTATAACAATGCAATACAATAACAACACCAGTAATTCTCATTTCAAAAACTCAGTGGACTGTCAACAGTTTTTCTTTTAAAACGTTTTAAAGAGAGATTAAAAAAAATAAGATTCGCTTCACTGGCACCATTAGTGATTCTAGTGATCGGCGAGAATAGGCCATAGTTACATCTGTGGTACCTCGGGGCAAAGAGTACGTGGTCCCTTGTTGATCTTGGTGGAACATGAAAATTTATCAGACTCAAGAGATCAGAGCAGTCTATATGACCATTTACAAGTCGAAATAAGAAACATATATCAGCAACTTTCCTTCGTCTTGAAAGTGATTGCAGCTGAAGTCTTCGTAGCTGGTCCCCATAGGCAGTGATGTTCCACTTAAATTTGCAAGAGACATATCTAGCATACTTCCTCTGTACCCTTTCAACACCCCCAATATGCACAGCATACGATGGCGACCACACACATGACAGATACTCCAAAGAAGATCTCACCAAGGCCTTGTACAAAATATTCACGCTATCTACGGTCCGGAAATCCCTAGTATTCCTACAGACGAAGCCAAGGAGTTTAATACATTTGTTAGTAATAAAGTCATAATGAATATGAAAATCAAGCTTAGTGTCCAAATAAAAACCCAAGTCACACAATGAGGAGACTCTTTCGAGAAGACAATTATTAATACTGTAGTCATACAAAAGCGGAACTTTCACTCGAAAGAACGACATAATCTTACATTTTTGAATATTTAGTTTCATTTTGTTTCTCCTGCACCACTCACTCACGTTATCCAAGTCTCCCTGCAGTCTCATAGCATCGTCAACAGAATGAATTGCCGTAGATAATTTCAAGTCATCTGCAAAAAACAAGGGCCTTGAAAATAGAATCACCTTTCGTAGGTCGTTAATAAATATATTAAACAGCAACGGGCCCAGGTGGCTACCCCGCGGCACACCCGATGCAACAGACACCTCACTCGACACAAAGCCCTTTACTTTAACAAACTGTTTTCTATATGTAAGGTAGCAGGTCAACCAATTCAGTAGTGCTCCACAAAACCCATAACCTCTTAACTTCCCTATCAGGATATCGTGGTTGACTGTGTCGAAGGCCTTGCTGAAATCCGTATAAACCACGTCTACCTGACCACCCGCCTCCATCACATCAATAATACTTTGAACCAACAAGATTAGGTTTGTAGCCGTCGATCTGCCACCAACGAAACCGTGCTGTTCCGGAACCAAAAAAGGTTTTATGAATGGTTTTTAATTTGTCGCAAACAATTTTTTCGAATACTTTTGGAATAGAACTTAGAATGGAAATAGGTCGATAATTTTTAGCGTCTGATTTGTCGCCGGACTTAAATACTGGAGTAATGAAGCTATATTTCCATTGCTCAGGAAAAACACCGCTCTCTAGGGACATTTTAAAAAGCATATGGAGCGGTTTGGCCAAAGCATAGACACAGTCAACCAAAAATCTGGGAGATATACCATCAGGACCCGGCCCCTTATTTATGTCAAGTTTAGACACATAGTCAAACACCTCCCCCAGGGAGATCTCAACAGAGGAGAATGATCCACCACTATCCCCAACATCCTCAAGCCCAGGCTCACCACCGTCAGTATCCGACCTATAAACACCCTGAAAATGAGACTTAAAAATTTCCACAATAGTCTGTCCATCCGTCCCTGTTAGCTCGTCTTGATTTATTAAGGTAGGGGTGGACTTGCCCCCCTTTTTACTGTTAATGAAATTCCAAAATTGTTTGGTGTTATGCTTTAAATTTGTCTCAATATTTTTAACATACTGCAAGTAGCAGTTGCTCTTTAAGATATTGGATTGGGTTCTTAACTCCGAAAACTTCTGATAAGTTTCCCACCGACGGGTTTTTTTGTATTCTTTATGACACAACTTCTTTTTTAAGATAAGATCTTTAAGTTCATCAGAAAACCACTTCGGGAACTTCGGATTTTTGGAACGAACCACAGGGACATATAGACTAATACCAGCATACAAAACTTCATCGAAGGCAGACTTTGCAGTATTTACATCCGCAATACCACCCAAGACATATTCCCAGTCCACTGAGTGATAATAAATATTTAACATATTATAGTCCGCACGCTTAAAGTCATAGAAACTGAAATCATAGTGCAAACGCTTAGGATAGTCATTAAGCAGCACATCAACCACTAGGGAAGGATGGTGCCGGTCGCAGGGCAGCAGACTCTCCAGTGCCACCCGAACAGATGTTCTACTGTCTCGTGTTACCACTAGATCTAATTTCACACCATTCGCATTACTAATTTCGTTCACTTGGAATAACTGATTATAAGAGAAACAGTCACTAAGTAGCCTCACAACGTCCCCACCATGGCCAATGGCTGAGCTTCCAAAACTGTCACTAGTCCATTCTACATGAGGCAAGTTATAGTCACCTAGGACACATACATTATCGCTGGTATACTCTTGAATGATCTCCTCTATCGCACAGCAGTGAGCCTGAACAGCATCCACTTTAATGGGTGGCGGCAAGTACACAGCACCCACCACAAGTTTCTCCGTACCACATCGAATTAATACAAACAAGTGTTCCACACTATGGTAGTTGTTTGGCACTATACAAGACTGATAACAGTTTCGTACTGCAATAAGCACCCCCACCTCCACTTTTTTTGTCACTGGTCAGGTTTGACCGATCTTTTCGATACAATACATAATCAGACATACCAATCTCAGCATCACAGATATCATCACTAAGCCAAGTCTCTGAGAATACCACCACGTCAAAATCACAATCTGATATACTGAGCGTTAAGTCTTTCATTTTGGTTTTAATACCTCTGATGTTTTGGTAATAAAGTGTTAAGTTCGGCCTGCCCCTATTAAGTTTTTTCTCTGCCGTATAGAGTCCTGTCGCGGCTCATCTACATGCACAATCTTAGGCACACCTCCTAAATATTTTATGCCCAGTTTAGTTTCACCATTATGAATCCGTTGCTGTAACTGAGACCTCAACTCCTTGAACTGATGCCTTTGCCATAAAGTTTGATCAGGACCAATGGTCGTTCCCTGTTCTCTAAACCTTGACTTATTACTTAGGATGGTCTGTGCTGATCGCTCATCATGCATTATCACCTTTATTGGTCTCACCTTTCCAGAACGCTTCCCAACCCTCAACACTTTAGTGAATTTAATTCCCTCAACAACATTTTCAAAAGCTGCATCAACCAAGCTAGTATCATGTTCTATACGGGCTTTGGGATCATCAGACACAGATTCCGGAAAATTGTAGATCATTACATTAATTGCCCTTCTCTTTCGGTCTTCCATTTCATCAATGACCAGTTGGGGAGCTGTGCCCGAGACTGATGGACTCGAATCCTTCAGCTGCACAAAATCGGCTCTCAATTGAGCTAACTCCCCTTCCAGCAGGCCAATCTTCTGGTCCCTAATCTTCTCCCTTTCCTTCAGGTCAGCAAGTGCACCCTGAAGGCTACTTTTCTGCTCCACCAACAAGTTCACTATATAGGAGACTACAGAAAGAATATCCTTATTACTGATATCAGGCTTCTTGAGCAAGTTGTTGACCCGACCCACAATGTCAGCCTCACATCCCTCGGCAGAATCCTCATCAGTGGCCCCTGCGATATCACCAATTAGCAATAGGACATACATATCACACGCATTCCCACTTATTGAGAGGTGAACCCGTTCCTTCGTGCTCTATTTGCGGTTCCGCATTGTCAGTAAAACACATCTTTGAAGCAGAACATTCATCTCATTAAGGTCTATACACAATATTCCATCTAATATCAAGCAAATAATCAATACCTTTCAAACAAACAAGGCAGGTATAATCAAAGACCTCAAAGATCTCGAAATAATTATCTAACTCTTTCTTAGGCGCCAAATGACCATTGATGTCGACGCGCCCCACCCCAATAAATAAAAAAAAGTATCATCCGTATATCTAAGGTTACTTAGCTTTATCCACCGATTGTCACACCCCCACTCCAGCCATCCAAAACAGACCTCATATTACTCTATATGTTAAAAAGTAAGAGTGACAGAATACAGCCCTGTCTAACGCCGGCTTCTACGTTAAAGGGATGAGAACAATAATTATTCAGTTTAATTCTGCCATTTGTATTCTCATACAGGAATCAGATAAGGTTTACAGGATGTATAGGTGTTCCCATGCTGATTAGAATCGACCAGAGTTTGTTCCCTTGTATGCAGTTGAAAGCTTTAGATTTTTTAGTGTTTATATTATTCCCTCATAGAGAGACACAAAAAACGTTTTCTATATCAATTTTCCTTATTCACATCTTCCGACCACTGTGGTCTCCTTCCCGTAAAAATAGCAGTCCTTGCAGACAATGGGTGGGCGTCAGAAATTCAGTATTTAAATTGGAGTAATTATTTAATGATAAGTTCAGATACACACTAATATATTATTACCGGGATTTCTAAATGTAAACCCGAACCGACTACGCTGGCTATGTAATCAAAAGGTTTGTATTTTTGTGCGCCGGCTAGCGCAAAAAATTGGGTAGCATCAATCTTAGAAACTGATGTATGTAATAATATTTGTGAGTGGGGTGACATATTTACTTACTAATTGAAAAAAGAAAATATAAAAATTAAAATTTATTACCCCAAGTGCTGGAATATCAGCAAAATATGTCCAGGTTAGTTCAGGTAGATCATCCTGAGTGACTTTAATGTCCACAACATCAACTGGCTTAAATATTCAAATACTAGCGACGAGCGGTCGTAAAGCCGAATTATTTTCAATCAGTTGTGGCTTAACTCAGCTTATTGACGAACCAACACGGATCCCTGATCGAGACGGGGAGTTCGCCAGTCTTCTTGATCTGTTTTTAACCACCAATCCAGAGATTTACACGGTCAGCGTAAAACCGCCGTTAGGTTCTTCTGATCATAAACTACTTTCGACATCGAGTATCATACCAAGCAATGACAGAGAGGCGCCTAAACCGAGCAAGATTTGGCACTACAAATCTGCTAAGTGGGAAGTTCTCATGAATATTTTCGAACTTTTCCTTGGTTAGACGTTTGTTTTCTATCCGACGACCCATCTGACTGCGCCAGGGAGGTTTCCGATGTTATTTTGGCCGGTATGGAGGCTTACATCTTGCCTACCGACAATGGCGTGAAAATCCATAAACCGTAACACCTTTGTTCGTGCCAGAAACAGATGCAAAGAAATTATTGACGAAACCAAGGAGACACACAATCAACGAATGAGAAACAACCTTCTCGCTTGTTCCAACAATTCCAGGTCCTTTTGGTCAGTCGCTAAGGCAGTTAGTTAAAATTTCACCACTCACACGGCCAGATAATTCTATTGCAACATATTTTAATGAAGCTAGACACCACAAAAGCTTCTGGCGCTGACGGAATACCTGCCATAGTTCTCAAAAACTGTGCAAGGGAACTAACACCACTTTTTTGTAGACTTTTCAACCTATCCTACAGAAAGGGAATATTTTCTTCCTGCTGAAAATGTGCCACAGTTCAGCCGATACCTAAAAAAGGCAAGAAGACCTTGCCAAATAACTACCGACTAATCGTATTGCTTTCAATAATTTCGAAAGTCATGGAAAAGGCTATCAATCAGCATCTTCTAAAATATCTTGAAAGATTCAACATTATTAGCGATCACCAATATGGCTTTCATAAAAATAGATCAACAGGAAATCTTCTGAATTACATAACACACGTTTGGAACAACGCAATTGAACACTTTGGAGAATCTCGAGCGGTTGCTCTTGACATATCCAAGGCATTCGACCGTGTTTGGCACGATGGGCTGTTGGCTAAGCTACGCTCTTATGGTATGTCTGAAAACTTCTGTTTGTGGCTCTCATGTTTCCTCAGAGAGGCAGTCGACGAATTTCTTTCTAACACCTTCACTATCAACGCCGGTGTACCTCAAGGCTCCATACTGTCTCCTACTCTCTTTCTCATTTACGTTAACGATCTGCTGGAAAAGACCGAGAATCCAATCTACAGCTTTGCGGATGACAGTTCGCTTATCTCTTCATTCACTTTGAACTCTTGGACATCGGCTACTCAGACGAATATCCGCAGACAGCAGGAAGTCATTCAACTTAACAAAGACCTGGAAGAAATTCTATCTTGGGGTGACAGTAACCAAGTGGAATTTAACGCAACAAAAACCCAGGCGGCAGTTTTTTCTAAAAAAGTTAACGTTGCTGAACCCGACGTAATTATGTTGGGGCACTCCATTCCTCTAACATCGTGACTCAATTTGTTGGGCGTTAATTTTGGAGCAAATATGTGAGCTTCTCAAAAGTTGACAATATTATTTCGAACCAGAAAGCTTTACACACCACACCAACTGTTAATTCTTTACAAAGCTCAAATTCGACCAACTATGGAATACTGCTCCCATGTTTGGGGCTCCGCTCCCAAACATACACTGCATTTGTTAGATTTTATTCAGAGAAGAGCTGTTCGTCTGATTGGAGACCCGGAACTGACCGGCGGCCTTGAGTCGCTGGAACATCGAAGAACGGTTGGCAACTTGAGCCTATTCTACAAGTATTTTCATGGAAAGTGTTCGAAGGATGTGGCCCGCTTAATTCCTCCCAGAGCGGTGCATGTCAGAAGTACACGTCGCGCTAATACTTCACATCCGTATGAGGTTCAGCTTGTTATTCCTCGTACAATGCTTTTCAAGCAGTCGTTTATATGGAGTACATCATCCCTTTGAAATAATTTGCCCAGGACTGTGTTTTCCCATCGAGTACAGTTTACAGCGATTCAAGAACAACGTGAATCGCTTTTTCCGCATACATGTCGCTCCTGTAGCGCTTTAGGAACTTCCCTGTAGCACGTGTGCTAGACCCATAAAAAAAAAAAGTATTTAAAAAGAGGGATAAATCTGCCAGGTTCTACCTTTCTCCAGGTGGTCTATGAGTACAACACCATCAGAATCCCAAAAAACGGTAGCCATGACTTTTCCTGTAGATGCGCCTTCTTGAGCGCACTTTCACCTGCTCCCACCCACTGTTGCGACTGCTCCTTTGTCTCTAGCGTGTAATGATCAATCCATGTTTCATCTACTCTTATGAAACGCCACAGAAATTCACTGAAATTATGTTTAAACATGTCTAAACACTCTCAGAAAATGTCAATTCGAATGCATTTTTGGTCGATTGTTAACAAACGCAGCACCCATCGAGCAGAAAGCTTTCTCATACCCAAAATATCATGTAAAACGTGCTGGACACAGCTTATCGAGATATTTACAATGTGAATTTTAGTCGACGACCATTTAGTACGGTATTATGAATTTTTGCCACAATCTCGTCGCTCGTAGAGGTTTTCAGGCATTCGTTATCTTGAATAGATGTCCGATTACATTTAAATTCAGCACCCCCCTGTTTAGTCGACGAAAACAAAGGGAAAGAGTCATTTAATGTGACATTTAATTCTTTTTGAATGTCCTTAAGAGTTAAACCATAGTAAACATAAAATACAGTAGTGGCAGTCTGACTCGACAGCTTTGATTTCAAGGGGTTCGAGTTTGTAATGATCACATGACCTGTCGCCATCTTGCTGGTATGATGCTCGTGAGTTTTTGAAATATTCATATTCCTTTTTTTCAAGAAAAATCCTGTTCTGTAGAATAAAAGTGAATTTTGCCGATTGAAATAAAAGAAAAACGAAAAAATCTTTTTTTCTTAGAAACACTTTTTGTTTAAGTTAAACAGATATACAAAATACATGGAAAAAGGCAAAAAATACAAGTAAAAAATACATTTGGCTTCGAAGTTTTTTGCACGTTATTCAGTTAAATATCTCATTGTTACATTATACAATATTTCGCAACTATTAGAGATATTATCCGGGGGAAAAAATGTTCATTTTGAGAATATATCTCTACACACTGTCAGCTTGGCGCGAATGTCAACAATCATGTTCATTATATTTCAGCGAATCTCAGTAATCTGGAGAGATTGAAAATAATTCTAACTATCATTCTAAGATGAGATTGTCTTTCTTCTGAACTTAAAAATGAAGTGAATACACTTTTTGCTCCATTTTATCATTAGTTAAATCTAATATAATAATTTTCATACAACTAATGACGTTTCGTGCTATATACTACGTATATAAAAAAATTAAATCCGTGTACTGATTGATTCAAACTCATTCGTGCTGCAGAATTGCTACTTTTACATGCCCAGATTGAGTTTTGAAAGTTTGGTTAGCGAATTTTAGCAGATAATGTAATTTAATTCTAGCAAACAATTTTACAATTTACAGCGATTCAAGAACAACGTGAATCGCTTTTTTCCGCACACATGCCGCTCCTGGAGCGCTTTAGGGACTCCCCTGTAGCACATGTGCTAGACCCATAAAAAAAAACAATTTTAATATGAAAGATAATCTTTATATAATAACACGTAGGCTGAAAAGTTTTTGGTCTATCTACTTAAAACACATTTTTTTTGTAAAATTCGACTTTGTTCATCAACATAGTCTCCTTCAAGAGCGATACAATCAATCTAATGCTTTTCTAACATGTCTATATCTTTCTTGTAGAAGGATTTGTCTTTCCCTTCAAAATAGGCCTCAGTTTCGACGTTAACTTCTTCATTGGAGCCAAATCTCTATCCTCCGAGTATTTTTTTGAGGTCTGCGAATAGATAATAGTCGCTGGAGAACACGGTGGATGAGGAATCATGCAATTTTGCCATCGTAACCATTGCCTTGTGACACGGAGCATTGTCTTGATAAAAGAGCACTTTTTTCTTGTTCATTTGGGGCCGTTTCTTTGCGATTTCTGCCTTCCAATGCACCAATAACTCTATATATAATATTCGCTATTAATGGTTTTTTTCCTTCTCAGCATAGTCAATGAAAAATGCAGAGGCCAAAACCTTCCCAACCTACTGTTGTGTATTTGGTTGCTTCGGGTGGCTTTCACCGGCTGCTGTTCACTCAACTGATTGCCCATTTGATTCCGGCGTGTAGTAGTGGATCCATGTTTCATCCATTGTCACATATCGCATGAAAAAATCCTTTTTATTGCTCTTAAAATAGGACCAAACAGCGCTCAGAATCATCAATACCTTATTGTTTTTAGTCCACTGTGAGCAAACGTGGTACCCATTTCGAACAGAGTTTTCTCATGCCCAAATGCAAAATATGACCAATAGATTCTTTTGATACCTTTAGTGTGTCAGCTGTCTCACGCAATTTCACTTTACGGTCATCCAAAACAATTTTGCTTTGCGAGATGAAGGGTTTCGTGATATTCACTATATTTTTCAATTAGTGTGCGAATAGATTGTATATGCTCGTTTGTACTACAGCCTTTGCGGACCCGGCTTGTTCAGGAGGTTGATAGGTATCTAATTTAGTCGTAAGTCAATTTGTTCTTATCTGTATTAACAATTTTTGTGGATGGGGAAGAAGGCTTATAGGTCGACTGTTGTCTATTTTTAGTTTATCGCCGTGTAGGAACACCACATGGACATTTTGCCATGTTACTTGTATTCCGTCCTCCAAACATTTATTGAGGGGTATTGTCATAGATTCAACCGTGGCGTTTCCTCGTATTGATATCATCTCAACCGTAATACCGTCTTCTCCTCGACTTTTCTTCATTTGAGACAGTACCAGGTTTACCTCTTGTATGGTGACATCAGGCAGCTCTTCATGTTTGTTTGATGTTTTCCGGTGTAACCACCTCATTTGGGAGTCCAGAGCGTTCAGCATCATTGGTGTCTGCACGACCGCGTTTCAATTCAGCATACCAGTAAATGATGGGTGATTTTCCAGGGACAGAGTCCCCGCAACACTTATCAAGCCATTGCTTTGCTTGAACGGTATTTTTTTCCCATCATAAAACAGTGTTTCATCAACATACGAAATTCGATTTTTTCTATTATTTTGAAAATATCAAAACTAACGTCACTAAAACCACTGTAACTTGTAAACTAATCGTCGAAATGTCATGAAATTTTGACATGTATCGTTTGAAAGTTGGTACTTCCTAAAAATCATATGGATTTTTGAAAAGAAAGACATCTATGTATCAGACCAAAAACTTTTCAGCCTACGTGTTATATTGCATGATAGAAATAAAGAATTATGAATAAATTACCTTTTAGGAGCTTTGGAAAAATCTATAAAAACTAAAGCCTTTGGAGATACCACATATATTTTTACAAGCACTAAACGCACAACAAAAACTTCCTCTTGACATCTTTTTAGTGTTCCGTACGGAACACTTATAAGATGACTTCGGTGTCTGTCCGTCTGTCTGTCTGTCTGCCCGTCTGTCTGTCCGTCTGTCTGTCCGTCTGTCACACCCGATTTTCTCCGAAACTATTTGACATAGAAAAATTGAAATTTAGTACTAATATAGGAATTGATGGCCTTATCAGAGCCGTGTAGTTTTGAAAGTTAAATTTTCACTTAAGGGGTTGGTTTTGGGGGGTGAAATCGGAAGTGAAAAAAAATTTTTTTTACTAGGTCATCGAGTGGGGTGTCAAATGAAAGCTTGTAAAACACACGTAAAAAATATATATATATATAATGTAATACTTACGCACACTTTTCTTTGTATTATTCTTAAAAAATCGCGAAAAGTGCTGATCAAAAAATTTTGAAAAAATTCTGGAATATTCTCTATGGGGTGTAGATTGGATGAAAATTATCACGAGTGCATTACCTTTAATAATTTATCTGGTATATAAAAAAACAAAAATTCCAAGGTCATCAGTTTTCAGTAAAGATTCGAAACAAACTTTGTTGAAAACTCATTTGGGGTGTGTGTTGTGAAGTCACTGATCATTTTATACCTCTGTAACAAAAATTTTTATTTTAAAAGCAATCAACGTATGGAACACTAATTGCGCAAGTTCAACTTGCACTTGACCGGTTTTTATAATTATTTTCAATTATAACGTCAAACGAATCGTTTACTTATTGGAAAATTATTAATAATGAATATCGGAGCACGTTATAAAAAGAGTGTGCTTGAAATCCAGGTGTAAACACAACCCGCTACCGCGCCGAGCCATGTTGTTGGTATGATAGGGGATGTATGCGTGATAAAAAAACAGGACCTAAAAATTTTCTTGAACATCACTACTGCGTTTTATCTTTACTGTGGTTAAGCCTTTTAAAGTGAAGTATTTTATAACAGCTCGCCCTTCAACTTTATCCATTTTTTAGAAAGTGATAAAACTTGTTTGTTTACACTATCACTACCAAAAGACAACTAAACACACGTGTCTGACACTTCACAGCACGCCGTCTAGTAGATAATAGTTAACAAATATCATAATAATTTGGTCACCTTGATGCCATATCTGTGTCAGGCCGAGAACTTCTGCAAAGACCCTCGTATGCTAAGAAACAAGCGTTACAAAATTTCTTTATTACCTATAAAAATTTTCTTTAATGAGATCAATGCAATTATGATGTACCATATTAGCTGCAGTTCGAACATGTCTATCTAGAGAGTACTATAAAATTTATATCCATAGATAAGTACTAAACATGTCGCAGCAATCGAATGTACAAAACATAAAAGTTTATCGCCGGACGTTGGCCACAGGTCATAAGAAGCACTAACTTTTGTTATTTAGAATTTTATGATCGACTCTAAAAACACGTAGGGCAGAAACGCATTCAAAGTGTTGGATTTTTTCGATTATAAATCACTTTTAATGGCGCGAACTGCAATTGTTGCTTTCGTAATTTATTTTCTTATATCTTTACGTAAGTATATACCCATATGAATGTATGTGTGTGTGTGTGTGTGTGTGTGTGTCTAATAACATTTCAAGCCTATTAGAGTAATATATTGTAAACAGTGGCGTAGTCTTTTAAGGACCGCTAGGACCACAACAAAGAATATGGGTCATTCTTTTACAAACCGTATACCTATTAACCCAGTCGTTAGAGGCAAATTTTGACGAAAAGCTCTCATTATGTGTTAACAGGCAGCTTTTTGGCATACAGATAGTTTTTTTTTGGACGTAGAATACAATAAAAAAAAGTTTGCTGCTCTATAATGTACGCTAAGCCTACAAAATCGAAAATAAAATGAAAAATTCGGTTATTAACGGAAAACTATAACAAATAGATGCTTATACTGCACTCTGTCGGCGACTTACTAAGTCTATTCAAGCAGAGCGGCACAGCACGCTGGCACTTATTGCAGAAACGCACCTTTCTCGAGCTTACTGCTCGAAGGTATAGATGGCAGCATAGCATTGGTATAACAACTAAAGACGAAACGAAAACAATCGCATTTTTAGAAGTTACCAAAAGTGTCCTTCGTATTTGCTGAACCATCCCAAAACGCGTTTCGCCGTATCACGGCTCATCAGTTGGGCTAGGTTCAGCAAGCAAATACGAGAACACATTTTTAGTCCTTTAACGGAAAAAACTATAACAGATAATTAATGGAAAAGCAGAGCGGCACAGCACGGCTGGCACTTACTGCTCGAAGGTATAGATGGCAACATTGGTATAACAACTAAAGACGAAACGAAAAGAATCGCATTTTTAGAAGTTACCAAAAGTGCAATAAATGCCAACCGTGCTGTGCCACTCTTCTTGAATAGACTTAGTAAGTCGCCGACAGAGTGCAGTATTAGCATCTATTTGTTATAGTTTTCCGTTAATTACCTGGATGAAGGACTAAAAATGTGTTCTCGTATTTGCTGAACTAGCCCAACTGATGAGCCGTGATACGGCGAAACGCGTCTTTGGATGGTTCAGCAAATACGAAGAACACTTTTAGTAACTTCTAAAAATGCGATTTTTTTGGTTTCGTCTTTAGTTGTTATACCAATGCTACCATCTATGCCTTCGAGCAGTAAGTGCCAGCCGTGCTGTGCCGCTCTGCTTGAATAGACTTAGTAAGTCGCCGATAGAGTGCAGTATGAGCATCTATTTGTTATAGTTTTCCCTTAATTACCTGGATAAATACGAAGAACACTTTTGGTAACTTCTAAAAATGCGATTATTTTCATTTCGTCTTCAGTTGTTATACCAATGCTGCCAAAAATTCGTTTTTTTGCAAATATATCGAAAAATAAAAAAGATATCGATAAACTAATGGCACCACGTGAAAGAACGGGAAATTTTACAAAAAAAATAGTATACAGATTATTTTTTTAGTTTTACCGTAATTTAAAAAATTATTTAAAATAAAATGGCTGATTTAACTCCCTCAGTTGTAGTTGGAATCACACTTAAACCACATTTATGATTAAATTCACGTTTCTGTATATCGCTAAAAATTTTGAAATTAAAGAATTTCTCAGGATGGCCAGAGAGCACGTAATTCATTTAATTTTCCAATTTTCTTTTTAAAGTGTCTACTAAGAGGTTTTTTTGGAGTGCTGATTAAGAATCTGAGGACAGATTTAAAAAATTCAAACTGAATGATCCAAAGTGACAGTCAGCGTAAATAAAAAAAATAAATAAAAATATATTTATTTATGTATAAAAAAATGAATATATTTAATAATAATCGTATGTATGTAAAACAGCAACCAACACTTAATTTACACTTAAAGTTATTTAATTTTCATTTAAAGGTTTATTTAACAATATACAGTATCAAACTACCTGAGCGTCGCACAGATGACAGAAAACAGATCGGGCTGGTGGCGCTGCACGCGTGTTTCTTCTCCGATCGCCTTTAACAAAATTCCTTCAAGTAATTTAGAATTTTTTTTGTGTTTCCATTAACTGTTTGCTTTGCACCTGGATGTTTAAATGAAATATAAATACTTTATATTTAAAGCTTAGACTTTTATCTTTCATACCTTTAAATATATATTTTTTTTATTTTAAGTTGTATGATTAATAATATGTTGACACTTTCTTAAGAGCAAAATTACAAAAAAAGAGAAAGTTTTTTTTAAGTTTTTTAATGATTTTCTAATATTAAGTATACTTTTAACGGTAACAAAAAAAAAATTGTTCGACTTTTTTCACCATTTCGTACTGCTGTGAATATTAAATTTCCGGCGGCGCATTACAGTAGGCAAATTTTCATATCTTAAAACTCAGTTTTTAAATAACTTTTAAAATTTAAGGTAAAATAATGATATATGCACCAAGATTTTTTTTAATACTACGAGGCTGGTTTGAAAAGCCCGTGCAAAAATAAAAAACTACTTATGTGTTTGGGGTAAACCTTTTTTATTTTTCGACATAGTCTCCTTTTAGGCTTATACACTTCGTCCAACGATGTTCTAGTTTGTTGATCCCTTCCGAATAATAGGATTTGTCCAAGTCTGCAAAATATCCATTAGTGTCTGCAATCACCTCCTCGTTTGAATAAAATCTTTGTCCCGCCAGCCATTTCTTCAAATTGGGGAACAAATAGTAGTCCGAGGGAGCCAAGTCTGGAGAATAGGTGGGATGTGAAACGAGTTGGAATCCTATTTCCATTAATTTTGCGACCACAACTGCTGAGGTGTGTGCTGGTGCGTTGTCATGATGGAAAAGGACTTTCTTGTGGGCCAATCGCGGCGTTTTTCTTGCAGCTCGGTTTTCAAACGGTCCAATAACGATGAATAATATTCACCTGTAATAGTTTTACCCTTTTCCAGATAGTCGATGAGGATTATCCCTTGCGAATCCCAAAAGACAGTCGCCATAACCTTTCCGGCCGAAGGAACGGTCTTCGCCTTTTTTGGTGCAGATTCCCCCTTGGTAACCCATTGTTTAGATTGTTGTTTGGTCTCAGGAGTATAGTAATGTATCCATGTTTCATCCACAGTGACGAAACGATGCTTAAAGTCCTCCGGATTCTTCTGGAACAGCTGCAAACCAGCCTTGCAACACTTCACACGATTCCGTTTTTGGTCAAGCGTGAGCAATCGCGGCACCCATCTTGCGGATAGCTTTCTCATGTCCAAATGTTTATGCAAAATATTATGTACTCATTCAGTCGAGATGCCCACAGCACTAGCAATCTCACGCACCTTAACTCTTCTGTCATTCATCACCATATCATGGATTTGATCAATGATTTCTGGAGTCGTAACCTCCACAGGCCGTCCAGAACATTCAGCGTCACTTGTGCCCATATGGCCAGTCCGAAAACTTTGAAACCACTTATAAACTGTTCTAATCGAAGGTGCAGAGTCACCATAATGTTTATCTCTTTAGTCTCCTGAGGCGTTTTGCCTTTCATAAAGTAATGTTTAATCACCACACGAAATTCTTTTTCGTCCATTTCTTGAAAATCACTCGACTTCCTTGATTCACACGAATGCCAAACACAAAAGAAATAGACCAATATGGCTGAAACTTGGTGTGCGTTCATTCAAGAGATGCTACTAACTAAACATTACGTCGATACGCGCCGGTGGTGCCATCTCTCGGACTTTGCACGGACTTTTCAAACCAGCCTCGTATATTAAATTTTTGTAATTTAATGTACTTACTTACTTACTTAGTCCAAAGCCTTTCTACCGTTAAGTGTAAGAATGGGGGGTTTGAGTTTTGCATTTTTGTCTCCATTTTTTTTGTTATGGGTCTAGCACACGTGCTGCAGGGAAGTCCCTAAAGCGCTGCAGGAGCGGCACGCGTGCGGAAAAAGCGATTCACGTTGTTCTTGAATCGATGTAAATCCATTGTTATCTGTCTTGGGTTAAAGTTCGTAGTTCACTCTATGCCATTCCTCTCCCCTCTATTTCTTCTCTGATTTTGTCTATCCATCTTGCTCTTGGACTCCCTCTCCTATTTCTTCCCGGCATTCGCGTTTCGAACTCTGTTTTGGTGAGCGTGTCGTCCGGCATTCCACGCACATGTCTAAACCATCTGAGCTGTCCCTCTGTAATTTTCTCGTTGATGGGTTCGATTTGTAAGTTTCGTCTGAATGTTTCATTTCTTATTTTTTCTCTTCAGCTCTTGTTTTTAATTTTCTCAGGAATCTCATTTCTACTGCGTTGGTACGGAATTCTTGTCTTTTAGTTAGTATCCATGTCGCACTACTGGACATAAATATTGGTTTAACCACTTTTTTCACAACCTCCGTTTCGATATTTTTGGGTACTTTTCTTTTTCCTAGAAATACTGTCTTCATTGCATTGAATATTCCTCCTGCTCTTCCCACTCTTTTGTTTATTTCCCTGTCCATTTTCTCGTTCTCTTCTATAATCACACTTAGGTACTTAAAATCATCTATTTGCTTAATTAGTTTTCCGTCCAGCTTAATTTCGTGTGTTTCTCTGGTGTTTGATATTATCATGGTTTTTGTTTTTTGTATACTGATTTTCATGTTTATCTTCCTCAGCTCTTCTTTTATTACTTCGAGGTTGTATTGTAGATTTTCTCCGGTATCTGCTATCAAGGCCATGTCATCTGCATCTATAATTTAATGTATGTTTCAAGTTTTACAAATTATAACGCAACAAAAATAAAAACTACTAATATCATCGGAAAGCTGAAAGTATCCTCTTCAAAGAGCTATCTTTTAATTTTTTTTTACGCTCTGGAAACAAATAATATCGATTACCCTTCTAGCGGTATGCGTCGATTCTCAAATTAACTTGTTTTTCACGCTACACCTTTTGAATCACCTATCTGAGTTTTTAATAAATTCTCACGTTAATAAAAAAAATTTGGAAAAAGATCTATATACAATTTATTCGTAAAATTTCCCGCTCTTTTACGTGATGCAATTAGTATATTACCGAAAAAAAACCGAATTTTTGATCTTATTTAGGATTTTGTGGGCTTACCCTACATCAGACTTTAGTAACCTTTTTTTTATCGTATTTTACGACCAAAAAACTACCTGTATGCCAAAATGCACCCTGTTATCATTTAATGATATCTCAAAACACCTGGCGACGGAGCTATATTTTGACTTCACATTTTTGATTTGCCTGAAAAATTGTTATGGCTTGTAAATATGAAATTAGTCGACACATATCGAAATTTTTTTTCCAAATGTATATTTTGCAAAATATTGATGTCATAAATGATCGTAGTCCACTAATCGGCGACATATTAAATAACCGGTCAAGTGCAAGTTGAACTTGCGCAATTAGTGTTCCGTACGTTGATTGCTTTTAAAATAAAAAATGTTGATACGGAAGTATAAAATGATCAGTGACTTCACAAAACACACCCCAAATGAGTTTTCAACAAAGTTTATTTCCAATCTTTACTGAAAATTGATGACCTTGAAATTTCTGTTTTTTTTATATACCAGATAAATTATTACAGGTAATGCACTCTTCATAATTTTCGTTCAATCTACATCCCGTGGAGAATATTCCAGAATTTTTTCAAAATTTTTGATAAGTACTTTTCGAGATATGGCGGGTGGACAGCGATTTTTCGCGATTTTGTAAAAATAATTCAAAGGAAAGTGCGCGCAAGTATTACATTATATATATATATATATATATATATATATATATATATATATATATATATATATATATATATATATTTTACTCGTGTTTACACAAGCTTTCATTTGACACCACACTCGATTACCTAGTAAAAAAAGTTTTTTTTTCACTTCCGATCTCACCCCCAAAACTAACCCCTTAAGACAAAATTTAACTTTCAAAACTACATGACTCTGATGAGGCCATCAATTCCTATATTATTACCAAATTTCAACTTTCTATGACAAATAGTTTCGGAGAAAATCGGATGTGACAGACGGACAGACACACGCCGAAGTGATCTTATAAGTGTTCCGTTCGGAACACTAAAAGGCAATATCTCCGGTTCTATTTATCGTATAAACTTCGTTCTTCTGCCATTTTATTACTCTTTATGTTGGCTTTCGCACAGTATAACCGTGGAATTGTTTAGTTGTTTATTTATAAAAAATAATAATGAAATTGTTTAAATAATTTTTTCATGCTCTCCCCCACAACTTATAAAATCGAAAAAAAAATACCATTATATTCGCTGTTTTAATCTAAAAACCCATATTTACATAGGATAGGACTATGTAAAGCGAGAAATCTCGGCAGGAGAATCTTTAGGGAGATGGTGGAAATCCACCTTCAACCGAACTCGATCAATAAAAAAACTGACATTGAGGATCTGAGTCTAATTTTCTCCAATTTATTACAAATAGGTCAGAGTGAAAACTCTTACAATATATCTGACATATCTCTTCGATAATAATCCCACTAATTTTCACTAACTTTTCAACTTTAAAACGATCAAACAAAATGTCAACGTCATTCTATTTTCAAATATAAATTAACCACAACTTAACTAAGAGATAGAAACACACTGCCCTTAGCAAAATGACAAGAAAACATAACAAAAAAATCCTTTATAAATTAAAATCATTTTGCGACCACAAAATTCTCTGTACTCTTCCAACAAAATGAGGTAAAATTTTATTATATTCCCCAGAGATGAATATGTCGAGTTTTCTTGTGTTTTTTTCTGTTTTTTCTGATGAATAAGTGCAATAAAGTGCCCCCACAAACAACAATTTTTGTACACACCACTTAGCAGTCAGTACTTTAATGTTACATATAAAATAGGGTTGTTCTTTACTTTTAATCTCAAAAATACTGATATTTTATTGTAATTGTAGCCCTGATGAAGAAAATGAAATATTTTCGAAAGCTTGGCGTAGCTGAAAAGGTGTCCAAAACTTTTTAGTTCTTTTCCAAAGACCGCTTACCCCAAGAACACAATACTGCTGTTTTAACTAGTCGGTCAAGACTACCCTTCTCCTTTATATATATATATATATATATATATATATATATATATATATATATATATATATATATAAATGAAACATTCTAGTGTTCTAAACAGCAACTTTTTTCAGTTGAAAAACTGTAATATTTAATGTTTATTGAGACGTAGCAATTTAATTGTAGTTTGTTTATTATATTATTCAATGATTTACTCAGATTTTATTCTTAATTTAACGTTTTTAATGCAAAATACTTACAATACCTCTAAAAAAAATATTTTTACATGGGGGTCTTATTTGATAACAATTTTTGTTGTTTTTTACTTGAAAATCTAATTATTTTAAAATAACAATTTTCACCAAATATCATGTTACTAAAAAGAGATGGCCACAATATCAACAGGCATCCACAAGGGTTGTCAAAGAAGACTCTTATAAAATTTTTAAAATGCTTGAATCGGGAAAAGAAAGTAATGAATATTTATTTGATCCAAATATTACCGATTTAAATATAATAAAATAAACATTTTTGATAATCCCCTGTATATACAATATTCCGACTTTGCTTACTCCAAGAGTCATAGTAACAATAAAAATGAAAACACCGGTTGCCCACTTACTACCCACTTGTACCCTTTACAACTGAAACTAGACGTTGAGGCAAGATTCCATATTACGGATATTGATGACGGTAATGTGTCAGGTCAGTGTACGATGCGAAGTTACAACCTTTTATGGTGGCTAACATTATTTAACTAAAAAAAAGTGTCCTAATTTATGTTTATTGGAAAAAATATTTATTCTAATATGTATTTATATCTGGCTCAGTCGCCAGGGGTTTTGAGCTCTCATTAAATATTAACAGGTTTCATTTTGACACACAGGTAGTTTTTAGTGTTCCGTAGGGAACACTTATAAGATCACTTCAGTATCTGTCTGTCTGTCTGTCACACCCAATTTTCTCTGAAACTATTTTCCATAGAAAGTTGAAATTTGGTACCAATATAGAAATTGATGGCCTCATCAGAGCCGTGCAGTTTTAAAAGTTAAATTTTGACTTAAGGGGTTAGTTTTGGGGGGTGAAATCGCAAGTGAAGAAAAAATTTTTTTACTAGGTCATATATATGTATATATATATATATATATATATATATATATATATATATATATAATGTAATACTTGCGCACACTTTTCTTTGTATTATTTTTAAAAAATCACGAAAAATTGTTGTCCACCCCCCTTATCTCAAGAAGTACTGATCCAAAAATTTTGAAAAAATTCTGGAATATTCTCTATGGGGTGTAGATTGAACGAAAATTATCACGAGTGCATTACCTTTAATAATTTATCTGGTATATAAAAAAAAACAAAAATTTCAAGCTCATCAGTTTTCAGTAAAGATTGGAAACAAACTTTATTGAAAACTCATTTGGGGTGTGTTTTGTGAAGTCACGGATCATTTTATACCTACGTAACAAAATTTTTTATTTTAAAAGCAATCAACGTACGGAACACTAATTGCGCAAGTTCAACTTGCACTTGACCGGTTTTTAGACGTAAAATCCAAAATAAAATAACAAATATAGATATCGGAATACTAATAGCACCACGTGAAAAAGCGGGAAATTGTACAAAATGATATATGGATTTTTTCTCCAATTTTTTTTATTAGCGTGAGAATTTATTAAAAATTCGGATAGGTGATTATACAAATTAATTTGAAAATCTACGCGCACCGCTCGAAGGTTAATCGATATTACTTGTTTTCAGAGTGTAAAAAAAAAATTAAAAGATAGGTTTTTGAAGAGGAAACTCAGCTTTCCGATGATACTAATAGTTTTTATTTTTGTTGCTTTATAATTTGTAAAAATTAAAAAGAGGTACAGTAAATTACAAATATTTAATAAGATATAGTATTTAAAACAAATCCTTATTCATATATCGCTATTATACCTAAGTTTCAATATAAGAATAATTAAAAATAGCCACATTGACTGTGTTGTATAACTGAGATGTCCGTTACTTTGTGATAGTACATTTTAAATTTCTAAATAAACGAAACGAATTACTTTGTTATTTGTCACTTATTTTTCTATTTATCTGCTACTGCAGTTTCGTGGGTTTTCTACATGTCAAGCGTAATACTACAAACTAAGGTGGTTTATTTATGATTTAGGACAAATTTTCAGGTACAATTTGGAATTACCCATCATTAAATTACCATGAACTTAAATTAAAATTATGACATTATTGTTTCAAATTTGAAGACATACTTTTCAATATTTTCTTAAAACTTTTTACAAAATTTCCTTCTTCAAAGATATATCTAAAAAACTTCTAAAATACTCCATTGATTTCTGAACATCTGTTTGATTATTTAATAAGATTGTATCTTTATTTTTATTGTGCTTGTAGATCTCTATAGCTTCTAAAATATTTAATTTTCTTCCTTTTTGTGCTTTATGTAATATTTATAGATTATTTATGTCTGGACAAATATGATTTGTTTGATGGAAATGGTTAGCAACGTTGGAGTTTTCTTTGTTTAATCTAAAAGACGTTTGGTATTCTTTAATTCTAGTATCGAAATTTCATCCTTTTTGGCCTATATAAACAGCTATTAGATTCATTACATGACAGTTTATAAACTCCAGAGTCTGCAATTTTATTAGAAATTGGTCTGAAATATGTCAATGAGGAAAAAGTTTGTTTTTCATCATTTTTAACGTGTAGATAAATATGTCTTAAATTTAGTTGTTTTTGTTTTTTTTTATTTATTTTTAATTAGGTTATCTATGGTTTTTTTTCATGTTTTTTTTTTTCTGAAAACCATAGAAAACCTAATTAAAAATAAACAAAAACAACTAAATTTAAGACATATTTATCCACACGTTAAAAACGATGAAAAACTAACTTTTTCCTCATTGACATATTTCTGATCAATTTCTACTAAAATTGCATATATAATCGCTAAAAACAACATAAATATCGCTTTTAAATCACCCCAAAAACTCTCCTGCCTCTTTTTCAATGTAAAAGACAAAACTCATAAATACAAAGACTCTGGAGTTTATAAACTGTCATGTAATGAATCTAATAGCTGTTATATAGACCAAACAGGGAGAAATTTCGATACTAGATTTAAAGAACAACAAACATCTTTTAGATTAAACAAAGAAAACTCCAACGTTGCTAACTACTTCCATCAAACGAATCATATTTTTCCAGATATAAATAATCTACAACAGCACAAAAAGGAAGAAAATTAAATATTTTAGAAACTATAGAGATCTACAAGCACAATAAAAATAAAGATACAATCCTATTAAATAATCCAACAGATGTTCAGAATTCAAACCTATTTGGCGTATTTTAGAAGTTTTTTAGATATATCTTTGAAGAAGGAATTTTTGTAAAAAGTTTTAAGAAAATATTGAAAAGTGTTTCTTCAAATTTGAAACAATAATGTCATTTAATAAAATAATTTTAATTTAAGTTCATGGTAATTTAATAATTGGTAATTCCAAATTGTACCTGGAAATTTGTTATAAATCATAAATAAACCACCTTAGTTTGTACTATTACGGTTGACAATGTAGAAAACCTACGAAACTGCATTAGCAGATAAATAAAAAATTAAGTGACAAATAACAAAGTAATTCGTTTCATCTAGAAATTTGACTGTGTTATTTAAACATTGAGTTTTGAATATAAAAATTTGCCTGCTGTAGTACGCCGCCAGTAATTTTACGTTGAAAGCAGTACGAAATGGTAAAAAAAGTTGGATATTTTTTTTTTAGTTACAGTTTAAAGTATACTAGAAAATCATTAAAAACTTTAAAAAAAACTGTCTCTTTTTTGTAATTTTGCTCTTAAAAAAAGTGTTCATGATAAACGTATTTTTTTCTTTTTATTAATCATACAAGTTAAAATAAAAAAATCTATTTAAAGGTGGGAAATAAAAGATAAAAGTCTAAGCTTTAACTAAACTCCTGGACAAAATTAACGCAACAATCCGAAAATCTTTTTCTTATGTCAGTTTTAAAGTTTATCGAGTATTTGAATAGTAGGCTATGCATAGTTTGTTTCGTTTTTCATGACAGAACTCAAAACAATTCGTTTAGATTTACAGTTTTAAAGAATTTTTTAGAAGATAAACAATTTTCTTTAATAATGCGATAGATTTTCTTTAAAAGTAAGCTTATAAATTGTTTTCCATTTTTCAAAGTAATACGTTTTTGTGGTAGACTGTTTTATTTTTTGACCTCGAAGAATTAGAAAAATGAATCGAACAAGGAATTTAACTGAACACGAGGTAGTGCGAGCCTCAGTTTTATTGGACGAGGGATATTGTCAGAGTTATGTTGCCAATTTGTTAGGCAAACATCGTTCCACAATAAGTCGTATAGTAAGACGCTTGAATGAAGTAGGAACTTATTCTAGAAGGCTGGGCAAGGGCGAAAACGATGCACTAGCGACCTAGATGAACGTTTTATAAGACAATATGCTTTAAGAAGCAGGACTGTCACTAGTTCTATAATAAGAAACGAACTCGAAGCTGTTCGCAATGTCACAATTTCTTCTAAAACAGTTAGAAGACGGTTAAATGAAGCTGGATTAAATAGTAGGAGACCAGCCACTGCGCCCTTGTTTACTAGAGAGAACAGAGTTGCCAGGTTACGTTTTGCTCGGAATCACGAAAACTGGTCTGTGGATGATTGGAAACAAGTTTTCTTCACAGATGAAACTAGGGTTAGTCTAAAACATCCAGATGGTCGTGAGCGAGTATGGCGAAGACCAGGAGAGAGGTTTGCTCCTTGCAATATCTCTGCAAGGATTCCATTCGGCGGTGGCTCTGTTATGTTCTGGGGTGGCATATGCTTTGATGCTCGCACAGAGTTAGTTCCTGTCCGTACGAGATCCATGAATGCTGACTACTATCTTGAGAATATTGTAATAGAACATGTGATGCCTTTCGGTCATTTCGTGTGGCCCAATTTCCTGTTTATGCAAGACAACAACGCTCGACCTCACGTGGCTAGGGAGGTACTCGATTATCTTAATCAAGTTGATATACCGATTATGCAATAGCCACCAAAAAGCCCGGATCTGAATTCGATAGAACATGTATGGGATCACCTTAAGAAAAATGTGAAACGTCATATACCTGCACCTAGAAACCTGAGGGAACTTGAAAATGCAGTTATCACAGAATGGGAACAAATTCCTCAAGATTTTATCCAAAATTTAATTAGAAGCATGCCTAGGCGCATAAACGCTGTCATCCGAAGTAGAGGAAGCAACACATGCTACTAGTGTCCCAGTTACACACCATTAATTTTGCTACTAGTGTCCCAGTTTATTTTTTTTTATTATTACATAATTTCAACGATTTTGTTATTAGGTCTTAAGAATAATTTTAATTCGAATCTTATAGAGAAATTTGGTAGCTAATTCACTTTTAAAGTATCCGAATAAGTTTTTTCTAACTTTTAGTGTAACCAATGTTCATAAAAAGTTATTAAAATTAATTCATTATAGAGATTTGTATGATTTAATAGATTGTTGCGTTAATTTTGTCCAGGAGTGTATAAAGTATTTACATTTCATTTAAACATCCAGGTACAAAGAAAACAGTTACTGAAAACACAAAAATTCCAAGTTACTCGAAGAAATTAAATGAATTACGTACTCTGTGGCCGTCATGTTGGATCCGCCATTTTGAATTTTTCAAATCTTTCATCTAATCAGCCCAAGAAACCCGTTTCAAAATATTTAACGGTATACAGAAACGTTAATTTAATCATAAATGCGGTTGAAAGCATGATTCCCATTTCAACTGAAGGGGGTAAACCAACCATTTTATTTAAAATATTTTTTTTAAATTACGGTAAACCTAAACCATTTTTTATGTAATATTTCCCGTTCTTTCAGGTGGTGCTATTAGTTTTTCGATATCTTTTTTCTTATTAGAGATATTTGCAAAAAAAAACGAATTTTTCATTTTATTTTCGATTTGGTGGACTTAGCGTACATTTTAAACCATATTTTATTATATACGATTTAAAAATATGAAAGTTTATATAAGAAAACTTGAAAAGTTCTGTACTATGCGTATTTTTCTTAAAATTACAAAGTATCTTTCTCGAAAAATCGTCAAATTTAGAACAAAAAAAAAACGTTTCTAGACTTCTCCACTGAACTTATTCAATTTTCACCTGATAAAATTGTTTGCTATATTAAAGATAATAAAACTACAATAGGTGCCAATGTTGTAAAAAGAAAATATACGTCAGTAAAACTATTTACTTTTGGGATTACCCAGAATAAAAACTTTTAATATTGATAAAGCATTTTGTAATATTTATTTTGACTTAGATCTAATAGACGGCGGCAACTGGTTTTTGTTCTCAAAGCCGATAACATGTTCTATCGAAAATCAGAACCACAAATGAGGTGCTAATAACTTATAAAAAAACCGGCCAAGTGCAAGACGGACTTGCACAATTAATGTTCCGTACCGTGATTGCTGAAGTATACTTAGTACTGTAAAAAAGGTCAAAATAATGATAAGATATTTTCGTTCGACATGATCAATTAAAGAGAATTAAAGAAAATCCTCAAAAATAAAAATATCGATGATCTAGATATCCGCATCATATGCAATCTATATTGAAACCAGACAGAGAGTAAAAGTGGAGAACATAATTACGGAAGAGATAGAGATCCGCCGGGGAGTACATCAGGGCTGCATACTGTCACCCCTTTTGTTTAATATCTATAGCGAGAGTGTATGTCAGAAAGCTCTGTCTGAGGCGGACGAGGGCATAACGGTAAACGGTAAAACCCTGAATAATGTAAGATACGCCAATGACACAGTTCTGCTAGCAGAAAGTTTAGAAGACCTACAACATCTTGTTGAGCGGTTAAATAACAGCTGCAATAAATTTGGTCTAAAGATGAATCTAAAGAAAACAAAATTTATGGTGATGGCAAAATCTCAAAATAACCAGGATCGTCTTCTGGTTAATGACATAAGTGTTGAGAAAGTCAATTGCTACAAATACTTGGGAACATGGCTGAACGAGAACACAGATCAGACAAAGCAGATTAAAACCCGAATAGAGATATCAAGATCAAGCTTTAATAGAATGAGAAAACTCTTTTGCAATCGAGATCTAAGCCTGGTACTGCGGTTGCGAATGTTGCGTTGTTGCGTTGTTATGTCTTCTCAACGCTTCTTTATGGAGTGGAAGCATGGACTTTGAGGCAGAACAATACTAAAAATATTGAAGCTTTTGAGATGTGGTGTTATCGGCGCATTCTGAAAGTGTCATGGATTTATAGGGTAACCAATAACGAGATTCTCCAAAGACTAAACAACGCCCCAGAACTAATGAACACTATTAAAAAAAGGAAGCTGGAATATTTGGGACATGTGTTGAGAGGAGAAAGGTATTCACTGTTGCGGAATATTATGCAATGCAAAATTAAGGGGAAGAGAAATGTTGGACGAAGAATATCGTGGTTTCGTAACTTGCGCGACTGGTTTGGCTGCAGCTCAATTGAACTGTTTAGAAGAGCAGCAAATAAACTGAGAGTAGCTGTGATAATCTCTAATCTCCGATAGGAGTGGCACTCGAAGAAGAAGAAGGCATATTTTAGATACAGCAAAATTATAATTTTATCCTCTCTGAGGTATACCAGGAGTATTGTCCTGAGTTTTGGACCTCGAAAAACTTGTGCTCTTTTGTTTATAGACAATTTAAGTTTTCAAAACCCGTGAATAACTCCGGTTATATAAGTCAGATCCTGAGCAAAAACAATTAAACTCTTCGTAATGAAGTTTTTAACAAATCACCGTTGGTTTTAAGTCGCTCAAGTGCGTACATAACCTACAAAATTGAAAAAAAAAACAAACAAAAACAAAAAACCTTTTTTCATTTGGAGCTGTTTAATGGTCGACTAAGTGAACCAATCGGCTTCAAACTTTCAGAAAGTATACCTTTTGTTATAGCAAAAACACCCTGAAATTTTGATACAAAAACATTGAACCCCGTGGGCAAAATTGAATTTGTTATTTCAAATTTGAATTGCCCGCCATTTTATGCCATTTGGTCCATAAATGATCTTTTTTTTTCAAAATTTAGGCCTCGACGCCAGGTTTCCGATTCCATTAAAAAAAGATTTTTTTTAGAGTAATTTTAATCTTTTTTTTATTAATCAAATAACAACAAATGCGTTTTTCGGTCATTTTGAAAAAAAATTATTAGCGAAAATGATTTCTTTTTTAAATAAAGGTCTCGCGATTCTCTACCAGATGTGATAAACATTTTTCATTTTTTTTCCAAAATGATCGAAAAAACGCATTTGTTGTTATTTGATTAATAAACAAATTGTTAAAAAGACTCCAAAAATTTTTTTTTTAATAGCATCGAAAAGCTCGCAACGAGACCTAAATTTTGAGAAAAAAGATCCATTTTGGGCCAAAATGGCATAAAATGGCGAGCAATTCAAATTTTAAAGAACAAATTCAATTGTGCCCACTGAGTTCAATATTTTTGTACCAAAATTTTAAGGTATTTTTGCCATAACAAGAGTCATATTTTCTAAAAATTTCAAGCCGATGGGTTCACTTAATCGACCTGCACAATAAAATGAAAAAAACAATTTTTTGCCTATTTTTTAGGTCATGTAAGCACTTGAGCGATCTAACGAGGATTTGTTTTTTTTTTGTCTCGATCTGACTTATATAACCGGAGTTATTCACATCTTAAGCTGAAAAAACGCGTGTTGAAAACTTAAATTGTTTATAAACAAAAGAGTACATGTTTTTCGAGGTCCAAAACTCAGGACAGTACTCCTGGTAATACCCCAGAGAGGATAAAATCATAATATTGCTGTATTTAGACTGTGCAATTTCAAATGCTCTTTTTACTGCACTATCTATGAAATTCAGTCACTCATTCATCTTCAATAAGAAAATTACCAAGAATTTATAAAAAGCGAGACATCTTTATAGTAAAAGTTTAAAGCAAATATTTACTACCGGAATATTTGTTTAATTATAAACAAAACAGATAAAATAAATTTATTTTCTCTCTGTACCTATCCGTCGGTCACCAGTCATCACAGAAATTTATTTTATCTGAGATAGGCAAAATGCTTAGAGCAGTAATGTACTGAACTGTATATGAGTATATTACTGATTGCACCGAATACGTACTGATATTTCGTACCTCTTAGTCATGGTTAAATTCACAACTTTCCTCCAAGAAAATCCCCACCATATTTTCAAGTCAAATAGTTTTCTTTTATACCAAATAAATTGTGAGTCGTAATGCACTCGTGATAATTTACATGTTACGGAGAATATTTCAGAATTTTTTCGAAATTTTTTAATCAATACTTTTAGAGATAAGGTTGGGGGACAGCGATTTTTGGCAATTTTTTAAAAATAATAAAAAAAAAAGTGTGTGCAAGTATTAGATCATATATATTTTTGAACTCGTGTTTTCACAAGCTTTCATTTGACACCCCACTCGATGACCTTAAAAATTTTTTTTTCCCTTCCAGTTTCACCCCCCAAAACTACCCCCTTAAATCAAAATTTAACTTTCAAAACAACATGGCTCTGAAGAGGCCATGTGCCAAATTTCAACTTTCTATGTCAAATAGTCTCAGAGAAAATCGGGTGTGACAGACAGACAAACACCGGAGCGATCCCATAAGTGTTCCGTACGAAACACTAAAAATAAATACTTTGGAGATCTTGGCTGTACTACCGCGTGGTCTAAAAAGTATCAGAAAAGATATGTTTCGACACCTCGACAAAGGCCGCTTTTATTAGGGATAGGATTTTTTTTGACATATTGAAGGAGATCGACATATCAGTTCAACTAATAGTATCAGAATCAATTCAGAAATTATAGAAGGCTCGATATGATACATGGATAACTATCAATGTATCAGAAACTATAGATTCATGGATAACTATCGATATATCGAGTTATTAATATCAAACACCTGGAAATTAAACACTATCAAGAATATATCATTCTATTTGTTTACTTTTCCAGAAAATATATTAAAGTAATTTATTAGGTTTTATAGAACAGATGTGCACTACCTAATATTTGAATTAAAACTATTTTAACAATACCTAAACATCACGGTATTTGTTTAATTTATCTACCAAGCTGTGAGAGAAAACCTAAGCTTAAAAGATAGATATTTTATGCACATACACACACGCTTTTGCGCTTCTCGACTTTTTTCATTTTGTCGAAAAAGAATTTCATTTATTTACGCCTCAAAAAACAACGCGGAAAAGCGATTCACGTGGGAATCGCTGTAAAGTGTACTCTCTCCAAATGGATAAGGTTTTCCATAGAAAAGACTGCATGAAAAAGGTTGTACAAGGACTGACAAGCTGAACTTCATACGGATGTGAAGTAGTGACGCAACATGTATTCTTAGCACGCACCGCTCTGGGAAGAATTGAGCGGGCTACATCCCTACAACACTTTCCATGAAAATACTTGTAGAATAGACTTAAATAACCTACCCTTCTTCGAGGTTCCAAGGAATCAAGGTTGCTGATGAGTTCTGGGTCTCCAATTAGGACAACAGATCTCTTCCGAATAGAACCCAACAAATGCAGTGTATATTTAGGAGCCCGTAACATGGGAGCAGTATTCCATTGTTGGTCGATTTGGAACTTTATACAGAATTAATAGCTGTTGTGGAGTATAAAGCTGCTTAGTTCGAAATAATATTACTAACTTTTGAGAAGTTCTCTTTGCTATGCATGCAACAACAGCTATGCCGTACTGTTATCTGCCAAGCTGTAGAATGGATTCTTGACTCTTTCCAGCAGATTGTTAAAGTAAGTGAGAAAGAAAATAGAAGACAGTATTGAGCTCTGGGCTACATCGACGTTTATAATGAATATATTAAAAAGAAACCCGTCGACTGTCCCCCAAAAAACAAAACCTTTCAGACACACCAGACGAGCGCAGCTTAGCCAACAATCCGACACGCCAAACACGGTCGAATCCCTTAGATATATCAAGTGCAACCGCTGGAGATCCTTTAAAATGTTAGTTGCGTTGTTCCAAATATGTGTAACATAAGTTAGAAGATCTCCTGTAAAAGTGGCCGGATATATTTTAAACCTGAGGTTTAATTTTCAGAAACTTCCGTTTTTACTTTATTTATTTATACACCAAATAACTCATACTTTTGGATTATGCCAGATTTTGGTTCGTACTTTTTTATAATCACTATCAGGGCCAATTACCCCATTCCTTGTAGTTTTTAAGACTTTTTTTTGTAATTGGAGTCAGGCCCGCCGTAAGCGGGCGTGCACCGCACGCAGGCAACACATCCAGGGGGCGGCAAATACAGAGCCTTTTGTAAAATTACAGTCAGGGGAAAATAGGATGGGGGCGACCACAGAAAATTCCTGGAGGCGGCATAGTAGGTTTTGCACACGGGCGTTCAGGCGGCTAACGGCGAGCCTAATTGGGTTTATAAAAACGTTTAATTACTATTATAATTAATTATAAAAATTGATTTGACATTAGTTTAAAGTATGCTTAGAGCATTTTGCATCTGTAAGCTACGCGCTACGCTTTGTATTTGTAATTGTAACTTATTTATTCATATCGTAGGTCAGCTTCCCACCATATTTTTGAATGAGTCAGTAATATAGGAAACTTTATAGCTATAGTAATAGAACATATTTTCAGTGTCGTTTCATTTTCTTTACAAGATGCATTTCTTATTATTTTTCAGAAACATAATATATACATATATTATATTACCCCCCTAGTAGTAGTAGTATTTATTTTAATAGATTAGATTACTTACAAAAATTAGTCACATATATGTATATATATATATATATATATATATATATATATATATATATATATATATATATATATATATATATATATACCTCGTACTCCCATAAATACTGTTACAAACTTTCACATACGCCCTCTATAGACACTGACACGTTTTTGGTGAAATTATTTATAGGTTATGTTACTCAATTGTTATACAGTTATTGTGTATATACATATTTACATTTTGAATTCTTTACATAATGTAGTGGGGTGATCGAGAAAATAGGATTCCTGTTATACCTTTATTTAAGTCCAGTATGGAAAAAAGCGACGTTTTTAGGACTTTAAAACTGTTTAAAATAAGTCGTATGTTTATTTCACGGGCGATAAAATTATTCACTGAGACGAGAGACATAAAAGATAGGTAACGTTCAGGAAGACCAATGCCACAAACTGTTAAAGCTGTAAAAACGCGAATTGACTGAAATCCTTTCCGCAAACAAAAAATTTTATCTCATGAGATGGAAGTTTCTAAAAATTCTACGTCTCGTATTATTAAAGAAGACCTAAGACTGGTCATTTGCTAACGGAAGATTTAAAGCGAAAAAGGTGGCAAAAATATAAAAGTTTGTTGAAGGATTACGCTCAGCTTTGATAGGTTTACCAGTGTTCATTTTAGTGAAAAAGGCGTGTAAACTTCGGTTAAAATATATCGAGACTCTATTTTCGAGAACATTGTGAAACCCCTGAACCATACTCTTAAAAAATAAGCATTGGATCTTCCAGCAAAATTCTGGACACAAATCTAAAACAACACAAGCATAGCTTCAACAAAATATGCTTCCATTTATTACACAGAAGATTGGCCATCTGCAAGTCCCGATCTAAATCCTTTAGAATATAAACTATAGTCCATCTTAAAGGGAACGGTTTGCTCTAAAAGAGATGTCAATCTTGATTCTTTAAAATGAGCGTTAACAAAAGCGGTGGACGAATTTTCGTTAGATCAAGTACGTGCTGCCATAGACGAATGACGTAAGCGTTTGAGGGCTTGTGTGAAAGCAAGAACGAGACATTTTGAGTCAATGTTAAATTAATTTTGTCATTATGAATATATGAATTGATTCTATAATAATTTGTTTCAATTTTCAAAGAAATTAAATGTTTAGACAATGTTCTCATTGTAACAGTATTTATGGGAGTAATAGGTATAAGCCAAATAATCAAGGAAATATTACCGTTTGAAATTTATTAAAATTTTAAGTACGAACCTGAATAGATCCCCTATTGACTGTCACTTAAGTAAATTATTGAACCTGTTTTTCACTTTTATTTACTTTAAGTCTGAATTACCTTGAATGCACTGAAAAGAACATAAAACAAGATTTATATAACATCATCCTTCTAACGTTTTTATTACATATTTATGTTCCAAATTTTTCCAATTTCCCAATCAAAAACCAAAAAAATTTCTCATATTATTAGTGAAATTATGCCTTCTAGAGTGGCGGAGGAACTGTACTAAAACACACACCCGTGTGAAGTTCTGCTTGCCCCTGCGGGTACTACCCTTTTCAAAAATGCCCCTTATCTGGGGAACCTTCTGGCTTTGTAACGAATATCCCCAAATCCTAGAGCAATTGAACACTAGTATAAAGCGCCACATCAACGCACGCACCGCTCATGTATAAATTTATGGATTTATCTGGAGCCTGTGTGATGTGCCCTTGAAGAAAACTCATTTCATTCGATAACGAATTACTTAATTGGAGTGATTGGCTACTTCAGTAATTCAATTCCAAGAGAATATTAATTACTTTTGTCAATTACTGCACTTGAATTTTCGAAAGCTGTGAGAGCCAATCTAGTATTTTATCGTGGGCCCAGGAGAGCCGCTTCGCGAAGTGATCTTCACCCAGCAAAGGTTTCTTCAACGTGCTTCGGGATTTGACATCATGAGCACGAAGATGTTGTCGAATGATCACTCAACGTCAGTTTCGGGTCCCGTGAAAACAAAGATAGGATTCGTTTTATGACTTTCGGAGTGACGTTGCCTACCGAGCCACGTTTTGGCAAGTGGTCGACATTTTTCGTCTCGGTAAAACGATTTACTCACTTCTTCACAAACGAGACCGACTACTTAATATATTTAGTGGCTACGAAATGTGTCCTTTTAGGCCCCTTTGGATGGGAAGAAAGAAAGACTGTCTCGAACCGCGCAAACAAGTGACTGATTTCGGATTTTACGTGATATTAACGAAAGTTCGTATTCGACTGATACTTTTACTAAAATGCGTCATACACAACGGTTCCCTCTTCCGATTTTTGGGTGAATCACATCTACTAAAACCAAAAAATATATACTTTTAGCGCTACATCAAAAAAATACTTTTAATACTATATCTAATTGAACTTGAAACCTAATGCATTTTTAAGATTTCTTCAGCTTCATGCTTACTTTATTACCGCTCTCTGTATATTGTGATTATCCTCGGACATCTTAAAACCAAGATTGTACAAGCTCATAAATGTCGTTTACAAAAAATATTGTTCTTGCATGCATATAAAGAAGCTTCATCCCCTGCTTTTCGTCCCAAAAGATAAGACTTTTTGCTACTTGATAAGCCTCCTTGCATCTATTTACTACATATATTCATTTTCTTGTACCCTTGATATCAAAACATTTCTTGTGTTTGTTGTTTTTGTTACCAACCCTGTATCTTTAATAACCTCCAAAATATAATTTTCTTTTCTTTAGGAACTAAAGGAAAGCTTCAACTACGGCTTGTTTTGTCCACCGGAAAATGGCCGAGCTGGGAAATTTCTGGATGAGGAACGGCGCCTCGGAGACTACCCGTTTAATGGACCTGTGGGATATCTCGAGGTAAGCTCTACGTGCTATGCATTAACGGGGTTTAGTTAACAATAACAGAGATAAAAGTTTTATAATCTAACTTTCTTAACTTTGAAAATTTTTTTATTTTTCTAACTACAACAATCTCGTTTTGCAAATTATATTAGAAATTTACACATTCTTATTAAAGACGAATCTTAAACTAAATAGTAATAACCATTCTTAAATACATGTTATTAAACAATATTCTCAAACTGTATTTAAATAACCGGTCAAGTGCAAGTTGAATTTGCACAATTAGTGTTCCGTACGTTGAAATAAAAATTTTGTTACCGAAATATAAAATGATCAGTGACTTCAGAAAAACATCTCAAATGAGTTTTCAACAAAGTTTTTTTCCAGTCTTTAGTGAAAACTAATGACCTTGAAATTTTTTTGTTTTTTTATATACCAGACAAATTATTAAAGTCAATGCACTCGTGATAATTTTCCTTCAATCTACACCCTGTAGAGAATATTCCAGAATTTTTTCAACATATTTTGATCAGTACTTTTCGAGATAAGGGGGGGACAGCGATTTTTTTTCGCACTTTTTTAAAAATAATACAAAGAGAATTGTGTGCAAGTATTACATTATATATATTTTTGAACTCGTCTTTTTACAAGCTTTTATTTGACACCCCACTCGATGACCTCGTAATTTTTTTTTTCACCTCTGATTTCACCCCCCAAAACTAACCCACTAAGTCAAAATTTAACTTTTAAAACTACATGTCTCTGATAAGGCCATCAATTTCTATATTAGTGCCAAATTTCATCTTTCTATATCAAATCGTTTCGGGGAAAATCGGATATAACAGACGGAGAGACAAGCACCGAAGTGATCTTATAAGTGTTCCGTATGGAACACTAAAAACTGGCCAAGTACAAATCGGACTTGCGAAATTAAGTGCTTCTTCCCGTGATTGCTTTTAAAATAAAAACTTTTGCTATGAAGGTATAAAATGAGCAGTGACTTCATAAAACAGACCCCAAATGAATTTTCAAAAATGAATATCTAGGATTCGAACAGAAACTTGTTTGAGATGCTTAAAAAACTTTTTACAACGCGAACTTCCATATCATTAGGAAAATTGCAAAAAACACATTGTCTATCAAGGTTCTGTCTTCTGCTCTTCAAATAGTTGGATGGATTATTATTAAGAAATTCCAAAAAAAAAATTATATACCAGATAAATTATCAAAAGTAATGCACTCATGATAATTTTCATTCAATCTATGGAAAATATTTTTTTTCGAAATTCTTTTGATTAGGATAGGGAGACCGCGATTATTGGCTTTTTTTTTAAAAAAAATAGTATTAACAAAAGTTTACGAGAGTATTACATCTGTAATATATATAAAATGCAACGTCTGTCTGTCTGTCCGGTAGTGCGCTTATCAATCGAGAACCACTTATCCTATTTACGTGCTTTTTTTAGTGTTCCGTACGGAACACTTATAAGATCACTTCGGTGTCTGTCCGTCTGTCTGTCCGTCTGTCTGTCCGTCTGTCCGTCTGTCTGTCCGTCTGTCTGTCTGTCTGTCTGTCTGTCCGTCTGTCTGCCCGTCTGTCTGTCCGTCTGTCACACCCGATTTTCTCCGAAACTATTTGTCATAGAAAGTTGAAATTTGGTAATAATATAGGAATTGATGGCCTCATCAGAGCCATTTAGTTTTGAAAGTTAAATTTTGACTTAAGGGGTTAATTTTGGGGGGTGAAATCGAAAGTGAAAAAAAATTTTTTTACTAGGTAATCGAGTGTGGTGTCAAATGAAAGCTTGTGAAAACACGTTGAAAATATAATATATATATATATATATATATATATATATATATATATATAATGTAATACTTGCGCGCACTTTTCTTTGTATTATTTTTAGAAAATCTCGAAAAATCGCTGTCCACCCGCCTTATCTCGAAAAGTACTTATCAAAAAATTTTGAAAAAATTCTGAAATATTCTCCACGGGGAGTAGATTGAACGAAAATTATCACGAGTGCATTACCTGTAATAATTTATCTGGTATATAAAAAAAAAAAGAAATTTCAAGGTCAACAATTTTCAGTAAAAATTTGAAATAAACTTTGTTGAAAGCTCATTTGGGGTGTGTTTTGTGAAGTCACTGATCATTTTATACTTCCGTCAACATTTTTTATTTTAAAAGCAATCAACGTACGGAACACTAATTGCGCAAGTTCAACTTGCACTTGACCGGTTTTTTTTAAACATACATACACATGTTCTCTGGCTAGGTTATAGGATATATTTTATTACGCTAGGTAACATAAGGAATAAGCAGTGACGATAATAGTGAATCAAGTCCGAAAAAAGTTTGCCGCTAGGGCGTTCTCTTACAATACACTGCCTAAACCATTAAACATGGAACAGTATCATTTAGCAAAGAATCTAATATATATATATATATATATATATATATATATATATATATATATATATATATATATATATATATAAAACGTAACGTCTCTCTGTCTATCTGTCTGTCCATTAGTGCGCTTATGACTTGAGAACTACTTATCCGATTTACATGTTTTTTTTTTAAATTCATATATTTGTTCTCTGGCCAGGTTGTCTATAATCTTCTGTAATATATATAAAAGGCATCCTTTCTCTGCCTGTCTGTCTGTTTGTCCGTTAGTGCGCTTATCACTCGAGAACCACTTATCCGATTTACGTGTTTTTTTTTTAGATTTATACATATGTTTTCTGGCCAGGTTATAGGATATATTTTATTATGTTAGGTAATATAAAAATAAGCAGTGACGATAATAGTGAATCAAATCGGAAAAAGTTTGCCGCTAGCGCACTCTCTTGCAATACCCTGCCTAAACTGTTAAATATAGAACAATATCATATAACAAAGAATACAATATATATAAAATGCAACATCTCTCTGTCTGTCTGTCTGTCCGTTAGTGCGCTTATCCCTCGAGAAACACTTATCCGATTTACGTGTTTTTTTTTTTTTAATTCATACATATATTATATAATAATAATAATAATCTATATAATATATATTAAACGCAACATCTCTCTGTCTGTCTGTCTGTTCGTTAGTGTGCTTATCATTCGAGAACGATTTACGTGTTTTTTTTTTTTAATTCTTATCTTAATATTTATTAAAAACAATCTATAATATATATAAAACGCAACGTCTCTCCGTCTGTTTGTCTATCTGGCCGTTAGTGCGCTTAGCACTCAAAAACCACTTATCCGATTTACGTGTTTTTTTTTATAAAATACATATGTTCTCTGGCCAGGTTATAGGATATATTTTATTACGTTAAATATCACAAGAAATAAGCAGTGACGATAATAGTGAATCAACCCACAACGCGAGCGGAGCCGCGGGCACGGCTAGTTATATATATTTTTTGAACTCATGTTTTCGCAAGTTTTTATTTGACACCCCACTCAGTGACCTTGAAAAAAGCTTTTTTTTCACTTCGAATTTCTCCCTTCAAAACTAACCCCTTAAGTCAAAATATAACTCTCGAAACTACACACAAATAATTTTCAGAGAAAATCAGCTGTGACAGACAGACATATACACACTGATATGATTAAAGATGTATTAATTTAATAAAAATGATAATATACTTCTAATGGAGGCAAATGCCGTAAAATTTTTATAATTTTTGGAAATTTTTGGGTACAGGTTGGAAATCGATTTAACTACTTTGAAACAGTGCCAACATGGTGAAATGAGTTTCTCAGCCTAACCGCAAGGTTTTTACTCTTTTTACGCATCATTCAAAATTGCCTAAAAAAGCTTCTGGATGTTAAAGAAAAAAGGTTCATCTTACGCATCATAAAACTGCATTAAAAAATATTCAGTACATAACCTAAAAAAAAAAGTATTTAGTACGGCAAACTGAAAAATGGTTTTTCACGGATAACTTCCGTTCAAATCGATATTACGGCTGCAAATTATAGGAAAATATAGCTTCCATATTAACAAAAAAGTGTGCCAAATTTTATTAAAAAATATTTAGAGAACTGGCTAAAATTCGCATTTTAGTCCAAGTCTTATTATGGATTTTTCTTGTGGATAAAAGGTCGTAGGAATTTTTTTTTTTAAATATGCTCTCTTAAGATGATTAGAAGGAAAAAAAGGATATACAAAAAACCATCTTATTTCTAACTGCCAAAATAAATAATAATAAGGTAATAAAGTACCTATTTTTAAATAGACTGTACGCTAAAAAAAAATACAACATGCTTACTACATAGATAATAATGCTCTTCCTGTATCAATATCACAAACTGGAATTAACTGTTGTGGGGCTGTAAAACTTTTTAGTTCGAAATAATATTCCCAGCGTTTGAGAAGCGGTCTTTGCTATACATGCAACATGTTCATGCTCCAAAATTAACGCCCAGCAAATTGAGTGACGATGCTAGAGGAATGGAATGCCCTGACATAACTATGTCGGGTTCAGCAACGTTAACTTTTTTAGAAAAAACTGCAGCCTGGGATTTTGTAGCGTTAAATTCTTCTGGGTTACTGTCACCCAGATAGAATTTCTTCTAGGTCTTTGTTAAGTTTAACTATTTCCTGCTAAGTACAGATATATGCATGCGTAGGGGATGTTCAAGAGTCCAAAGTGAACGACGAAATAAGCGTACTGTCATCCTGAAAGTTCCAACAATGATATAGGATGCTATAGACGCCACGACTCCTCGGAAGCAAAAGGACATATAATTTTTTTTTTTGATTATTATGTATGAGTTTTTTTTATGGATCTAGCACACGTGCTGCAGGGAAGTCCCTAAAGTGCTCCAGGAGCTGCATGTATGCGGAAAAAGCGATTCACGTTGGTCTTGAATCGCTGTAAATTGTACTCGGTGGGAAACACAGCGCTGGGCAAATTATTCCAAAGGGATGATGTTCTCCATATAAAGGACTGCTTGAAAAGCGTTGTACGCAGAGTAACAAGCTGAACATCATACGATGTGAAGCACCAGCGCGACGTGTAGTTCTATCATGCACCGCGTTGGGAGGAATTAAGCGGGCTACATCCTTTGAACACTTTCCATGAAAATACTTGTAGAACAGACTCAAGTCAACTTTTTTAGAAAAAACTGCCGCCTGGGTTTCTGTAGCGTTAAATTCCACTTGGTTACTGTCACCCCAAGATAGAGTTTCTTCCATGTCTATATTAACTTGAACGATCTCCTGCTGTCTGCGGATATTCGCCTGAGCAGCCGATGTCCGAGCGCTCAAAGTGAACGAAGAAACAAGCGTACTGTCTCCTGCAAAGCTGTAGATTGGATTCCCGGTCTTTTCCAGCAGATCGTTAATGTAAATGAGAAAGAGAGTAAGAGACAGTATGGAGCCTTGGGGCACAAGATAGAGTTTCTTCCAGGTCTTTATTAACTTGAACGATCTCCTGCTGTCTGCGGATATTCGCCTGAGCATCCGATGTCCGAGCGCTCAAAGTGAATGAAGAGAGTGAGTGATGAGAAGATCGTTAATGTAAATGAGAAAGAGAGTAGGAGACAGTATGGAGTCTTGGGGCACACCGGCGTTGATAGTGAAGGTGTTAGAAAGAAATCCGTCGACCACCACTCGTAAAGAACGCTCTCTGAGGAAACATGAGAGCCACAAACAGAACTTTTCAGACACTCCACAAGAGGGTAGCTTAGCCAACAGTCCATCGTGCCAAACACTATTGAATGCCTTGGATATGTCAGGAGCAACCGCTCGAGATTCTCCAAAGTGTTCAATTGCGTTGTTCCAAACAGTCAGTCAGAAGATCTCCTGTTGATTTATGTTTACGAAAGCCATATTGGTGATCGCTCAAGATATTTTAGAAGATGCTGATTGATAACCTTTTCCATGACTTTCGATATTATCGAAAGCAGTGCGCTGGTCGGTAGTTATTTGGCAAGGTCTTCTTGCATTTTTTAAGTATCGACTGAACCGTGGCAAACTTCCAGCAGGACGGAAATATTCCCTTTCTGTAGGATAGATTAAAAAGTCTACAGAAAACTGATGTTAGTTTCCTTGCAAAGTTTTTGAGAACTATGGCAGGTGTTCCATCAGCGCCAGAAGCCTTTTTGGTGTCTAGCTTCATAAAAATACGCTTTATGATACGCTGTCTGAAGACAACATCGGGCATCTTTTGACTACAACATAGGAATAGTAGGTGGTGTTTTTCCTTGGAAATCGAAAGTAGAATGCGAAGCAAAGAGTTCAGCCAACAAGTTCGCTCTCTCAACAGGTGTAGTTGCAAAGGAATTATCTGGCCGTGTGAGTGGTGGTATAGTGGATTTGGTGAAATTTTGACTAACTGCCTTAGCGACTTCCCAAAAGGACCTGGAGTTGTTGGAACAAGCGAGAAGTTTGTTTCTAATTCGTTGATTGTGTGCCTCCTTGGGTTCGTCGATAATTCTTTTGCATCTGTTCCGAGCACGAACAAAGGTGTTATGATTTATGGTGTTAGGATTTTCACGCCATTGTCGGTAGGCAATATGTTTAGAAGCAACAGCTTCTTTGCATTTTCGGTCAAACCAAGGGAGGGGCATTTCTTTGAAAAAGGGATGTAAGCTTCCATACCAGCCAAAATAACATCGGAGACCTCCCTGGCGTAGTCAGATGGGTTGTCGGATCGAAAACAAACGTCCATCTAAGGGAAAGTTCGAAAATATTCCATGAGATTTTCCCATTTAGCAGATTTGTAGTGCCAAATCTTGCGCGGCCTAGGTGCCTCTCTGTCACTGATTGGCAGGATACTCGATGTCGAAAGCAGTTTATGGTCGGAAGAACCTAACGGCGGATTTACGGTGACCGTATAAATTTCCGGATTGGTGGTTAAAAACAGATCAAGAAGACTGGCGAACTCCCCGTCTCGATCAGGAATCCGTGTTGGTTCGTCAATAAGCTGAGTTAAGCTACAACTGATTGAGAATGATTCAGCTTCACGACCTTGTTCGTCGGTAGTATTTGAATGTTTAAGCCAGTTGATATTGTGGACATTAAAGTCGCCCAGGATGGCAATTTCGGCTCTTGGATAGTAAATTTGTAAATGATCGATGGTGTCTGCAAGAGAAGAGAAAAGTGTTCGAAAATTGGTATCACTTAGTGGTCGATACAGGATACAGATGAACCTTGTGGTTTGTTGAATCGCTATTTTTAACCACATAACATCAAAGTTTGGGGGCTCCAGAGCTTCTTCTCGTTGACAAGAGAGATCGCTTCTGACAAAAAGACAGATTCCAAAGTTACGTCCTAAATCGGGAATAGAAGTCGTACCCAGGATAAAGATAGTTGACTGTGCTGGTCGATGGACTGACCTTGGCTTCACATAGAGCGAGTACATGAGGTTTATTTGATTGCAGGTGTTGAGGCACTGCATTTATGTTTGAGTTTAAACCTTGTATGTTGCAAAAATCTATTTTAAAATTATGATGTCGACGCCCCCGAACCAGCCCCCACCCAGAAATGTATGTCGACACATACGAACTAACAAGTTACTTAGATGGAAACGACGTGCCTCGCATTACTTACTGTCTCTACTTAAGTAAGACCAACTGATCTAAAACTTTTATAATAACTAAACTTTCAGCACTTAGGGAGATCGTAACACTGTTGGAATTTCAAGTTTTAATACGCCGTAGTAAATAATCTTTATTGTTTTAATAAATGCTAGGTGTGAGAGAATTTACGAAATTATTATAAAGTTTTACGTGTCGTTAAAGTATTAAGAGTACTCTCGGGAAACATACAGGATGACTTAAAGTTCTGTATTTCATCTACTATAATTTGGGAGGTTTATGGAGGTAATGAAAAATCATACGGGCATATGATTACAACTTCCATGGATAAGTAAGTGTATAAATATAGGAGGAGAGCAACTCAAATCATTTTCGATTCCCAGATGATATTGTGCCAGTGGCGGCTCGTGATGGAATTTGGTAGAGGTTCGTGTACCTCACAAGGCTATGTTAAATGTGGCATTATGAGCCAATAAGAGCGTGAAAACACGATTTCCAGATACCTACTTAATTTTAAATTTTATGAATCTATTCATACATAGAAGACATAAGTTGGGAATGTGAAATCTTTGGCACAATGATACTACTCAGTATATATCACCACTACACCAAACACTTTATTTTTGCACTCGACGCGCGTTTCGCTAACCATGTTAGCTTCATCAGGAGCGATGATTGACTAAAGCTAAACTACAAATCTACCTTTTTTTATACTTAGCCTATCCCTTGAATTACCCAAGCGGAACTAATGACATAGGCAAGGCCATCAGTTCCAGCCAAGTAACCAGTAGAGGGGACTATAAGGAATAAGCCCTCTGTCTTTATTTATGATTTCCATACTTTCGTATGCATTCAACAAGCTCCTATCAGATACATTTTTTATTAATCTTAGATTACACTGTGTGTAATTTTTTAAGTTATGGAAAAATAACCATATACGGACACCACTACGTGATAGTAGACAAAAAAAAAAAGACACGTGTCTCCCAGTTTTTCCGAAAGTCATGCACTTTTTTTTTTATGGGCCCCCAAAGATTTGAGGCCTGGGTGTAGTTTTTGCAAAAAACTCATCATATTCTGAGGCTCATATCTTGCAAACCGTTCGGAATTTTAATTTACTTTCTGTGGCAAAGTTGTAGCCCTTGTCATAAGGAACAAAAATTGTGAACATTTAAAGTAAAAAAAACTTCATCTTCAAGATCAAAATAGCTAAAAACTGTAAAAAATTCGATTTTTTTACCTTTTTTTCCCTGTTTAGGCCCATAGCTAGCAAACCGTTCAAAATTCAAGGAAACAATCAACTACAAAAATGTAGCTAAAATCTTAGTAAACAACTTTCTAGAATATATGAACTTTCTAGGAATGATTCTTAACACTGTTTAGGTAGCCGCAAAAGTTAAAATTTTCCCGAAAAATCTACTTTTTTAAAGTTTTTTGCGATTTTGATCTGGAAGATGAATTTTTTTTGATTTTATATGTTCACAATTTTTGTTCTTTATGACAAGAGCTACAACTTTGCCTCAGAAAGTAAATCAAAATTCCGAACGGTTTGCAAGATATGAGCCTGAGAAAATGATCAGTTTTTTGCAAAAATGACACCGAGGCCCCAAATATTTGGGGCCTCATAAAAAAATAAATGCATTACTTGGGGCAAAACTGGGAGACACGGGTCTTTTTTTACCCGAGTCTCCCAGTTTTGGCCCAATTCATGTACTTTTTTTTATGAGGCCCCAAGGATTTGGGGCCTCCTCGGTGTCATTTTTGCAAAAAACTGATCATATTCTCAGGCTCATATCTTGCAAACCGTTTGGAATCTTGATTTACTTTCTGAAGCAAAGTTGTAGCTCTTATCATAGAGAACAAAAATTGTGAACATATAAAATCCAAAAAATTTCATCTTCCAGATCAAAATCGCAAAAAACTTTAAAAAAGTAGATTTTTCGGGAAAATTTTAACTTTTGCGGCTACCTAAACAGTGTTAAGAATCATTCCTAGGAAGTTCATATATTCTAGAAAGTTGTTTACTAAGATCTTAGCTACATTTTTGTTCCTTATGACAAGGGCTACAACTTTGCCACAGAAAGTAAATTAAAATTACGAACGGTTTGCAAGATATGAGCCTCAGAATATGATGAGTTTTTTGCAAAAATTACACCCAGGCCTCAAATCTTTGGGGGCCCATAAAAAAAAAGTACATGACTTTCGGAAAAACTGGGAGACACGGGTCTTTTTTTTTTGGTCTATTATCACGTGGTGGTGTCCGTATATGGTTATTTTTTTTCGTGTTGCACTGTGTTATCTAATGTTACAGTGTGATCAGCATCAAGGGCATGTTCGGCAATGCTAGACTTTTCTGTTCTACTGTATTTTAAGTGTGCTAAATGTTCTTTAAATCGTGTTTTAATTGACCTTTTAGTTTGCCCAACATACTTTTTGTCACAATCATTACAAGTAATTTCATAAATTCCACTTTTCTCACAATTAGGAATCTTATCTTTGGGATTTCCTAAGATATTCCTCAGAATAGAGTAAACTTTAATAAGGAAAGGAATCGTATTAGAAATATAACTAGAGATAATGGTTATGACGATGACTTAGTAAATAAGCTAATAAATAGACATAAGTTTAGGTTTAATATTCAGAATTCTACCTTTTTTACACGCGAAGAAAATAACACCAAGTATGTCTCCATACCATATAATCCGAAATATAGCAAGGGACTCAATAAGCTATTTAATAAGGTAGGCCTCACCTTAGTCTATAAGTCATCAGGCAATCTGAGGAATATCTGAGGAAATCCCAAAGATAAGATTCCTAATTGTGAGAAAAGTGGAATTTATGAAACTAGTTGTAATGATTGTGACAAAAAGTATGTTGGGCAAACTAAAAGGTCAATTAAAACACGATTTAAAGAACATTTAGCACACTTAAAATACAGTAGAACAGAAAAGTCTAGCATTGCCCAACATGCCCTTGAAGCTGATCATATTGTAACATTAGATAATGTAAGATTTAAAAAAAATGTATCTGATAGGAGATTGTTGAACGTATACGAAAGTATGGAAATCATAAAATGTAAAAGTAGTTTAAATAAAGACAGAGGGCATATTCCTTATAGTCCTCTCTACTGGTTACTTGACCGGAACTAATGGCCTTGCCTATGCCATTAGTTCCGCCTGAGGAATTCAAGGGTTAGATTAAGTATAAATAGGGTAGATTTGTAGTTTAGCTTTAGTCAATCACCGCTCCTGATGAAGCTAATATGGTTAGCGAAACGCGCGTCGAGTGCAAAAATAAAGTGTTTGGTGTAGCGGTGATATATACTGAGTACTAGAAGACATTTTAAAATTTTTTAAGGTCCATGGTCACAAATGAAAATGCCTTACCTAATATTAATTAAAAACGCTAAATGTTAATAGGTTAAACATAATATCAAATATAAAATCACTTACCAGTACAGAAGGTCCAACTATAACAGACACATGTATAAACGCGAACATAAATAATATACAACACTTGACGAAGGAAAATGCAGTCCATATTACAAATATAGCAAAATTCATTGTTTTGTTTAAAACATCTAACTATAAGGTGAACATTCTAAAACACAATGTTTAAACGAAAAGTCCATACGGCGATTTTTTAAATTTGCAAATTTGTCAATCACTAATTGATTGAAATAACAAATATCTTCTATCATTTTCTATTGGCAACATTCCCGATGCTGAAAGTCTTTCTTCATTCATGGTACTTCTCAAAAGCGACTTAATTCTTTTTAATTTCTTTCAGCTTCAGCAGTTATCATTGGAATGGTAATAGTTCGCTGCAGTAAAGTGTACGTTGCGGAAAATACATTTTGTAAATTATTATCGATTATAAATCGCAAACAAGCACCCCTCCTGGCAAATTTCTAAAATTTGGCCGTTTATAAATAAATTCAAGTTCAGTTTATCCAAAAATGGATATTCCTGAACTATTATCATTTAAATAGTGCGATGGGAATTTATTTTCAAACTCCGAGAACTTAGAACACATAAACAGAAGCGAACCACTTAGATGACTATTAAATAAAAACCTTTCCTTAATTTAAATTAATATATAATCACATACTTCTTTTGCTGCAACTACTTTCGTTAAATAAGGATCTTCTTTACGTCTTTTATTCTGAAAATGAACTAAATCTTCAATTAAAGTGGGAATTTCTTCAGCATTTTGTCTTTCAGTGGCTATACATTTTTCAAATATATTAATTGCCGTGGCTACCTGTGCAGGATTAGTAGTCGATTTTTGCAAACTGTTATATAGGATATCGGTGTGTGGCATAATTTTATGAAAAAATGTTAGCCAGAATACAAATTGTGCATCGTATAACATTCTATGGATTGCAGAGACTTAATTAATTGTGGTAAATTATTTCAAAGTATTTTCTACCTTCCCGATACATTCGATAAGTGCTTCTCTGTTCTCAAAAATAATATTTATAGCTCTACTTTTAAAAAGCCATCGTGTCGTACAAGTTCTTGGAATATGGCAGCGTACAACTTCATTTAATATTTCAACCCACTCAATTTGAAAAAAATTTGTAATATCTGTTATATTAGAAAAGAAAATACGTACTTCTGCATTCTGGCTAGTGGCATGAGCTAAAATTAAATTTAATTGATGAGCATAACAGGGAACATAATAGTCGTATTTATAATCGTCTTGAATAATTCTGTTTACCATGGCGGCCACTCTTAACATTTGCTCCATCATACTTTTGTAAAATTAATTTATTTGGTGTATCTGTAACTTTGAGCAAAACGTCTGCGAACAATTTGCTAAACTAATTGCATTATAATCTTGTGGATTCAAAAAGCCCAAAATCGTTCAGTAGGGGTACCGTCTTTTAAAATGTGTCTGAAAACTACTACCATTTGAAACTTACAGGAAATATCTGTGGTCTCATCTGCTAAATACAGAGATGAACTGGGCGCCTGCTAATTCATTCTTTATATATTCGTGGCAAACTTGTAGCATGCAATTTAATAATTAATTCGTTCTGAATTATTTTTAAAGCTCCTTTGAAGACCGTAAATTTTTCAAAATGCTCTTTTAAAGCCAGATCCAACTCTGCATTAAAAGTGATTAGACCTTTGAAAATTCCCGGATTTTGCGAACCATCCCTTTCATCGTGTCCTCGCAAAGCTAATTCGAAACATCTACAGAACTTTATACAATTTATAATTTTCGACAAAACGTATCTGTTTTTCAATACATTGTCCCTATGTTTTTCGATACCTCTTAGAGTAGGCATTATCCAGTTGTTTTATATCAACTTAGTTATAACTGCGAATTTATATGAACCTGCGCACTTTCATGCTTTTTAATTTTTTGTGATAAGTGTGCCAGATCGACTACCCCACTTTTCACCCAACTCGCTCCAGCACTTTCAGATGCAAATAGCAAACATGGAAAACAAAACAAGCTGTTTTTAACACTGCATCCGCATAGCGATTCATGTTTTTCATATATTTCACTTTTAAAACTTCTTTTGAACTCGCGGTTTTGTCCCTTACTTACTTGAGTAATACTAAGATTCGGAATCGGTTTTCCGACAGTTTTCACTTTAAATTTACCTTCTAAGGGCAACTTCGAAAAATTTTGTTTTAAATAATTCACTGTATATTCAAAGTTTCTTTTAACGCCTAACAGTTTACTACACTCCGGCTATGCATCCATTTATTCGTTTATTATATCACTTATAATCAGTTTTTGTCTGTATGTAATTGCATTCACGACTTAATACTAACAATACACCCTTTGTTGCAAAATATTGAGCGCCAAAACCAAATTTAACTACTCTGACTGGAACCGCTTAGATTAGGTATAAAATATAAACGAATCAACACAACGCTTCTATCCCAATCCGCAAGATCACCAAGTAAGTGACCATGGAGAGAGAAAAACGACGAATTTACATCTTCGTATCAGCGAAAGACACAGTTTGCCAGAGCGCAAAAACGTATACAACGAGACAGCGCCGTCTACCGCCTTGCTTTACATCCAATTCTTGTCATTTGTACGCTTAGGGAGCTTCAGTGACAACTCGAGGTTGAACGGTACGTAAAGTATTAGGGTTGTTATAAATTGTTCTTGTCCCTTTGTAGGGAAGGTTCACTTCTTTAAAAGACATTTGTATGACTAAGGTATAATACAAAATAATTTGCATTTTGCCTTGTTGTTGACAGGGAGTTCACGTGCTCATGTGCCCCTATAAGAGGAGCGGCCACTGTATTGTGTTTATATCTAACAACAAAGAAGAATTGACAGAAATGCTGAACGAACTTAACAAGTCCAGAGAGATTGGTCTGAAGATAAACATCGCCAAAACCATGTTCATGACAAAAGAGCACTGTGATAAGTAAGCACTATTGAACATTGAGAGTGCGAAAATCACAACGGATTCGTACGTATATCTTGGACAAAAAATAGAAATATCCAGAAAGGGTAAGCAGGTTGAAGTGAAGCTGGGTGGGTCATATCGCAAGACTTTCTGATAATCGTTGGACCCACAAAGTAATCAACTGGAGGCCCTGGAATGAGAAAAAGAAGTAGAAGACGCGCGCAAACTCGATGGTCTGACGACATCAAAAGACTAGTGGTATACAACTAGATAAACAAGGCCCAAAATCAAAGAAGGTGTACGTACTTAGGGGAGTCTTATGTCCGACGTTGAACTACTTAGCTGATGATGATATAATTACTGAAGTAAATTTTAACTATTTGAAGATACTAAGTTGGGAATATGGAATCTTTGGCACAATGATACTACTCAGTATATATCGCCACTACACAAAACACTTTATTTTTGCACTCGACGCGCGTTTCGCTAACCATGTTAGCTTCATCAGGAGCGATGATTGACTAAAGCTAAACTACAAATCTACCCTATTTATACTTAGCCTAACCTTTGAATTACTCAGGCGGAACTAATGGCATAGGCAAGGCCATCAGTTCCGGTCAAGTAACCAGTAGGGGGGACTGTAAGGAATAGGCCCTCTGTCTTTATTTAAGCTACTTTTACATTTTATAATTTCCATACTTTCGTATGCGTTTAACAATCTCCTATCAGATACATTTTTTATCAATCTTAGATTATCTAATGTTACAATATGATCAGCTTCAAGGGTATGTTCGGCAATGCTAGACTTTTCTGCTCTACTGTATTTTAAGTGTGCTAAATGTTCTTTAAATCGTGATTTAATTGACCTTTTAATTTGCCCAACATACTTTTTGTCACAATCATTACAACTATTTTCATAAATTCCACTTTTCTCACAATTAGGAATCTTATCTTTGGGATTTCCTAAGATGTTCCTCAGATTGTCTGATGACTTATAGACTAAGGTGAGGCCTACCTTATTAAATACCTTATTGAGTCCCTTGCTATATTTCGGATTATATGGTATGGAGACATACTTGCTGTTATTTTCTTTGCATGTAAAAAAGGTGGAATTCTGAATATGATGATGATGAGCATAACAATGAACATAATAGTCGTATTTATAATCGTCTTGAATAATTCTGTTTCTTCAACCATGGCGGCCACTCATAACATTTGCTCCATCATAGTTTTGTAAAATTAATTTATTTGGTGTATCTGTAACTTTGAGCAAAACGTCTGCGAACAATTTGCTAAACTAATTGCATTATAATCTTGTGGATTCAAAAAGCCCAAAATCGTTCAGTAGGGGTACCATCTTTTAAAAATGTGTCTGAAAACTACTACCATTTAAAACTTACAAGAAATATCTGTGGTCTCATCTGCTATAACAGAAATGAATTGGGCGTCTGCTATTTCATTCTTTATATATTCGTGGCAAACTTGTAGCATGCAATTTAATAATTCGTTCTGAATTATTTTTAAAGCACCCTTTGAAGACCGTAGATTTTTCAAAATGCTCTTTTAAAAATAGCAAACATAGAAAACAAAACAAGCTGTTTTTAACACTGCATCCGCATAGCCATTCATGTTTTTCATATAATTCACTTTTAAAACCTCTTTTGAACTCGCGTTTTTGTCCCTTACTTACTTGAGTAATACTAAAATTCGGAATCGGTTTTCCGGCAGCTTTCACTTTAAGTTTGTCTTCTAAAGGTAACTTCGAAAAATTTTGTTTTAAATAATTCACTCTATATTCAAAGTTTCTTTTAACGGCTAAAAATTTTTTTTTAAAAAGGGTCCCTTTTATTTTGAGACACACTGTGTATATCATATGTTCAACGATTGTATTATGAAGTAATTTGAATTTAATATAAACATAACTAGGTTAAACATATCATAATTTCCTCCAATAAAAGTTTCAAGAATATATATAAAATACATATCTTTCGTTCACTTGGCTAAGCATAGAGATAAAAATGGGATGTGAATACAAATGTCTTAGAATTAATATCACTATAGACGGGGAAAAATCCGCCCCGATGCTTTGTCAAAATAGTGGAACGCTTTTCCGCTTTTTCTTCCATGCAAGCGGATTTTGTTTTGAAAGGGTCGACAAATAGTTAGAGTGTAATAATGGCAAATAACCATGGGCGTAGTTTTTGAAATATCTTTAGATTTGATTTTTAACTGTCGGGGGTTTTAAATTTTTTACTTGTAATAGTATACGAGGTATTACAAAGCTTTTTACTCGGGTATTACGTGATGAAGTTAGTATGTGAAGCATTGCCCAAGAACGAAAAAAGAGCAGAAAACTTATTATGTAGCATCAATTATTTTCAGTAACTCCCTTTGCCCAGTTTAAATTAAATTAAATTCGACGAGCTAGAGAGGCAAAATTTGGGCACAGAGCATAACGTCGGTCCTTGAAAATTTAATTGCAGTGGAGCATCTCAATACGCAATCAAACAAGTGCCTTAAATATGCCAGAAATTCGTTGCAATGCATTTTTCGTAAAGATTTATTCTACATTCTACTATTCTTTATTCTTGTTCTTCTCGGAATATTTTATTCCGTTTAATAATAATCGATTACGTCGAAACAGTTCGTTACCTCTCTCCTATGCAAGATGGAGCCATCCTGCAGTCAACCTGATATCATCAGTCTATTTTTTCATTGGTCTTCCGACACTTCGTCTGTTCTCCCATGGTCTCCATTCAGTAATTCTGTTGTCCATCTACCACCATTCTTTCTAGCCACATGCCTCGCCCTTACCACTTTCACTGATATCTGTAATTCTTATTATTCGTCTGATATCCTCGCTTTTAATGTGTTCTCGTAAATTAATACCTAACTTATGGCTTTCCATGACCCGTTGTGTACATTGTCGACAAAGTGTATTTGTTGTTTTGTTCGGGTCATAGGTACTTACTGGAAGTATACAGCTCTCATATACTTTTCTTTTGAAGGTTATGGGGATATCTGAGTTTTAGAATGACTCCTAGTCCTTCAAACGCAGTCCAACTCAGACCAATTTGCCTTGATATTTCCGTTGCGTGATTGTCCTTATCTAATCTAATTTTTTTTTCCTAAGTACACATATTCGTCCACTCTCTCGATCTCTACCGTACCCATCTTAATGTTTGTGTTTTGTGGGCTTAGAAGTTTTATTTTCTTGATGTTCATCTCGAGTCTTACTTTTTGTGAAGCTTGATTAAGTTGTTCTGTCATGATGTTTAGTTCTTCTAAATCTTCGCTAATCAGTATCACATCATCTGTGAATCGCAAATGCCATCGATTTTCTTTTCGTCTCTCACTCAAAACTCTTAAATACACCCTCCAAGACAAGAGTAGATAATTTTAGTGAAATTGTAGCGCCCTGCCTAACCCCTTTCTTGATCTTATGGTTTCTGTTTTTTGATCATCTAATTTAACTATTTATGTCGTATTTTTAGTATTCCGTACGGAGCACTTATAAGATCACTTCGGTGTCTGTCCGTCTGTCTGTCCGTGTGTCCGTCTGTCTGCCCGTCTGTCTGTCTGTTACACCCGATTTTCTCCGAAACTATTTGTCATAGAAAGTTGAAATTTGGTAATAATATAGGAATCGATGGCATCATCAGAGCCATGTAGTTTTTAAAGTTAAATTTTCACTTAAGCGGTTAGTTTTAGGGGGTGAAATTGGAAGTGAAAAAATTTTTTTTTGCTAGATCATCGAGTGGGGTGTCAAATTAAAGCTTGTGAAAACACGAGTAAAAAATATATATATAATGTAATACTAACGCGCACTTTTCTTTGTATTATTTTTAAAAAATCGCGAAAAATCGCTGTCCACTCGCCGTATCTCGAAAAGTACTTATCAAAAAATTTTAAAAAAATTCTGGAATATTCTCCACGAGGTGTAGATTGAACGAAAATTATCACGAGTGCATTACCTTTAATAAATTATCTGGTATATAAAAAAAAAACAAAAATTTCAAGGTCATCAGTTTTCAGTAAAGATTGGCAACAAACTTTGTTGAAAATTCATTTGGGGTGTGTTTTGTGAAGTCACTGATCATTTTATATCTCCGTAACAATTTTTTTTTATTTTAAAAGCAATCAACGTAAGGAACACTAATTGCGCAAGTTCAACTTGCACTTGACCGGTTATTATATATGAATTTGAAGAGTTCGGTATATTTGGGGTCTATTCTGGAATGAGCTAAGAACTGTATAATTGCCCAGTGTTTCAGGTAGTCAAAAGTCTTATATTCGATGAAAACTAGATGACTGTTAATATTACACGCGGTTGCTTTTTCTCTCAAAAGGCGGAGCGTCTGAATATGATCTGTTGTTCCGAATCCCTTGCGAAAGCCCCTCTGTTCGACTGATTGGTAGTTCTCAAATTTATTTGTTAGACGTGTTCGTAATAATTTTAGTAAAAATCTCGTACAAATGGGATACCAAGCTGATGGGGCGATAGTTTTCAAGGTTGTCGTGATCGCCTTTCTTGAACAAAATGACTTACTGTTTTGCCAATGTACAGGTTATCTTAGTTCTTCGATGCATTTGTTGACTAATATCCGCATGGCTTCAAAAAGTTCATCTCCCATTTTCAATATTTCAGATGTTATTTTAGCTTCACTTTTTTATTCTTCATTTGTTTTAAAGCAGGTTCCAATTCCCGCCAGCTTACCACCGGATTTTTTTCCGCGCCAGTGATAAGAATATGTTTCTGCTGCCGATTCGGGTTTGGTATAGTCGAGAAGTAAAGTTGTGTGTAGAATTCCTTTATTTTCTTTTTGTCAATTACTATACTATATATATATATATATATATATATATATATATATATATATATATATATATATATATATGTATATACAGTGACTCACAGCTTAAATGATGCAGTCGCTATAAGGAAAGACTAACTGGTCTCAGTGCCTCTTTATTTATTTGGAAAAAAGAACTTATTGAAATTAAATTAGTAAAGAGTCTTCTAAAAAGTATGAATTACTTTTTGTCTTAAATATGCCTTACTTAATTAACAATAAATAATTAATCAAATCATATGCAATTTTAACGTCACAGCTTAAATGATGCAAAATAACAACAGGGGTCAAAACTTATCGCATTTTGAAATTTACGAAGGCGGCGTTTCTTTGATTTCTTAGTGCAATTGTTTTTTGTTTAGTTTGACATTTTTTCATTCAATAAAACGAAATTGTTTAAGAATGGGTCGTCGAACTACAATTTCTGAGAGAAATGTAATTATTACTCATTACAGGAATGGATACATAGCCAAAATGGTAAATAAATGTCCGTCAACTGTTCAGCATATCATTGAACGTTACCCTAATGAAAATAGAGTCGAGAATAAGCCAAGGTTGGCTCCAAATAAGATCTTCAATGAACGTGAAGAAAGATGGATTTTAAGAGAGGTATCAAATAATCCAAAAAAAAGTGCGCCGAGGTGGAAAGACAGTTTGGAAAAAAGTGTAACCCCGAAACAGCTCGACGGATCTTGCGAAATAATAATTTACATGGTCGAACTGCTAGAAATAAGCCTTTCATTAGCCAAAGAAATAGACGCGTGAGATTGGAATTTGCCAGAGAGCATATCAATAAAGACTTGAACTTCTGGAATTCAGTAATATTTGCTGATGAGACCAAAATAAACTTATTTGGGTCCAATGGAAAAACATCAGTGTGGAGAAAGCCTAACGAAGAATTAAAATTGAAAATATGAAAGCTAGGGTAAAGCACTGTGGAGATGGAGTGATGTTATGGCGCTGTATGTCATCTGCAGGAGTAGGTAACATGCATTTCGTCGAAGGGAATATGAACCAATAGGTGTACTTGGATATACTAAGGCAGCATCTCGTCGCTAGTGCCCAAAAATTAGATATTGAAAACAATTATCGGTTCTATCACGACAATGATCCAAAGCACACGTCATTTCGAGTCCGCAGTTGGTTGCTTTATAACTGTCCAAATGTTATTAAAACACCAGCCCAGTCACCAGACTTAAATGTAATTGAAAATTTGTGGCTGACATTAAAAAATAAAGTAAATAATGCCCCCATATCAAATAAAACTGAATTAAAAGTAAAAATTACTGAAGCATGGAACACTATTTCCCCGGAGTATACTAGAAAGTTAGTTGAATCAATGTCCAGAAGATTACAAGCCGTTATTGATAATGAGGGAGGCCCGACCAAATATTAGCAGGCTTATTTCAAATTCTACAGTTTGTTTTCTCTAATAATTTTGGTATATTGAAGTTTGCATCATTTAAGCTGTGATGTTAAAATCGCATATAATTTAATTAATTATTTATTGTTAATTAAGTAAGGCATATTTAAAACAAAAAGTAATTCATACTTTTTTAGAAGACTCTTTACTACTTTAATTTCAATAAGTTGTTTTTTCCAAATAAATAAAGAGGCACTGAGACCAGTTAGTCTTTTCTTATAGCGACTGCATCATTTAAGCCGTGAGTCACTGTATATATATATATATATATATATATATATATATATATATATATATATATATATATATATATATATATGAAATCTATTGTTTTAAAAATTATGTAACGCTACTGCAGCATAAATAGTGTAACTGACAATTTGCGCCGGGAAAAAACTACTTTCTGCTTGACAAAATCCTTGTCCGAAAATATGAGAAAATGTATTTTCACGATGACTGATGACAGATGATATTTTCAAGTATAAGTGATATAAAACTGTACTATAGGGTATAAAGATTTTTTTTACAAAAATGTATGAAAAATTATTGTTATGGTTATTACAATGTATAGAAATAAATAAATAAATATTAGTTTATTCCTTTTTTTTTTTATGGGTCTAGCACACGTGCTACAGGGAAGTCCCTAAAGCGCTACAGGAGCAACACGTATGCGGAGAAAGCGATTCACGTTGTTTTTAAATCGCTGTAAATTGTACTCGTTGGGAAACACAGTCCTGGGCAAATTATTCCAAAGGGATGATGTTCTCCATATAAATGACTGCTTAAAAAGCGTTGTACGAGGAGTAACAAGCTGAACCTCATACGCATGTGAAGTATTAGCGTAACGTGTACTTCTAACATGCACCGCTCTGGGAGGAATTAAACGGGCCACATCCTTCGAACACTTTCCATGAAAATACTTGTAGAATAGGCTCAAGTCGCCAACCGTTCTTCGATGTTCCAGCGAATCAAGGCAGTGTATCTTTGGGAGCGGAGCCCCAAACATGGGAGCAGTATTCCATAGTTGGTCGAATTTGAGCTTTGTAATGAATTAACAGTTGTTGTGAAGTGTAAGGCTTTCTGGTTCGAAATAATATTCCCAACTTCTGAGAAGCTCTTCTTGCTATGCCTGCAACATGTTCATGCCAGGACATATTTGCTCCCAAATTAACGCCCAACAAATTGAGTGACGATGTTAGAGGAATGCAGTGCCCCGACATAACTATGTCGGGTTCAGCAACGTTAACTTTTTTAGAAAAAACTGCCGCCTGGGTTTTTGTAGCGTTAAATTCCACTTGGTTACTGTCACCCCAAGATAGAATTTCTTCCAGGTCTTTGTTAAGTTGAATGACTTCCTGCCGTCTGCGGATATTCGTCTGAGTAGCCGATGTCCGAGCGTTCAAAGTGAATGAAGAGATAAGTGTACTGTCATCTGCAAAGCTGTAGACTGGATTCTCGGTCTTTTCAAGCAGATCGTTAATATAAATGAGAAAGAGAGTAGGAGACAGAATGGAGCCTTGGGGTACACCGGCGTTGATAGTGAAGAAAGAAATTTGTATACGAAATATTAGCAAAATATCTCATGCCCTTGGTAACGATATGCATTAAGATTATTAGTGCAATTCCTATTTTATATTTTCTGCACTAGTGCAGAAAAGACTGCCATATATTTAAATCTTGATTAGAAAGGAACTTTTTCGGGCTTCAAAAGTAGACATAACATTTATTTAGATGTCAAAGAAGAGAAACTAAGAAGCACTAATGAAATATTTGACAGAAAAAAGAAAACAAAAGTAGTAGAGACCACAAAGTTTCAATGAAAGAAATAATGGAGAAATATCGTTTCAAAAATTTCACTCATGACACAAAAATAATATCACTTTTCCACTCTTTTACTTAAAGGGTTATTTATTTTCACTCGTAAACCTTCATGCACTTGTTACATAAATTACTCGTATTATTATAGCGTCTATTGAAGGAAAATAATGTCAATTTAGGGTACGGAACCATGAAGTATCAGAAAAATCCTTGATTGTAAAGATGCAAGCACAAAAAAGTTTCTCGGTACCTGAAGGTAAAGATACAACCACAAGAGAATTAAAAAAAGTTTCTCGGTGCTTATTTGTATAGTTTATGTACCCCTTAGCGTGCATTATTAAGACCTACGAACGGACGAAACTTGTACTGACGTTGTCAATGCCCATGAGATTAAGAGAATTTAGATTGGTTCTTGACTGAGGTGAGGGAAATAACGAAATAGTTCTTCAACTAGCAGGCCAAGATACGCTAATGCTGTGGCTTAGTTAGTAAACTGCAGAGGCTGAAAACACGATATCATGAGTTCGAATTCCACCAGTACCGTAAAACTTTTTAAATTCTCTCGTATTTGTGCTTTATCTTCAAATGTGTTTCTTAGTATTATAAAGTTTATAATGCAAAATACTTACTTGTTTTTTATTGTTTCAGCTTAAGTACAAAAGAAGAGTATACAAGATGATCTCCTTGGATGAGAAGCAACTGAAAAGTTTGCACACAAGGGCTAATCTGCGGAGGTTTCTGGATTATGTACAAAATGGACAGGTGGAAAAAAAATTACGAAAATGTGCTCAAAGGGTTTAGATCCAAACTTTCACTGTCAAGAATCCGGAGGTAAGGTTATCCAACACTTAGATCGATAGAGAGTATTTATTTGTAGGTAAATTGTCATACAAATTTATAAATTGAAAAACGTCAGAACATTATAGTAAGTAAAATATAATAAACATTAAAAATACTTATACTCCGCATATTTACATTCAAACGCGATCACACGTCTCACCTGTCCTGAAAATTAGTTAACTCGAACGATTGCTTACGAATCCAAAATTTGAAAACTTTCTTGGGTTACTAGCTTTTCCAATAGCATTAATTTTAGCGAATGGAAAGAAAGTAAGTAACAATACAGTTATAACTAACAGCTGAATATTTTGTAAAAAGTTAATAAGTTATATACAACAATAAAAAACCGGCTATTAAAATTGATAAATATAAGCGGCACCGGCCCATTTCCACGACAGGTTTTACTACAAGACAGCAAGCGACCATTCGGTTTTCTAAGCGGTGTTGCGCGGAAGCGGAGTTAGGTAAATGTTTACGTAAGACGGCGTTGCAACCTATTCAACTATTTTCTACTACCTCACTCACTGAAATGAATGATATGGTTTGTCTCCCCAGGGTATAAAATGTTTTTGGAACAAACCAATCAGTCTAAATGAACTTCCAACATTGTTGTAAAAAATAATTTTTATTATTCCTCAATTGCTCAAGGCTGAACATAAATAATTTCCGTTCAAGCTGCTTAAAATTAGACATGTAACGGGTATCCGGTTAACCGGGTCAAAACCGCGCACCCGGCTGACGTGGCCAGGTACCCGATTTGGCAGGATACTTTATTACCCGGCCGGGTACTCTTTTAACCAAAACGTAATCAAAGTAAAAGTAGCATTTACTTTAAAATAAGCATAAAAGAAACATTTTAAATATACCAACTGACCTAAACTAGCTATATTAGTACAAAACTTACACGTACAATATTTTAATATTTAAAATCGAGCAAAGGTAAATTGTGATGTAGGTATGTTAATATTGTACCATTTTCAAACGATAATCTATTCCTTTTTTCTGCAAATACATTTTCAACCTTAGAAATTAGCCCATCCCTAAGTACTAAAGAAGCTAACGCTCACAGAAACGTAGGGGGAAGTTCTCTTAGCTTACTTTACATTCTATCAATGACAGACTTACATAGGAACTGTTTTCTTCCTCTTTTATTCCATTAAAGACATGTTTATCTCTTGTTTGACCAATATTAGAGAATACATTTTGAATTGTTGTGGCTGTTACTTGATAGAAATTCATAACGAATGTAATGAAAGACTGATTTTGTCAAATTTCCACTTTATTTAGTTTCACTGAAACTTTTAGCTTTTAGCAGAAATATTCATTGATAACCAAGAAAAACAAATACATCGACAAGAATTTAGCAAATCATTTTTGTATTGGTACCGATATGTAGACGACATCTTTGCTTGTTTTAATGGTACAGAGCGTCAACTTGACAATGTTTTTAACTATAGAAACTCAATACATAAAAATATTAAATTCACTATGGAACTAGAAGTCGACAATAAAATTAATTTTCTTGACTTAACGATAACCAGACATTACAACAAACACAAATTCTCTATTTTTCACAAACCCTCACATACAGATACTACAATAAACATAAAATCAGCTCACCCCCTACAACACAAATTGGCAGCTTACCACAGTATGTTACATAGATTTGTAAGTGTCCCCTTATCGATAGATGATTTTAATAAAGAATTAAATTTAATAAAACAAATTGCTGTTAACAAGGGATATTCTCCTGACTCCATAGACTCAATTCTAAACAAAAAATTAAAAAATAAAGCTTTAGTATACCCCAAGAAAGAAAACACAAGGAAAAATATGTTTTAACCTATTTTGGTAACACGTCAGAGAAAATTAAAAACCACTTAAACAAATATAATATGAACATAGCTTTTAGAACAAACAACTCGTTAGGAAAATTCATTAAAAACGCAAAGGGAAAACAAAATAGATCAAAAAAATCTGGAGTGTATCAGTTGAATTGTGGTTCTTGTCATAAAAGTTACATAGGTCAGACAGGTCACTCATTCGAAACCCGGATTTTAGAACATAAAAGAAGCTATTTAAAAAACAAAACTGACTCAGCGTACAGTAATCACTTAACAGAATCAAATCATCTTTTTGACGATAAATTTAAAATTCTACACATACAAAACAAAGGCGTAAAATTAAACCTATTAGAAAATTTAGAAATAAAAATTCAGACATCATATTAAACGAACAAAAAGATACCTGTCTGGCCCATGGTAACTTACCTTTACTCAATTTATACAATTAATATTCAGAATGGATTTCACAGCAATATTCATTAGCATATAGTATTAATTTTATTACCTATCTACCGAAGGGTATTTGTATAAATGTAACAACACTAATATTCAATATCATTTTGTATCAGACGAAGCTATAGTATAGCGAAACGCGTCATACAGTTTTAGTGAAACTAAATAAAGTGGAAATTTGACAAAATCAGTCTTGCATTACATTAGAGGATACATCCCAAAATGACTTCTGTTTTTTTGGTACTGTTACTGAGGAAAATCTACATGAAAAAAGGGGAAAATCGCAAACTTTATTAGCTTATCTTCAAGAGGGACATACACTGAAGATAACCCCGTTGGATTTTTGTCAATATCTTATTTCTATCCAAAGATATACCAGTTTGTTTATAAAAATCAATTTTTTCAAAAAAAAAATTAAAATTTTGTGGAAAAATCGACTATATATCGGTTTCTATTGGATCAAATGGAACGTTCAAACCCTTAAATGAAAGGTCTTGATGTTGTATTTCAAATTTCGTTCAAATCGGCCAGATAGAACGCTAGAAATCTTTACAAAATCTCTAAGAACGTCGAAAATATTTGAATTTTGGAATATTTAAAATTGTTACACCACTTGGATATTGTCCGCATTATTTTTCCCGGAAACTATCCATCAAGACCTACATTTTTTAAAAAAAATCTGCATTTAACGGCATTTCACTGCGAAAACCTATACCGACTGGACGTTCTTCTAACAATTTTAATATCCAATACAGATCTTTGCGCTTTTAGAGAGTCGATTCCTACCAGTTGCTGGTTATATATAAAACATGATTCACTACTTACTCCTAAGCCTCTAGCTTTTTAAATGTTAGCTCCACCGTCTCTAAAAATAGGTGGACTCTTGTGTTGTTCATGCTGTTTTTTTCGAACATATGATTTAAGGCATTCTTGATATTTTCTACAAAAAAAAAGGCTGGTTGTTCAAGGCTATCATCTCCCCTATCGCCATGTGCACAAGTTTTACATTAGGATCATTTAGATTCCACTTTTTGGCTGTCCCAACATATTCTGTAATATTAACTAGTTTTAAATTCCTAGAGGATTTTCATTAACCAAACTAGTGGGATGTTGTAATTTTAAATGTTTCCATGAAGATGAAGTACTAGTTTTTCCTACACTTCGCGTGATTTTTACACCACGCAACCCACATACTGCTTTTGGTTCATCTTCTTCACCAAGTAAAAAGTAGTACTCATTTTTTGAAACCAAACCCTTCTATTGTAGAAAGTATACGAATAAGATTTTTATTTCGCTAGGGGATTCATCGTATTACCGCTAAATACGGGGTTTCACACAAAGCCACCAGACGCGTAGTTACCTAAGCGGTAATTTATCGCATCTTCACAATATTGCCAAATCATAATAAGATACCTAAAGTTGGCAATCTTTGCCAAAAATGTTAATAACACATAAAAGAACAAGCTCAATATAATATTGCCGGAACGTACCCGGTCAGTTACTCGGTGTTCGTCCAATGAGTATAGGTTTTCGCGGTAAAATGCCGTTAAATGTAGACTTTTTTTTCAATGTAGGTCTTGATGTATATTTTCCGGGAAAAAATAATGCGGACAATAGCCAAGTGGTGCAACAATTTTAAATATTGCAAAATTCAAACATTTTCGACGTTCTTAGTTATGTTTGCAATATTGCTGAATTCGATTTATCTCCTTAAATACAGCACTGGCAATAAGATTATTGTATAAAATTTTGACTATATATTTAAAAGCATTTCGGTTCAATTTAAATAGTGTTATTACCTGATAGATCTTTTTATCGGCAAATGTTAGCAACCTTTCTAACAGTTTTACATCAAGGACATCGAAAAGCTCTTTGCTAGTCCTAAGAGGATTTTTAAAAGTTATTCGGGTAGGGTAATGTAAATCTAAAGGTAAATATACGATATCTTAGAATGTAAGCAGTGGGAATTACGTAGGCTAAAATTTAAAACACTTATTGAGTATCCTAAAAGAAATTTACGTCTAAAACAATGCTTCCCACTTTATCGAGCCTTGTTAACAGAGATAGTATAAAAAGATAAAAAATTCAAAATACGAGATAAACAGTTTTCATTCACTAAACCTAGTTTGGTGATAGACCAAGAGAGTGACCCGAAATTTTGACCTGTCTACTAACTATCTGCCTAGTCGTTCATTCTATCGAGCGAGCCGAATTGAAGTTGAATTTGCGGCCTCCGTGCCATAACATTTATTGATACTAAAAAAGTCGAGCGCCCCAAAGGGCAGATGCCGCCGAGAATAGATAAGACCAAGTTTTGGGTCGTACACGTATGCCCAAGTTATTTTTGGAAAATGTAGGCCTTAATTAATAAAAAAGCCACAAGACGCGTGGTTACCTAAGCGCTAATTTATCGCATCTTCACAATATTGCCACATCATAATAAGATACCTAAAGTTGGCAATCTTTGCCAAAAATGTTAATAACACATAAAAGAACAAGCTCAATATAATATTGCCGGAACCTACTCGGTTTTAATCCAGTGGGTATAGATTTTCGCGGTAAAATGCCGTTAAATGTAGACTTTTTTTTCAATGTAGGTCTTGATGTATATTTTCCAGGAAAAAATAATGCGGACAATAGCCAAGTGGTGCAACAAGTTTAAATATTGCAAAATTCAAACATTTTCGACGTTCTTAGTGTTTTTTTTTTTTTGATTTCTCTCGTTCTATTTGATCGATTTGAAAAAGTCTAAGGAAATTTGAAAGAAAACATCAACATCTTTCATTTGAGGACTTGAACGTTTAATTTGATGCTATAAAAATCGAGATATAGTCGATTTTCTCCATAATTTTTTTTTTTTGAAAAAACTGATTCTTTTATAAACAAATTGGTATGTCTTTGGGTAAAAATAAGATATTGACAAAAATCCAACAGGGTTATCTTTGGTACATGTCCCTCTGGAAGATAAGCAAATAAAGTTTGCGATTTTCCATGTTTTTCATATAGATTTTCCTTTATAAAGTTATAATAAATTTTCGGGAAACGCAAAAAATTGTTTATCTTCCTCTTTTTGCAAAGATAGTTTAAGAATTTTTTGCTCTTGCTATCAGAATCAGACTAATAGAAATATATTTTGATAATAGTAGCAACTATACAATTTGATCAAAGTAATTTTACAAAGAGAGATACATGCAAATAGTGACTTTTTTACGGAAATTTCAAAAATTCGAGAAAACTGGTCGATTTCTCAGCTTCTATGGGGTCAAATTAAACTTTATGGGGCGAAAAAGTTGGCTTTTTATTTCTAAAAGATAGTCTGATCCTAATGGTAAGAGTAAAAAATTGTTAAATTATTTTTAGAAAAAAAGAAAGGTAAATAATTTTTTGCGTTTTCGGAAAATTTTTTGTAACTTCATAGAGGAAAATCTATATGAAAAACATGAAAAATCGCAAAGTTTTTAGTTTATCTTCAAGAGGAACATGTACCGAAGATAGCCCTGTTTTTGTCAATATCTTATTTCTATCCAAAGATATCAATTTGTTTATAAAAAATCAATTTTTTCAAAAAAAAAATAACATTTTGTAAAAAATCAACTATATCTCGGTTTTTATTAGATCAAACTTAACGTTCGAGCTCTCAAATGAAAAGTTTTGATGTTTTGTTTCAAATTTCATTAGAACTTTTGAAATCGGTCAGATAGAACTCGAGAAATCTTTAAAAAACCACTAAGAACATCGAAAATGTTTGAATTTTGCAATATTTAAAATTGTTGCACCACTTGGCTATTGTCCGTAATATTTTTCCCGGAAAGTACACATCAAGATCTACATTTTTTTAAAAGAAAAGTCTGCATTTAACAACATTTCTGCAAATGCTCACTTTTTTGCCTATCCCGGCTGGGCTATTTTACCGAATCCTAGGTAGCTGGGTATAGTATTTTTCAAGATCTAAGAAAGTGATTTGGCAAACTGATGCAATAAAAACATTAAGCGACCGTTAGGATCTTCGCACGTACGTGGTCGTAATTGATATATATATATATATATATATATATATATATATATATATATATATATATATATATATATATATATATATATATATATATACCTCCCTTCGAATCTAACATTTTATTGGCTACTTGGTGTTTATAAATATAAAGAATATTCTTCATTTTATTTCCAATATTATACTGAAATAGTGTGTTTTATAAAGTTCAATAGTGTCTTAAAATGTCCGAAGCCGTTTCCATCAGAAGAGACATCAGCTTTAACAAGCATCCCTGAAAGTACAGTTTGGAAAATTGTAAATAATTCGATAGCGCCTAAAAAAACACGAAAAGACAAAGGTGTGTCGAAATGTATTGATTTCTGTCAAGAAGACTTAATCCGCCGCAAAATTTATGAAATGTATGCAGAAGAAAAAGTTCCTACATTATTGTCACTTTATCGGAGGCTGTAGTTGTGGCATAAAATGTTCCACTACAACCTTATGATGTATTTTACGTCGTTTGAGGGTTTTGTTAAAAAAAATAGACAAAATTCAAGTTATAATGGAATCACCGCGCTTACAACAACTTGGAATGGAATATCTTGAAAAAATAAATAGAGCTAGATCGGAAAATCGAACGATAATCTACTTAGATGAGACTTGGTATGACATCCATGACACATCCAGTAAGGGATGGAGTGATAAATCCAAAAAATGCCACACCAAAGCACCATGAAATAAAGGTACAAGAATAACTATTTACATGCAGGTTCAGAAGAAGGCTGGTTACCAGAATGTCTATTTCTAGCAGCCAAGAATATTTCAGATTCCAGCTTGGATTATCATTATGATACAACCGCTAAAGTTTTTGAAGATTGGCTTCAAAACAAATTAATGCCGAATATACCACCAAATAGCTGTATTGTGATGGATAATGCATCCTATCACAGTCGCCAAATGAATAAGGTACCAAGTTCCACCAGTAGAAAAAGGGAAATACAAGCCTTTTTGTGCGAACGTGATATATATTTCCATGAAAGTTATACAGTTAAACAATTCTTAGAAGTTTTGCAATTGCAAAGGAAGCGGGACACGAAATTTGTATTGTATTTGTATTGTATCTTTAATACGATCGAGTTGATATGGCATAAAATAAAGTCTAATATACGTGCTCACAATAATACACCCACTTTAAACAGTAGTGTGATTGAGTTGATAAAGACAGAAGTCAAAAAGTAACCGTTGAAAACTGGGGAAACTGTATTCAACACGTCAAAAATATTGAAAACTCATATAGATGTATGTACATAAATATACATAGTTTAGAATCTGTAGAAAAACTTATTATTGATTTGCAAGATAGTAGCAATAGCGAAATTGAACTAGATATTAATTAATAACTAAAATTGTAACAAAGGTCCGCGGGGACACTGTACACTGTTTTAATATATTTGTGTAATTACTATATTGTGTATTAATCAGTACATAAAACATTAAAATTCAACTGTCTTATCACAATAAAATTTTAAACCCAACAATTATACAATCATGTATAGTGCGGCCCTGCACGATGCCAGCCATAAATTAATCACTTTCAAATCTTGTTGAATTTTGAATGGGTATAGGTACCTAAGTCACTTACTTAGATCGTGAAAAATACTATACCCGGTTTTGCCGGATCCTAAAAAGTGCTATCCGTGACATCTATACTTAAAATATACTGATGTTTTTTTCAACAGCAGGCAAACTATTATAAAAATTAATGACAGCAGAGTGGGAGCTATTTTCTGCTATTAATTTTAAAGCAGACTGTGTGTGTTAAATTACTAACGCAACATCTCGACTCTGTTATGTTTGCAATATTGCTGAATTCGATTTATCTCCTTAAATACAGCACTGGCAATAAGATTATTGTATAAAATTTTGACTATATATTTAAAAGCATTTCGGTTCAATTTAAATAGAGTGTTATTACCTGATAGATCTTTTTCTCGGCAAATGTTAGCAATAAAAAGAACGCAAATGTAAAGCAATAATGGGAAAAGAGCTTACACCTTTCTAACAGTTTTACACCAAGGACATCGAAAAGCTCTTTGCTAGTCCTAAGAGGATTTTTAAAAGTTATTCGGGTAGGGTAATGTAAATCTAAAATATACGATATCTTAGAATGTAAGCAGTGGGAATTACGTAGGCTAAAATTTAAAACACTTATTGAATATTCTAAAAGTTTACGTCTAAAACAATACTTTCCACTTTAGCGAGCCTTGTTAACAGAGATGGTATAAAAAGATAAAAAATTCAGAATACAAGATAAGCAGTTTTCATTCACTAAACCTAGTTTGGTGATAGACCAAGACAGCGACCCGACTAACTATCTGCCTAGTTGTTCATTCTATCGGGCGAGGCGAATTGAAGTTGAATTTGCGTCCTCCGTGCCCTGGAATGCCCAGATAAACCTTAATTAATAAAAAAAGCCACCAGACGCGTAGTTACCTAAGCGCTAATTTATCGCATCTTCACAATATTGCCAAATCATAATAAGATACCTAAAGTTGGCAATCTTTGCCAAAAATGTTAATAACACATAAAAGAACAAGCTCAATATAATATTGCCGGAACCTACTCGGTCAGTTACTCGGTTTTAGTCCAGTGGGTATAGGTTTTCGCAGTAAAATGCCGTTAAATGTAGACTTTTTTTCGATGTAGGTCTTGATGTTTATTTTCCGGGAAAAAATAATGCGGACAATAGCCAAGTGGCGCAACAATTTTAAATATTGCAAAATTCAAACATTTTCGACATTCTTAGTGTTTTTTTAAAGATTTCTCTCGTTCTGTCTGATCGATTTGAAAAATTCTAACGAGATTTAAAAGAAAACATGAAGATCTTTCATTTGAGGACTTGAACGTTCAATTTGATGCTATAGAAACCGAGATATGGTCGATTTCTCCATAAAATTTTATTTTTTTTTTGAAAAAATTGATTTTTTATTAACGAATTGGTATATCTTTGGATAAAAATAAGATATTGACAAAAATCCAACAGGGTTATCTTTGGTACATGTCCCTCCGGAAATTTGCGATTTTCCACGTTTTTCATATAGACTTTCCTCTATGAAGGTATAATAAATTTTCGGAAAACGCAAAAAATTGTTTACCATTCTCTTTCAGCAAAAATAATTTGACAATTTTTTACTCTTACCATTGGGGTCAGACTATCAGGAATATATTTTGTTAATAGTAGCAACTATACAATTCGATCGATAATGACAGCAGATTGGCAGCTATTTTCTACTATTAATTTTAAAGCAGACTGTGTGTGTGTTAAATTACTAACGCAACGTCTCGACTGTGATATGTCTCCAATATTGTTGAATTCGATTTATCTCCTACAGCACTGGCAATAAGATTATTATATAAAATTTTGACTATATATTTAAAAGCATTTCGGTTCAATTTAAATAGAGTGTTATTGCCTAATAGATCTTTTTATCGGCAAATGTTAGCATTAAAAAGAACGCAAATGTAAAGCAATAATGGGAAAAAAGCTTACACCTTTCTCACAGTTTTACATCAAGGACATCGAAAAGCTCTTTGCTAGTCCTAAGAGGATTTTTAGAAGTTATTCGGGTAGGGTAATGTAAATCTAAAGGTAAATATACGATATCTTAGAATGTAAGCAGTGGGAATTACGTAGGCTAAAATTTAAAACACTTATTGAATATTCCACAAGAACTTTTCCGTATAAAGCAGTGTTTCCCACTTTAGCAAGTCTTGTTAACAGAGATGGTATAAGAAGATAAAGAAATCAAAATACAAGATAAATTTTCATTCACTAAATCTAGTTTGGTGACAGACCAAGAGGGCGACCCGAAATTTTGACCTGTCGCCTAACCATCTGCCTAGTTGTTCATTCTATCCGACGAACCGCATTGAAGTTAATTTTGCGGCCCCCGTGCCGTGGAATACCCAGATAACGCCCAAAATGCTACATTCAAAAACGGACTGTCGTTTAACCACTTGAATCAATAACATAACATTTGTTGAACCTAAAAAAGTCGAGCGCCCCAAAGGGCAGACGCCGCCGAAACTGCCGAGAATAGATAAGACCATAAGTCCCAAGTTTTGGGTCCTACGCGTATGTCCAAGTTATTTTTGGGAAATTTAGGCATTAATTAATAAATATCACGAGGGCAGATGCCTCGCTTGTACAAGCGTTTAATCGAAATTTCAATTAATTTGTTTTTTTAAGCATTAATTTACCTAATTTTTTAAGAATTAATTTACTTGATTTTTCAAGCATCGCTTTACTTTATTTTTTTTTGAATTTATACTAGAATTTAAAAACATTTTTTTTGAAATTTCTAGTAAATGCTTTAAAAATCTAGCAAATATTTAATTTTAAGTAAATACTTTAAAATTCATCTAAATTTTTTTTACAGTGTATTAAAAAAAGAAATATTTTCTAGCATATTTTCTATAATAAAAATGTTGAAATTTTTTTAAGAGTACTTACCGTATAATTTATCGGCATAATATTTCGAAGAAAATAGGAAATTAACCCGTTTCGAACGTAATTGTAACACATAGGCCGAAAAGTTTTTGGTCTAACTACTTAAAACACATTTTCTTTGCAAAATTCGACTTTATTCATCAATATAGTGATATAATCAGTCCAATTTCCTCCTTTTCTAATATTTCTATACCTTTCTTGTTGAAGGATTAGTCTTTGCCTTCAAAATAGGCCTCAGTTTCGGCGATAACTTCTTTTTGAGGTCTGCGAATAGATAATAGTCGCTGGGAGCCAAATCTGAAGAATATGGTGGATTAGGAAGCAATTTGAACTTCAATTCATGCAATTTTGTCATCATAACCGTTGATTTGTGACACGGTGCATTGTCTTGATGAAAGAGCACTTTTTTCTTGTTCATTTGAGACTGTTTCTTTGCAATTTCTGCTTTCAAACGCACCAATAACTTCATATAATATTCACTATTGATGGTTTTTCCCGTCTCAGCATAGTCGATAAAAATTATGCCATGCCCATCCCAAAATACAAAGGCTAAAACCAGCCGACTGTTGTGCCTTTAGTCGCTTCAGGCAGCTTTCGCGTGCTGCTGTCCACTCAGCTGACTGCCGATTTGATTCCGGTGTGTAGTGGTGGATCCATTTTGCATTTATTGTCACATATCACATGGAAAAATCCTTTTTATTGCGCTTAAACAGGTCCAAATAGCGCTCAGAATCATCAACACGTTGTCGTTTTTGGTCCACCGTAAGCAAACGCCGTACCCATTTGGAACAGAGCTTTCTCATGCCCAAATGTTTATGCAAAATATGACCAACACATACTTTTGATATTTTTAGGGTGTCGGCTATCTCACGCAATTTCACTTTTCGCTCATCAAAAACAATTTTGTAGATTTTTATGTTTTCCGGTGTAATCACCTCATTTGGGCGTTCAGAGCGTTCAGCATCCTTTGTATCTGTACGACCGCGTTTAAATTGAGCATACGAGTAAATAATGATTTTTTCCCATTAAAAAAAAATGGACTTATGGCGTTACTGTGGAGTGCGCAGAAAATTCACCTGCCTTAATACTAGCAGAAACCTTATGTTTCTTAAACTTATATGAAGTGATTAAAGTGCCTAATTTTAGAAATATTTTCTTAGATTTAGTTTTCTGTTTCTCGCCAGATGTTGAGGTTTGTCAAGCTGAAGAATACTATTACCTGAATCTCTACATCATAGAGCATACTGCTTGAGGGTCGGGCTGTCTTTTGATACCTCCGAGTTCGATGAGCTATATCTCGATTTTCGTAATGCTAATTACCCTGCCATTAATGATTTTTTGATCTTGCAGGACTGGGTGGAATATTTGTGCGGTTTGGACTTGGATGATGCAGTGGATAAATTCTATGAGAGTCTGTATTACTGCGTTGACTGCCTTGTTCCGGTCAGGCGGGTAAAGAACTCAAGCTTTCCTAAATGGTTCACCCCAACATTAAAGGATCTTATTTGTAAAAAGAAGGCTGCCCACAAAAAATACATGTCAACCAGAGCGTATGATGATTATGTAGCTTTCAGGCACTTCCGTTCTCTCTGTAAGGCTGAGTCTAGAGAGTGTCATGAGGCACATCGTATTCGAGTCGAAAATTCTCTTATTGACAACCCTAAATACTTCTGGAGGTTTGTCAATAGTAAGAGAAATGCGGTTGATCTCCCGAATAGCATGCACCTGGATGGAATTATGGTGCACTCCAGTATTAACATTGTCAACTTATTTGCGAAGCACTTTTCCAGTGTGTATATTGACAATGACTGTCGGGTGCCTGACTTCGGTCAGCACTGTTTTAATGACATATTGTTAAGGAAGTTCAGTCTATCTGAGATTTTTTCCGAAGTTGAGAGGCTGCCAGATGAAACTAAATATGATCCAGATAATATTCCCAACTTGTTTATAAAGCGGTGCGTTTATTCAATCACTTTACCTCTGCAAATTATTTTCAATAAGTCTATGGACTCTTGTGCTTTTCCATCTAGATGGAAGCACAGCTTCATATCCCCCATCTTCAAATCGGGTGATAGGGAGGATATCAGCAACTATAGAGGAGTGTGTATTCACTCTGCCATGCCCAAACTATTCGATAGTTTAGGGTGCGACCAGTTAAACTGGTCCTGTAGGGGAATGATTAATCCCTACCAGTTTGGCTTCTGTCCTGGGAAATCAACCACAGAAAATTTGGCACTATATGAAGTTGCTCTGCTGGAGGCGTTGGAGAGGGGTGATCAGGTCGATGTTATCTACACTGACTTCTCCAAAGCCTTTGACAGACTTAACTTTAAGATCTTATTGAGTAAGCTTCTTTCCCTGGTATTCTCTGAGCAGATCATAGCTTGATTTAAGAGTTTTCTCTTGGGCCGTACCCAGACTGTGAGAATGAATTGTTTGTCATCCAGTATTATTCATGTTACATCGGGCGTCCCCCAGGGTTCGCACAGAGCTCCTCTGCTCTTTATTTTGTTTGTAAATGTTCTGTTATCGGCATTGCATTGCTCAACGGAGCTTATGTTTGCAGATGATTTGAAGATCTATCGGCGGGTTGGTAGTGTTGAGGACGTTGTAACGCTTCAAGATAACCTGGTCTAGTTTGGCAGTGGACCCAGTCCAATTATCTATTTTTAAACGTAAGCAAATGTTTTACCATTAGCTTCTATAGAGGGAAAAACAGAGTCCCATCCTCATACTCGATTGAAGGTGTTCAATTTCCTTACAGGAGTTCAGCAAAGGACCTTGGGGTTGTTTTCGATGAAAGACTTACTTTTACAGGGCATATATCTGCAGTTAGCCAAAAAGGGCTAAGCATGCTGGGTTTTGTTTTGAGAAATTGCGAGCAGTTCTCTATGACTGTTTTGAAAGTGTTGTATTGTGCTCTTGTGAGAGCAAACTTGGAATATGTGACGGTAATTGGTCTTCATTTTATGAGTTGCATAAGGGAACAATCGAAAGAGTGCAAAATAAATTTTTGAGATTTTCCGCACTCAAGTGCAACGGTACACTTGTGAATTATCATAAAACTGTCATGCGGAGGACCTTAGGGTTACATACTTTGGAAATGAGAAGATCCCTTTATGATGCATGTTTTATCTTCAAACTTATTAATGGAATCACTGACTGTCCTCAGCTACTCGCTAAAATAAATTTTAATATATCCAGAGGCAATCTTCGCCATCATGATCTCTTCTGCATCCCCTTCCATCGCACGAATTATGGGAGGCACTCTCCCATTCATAGAGCTTTGAGGACTTGGAATTCATTGGATGGCCGGCTCGATATGTTTAACAGCTCCATCTCGGGATTTAGGTCCTAGCTGCTGAGGGCTCTGTAGAGGTTATACTTGATTAGTGTTTACTATTGTTAATACTATTATTGTTATTATATTGCTGAGGTTAGTTTTTCATTACCCGTATCTATTTTATATATTTTGTTATTGAGGATGTTTATGTGTTTGTTGAATATTTTTATTTAGACATAGTCTTTGTCACGTGTTTGTCTTTTTAATTTTTAATATTTTTGTATCTGTTTTAAAATTATACTACAATAGGTTTTCCCATAAAATTTTTATAAATAAATAAATAAAAATGAAAAAAAAAACCGGTCAAGTGCAAGTTGAACTTGCACAATTAGTGTTCCGTACGTCGATTGTTTTTAAAATAAAATTTTTTGTTAGGATGGTATAAAATGATCAGATCAGTGACTTCACAAAACACACCCCCAAATGAGTTTTTTAACAAAGTTTGTTTCCAATCTTTACTCAAAAATTGGTGACCTTGAATTTTTTTTTTTTTTTATATACCAAATAAATTATTAAAGGTAATGCACTCGTGATAATTTTCGTTCAATCTACACCCCGTGGAGAATATTCCAGAATTCTTTCAAAATTTTTTGATCAGTACTTTTCGAGCTAAGGTAGGGGACAGCGATTTTTCGCTATTTTTTAAAAGTAATACGAAAAAAAGTGTGCGCAAGTATTACATTATATATATATATATATATATATATATATATATATATATATATATATATATATATATATATATATTTTACTCGTGTTTTCACAAGCTTTCATTTGACACCACACTCGATGACCTAGTAAAAAATTTTTTTTTTCGTTTCCGATTTCACCCCTCAAAACGAACCCCTTAAGTCAAAATTTATGTTATGGTGGTATAAAATGATCAGTGACTTCACAAAACACACCTTAAATGAGTTTTCAACAAAGTTTGTTTCCAATCTTTACTGAAATCTGATGACCTTGAAATTTTTGTTTTTTTTATATACCATATAAATTATTAAAGGTAATGCACTCGTGATAATTTTCGTTCAATCTACACCCCCGAAATTTTTTGATAAGTACTTTTCGAGATAAGGCCCGGGACAGCGATTTTTCGCGAATTTTTAAAAATAATACAAAGAAAAGTGCGCGCAAGTATAATATTATATATACATTTTTTACTCGTGTTTTCACAAGCTTTCATTTGACATCACACTCGATGACCTAGTAAAAAAATTTTTTTTTCACTTCCGACTTCACCCCCCAAAACTAACCCCTTAAGTCAAAATTTAATTCTCATGGCTACATGGCTCTGATGAGGCCATCAATTCCTATATTATTACCAAATTTCACCTTTCTATGTCAAATAGTTTCGGAGAAAATCGGGTATGACAGACAGACAGACAGACACCGAAGTGATCTTATAAGTGTTCCGTACGGAACACTAAAAACAGTGTTTAATAAACAAACGAAATTCGATTTTTTCCATTGTTTGGAAAATATCAAATGTAGCGTCACTAAAACCACTGTAACTTGTAAACTAATCGTCGAAATGTCATGAAATTTTGACACGTGTCGTATGAAGGTTCGTGTTTCCTAAAAATCATATGGATTTTTTGAAAAGGGCGACATTCATGTGTCAGACCAAAAACTTTCCAGCTTACATGTTACTTGAAGAATCCGGAAATGTTCATTTTGATGCCAAACACTGGTATTATAAACAAACATCGATTTGGGATAAAAAAGGCTTTTTCGGGCCCAAACATTATGGAACCTCAAGAATGGCAAATTCGAATTCTAACAATTTCAGGCATCCTGTACGAATTTTATGTAGTATAGTATAATAGCGTCTATACTATCAGAATTTCGATTTTTTTTTTGAACTTTGAAAATGCATTGGCTTGTTCTGATAAAAGCGGGGCGTGTACCCTCGTGATATTTTATTAATTAAGACCTAAATTTTCCAAAAATAACTTGGGCAAACGCGGAAAACACAAAACTAAGGACTTACGGTCTTATTTATTCAAAAACTCGAAAAACAGCTGTTTTTGGCTGGAAAAAACGAGTCCAGCTTCGTCTTCCGGTATTGGTGGCGTTTGCCTCTTGCAGGTTCCCTCTTATTTTATAAAGAACGAACTAAATTTATTCATTTTTATGGTTAAATGGATCTACGTTTTTTGGGCCCTAAAGCTGGGTCCGGTCTCATCGGCGTTTGCCCTTTTACGCCTTCGACTTTTTTTTAGTGTCAATAAATGTTATGGTACTTGATTCAAATGGTTAAACGACAGTTTTTTGGTGGTAGCATAGCATGAACAACTAGATAGACGGTTAGTCGACTAGTCAAAATTTCGGGTCGCCCTCTTGGTCTATGAGGTAAAGATGTGTCAATGACAAATGAAAAACAAAGCTACTGGCAAAGATTGATAAAGGAGGAAAAAAAGACGTGCTGATGTGTCAAAAACAGAGAAACTACGAAATAAAGTAATTAAAAATAAAATGAACATGACAGGAAATCATCAAGAATTAAAATGACTTACATGATCATGAGGTGATTGTTAAGGATGTTCGATTTACTCAAATCGAAAAATTTAGAAATGAAGCCACCAGGTAGAACACTAAAAAAATATACCTAGAGTAAGAAACTTCTTATTTTAGAGTGGCAGTAAAATAGTGGCCTACCTAATTATCGATAGCTCGTCGGCTCGATTGCGGTCAACGCCTGGATGTTGTGTGTATAGACAGGTAAAATTAATGTAGGAATATAATAACGTCCATGGTAATAGTACGACACTGTCTGAGAAGTGTCATAAAATATAAACATAATATCGGCACATTGACAATGTTGGCGGATGTCATAACATGTCAACAGATATCTCCAAGGTTTGGTAAATGAGTTAGTCTTACTGAGGCGGGGAACTGAACAATAAAAAAAAGGCTTAGAGAAGATTGGATAGACAAGGCACTAACTATAGGCAAAGGTGAAAGGGTCGCCTACGTCCGAATCAGATATGGTACTTCAAGAAGAAGAATAATAGCTTTTAAGCAAGAAACCCAGATAGAGTTGACAGGAAAATTCTCAATATACGAAAAGTAATATAAAAGGAAGCTTCGAAATCACAAATCCATAAATTGATCAACCAAGGCTCAAAAGAATTACCGGAGATAACACTGGGAGAATTAAGGCTTTTTCTTAGAGAAATGAAAGCTCCCGGAGAAGATCAGATCGTAATTGAAGCTGTAAAAATGGGTGGCGAAGGTTTGTTGAGGGTTGTTGTTTCTCCTTTTAACCTTCGCTTGAAAAATAGCATAATCCCAAGCAAATGGAATAACGCAGGGATGGGCCTCCTTCATAAAAAAGGAGACATATCCGACCTTGAAAATTATAGACCAATGAGTTTGCTCTCCCATTTGTATAAGTGGTTCACTAAAATCATAACAGAACGAGCGAAAACTAGGTTTTCATCAATCACGGGAACATGCTGGCTTTAGAGACCATCAAAATTATTATAGGGAAATATATAAAATACAACAAACTACTCGTATTAGTATTTGTGGATTTTAAAAAAGCTTTTGACACCGTGGAGTTGCCGGCGATACTGTCTGCCCCGCAGCAAATAAAAATAAACTACAGATATACTCAGTTAATTAAATTCATTTATAATAACGCAACAGCAAGTGACGACTCCATGAATCCACAAATAAATACCTAGTGGAACGGGGAATCAGACAAGGTGATATGTTCTTTTCTAAACTTTTTACAGCGGTGTTAAAATGTGTTTTTAAGGAACCGCTTGCTGATGATATTGTCATAATAGCCGACAATGTAGATGATGCCCAACAAATGCTTACCGAATTGCAAATAACATCAGCAAATATTGATCTAAATATTAACGTCCAGAAAACCAAGTTTATGGATGATCTAGTTACAGACAGTAATATGAAATTTAACGAAAGCATGTCCAAAATTATAAGTATTTGGGCCATGAATTACAAATTGGCAAAGATAACCAAACCCGTGAGATATACCGTCGTGTGGGTTTGGGGTGGATGACTTTTGGGAAGCTGAGAGATATTCTGCAAGGTAATTTGCCAATGTGCTTAAAAATAAAGTTTATGAACAATGCGTTCTGCCAGTAATCACATATTTCGCCGAGACACTCACATTAACAAAACGGTCAGTAAAGAAACTGACAGTATTGCAACGGGCAATGGAGAGAGCTATACCGAGAATCACAAGGAAACATAGAATAGCAAACATAACTATCAGACAACAAACCAAATTAATAGATATTATCCAAAAAATTACTCAATATAAATGGAGATGGGCAGGCCATATATCCCGAAGGGATGATAACTGGTGTAGAAGAATAATGGAATGGAAATCCAGACAAGACGGAAGGAACATAGGTAGACAACCAACAAGATGGAGCGATGACATCAAAAGAGTATATCAGTATGTATCCAGCAGTGGATGAGGACAGCAGATGGATGATGATGATGAAGATAACATCAGGGGACTTCTATGTTTGCAAAATTTTATTATTTAATTTTACAAACTATTTTAATTATATTCTAAAAATGCAACCCTTTTACCATTTTTCAATTTTTTTTAGGTTCTATATACAAATTAAAAACAATTTTTAGTTTATACTTGATCTGACTTACATCTATGAGTGTGTAGTATGAGTAACAACGGGCCAAGTATAAAGTAAAGTAAATTAAAAAAAAATCTACTTTTTTTCAGAAACGCCTCTAACCATCGCCACCGGCATCAAAAAACCGGCCAAAGTCCTAATGGCTCTTGTTAACGGTGGGGCCATCCTAGACTACAGAACCAAAGATGGTTCTACAGCTCTACACAGAGCTGTAGAACACAGAAGTTTAGAAGCCCTTAAAACGGTTTTAGAATTAGGCAAGTCTTCAATATTTAATTATAATATTGATTTTTATTTATCTATGATGTGATTAGATGGAACTGTAATGAACTCTTGAACTATAAAAATTGTTTTTCTTTTTTATTACCCATTGTGTGAAAACACTCTACGTTGTGGAGAATATTCCAGAATTTTTTTGAAAATTTTTTGATCAGTACTTTTCGAGATAAACGGGGCGATTCTTCTCAATTTTTTTAAAAAACTACAAAGAAAAGTGTGCGCAAGTATTACATTACATATATTTTTGAACTCATGTTTTTACAGGTTTTACCAGGAGTACAAGTATCAAATGCGGATTTCAGACAACAGATGATGCTCCAATGCAGTTTGTGCTATAAAAATTTGACGCTGCGCCATTTTGTTATGTCATCAACAAGTGTCAGACGCGCACGAGTGATAAATTGAAAAAGTGTGTGCATAGTGTTGTGTTGTTGTGTTCAATATGTCGAAATTTATACCGAACAAAGCACATTTGCGGACAGCATTAATTTTTTGTTTTCATTAGAAGAAAACTGCTATTGAATCATACCGATTACTTCGAGAAGCTTATGGTGAACATGCTCCATGGCAAGATACGTGTGAACGATGGTTTCGGCGTTTCAAAAGTGGTAACTTCGATGTTGCAGACAAGGAACGTGGAAAACCGCCAAAAAAATACGAAGATGTGGAATTGCAAGCATTGTTTGACGAAAATGATTCGCAAACACAAAAACAACTCGCCGAGCAATTGGGCGTTAGTCAACAAGCTGTTTCCAATCGGCTACGAGAGATGGGAAAGATTCAGAAGACCGGTAGATGGGTACCACATGAGTTGAACGACAGGCAAATGGAAAAGCGCAAAAACAGGTGTGACATTTTGCTCGCTGGGTACAAAAGGAAGTCGTTTTTGCATCGTATAGTTACAGGGGATGAAAGGTGGATTTATTTTTTTGAGAATCCCAAGCGCAAAAAATTACGGGTAGACCCAGGCGCACCATCCACATCGACCGCAAGACCGAATCGCTTTGGCAGAAAGACGATGCTCTGTGTTTGGTGGGACCAGAGGGGCGTGGTCTATTATGAGCTGTTAAAACCTGGGGGAAACGGTTAATACTAAACGTTACCAACAACAATTGACCCATTTGAACCGTTCGCTGCTTGAAAAAAGGCCAGAATATCAAAAGAGGCCAGACAAAGTCATTTTTTTTTCATGACAATGCTCCATCACATACGGCAAAACCAGTTCGCGACACGTTGAAAGCACTCATCTGGGAAGTTCTACCCCATGCGGCTTACTCACCAGACTTGGCTCCTTCCGATTAACACTTGTTTGCATCGATGGGTCACGCACTTGCCGAGCAGCGCTTTGGTTGGTACGAAGATGTGAAAAAATGGCTCGATGAATGGTTGGCAGCAAAAGGGGAAGATTTTTACTGGCGTGGTATTCACAAATTGCCCGAAAGATGGGAAAAATGTATAACAAGCGATGGAGCATACTTTAAATAAAGAACTTTTTATCATTCTTCCGAATTTAACATGTTTTTTTAAAAAAAAAAATCCGCATTTCATACTTGTACACCTGGTAATTTGACACCCCACGCGATGATCTCGTAATTCTTTTTTTCCACTTCCGATTTAACTCCCCAAAACTAAACCCTTAAGACAAAATTTAACTTTCAAAACTGCATGGCTCTGATGATGCCATCAATTCCTATATCAGTACCAAACTTCACCTTTTTATGTCAATTAGTTTCGGAGAAAAGCAGGTGTGATGGACGGACAGACACCGAAGTGATCTTATAAGTGTTCCATACGGAACGTTAAAAATTAATAAAAAGAAAAGAAGGTTTAACAAATTAGGAACACAAAGATTTACAATTCTAAGAATTAAAACGAGTGGTCAAATTATATGTCGTAATTTGGATGAAACATCAAAAGAAAGAAAATTAAAATTTAAATTCTAAAAATTTTAATACTGGAAAATTCTTTAGCAAAGGATAATCCCCTGATTCCAAATGCAATTTGAGAAAGTCCTGAAACATTAAAAATAGAAGGAAAATTATTTAAATTAGCAAAAACCTTTAAAAACACTAGAGATAATCGACTGAACTGAAAGCAATCTAAAATGAGACTGAATTTTTAAGATTTTCAAATGGCTAAGGTCTTCCTTGGTATCAGCTATTTTCCTCTTTCCTAGTATTTTACCATATACAAAACTATCCTTCAGCCCATGGCGATACGAGTTTCAGTTTTAAAGCAATCCCCCTTGTTTGGTTGTTGCCTCGTACTCTCCTTTAGAAACTAAGTGTCGCGATAAGTACTAAATTAGAAATATCTTTATTTTACAGAAATAATGGCCGTTTATTCTAAAACTAGTTTGAAATTTATATAACATTTGATGAAAAGCCTAAACTAAAACCTTATATTAAAAGAATCCGAAGCCCATTATCTTTTTTTTCTGTTTTTTTTTTCTCAATATTTTAGTCGCATAGATGGAAAAAAAATACCTTCGAACTTCTCTTTGCAACTACCGCAAAAGTAACGGATATATCACAGCGACATATGGACAACTTTGTTATTTTCTTTTAATCTTTCTATAGTATACGAGAAAATAGCTTGAAAACGTATTTTGATTATTTCTCACGGTTTGAGGTGGTCGTCAGCATGTGGTAGGTCGATAAATGCCCGTTTAAGGGTGAACGTTTTATTATATATTTGTTATAACCGTATGAAAGTATATTTTCCGGCAAATATTGAACCCGGAAACTTTGAAGTTTATAAGCCTTTTAATTTTTATGAGTTTTATATTTTTTCCGAGTTTAAAGATATTATTAACAAAGAGAAAAATATTAGTTTTCAGTTTCGTAAAAAATTGAGTAACGCCATTGTTTCTGAAAATGGAATGCTCATAATTGTACAAGCGTTCTATAGAGATGAAAAAAAGGTATATGTAAAGAAATTTGAGTTAGATGCTACAGAGTGTTCAAAATAAATTTATACATTTCGAGTATTTTAAATTGAAAAATCTCAAATTTTTTAAATGGCACACCCTGTATATTATTATTTTTTTCTGATAGATTTCACAAAACTCTCTAACTTTATTAAGTATGTTATATACCTATTTCTAATAGTTTTCGATTTATTTTGAATTTTCCAATTTTTACCCTTGTTTTTAATACACGCTATTGTGAAAACATAAACAAATAGTTAATAATAATTTTAATATAGTTTAACTTATTTAATGATTAATTATTATGACGTAATACATGTTCAAAAATATGCCTCTCTACTTGAATACACATGTTTAGTCGTTTTACTATATTTTCCTTCACTTTCCTTAGCATAAAGGGCGTTATTGTCATGCACGCATCCCGTATCCTATTTTCCATATCTACTGGTGTTGTAGGGGGATTCACATAAACATGATCTTTAATGTAGCCCCACAAAAAGAAGTCTAAAAGTCACATGATCGAGGGGGCCATTGATTGAATCCATCCCTACCGAAACATTTTTGTGGGTAACGATCGTTTGAAAATTCCCGAACTTCCCGTGGTAATGAGCGGGAGCTCCGTCTTGTTGAATCCACATTTGTTCCCTTTCAAAGTTATCAACTTCTTCAAGAAGCTGAGGTAATTCGTTTTGCAAAAAATTTAGATATCTAGGCCCGTTAATCGGTTCGCAGAAAAAATATGGACCACTAATTCGAATATTTAATATTCTACACCATATATAAAGCGACCATTGGTTTTGGTTTTGAACTTCCCGGACCTAAAATGGATTAACAGTTGCATTACTGCGAAAAGTAGCTTCATCAGAAAACATTATTTTGGATCGGCCTCTATTGCTCCATTCATCGTGGTACAAAAGTTACTTGTACTCGTCGTGTCAGACAAGTCAGCTTGATGACGGCTGCTGACCTGAGGATTATCTTCAATATGAAGTAAAATATCCATTTCTTTTTCCTCATTGGTAGCATTCTGGTTTACTACTTTCCGTTTCGTATACTCAACGCTACCACTCCATCAAACCGTTCCATTAAGCACTGAAAAGATTTTCTAGATGGTATACGTCTATTAGGGTATTTCGCTCCGTAAACTCTTACTGCCAAAAGACAATTTTTTCCCCGCCTCGCCCGGTATATAAACCATATCAATTAATTCATTTCTAGGAAAATCCATAACTATTACCTTCATATGTCACTTACTACAACAAATTAAACTATTTTTACTTGCTTAATAGACATGTCAAAATTTGACAATGCCTACATTTTTGCTTTGTCTTGGCAACTATGATGTTATAGCATAAGTGTATTAAAAGCAAGGGTAAAAATTGAAAAATTCCAAATAATCGAAAACTATTAGAAATAGGTATATGACATACTTAATAAAAGTTGGAGGGTTTTGTAAAATCTATCAGAAAAAATAATAATATATAGGGTGTGTCATTTAAAAAATCTGAGATTTTTCAATTTAAAATAGTCGAAATGCATAAATTTATTTTGAACACCCTGTAGCATCTAACTCAAATTTCTTTACATATATATTTTTTTCATCTCTATAGAACGCTCGTACCCATTATGAGTATTCCACCTTCAGAAACAATGGCGTTACTGGCAATTTTTTACAAAACTGAAAACTAGTATTTAAAAAAAAAAATGAAATTTTAGAAAAACTACTAGGTTTAGGTATATAACATTATTAACAAAAGGTTATAAAATTTTACACAGAATTTAAAAATAAATTAAAAAATAGGATGTTCCATTTAAAAAAACATATGTTATATAGACCAGACTTTTTTGAAGTACCCTGTATACTCAAAAATAATTTTAAACTGTGCACCTTAACATTCCCTAAAACTATTTTATTTAACATTTTTTTCGTCATTTCCGAAGCAAATGAGATAATGAACTGTACTCTATCGTTGACTCACCCTGTACATAACATAACAAAGATCTAAATTTTACAAATTGGAAAGCATTATTAAAAAATGCGCTGAGCCAGTGAGTTATAGTACTCACTGAAATAAGTCACTTCATTTATAAATTCACTGGCATTGCCCGATTACATGACACATTTTAGGCGCAAAGTACGCGTTGAGCTTCCCAACAGATAAGTAGACCAAAACAGACCAATCTCTTGGTTATTAGAATCACGAGATTGCAATCCCTGTGATGTTTGCCTCTGCTGCTACTCGGAAAGTTTCCGTTGAAATTAGTACAGAAACAAATACAACGTCGCTTTAATAATTCGAGATCATTTGCTGTAATCGCTCAACCTGCTTATGTGCATAATAAATCACTAATCCAGAATCCCTTTATCTCATCCGTTGGCTGCCAGTATTATCAAATACTTTTGAAAAAATGATATATGTTGTCATGGTAAAGTTTTTATCAAAGTTGTCCATGATTGATCAGCAACATTGATCTTTTTTGACTTTAGCAAAGCGTTCAATGCTATTGGATGTCGTGTTATCTGTCTGAGGCATCACTATTAGTGGTTTGCTAATGATATAATTGAACCTTTCCAAAATTAGTTAGAGCCAATTCATCAAAGTAGACATGGTTTTATACTAAGACCGTTATTCTTCGTATTGTATATTTTGGACTCATCATTTCGCTGATGATACAGCCATGTACAGCAAATAAAACACCGAGTAAGTATCTGGTAGTTTAAATACCATTTTTAAGAACATACAGTCATATTCCATTAGACACAGCCAACTCTGAGAATGCATTTACTAAACTAAATTTGGAAATTAGTTAATCTGAGGGAGACTGAGAAAGAATTTGGACTTATCACTGATAAGGGTTTGAATTTCAGGAGGCGCGTAAAGCGTAGGGCATATTTAGCGTTGAATGATTTGTATCAGTCGATTTAGCAGGATCAGGTTGGCTTAATACGTTCAACAGATGAAAATTGTAAGTAACATCATTGCTCCACAAAATTATGATGAGATATCGAATACCTGTGGCGTAGCCAAGGACCCCACCCCGCTATGAATTTAGAAAATAGCGCCCTCTTAGAAAAGAAACAGGGCTTTTTATTGAGAGTTTTTTTTTGTTGTAAAAAATATTTGCCCAACCCCCAGTCATCAATTTTTAAATTAAATACAGTTTATTATGATTCGATTGTATGAAGAAATTCTTTTTTGTCAAAAATCTCCCCCAGCCATTCATTTTTAAATTAAGTGTTATTTTATAGAGTTTTAGTGTTTAGGGGGTTTCTTTTTTTTTTTTGAAAAAAATCACTCTGGTCATCGATTTTATTTGTAAGTTAGGTGTAGTTCATTACAGTTCTACTAATTTTTTCCACTATTTTTGTGATAAATTTTCACCCCCGGTCATCGATTTCAATTTTTTTTCTCGGAAAGAGCCGAAACCAGTTTTCGTGCAAGAGAGTATTTTTTTCTTTGCGGGACTTCGGCTGTACCTTTTGGTTATTTTTTTAAAGTTCCTCTAATTATATTTACATGCGTATATTTTTAAGCTTGTATTTTTTTATACATGTACTACTATTTTACCAGTTTTCTTGTATTAATATTATTAATTTTTTCCAAATTAACATAAGAATGTCGAAAACTGCAAGTTAAATAGATTTTTAAAGACTATATACAAGCTATATTTGTCAGTATGACTTGAATTAGTAAATACTATAACCAAACAATTACGCTAGTATATAAGAGCTCTCCGTCATTATCTTTCTATATTATCTGTTTAAAAAATCAGCAAAGGAGAGATGTTTTTTCAATCTTTACTGTAGATGTACAATTAAAACTGATACTTCTAATATTATTAAAATTGTTATTATTAGGGGCGTCACCTAACTATAAGGACAATAAAGGTCTGACTCCGTTATATTTTACTGTACATCCGAACGTGGATCCTGTTTTTACCGAAACGTTGCTACATGACCATGCTACAACCGGAGCGGCGGATACTCAAGGATGGCAGGAGGTTCATCAGGTAAGATAGTATTATAACAAAATCATATCCAACGGAATCACTCTGCGATTTCATAAGTGGGTATAAAAAAATCTGCTTACATTTAAGTGGTAAAGTTATTTTTGGTAATGATTATTCTCATTTGAATGCAGATAATAATATTAAGGACGCAATTAACAATTGATTGATGAGGGATTATCGTGCGGTAATCTTTGTTGTGTTAAATTTAAAAATATAACAAGTGCATATATTTTTTGTTGACATGATGTCTTTTCTTTTGTAAAAGGGACTCAAAACCCCGCAACGAATACCGACATTTTAAATTGTTTTTCGTGATCCTAAACTCGAAACATGAAGTAATGAAATAAAATACTTTCGGTAAATTTTTATGAATACAATACTACGTATACATATACAGGGTGTTATACTATACGTTAATATATTGAAACTAGTGAATCGTTATAGAAAAAGGATTTACATAAAAAAATACTAATACTAAGAAATTCGGCCCTAAAAAAATGATGAAATGAATAAAAAGATCATTCTTACTCTGCCACTGGCAAACAAAACAAATGGGAAATACAATGTTACCGTGGTTTTACTAAAAGTTTCCTAACAAATTTAAAAAAAAAAAATAAAAATTGTTGATCAATTAATAATAAATTACACTTAAATTTTTCTACCTGCCATCCTGGGCGTCTTTAATGTCTATAACAACAGGCTTAAATATTCAAATACTACCGACGAACAAGGTCGTGAAGCTGAATCATTCTCAATAAGTTGTAATTTAACTCAGCTTATTGATGAACCTACACGGATCCCTGATCGAGATGGGGAGTTCGCCAGTCTTCTTGATCTGTTTTTAACCACCAACCCGGAGATTTACACGGTCACCCTAAATCCGCCGTTAGATTCTTGCGACCATAAACTGCTTTCGACATCGACTATCCTAGCAATCAGTGACAGAGAGGCGCTTAAACCGCGCAAGATTTGGCACTACAAATCTGCTAAGTGGGAAGATCTCAAGGAATATTTCCGAACTTTCCCTTAGTTAGACGTTTGTTTTTGATCCGACAACCCATCTGACTTCGCCTGGAAGGTATTCGATGTTATTTTGGCTGGTATGGACCAGGAGGCACACAATCAACGAATTAAAAACACACTTCTCGCTTTTCCTAACAATTCCTGGTCCTTTTGGGCAGTCGCTAAGGCAGTTTCACCAAATCCACCATACCACCAGTCACGGCCAGATAATTCTATTGCAACGACATCTATTGAGAAAGCGAACTTATTGGCTGAAACTCTTTGCTTCGCATTCTACTGTCGATTTCCAAGGAAAAACACCACCTATTATTCCCATAGTGCAGTCAAGGATGCTCGATATTCTCTTCAGACAGCCTATCCTAAAACGTATTTTAATAAAACTAGACATCAAAAAAGCTTCTGACGCTGACGGAATACCTGCCATAGTTCTCAAAAACTGTGCGAGGTAACTAACACCAGTTTTCTGTAGACTTTTCAACCTATCCTACAGAAAGGGAATATTTCCTTCCTGCTGGAAATGTGCCACAGTTCAGCCGATACCTAAAAAAGGCAAGAACATCTTGCCAAATAACTACCGACCAGTCGTACTGCTTTCAGTAATATCGATAGTCATGGAAAAGGCTATCAATCAGCATCTTCTAAAATATCTTGAAGGATTCAACATTATTAGCGACCACCAATATGGTTTTCGTAAACATAGATCAACAGGAGATCTTCTGACTTATATAACACATGTTTGAAACAACGCAATTGAACACTTGGGAAAATCTCGAGCGGTTATTCTTGATTTATCTAAGGCAGAGGTGTCAAACTCAATTTTGCAGAGGGCCATATATTAAATTTAGAATGTGTAGGCGGGCCAGATTCAAATAAAAAAAATGTACTGAATTATTATAACATTTTATTTATTTAATTATATAGTATATAATATACGGTTGTTAAAAATTATGATTCTTCATTGCGATCGCGGGCCTTATTGATACGTCCCGGGGGCCGGATGCGGCCCGCGGGCCGTATCTTTGACATCCCTGATCTAAGGCATTCGACCATGCTTGGCACGATGGATTGTTGACTAAGCTACGCTCTTCTGGGATGTCTGAAAAGTTCTGTTTGTGGCTCTTATGTTTCCTCAGAGAGCGTTTTTTACGAGTGGCAGTCGACGAGTTTCTTCCTAAAACCTTCACTATCAACGCCGGTGTGCCCCCAAGGCTCGATACTGTCTCCTACTCTCTTTCTCATTCACATTAACGATCTGCTGGAAAAGACCGGGAATCCAATCTACAGCTTTGCGGATGACAGTACGCTTATCTCTTCATTCGCTTTGAACGCTCGGACATCAGCTACTCAGACGAATATCCGCAGACAGCAGGAAGTCATTCAACTTAACAAGGACTTGGAAGAAATTCTATCTTGGGGTGACAGTAACCAAGTGGAATTTAACGCTACAAAAACCCAGACGGCAGTTTTTTCTAAAAAAGTTAACGTTGCTGAATCCGACATAGTTATGTCGGGACACTCCATTCCTCTAATTCCATTCCATTAATTTGGGCGCAAATATGTCCTGGCATGAACATGTTGCAGGCATAGCAAGGAGAGCTTCTCAAAAGTTGGAAATATTATTTCGAACCAGAACACAGCTTTACACTCCATAACAACTGTTAATTCTTTACAAAGCTCAAATTCTATGGAATACTGCTCCCGTATTTGGGGCTCCGCTCCCAAACATACACTGCATTTGTTGGATTCTTTTCAAAGAAGAGCTGTTCGTCTATTTGGAGACCCGGAACTGACCGGCGGCCTTGATTCGCTGGAACATCAAAAAACGGTTGGCGACTTGAGCCTATTCTACAAGTATTTTCATGGAAGGCGTTCGAAGGATGTAGCCCGCTTAACTCCTCCCGAAGCGGTGCATGGTAGAAATACACGTCGCGCTAATACTTTACATCCGTATAAGATTCAGCTTGTTACTCCTTGTACAACGCTTTTCAAGCAGTCTTTTATATGGAGAACATCATCCCTTTGGAATAATTTGCCCAGGACTGTGTTTCCCACCGAGTATAATTTACAGTGATTTAAGAACAACGTGAATCGCGTTTTCCGCACATATGTCGCTCCTGTAGCGCTTTAGGGACTTCCCTGCAGCACGTGTGCTAGACCCATAAAAAAAAATAACCAAAAATTAACTGTTGACAAAATTCACTGTACTAAATCAAAAAGTTCACAATTTTGAAATAACTTTTAACACCATAAATAATCAAAAATCAGTCGGCAAAAAATGCACTACTTAAACGAGTTGTCAAATATCTGCGACAACATGCAAACCAGGATTTTATTTGTTTATCGATAATGAATTAGAGTGGTATTCCAAAATCAACAAAGACTTTTTCCCGGTATGTTCATAATTCACTTCTTAATTATAGATATTTATTAAGGTATTAATACCCTTAAAGGAACTCCCTTTGTATCCATTTACCCAGTACCGCCGCTCGAACTTGGTTACGCCACTAACTTTAATGTATTTCTAAGTGTAAACCACAAGTCATGTCCGCTGTGGATGCTCTGATTGGACAAATGAATAAATCTGGATTTTTATTGAAAAAAGAAATACAAACAAACGCGTCCTAACGGTACCGACAATATTAAAGATTAATGATTCATTCAAGCATCTACTGTTAACACTAACTGTCAAAACCAGCTGAATTTGATAGATGATGGTTTCCATGTTAAAGTTGACAACGGAATGATTCGAATATCCAACGAGATCCATTTTATAGACGCTACACCTAATAAGTTCAAAGGTTGATGCTTACGCAATATTTGGTTCAAATTTTACTCGCAGAAGGGTTTTGATTTGGTGAATTTAATTATAAATTTTTGTTGGCCCTTGATAATTGAGTAAGACACTTGGGAACCAAAGTTCAAATATGAAATAAGGAATTATAAAATATACATAGATAATTTCTCTCACCTTGATCCTAATTCACTAACATATATACCTCCATATCCGATACGGACGTAGGCGACCCTCTCGCCCATGGTAGGTGCCTTTTTAAATGTTTCACAGACAAAGAGAACCTACACTTTAGTGCCGGTTCTAAAAGACCAAAGTGAGAGGGCTTTGCTAGGCATGATACTATCGGTGATTTGCCATTGCTTTCCCGAGAGCCACGTTGTAAATTTTTATTTTATTTTTTTATTATTTCCCGAGCCGAGATACGAACTCAGATCGCTGGCGTAGAAGGCAAACACTTTAGCCACTAGGCTCCTGAGATACTTCTACAATTTAGGGTCTTGAACCATTGATAAGGGAGTCAACCACCCCTATTCTAAAATCATTAAAAAATCAAATCAAAAAATATACAGAGAATTAATTCCATCTTGAGTTTAATAAAAGCGGTACTTCTTGAAACATTTTGACTAGTGGTTATACGGTTTCGTGTTTTGAACCCTGGGTAAGGGTATAAGCTACCCTCATTGGAAAATCAATAATAAAATTAAAGTCATACTCAGAGAATTAATTCCACCTTGAGTTTGACAAATGAGATAGATATAGAGATAATTCTGTCAGTATATTTCTTCATAATTTTTTAAAAATTTTTAAATGATGGTAGTCTACAACCTTATAAAGGGTTTAAAAGCTGTATAGCCACTAGTCTCAAGGAGTGTGGCTTACGTCCGACCTAATATGGAACAAATCGTCTATGTGTGTTCTTTTTTTATTTTTCTAATGAGTTTACAATAAGGGAGGTTGATACCCTTATCGAGGGCTCAAGGCGTTAAGTTGTATAAGTACTACCTAACGTATCTCAGGAAGTGTACAACGTATCAAGCTCAAGGTCGAAGAAAATCTCTGTGTATATTTTTAATTTGTTTCTTTATGAAGACCTTACACACCTACCAACGGTCAACGAAAATTCTTAACTAAATTTCCCAAATCGACACCCATCCGCGTGTAAAATTTTAATCAAATAGTGATTATGTATCAATAATGATTAAATATCAACCACAAACTTATTATGTGAAGCCTCTATAAAATGGAAACTTGTTGAGATCTCCTTGATAGCTTCATGCTTACATAGATCAGGGATTCCCAAATTTATCTTGCATTTAGTGACAGTATACAAATAACAAAAAGTTTATAAAAATAATTAAAATTTTAAAAAAAAAAAACAATCAGTTGTACAGACAAGTTAACAAATAGTAATTTAATTTATATAATTCATAACTAAAAAATAAAACGAAGGTTTTAAACGGTGTTGTAAGTCCCTGATCATTAAATTATTAGTTCGGGAACACAACAAAGTAAGTAGTTAGTAATAAATTATCACCACACCAACTTTCTCAAATTCTGGTTCCATTTTACCCAAACATGTAAGGAGAACTGAACGTCAGCTGTTAAAACCTGAAAGACGTGTCGCGTCTTATCAAGGGATGTTGAAATAAGAAAAATAATAATTTTCTTTAGTATGATTAAATATTATTTTTTTCTGGATATGCGTATGATTTATTATTATTTTACTTTATTATTAGATGTGAACATTTACAATTATTCAATACAATCTTGTATTTGGCACGACTGGGGAATTTCCGTATTTCGCTGAGCGTTTTCGTCTTCTTTGGTCCGTTGATCTTGTGTCAGGTGCGGGATGACTTGGAGATAAATTCGAGCTTTAAATTTTTTTCCAGAAATGTTGGGATTGGAATAAAAGGTATTGAATGTGTTTCTATACGACCCCAGATTTTTCAATATATTAAACAATTTGCGTAACACCTTATAACGCATACCTCGTGCTTGGTACTCCATCGGAGTCTGACTCGCTGCAGCCAAACTTGCCGACACAGTGATTAGCAGATTGCCAAAAATTGTAGCCAATATTGGCCATTAGTACTTGCTTAAGAACCTGAAAATTCGGTTTTGTTGTTCGTCGGTCTTAGCCCGACTGGTGTGCGTCTCGGGATGGATTTGATGAATAAGAGAACAGTGGCTCCGTTTTCACTTTATTCTACATTGAACCCTATATATATATATATATATATATATATATATATATATATATATATATATATATATATATATATATATATATATATTTTTATAGAGAGATAAGAACGCCGTTTGCAATTTTCCTGCTTCAAAAATATGCTCATCCAATCATTTTTTTAGGCGTGCAAAAATGGGCTCCTGAAACACCTCGAACACCTCCTATTCTACGGCGCAGATATGAACGCGCATAACGCCTCAGGCAATACTCCACTCCACGTGTGCGCAGTTAACTGTCAGGAATCGTGCGCACGTCAACTTCTGTTCCGAGGAGCTGATCGTCAGGCGTTAAATTTCGCCAATCAGACTCCTTGTCAAGTTGCTGTGATAGCTGGAAACATGGAGCTGGCTGAGCTGATACAGAATTACCGGCAGGAAGATGTTGGTAAGTATCTCCGGTTTCTTATTTTTTTTATGTTTTTATGATTGAAGAATTTTTGTTTAGTTGTTAAGTGTTTTTGAGCATGATATTAAAAAGTTAAGAGGAACAATCTAATATTACTACTTAGGCCTGAATGATGAAAAATACAAATTTCTTTCATGGATTATATGGTTTTTACTTTTTATGCAAAAATTTTTAAATTTTCTAATTTAAACTAGATTATTAAAAGAGATTAATTACTTCTCTAATTTTTAAAGTTTTAGAATATTTTTATTAAGTAACTAACATAATTTAAAAACACATCATTTTATATAGTCTGATATAATAAGTGGAGTGAAAAAACTGAATACTCATATATATATATATATATATATATATATATATATATATATATATATATATATATATATATATATATATATATATATAATCTAAGGCCAATCGAACACCTTCTGCCCTGTCCAAATATTAAATTATACCTTTACCTTCTCTGTCCAGGAAAACTTCAGTTTGTTAAGGTTTATATTGAGTTATTTCTCTTCCAAGAACCAAATTTCTAATTGCGTCACTGCCACACTTTCCATCTCTTCAACATCACTTATGCATTGAGGTGGGAAAGAATAATATTGTACTACTATCCTCATAGCCAACGGATATTAATACATATCTCCATTAATCTGTAATCGTAAAGTAAAACAATTTAAACAAAAACATTGCTGAACCCGGTACAGAGACGTTAATAATTCCAATATTCTCAATATGTAATAAAGGATTCTATCTTCAGACGACGTGTCACAGAACGTATCTTATTAAAGTTAGGCACTATAAAAGCTTCTGACGCTGATCTTCCATTGTACTTCAAAAATGTGCGAGCGAACTAACATCCGTTTTTTGTATATTTATTCACCAACAAAGGAATATTTCCTTCCTGCTGGATATGCCCTAAGACCTACCGATTCCCAAGGAATACGAAAGGTCAAACAACTTCCGACCAGTTGCTTACAGAAAGTTATAAAAAGGAGTATCAATCTTTTAAAATAACCAGAAGGATTTAATATTGGTAACTACCATCGATAAGACTGTTTATGTTCCTCGAATTTCTTCAGAGAGCGTACTCTGCGTATTTCTTTCCATTACCATCATTATCAACACCAGCGCGCTCCAAGATTCTTTACTGTCTCCTACTCTCTTTCTTCTTTACGTTAATGATCTGCTGGAAAGAACCAAGAATCCAATCTATAGCTGATAAAAATTAGAGTGTTACTTTATTTGCCATGAACATTCAAACATATGCACAGACTGCAAAAATTTGTTCAACTTAACAAAAGCCTGGTAAAAATTCATTCTTGGGGAGTCAGTATCCAAGTAGAGTTTAATGCATCAAAAACCCAGACAGCACTTTTTTTCTAAAAAAGCAAATGCCAACATAGTTAGATTGTGATAATACATTCCACTAACATCGTTACTCAGCTTGCAGGGCGTTAATTTGAGAGCACATATATTTTCTTCTTGTGTTGCCTATCCGTTCCGGATGTTGACGATAAATCTGACAATCTGTACTTTATTTACAGCTATTTGAAACAGGCTTGTTGTGGAGTTATTGACCACGTTCTTAGGTTCTTTAGCCAGGATATTCTTCTTCTTCCAGGCCCTCTTCTTCCTTCCACCTTCCCTTGCAGTATTTGTTGCAGCAAGCTTTACCTTTCGTTGTTTCTCATGACGTGTCCGAAATATTCTAACTTCATTGTCTTTATTCTCATCATTATCTCCTTGGCTTTTCCCATTCTTCTTAGAACCTCATTATTGGTAACGTGATCAGTCCATGGTATTTTCAAAATTTTCCACATTTCAAAGGCTTCGATCTTCTTACATGATACCTCCTTTAATGTCCAAGACTCCATCCCATACAACAACACGGGAAAAACATAGCATCTTAGTAACCTATTCTTTGCCGGTAATGAAAAGTCGTGGCCTCTAAATAATTTAACCATTTTTAGGAATACGACTCTTTACCGATTTTTGATCTCTACTGAGTGCATCGTCTACTCTTGTCCCTATATATCTTGGCATGATCATATGGCTTGCTTTACACTCCACAACTTTAATTAAAGTGCAAATTTAAAAAGGATCGTATTCACAACCTCACCAGGGAGATATATTACACATAATCAGAAAATGTTACACAAAAAAAATTATAAGGCGGTACCTTGAAATCAATTTTTAGTTACTTTTTATGCTTTTTTGATAATAGCCAAATGGATTTGGTTATCTGTGGTCTCCATTATGAAAAACATGGTTTTTAATTAATAACTATGTGTACTGTAGGAAAAAAATGCAAAATTTTCTACTTAAAGTAATGAACTGTAGAGGAAGATTGCACTTTTTAATCTAGAACTTTATGAAGCCTAGATAGAACGAATCTTATTTTGCTGACCTCGTATCGTTGTACGTAGATACCCTTTAGAACTCTATAGCTCTATAATTCCTTTTTAAATCAAACAAATCCTTTGTAAATATAGTTTTAAGGATTTAAGTGATCAGCAAAATGAAAAACACATTATCGATTGATTCAAACCTCTCGACTATAATACCTCCTTAAACCAGTTCATTTAAAGTATAAAAATAACCTAGAATCGGTTCACTTTATGGTTTCCAAATGATAGATAATGTTACTAATGGCATTAAGTTGGTTTCCTGCTGACCTTTCATATTAGTGTTCGTAGTTTTGTAACCACAACTATCGATCAATGTTAATTTATGTGATTAGGTAAATATCCCCGTTAGGGAATTATTTTGCATATTATTTATATAAACTAACCTATATCCGCAGTTTCGACTTTTATAATATTGTCAATGAAGTTTTCTAGTCTATTTTTATCTCGTACCTACATTCTTTGTCCCAAAAATAAACCGTAGTTTTAATAAAAAGTAATTAAGGAGTTACATACATACACCTAGGCGCTGCAAAAAGTATGTATATTTAAAAAAATGTTTTAAAGGTTATTAAGTGAATAATTGGATAACTGATAATGTAAAGCTTTAAATGCGGTTAAGAGATAAAGCTCATTCCAAATATCTAAAGAATAAATCACCAGAGCGTCTGCAATATTACCGGGAGCTTAGAAATTTTGCCAAGCGCGCTAGTATAAGGGAAAAAATTTCATACTTTAATCACTTTTCTCGAAAAAATGGTCAAGCCTTCTGAACAGAAGCAGCTCAGTTAAACTTGACACGTAACAAGTTGAGTCATATTCCGGATGATTTGGGCCATCCTGTCTTATTAAATAATTATTTTTCTTCGTGTACTGGAGGACTGAATAACGTATCGGCAAATAAAATGATATATTATAAATCTAATACTCATCCAGAGGTAAGAAATGAAATGAAATTTAGTTTCAATCTAATTACCGAGGGAGAGGTGGTAGCCATCATAAATAAAATCTCTACTAATGCCATAGGAGAGGATGGTATTTCGGTTAAAGATCTTAGACTCTGTCTTCAATACTGCACGCGTCCGCTAATACCAGATGTACAAATATGAAATGCGGATTTTTTTCTAAAAAAACATGATGAATGATAAAAAGTGCTTTATTCAAAGTATGCTCCATCACTTGTTATACCTTTTTCCCATTTGTGAATACCACGCCAGTAAAAATCTTCCCCTTTTGCTGCGAACCATTCATTGAGCCATTTTTTCACATCTTCGTACGAACCAAAGCGCTGCTCAGCAAGTGCGTGACCCATCGATGCAAACAAGTGGTAATCGGAAGGAGTCAAGTCTGGTGAGTAAGCCGCATGGGTTAGAACTTCCCAGCTGAGTGCTTCCAACGTGTCGCGAACTGGTTTTGCCGTATGTGATGGAGCATTGCCATGAAGAAAAATGACTTTGTGTTGCCTCTTTCGGTATTCTGGCCTTTTTTCAAGCAGCGAACTGTTCAAATCGGTCAATTATTGTTGTTAACGTTTAGTATTAACCGTTTCTCCAGGTTTTAACAGCTCATAATAGACCACGCCCCTCTGGTCCCACCAAACACAGAGAGAGCATCGTCTTTCTGCCAAAGCGATTCGGTCTTGCGGTCGATGTGGATGGTGCGCCTGGGTCTGCCCATGATTTTTTGCGCTTGGGATTCTCAAAATAATTCCACTTTTCATCCCCTGTAACTATACGATGCAAAAAACGACTTCCTTTTGTACCGAGCGAGCAAAAGGTCACACGTTTTTTTTGGCGCTTTTCCATTTGCCTGTCGTTCAACTCATATGGTACCCATCTACCGGTCTTCTGAATCTTTCTCATCTCTCGTAGCCGATTTGAAACAGATTGTTGACTAACGCCCAATTGCTCGGCGAATTGTTTTTGTGTTTGCGAATCATCTTCGTCCAACAATGCTTGCAATTCCACATCTTCGTATTTTTTTGGCGGTTTTCCACGTTCCTTGTCTGCAACATCGAAGTCGCCACTTTTGAAACGCCGAAACCATCGTTCAAACGTATCTTGCGATGGAGCATGTTCACCATAAGCTTCTCGAAGTAATCGGTATGATTCAGCAGCAGTTTTCTTCAAATGAAAACAAAAAATTAATGCTGTCCGCGAATGCTCTTTGTTCAGTATAAATATCGACATATTGAACACAACAAAACACTATGCGCACACTTTTTCAATTATCTGATGATACTTGTTGATGACACAACAAAATGGCGCAGTGTCAAATCTTTATAGCACAAACTGAATTGGTGCACCATCTGTTGTCTGAAATCCGCATTTCATACTTGTACACCTGGTAAATATAGCTATATATTGGAAGAGTGCTTTCCGAATATCTGGAAAAAGGCTATTATTAAACCATGTGCCAAATGACAAGCCCCATGGAACCAAAGGACCTACGACCAATTAGTATATTCTCAACTTTATCAAAAATTCTGGAGCGACATGTATATCAGCAAATGTTTTTATATGTAAATAGTAAACAAATAATACCCAATTGTCAGTCGGGATTGCGACCTTATTTTAGTACTACTACTAGCTTGGTTAATTTACTGAACGATATTCGTTACAATGAAGATAAGAATGAAACCACCTGCTTAGCTCTTTTGGATTTTAATAAGGCGTTTGACCACGTAGAACATGATTTGCTCTTGGCAAAGCTTTATTATTTTGGCTTCTCAGACCAGTCAGTTATTTTTATGGAACATTTTCTAAAAAATCGATCACACAGTGTAGAAATTAGAAAAGATTTTAAATCATTAAATCTAATTACATACCGCTTACTAAGGAGTGCCTCAGGGCTCCATCTTGGGTCCACTATTGTTTTCTCTTTATGTGGCAGATATTGATAAGGCGATAGAATATTCAAAAATGCAACAGTACGCCGATGACTCTCAAATATATATGCCATTTCCTTTAAATAAGTTACGCACTTCTTTAGTATATTTTAATAAGGACCTAAATAACATATATAATTTTTGTAATAATCATAGTCTCAAGCTTAATGCACAGAAGTCTTGTTTTATGCTGTTTAACGATAATAAAAATATAGAGGGTATACTTTTTGATACCTTTAGACCTTCTATTGACACAGCGATTCAAGAACAACGTGAATCGCTTTTGCCGCACACATGTCGCTCCTGTAGCGCTTTAGGGATTTCCCTGCAGCACGTATGCTAGATTCATAAAAAAAAAAATACTTTTTTGCCTTTAGTTCATGAGACCAGAGTATTAGGAGTAATTTTTGACAAATCTCTTTCATTCCAATCACATATTAAAATTAGATTAAAGGCTGCTTATATTCGTTTAAAAAAACTGTATAATCTAAGGAATCTTCTGCCATCAAAAACCAAATATTATTTGTGCAACGGCTTGATCTTATCTTTATTTGATTATGCTGATGTTGTGTATGGCGACTCTTTGTCAGCCCAGTATGTTAGATTAATCCACAAAATACAAAACTGTTGTATGCGCTTTTCTTTTATTCCATTCAGAAATCAAATCACACCCTATTTAAATAAGAGCTACATTTTAAATATGGAAAATCGTAGAAGGTGTCATTTGTATCATTTTGTCTATCGAATTTTTTAAATTTGGACAACTCCAATACCTCAGAGAACAATTTAATGTTTTTCTGCATCCGCACGATACGAGAAACATTAATTCTTTTAGAGTTCCTCAACACAGGAAGACTGCCTTTCAAAAGTCCTTCATTTTTGTTGCTGTGCATTTGTGGAATTCTTTGTCAGAAGAGGTTAAACAATTGTCACCAGACAAGTTTTCTTCCTATGTAAAACACCAACTTATTAACCAGCAAAAGAATTCTAATTTAACGTAATATTTACCTACTTCTTTGTATATAATTGTTTGGGATCCTTTTAGATGTGGTACCACTTGCCTACCATATCATATTATGTTTATCCATATACATCTCCCCGCGCCTCCGCCGCCCGTTTCGCTGGTGCTCGTCGATCCCTCTTTGCGCTCTGGTATTTTTAGAATTTTTACAATTAGTTTTTCATTTATTTTTAATGTATATGTTGGCTACAGGGTGGCACTACACATGCTCAAATAGTGAAGGGCTTGTAGTATCGGCTATTTATAGTCGCTGTGCCATCCTTTTTATCGTATTTCAAGCAAATTTAATTTCTATCACTTTATGAATTTGTAGATATTGGCAAATTTGAATTTAATACAAAAGAATGGCGATTATATAATGGATGATTGCTAAAGTTCTTGCCCCATAGATGACAGAAGGCTGCACTTTTGACTGTGCTGATGTTTCTTTTATAATCATTAACATAACATTAAAAAAAAGTTTATTTAAATTAATTTGTATGCAAGGTTAACATTCACAATCAAAAGTTACATTTTCGTCATGATACATGATATCATAACTCTTCATACAATTTTTGTAAAACGAAATAAAGTGGAAATTGACAAAATCAATCTTTCGCTACATTCGTTATGAATTTCCGTCAAGTAATAGCCACAATTAAAAAAAAAAAATTGCGAGGACTCATTGGTCGAACACGTAGGCTGAAAAGTTTTCATTCTATCTACACATTTTTTTGCAAAATTCGATTTTATTCATCCACATGGTCTCCTTCAAGAGCAATACAATTAGTTCAACGCTTTTCTAACATTTCTGTACCTTTCTTGTAGAAGGATTTGTCTTTGCCTTCAAAATAGGCCTGAGTTTCGGCGACAACTTGGAGCTTCGTCTTTCCCGCGAGTATTTTTTTGAGGTCTGCGAATAGATAATAGTCGCTGGTGGCCAAATCTGGAGAATACGGTAGATGAGGAAGCAATTCGAACTTCAATTCATGCAATTTTGCCATCGTAACCATTGACTTGTGACAAGGTCTTGATGAAAGAGCACTTTTTTCTTATTCATTTGGGGTTGTTTCTTTGCGATTTCTGCCTTCAAACGCACCAATAACTGAGCTGACTGCCAATTTGATTCCGGTGTGTAGTGGTGGATCCATGTGTCATCCATTGTCACATATCGAATGAAAAAATTCTTTTTATTGCGCTTAAACAGGCCCAAACAGCGCTCGGAATCATCAACACGTTGTTGTTTTTGGTCCACTGTGAGCAAACGCGGTACCAATTGGAACAGGACTTTCTCATGCCAGAATGTTTATGCAAAATATGACCAACACTTTCTATTCTTATCTTTATTGTGTCAGCTATCTCACGCAATTTCACTTTACGGCAATTTTGTGGATTTTTATTATGTTTTCCGATGTAACCACCTAATTTGAGCGTCCAGCATCATTTGTATCTATACGACCGCGTTTAAATTCAGCGTGCAGCAGATGATGAGTGATTTTCCAGGGGTAGAGTCCCCGTAATACTTATCCAGCCATTGCTTTGCTTGAATGGTATTTTTTTCCATCAAAAAACAATATTTAATCAACACACGAAATTCGATTGTTTCCATTGTTTTGAAAATATCAAAAGTAACGTCACTAAAACAACTGTAACTTATAAATTAATCATCAAAATGTCATGAAATTTTGACACGTGTCGTTTGAAGGTTGGTACTTCCTAACAGTCATATGGATTTTTTGAAAAGGGCGACATCTATGTGTCAGACCAAAAACTTTTTAGCCTACGTGTTTTATATATATATATATATATATATATATATATATATATATATATATATATATATATATATGTATATATATATATATATATATATATATATATATATATATATATATATATATATATATATATATAAATAAATTAATGTAGATTTATCCACCGTACTTTGATAGTAAAAGAGGGGGATTTTTATCAGGTTTGCGGTCTGTGACAATTAACACTCGATTGCTGTTTAACTCTTTATATTTCGTTGTACTTCACAACTTCATCGGGAGAAACTATAATTTTTAGGAAATTTTTTTTTATATAAATAGTTATTTTAAAAACTTACCGACTAAGAGATGGTCACAACATTTATAAAAACAAAAGAACATCGACTGCATTAGACACATAACATGAGCAGAAACAAGAAAATACTTATGTACAGTGACAAATAACAGTTAACAATGAACTATTTTAGGCTATAAAGCCAAAATCGGACCAAAAAACGAAAAAACTATTTATTAATACAGTGGTTTAGTTATTTACAAGGTGGTTACAATATATCACACTTAATTTACTGATATCTGCCTTATAATTAACACAGTCCTTATGTTTGTTTATGTGACACATTTCAAGAAAAAGCCGATCCTTGTAATTATTTACTCTTTCCAAAACTTCCACATTGGCAAAATCAAACAGATGTCCCGTTTTTAAAACATGGTCAACTCATGCACATGACCTCTTATTTATTCGACAATTGCTTTTGTGTTGTGTTATTCTTTGTTTTATCCGTTGCGATGTCTGTCCGATATAACATGAAACACAACCCAAACAGGACAACTTGTAAACTACAATAGTGTTATAAAGTAGAGGGGGTTTTTAATTATTTTAATGTGTGGGAAATGTTTGAAGATGGAAACCACTGAATCTGTCAATTCGCGCACAAACGGTATCTTCTTATATCTGAGAACATTGTCAGTTTCCTCTGTAGGGCCATCAAAATTGTTAGAATTGTAAATGAGTTTTTTCAAAATGAGTTTTGGATATCCATTGTTGGAAAAAATATTATATAATTTGGTCAGATTGGCAGGCAGGTAACTCTCGTGGCTAATATGTGTTATTCTGTTCTTCATTGCTATCACGCTATTATATTTTTGGTTCGTAGGGTGATTTGAAAAATAATTAATAAATCTGTTGAAACCTGTTGGTTTCTGATACCAATTCAAAATTAACATATTATCATCAGTTCTAATGACCAAAAAAGGGATGCTACCATTATTCTCATGCTCGATGGTAAATTGCAAATGACTGTTAAAAGAGTTAAAAGTATCTAACATTTTTTTAGCACAATTCGCAGGTACCGAACAAATGATATCGTCCACGGATTTATAAATGAATGGTACATCAAACTTTTATTCATTCAACCCATTCATTTATAAATACGTGGACGATATAATTTGTTCGGTACCTGCGAATTGTGCTAAAAATTGTTAGATACTTTTAACTCTTTCAACAGTCATTTGCAATTTACCATCGAGCATGAGATAATGGTAGCATCCCTTTTTTGGATACACAGGTCATTAGAACTGATGATAATGTGTTAATTTTGAATTGGTATCAGAAATCAACAGCTTCCAACAGGTTTATTAGTTATTTTTTCAAATCACCCTATGAAACAAAAATATAATAGCGTGAAAGCAATGAAGAACACATATTAGCCACGATAGTTACCTGCCTGCCAATCTGACCAAATTATATAATATTTTTTCCAACAATGGGTATCCAAAACACATTTTGAAAAAACTCATTTACAATTCTAGCAATTTTAATGGCCCTACAGAGGAAACTCACAATGTTCTTAGATATAAGAAGTTACCGTTTGTGCGTGGATTGACAGATTCAGTGGTTTCCATCTTCAAAGATTTCCCACACATTAAAATAGTTAAATATAACAGTCTCAGTAGCCGTACCTTGTTTACCCAACTCAAACAGAAACCCCCTCTACTTTATAACACCATTGTAGTTTACAAGTTGTCCTGTTGAGTTGTGTTTCATGTTATATCGGACAGACATCGCAACGGATAAAACAAAGAACAAGACAACACAAAAGCAATAAGAGGTCATGTGCGTTAAGTTAATCACGTTTTAAAAACGGGACATCATTTTGATTTTGCCAATGTGGAAGATTTGGAAAGAGTAAATAATTACAAGGATCGGCTTTCTCTTGAAATGTGTCTCATAAACAAACATAAGGACTGTGTTAATTATAACGCAGATACTAGTAAATTAAGTGTGATATATTGTAATATTTTAAACTTAAATAAGAAAATTTTTACCGGTCAATAACTGAACCACCTTGTAAATAACTAAGCTACTGTATTAGTAAATAGGTTTTTCGTTTTTTGGTCCGATTTTGGCTTTATAGCCTAGAATAGTTCATTGTTAACTTAACTTAACACATTATTATTAGGGCATCGAAATTTCTTTTTTCAGCTAGTCAATTCTGCATGTGCCATAACCTAAAAATTGATTTTGACATCTGTTACGTAGCCGTTAGTATAGGGGGAAATTTGAATAAACTGATATGGAATCATGAAACGTCAGGTTAATTGGTAGAATATCGAAAAACCTTAAAGCGTAAAAAGTATTTAGAATTTGATTTAAACCTACTTGCAAAGTTTAAAACATGTACCCAAAAAATTGAAATCACAATTTTTAAAATTATTTTCTTATCTTTTTTTTTGTCTAAGTAGTTTAATTAAGGTAAATTTCCTTTGCTTTGCTCATAATAAAGAATATTCTTTTGTTTTCTTTAACAAGTGAGAGAAATTTGTCACTGTACATAAGCATTTTCTTGTTTCAACTCATGTTATGTGTCTAATGTAGTCGATGTTCTTTTGTTTTTATAAATGTTGTTGACCACCTCTTAGTTGGTAAGTTTTAAAATAACTATTTATATAAAAAAAATTTCCTGACACACTGTTTTTTCTAAAAATTATAGTTTCTCCCGATGAAGTTGTGAAGTAAAACGAAATATAGGGAGTTTGCATTGCAACCACACCTGTTGAGAGAGCGAACTTGTTGGCTGAACTCTTTGCTTCACATTCTACTGTCAATTTCCAAGGAAAAACACCACCTACTATTCCCATATTGCAGTCAAGGATGCCCGATGTTGTCTTCAGACAGCGCATCATAAAGCGTATTTTAATGAAGCTAGACACCAAGAAGGCTTCTAGCGCTGACGGAATACCTGCCATAGTTCTCAAAAACTGTACAAGGGAACTAACACCAGTTTTCTGTAGACTTTTTAACCTATCCTACAGAAAGGGAATATTTCCGTCCTGCTGGAAATGTGCCACGGTTCAGCCGATACCTAAAAAAGGTAGGAAGACCTTGCCAAATAACTACCGACCAGTTGCACTGCTTTCAATAATATCGAAAGTCATGGAAAAGGTTATCAATGAGCATCTTCTAAAATATCTTGAACGATTCAATATTATTAGCGATCACCAATATGGTTTTCGTAAACATAGATCAACAGGAGATCTTCTGACTTATGTAACACATGTTTGGAACAACGCAATTAAACACTTTGGAGAGTCTCGAGCGGTTGCTCTTGACATATCCAAGGCATTCGACCGTGTTTGGCACGATGGACTGTTGGCTAAGTTGCGCTCTTGTGGTATGTCTGAAAGGTTCTGTTTGTGGCTCTCATGTTTCCTCAGAGAGCGTTCTTTGCGAGTGGGGGTCGACGGATTTCTTTCTAACACCCTCACTATCAACGCCGGTGTGCCCCAGGGCTCCATACTGTCTACTACTCTCTTTCTCATTTACATTAACGATCTGCTGGAAAAGACCGGGAATCCAATCTATAGCTTTGCAGATGACGGTACGCTTGTCTCTTCATTCACCTTGAACGCTCGGACATCGGCTGCTCAGGCGAATATCCGCAGACAGCAGGAGGTCGTTCAACTTAACAAAGACTTGGAAGAAATTCTATCTTGGGGTGACAGTAACCAAGTGGAATTTAACGCTACAAAAACCCAAACGGCAGTTTTTTCTAAAAAAGTTAACGTTGCTGAACTCGACATGGTTATGTCGGGGCACTCCATTCCCCTGGGAATATTATTTAGAACCAGAAACACCCCACAGCAACTGTTAATTCTTTACAAAGCCCAAATTCGACCAACTATAGAATACTGCTCCCACGTTTGGGGCTCCGCTCCCAAACATACACTGCATTTGTTGGATTCTGTTCAGAGAAGAGCGGTCCGTCTGATTGGGGACCCGGAATTGACCGGCGGCCTTGATTCGCTGGAACATCGAAGAACGGTTGGCGACTTGAGTCTGTTCTACAAGTATTTTCATGGAAAGTGTTCGAAGGATGTAGCCCGCTTAATTCCTCCCAAAGTGGTGCATGTTAGAAATACACGTCGCGCTGGTGCTTCGCATCCGTATGAGGTTCAGCTTGTTACTCCGCGTACAACGCTTTTCAAGCAATCTTTTATATGGAGAACGTCATCCCTTTGGAATAATTTGCCCAGCGCTGTGTTTCCCACCGAGTACAATTTACAGCGATTCAAGAACAACGTGAATCGCTTTTTCCGCACTCGTGCCGCTCCTAGAGCGCTTTAGGGACTTCCCTGCAGCACGTGAGCTAGACCCATAAAAAAAAAAAAAAATAAAAATAAAAATAAATCGAGTGTTAATTGTCACATACCGCAAACCTGATAAAAACTCCGCTCTTTTACTAATACTAATATATATATGTATATATATATATATATATATATATATATATATATATATATATATATATACATACATACATACATACATACATACATACATACATACATAAGATAGTTTTCTAACCATGCAAGGCCTCTCCTTTTATATATTTCAGTCATCTTGTTTTCTCTTCCTACTTGTTTTTGGTAGCCCAGGTAAATGTTTTCGAGATGGCAGTTGTTAATTGTTATATATAGGTTCTCTTTACACCTGGTTTTGGTCTTTCTCAGATTTATTTTCAAATCTACTTCATTCGATTTTCTTCAAATTCCTTATATTCCCCCATATGTTGTAACTTACAGTCACCGAATCTCAAGTTAGTCAATCTGTTGCCGTTTATTACAGTACCATTGTCTTACCATTTTAGACGTTTAAATACCTCTTCTAACGCTAAATTGAACAATTTTGGTGAATAAATGTCTCCTTGTGTAACCCCTCCGCAAAGCTTAACTCACCATTAAAAATTATTAATTGCCAATTTTAATTTATCATTTCTTTAAATAGCTATCAAACATTATCTAAAACATAATTAGATTTGTAATTTATTTCTATTGATTAATTATTAAAAACTTGTTTCTTTTGGTAATACCAACGATAAATCCAAATAATAATAATTCATTTTTGCAAATAAATTATCGTTTTATCTACAACCAATTTTTTTCCGTCCTGGCAGGTGAATTTTAATTTTAATTACCTGGCTTTAGATTAATAACACAAATTTACATATGTTATTCTATTAATAATCCATTCATCGTTTTCTTCACGAATGTTGTGTTATAATTTTTAGAATGAATTATTGTTCAGGAAGCTGTTAAGTAACCGGAAAATAGTATTTTGTCGTTTAGACTATTAAAATTAATATAGAAACATATATAACACATCTTTCGTTTAACGAAATTTAATTGAATAGATGACATTTAATTTTTTGGTTAGTTTTAAACATAAGTATTTTGTTCCTCTTAGCTAGATTAATTTATTTTCTATAGCATGATTTAGCTTTATCTAAAGTATGTTATTTTAGTTAAGAATTTGAGGCATTTTACCCTTTTAAACACGTCATAATATAAATTTTAATGTGGTCTGATGACATAAATAGAGTTTTCATAAAATTAAAATAATTATGCTTTTTTAAAAAAATCATCTACATTGATGCCACTGAGGTTTCAATTTTAGTCATTTTTTTGAATTAACCAGATGACAGTACTTGTTTGTTAAAAAAAAACACACATTTTTTGTGTTTCGCTCAGATCACTGTAAAGTATCATTTACAACAGAATTATAATTGATGTAAATTCAAGCGACCGGAATTTAAACCTAACAAGAGGGTAGTTGGCCTGTTAATTTACGTTTGAGAATAGTTTTTGGTCATATAGAATTTCCATGGTGATTTAATAAATAAAGTCTTAACTAAAGCCAATATTCAGAAAGTCGTAAAAAAGCCAACGCTAAAATTGCATCCAATCTTACAATTAACATTTTCTGGTGGCCAAATACCAATAAAATACCGAGTTACTTTTTCTATGATAATAAGATAACAGAAACGCTTAAGTAAAAGTAAATTTATTATTTTATTACGATTTAACCACACCTTGTCAACATTTACTCGCTTTCGTCCATATTTGTTTACAATCATCTCCTCTATCGTTTGGTGAAATTGCCAATATAAGTCATCATTGATTTGTCACAATTCATGTAATAGTTGTCACCATGACTACAAACTTGCGTGTTTTATAGACGCTACTGTACAAAAGTACCGGGTGAGTCAACGATAGAGTAAAGTTCATTATCTCATCTCCAGAATGACGAAAAAATGTTAAACACAATAGTTTTAGGGAATGTTAAGGTGCACAGTTTAAAATTATTTTTGAGTATACAGGATACTTCGAGAAAGTGTGGCCGATATATCATAAGTTTTTTTAATCGAAACATTCTATTTTCTAATTTATTTTAAAATTCTGCGTAAAATTCTATAACTTTTTTTATTAATAATGTTATATACCTAAACCTAGTAGTTTTTTCTAATATTTCAATTTAAAAAAAAAAAAATACTCGTTTTCAGTTTTGTAAAAAATTGCCAGTAGCGCCATTGTTTCTGAAGATGGAATATGTAAAGAAATTTGAGTTAGATGCTACAGGGTGTTCAAAATAAATTTATACATTTCGACTATTTTAAATTGAAAAATCTCAAATTTTTTAAATGGCACACCATGTGTATTATTACTTTTTCTGATAGATTTTACAAAACCCTCCAATTTTTATTAAGTATGTCATATACCTATTTCTAATAGTTTTTCGATTTATTTTGGATTTTTCAATATATATCAAGGATTTTCTACAGCTGACGCTGTCTTCCTTCTCTCAGCCTTTGATTCCATCCATTTCTATCTTCCCAGTCTCCATCTGTTAGACCCCTGTCCTCCATAGCCTCGTCCACATCGTCTCTCCACGATCGTCTGGGTCTTCCTCTTTTTCTTCTCCCTATAGGGCTCCACTCCGTTATTTTCTTTATCCACCTATTATCTTTGCTCCGTCTTATGTGTCCATACCATTTTAATCGTTTTTCTTCAGTGGTGTTTATTGCGTTCTCTTTGATGTTCATTCTGCTTCTTATTTCTTCATTTGTTATTCTCTTCATACGTGTCACTCTACAACATCTTCTCCAATACTCCATCTCTACCGCGGTAATTTTAGATTTATTTCTTTTGTTGATCGTCCATGTTTCTGACCCGTATGTCATTATGATTTGTATTATTGATTTGTATATGCGTGTTTTATTTCTCTTTGTAATGTGCTTGTCCCACAGGATCGAATTTAATTGTCTTATGCATGTCCGCGTTTGTTCTAATCTAGCTTTAATCTCTTCTTCTGATGTTGCTTTTCTTGAAATGATGGTTCCTAAATATTTAAATCTATCGGTTCCTTTGATTATTGTTTCGTTATCGACTTCTAGATTCTCCACGTTTCCCTCCTTTGTTGTTAGATATTCCGTTTTATCAAAGTTTATTGCTAATCCTGCTTTAGTGTATTCTTCTTTCAGTTTTCTTACCATATAACTGAGGTCTTCCTCATCTTGCGCTATGATTACTTGGTCGTCTGCGAAACTTAGAGTATATAAGTAATCTTCTCGTATTGGGACTCCCATTCCACTACATTTTTGCTTCCATTTTTTTAATGATTGTTCGAGGTATATTTTGAATAGTATTGGGGACGTAGAGCATCCTTGTAATAGGCCTTTTGATGTTTGGAGTCTCTTCCCTATTTTATGTCCTATTTTTTATGTTCACTATGTTGTTTTCGTAGAGAGCTTTTACTGCGTATATTAGTTCTTTGTCAATGCCTATTTCTTTCATTGCGTTCCATAATCTTTGTCTTGGTACTGAGTCATAGGCCTTTCTTATATCTATGAAGGCTAGATGAACTTCTCTATTCTTTGCCAGTTTTTTTTTTCCATTGTTTGTTTTATAGTGTATATATGGTCTATACATGATTTTCCGGCCGTAAAGCCTGCTTAGTCTTATGCATGTCCGCGTTTGTCCTAATCTAGCTTTAATCTCTTCTTCTGATGTTGCGTTTTTTGAAATGATAGTTCCTAAATATTTAAATCTATCGGTTCCTTTGATTATTGTTTCGTTATCGACTTCTAGATTCTCCACGTTTCCCTCCTTTGTTGTTAGATATTCCGTTTTATCAAAGTTTATTTGCTAATCCTGCTTTAGTGTATTCTTCTTTCAGTTTTCTTACCATATAACTGAGATCTTCCTCATCTTGCGCTATGATTACTTGGTCGTCTGCGAAACTTAGAGTATATAAGTAATTTTCTCGTATTGGGACTCCCATTCCACTACATTTTTGCTTCCATTTTTTTAATAATTGTTCGAGGTATATTTTGAATAATATTGGGGACGTAGAGCATTCTTGTAATAGGCCTTTTGATGTTTGGAGTCTCTTCCCTATTTTATGTCCTATTTTTATGTTCACTGTGTTGTTTTCGTAGAGAGCTTTTACTGCGTATATTAGTTCTTTGTCAATGCCTATTTCTTTCATTGCATTCCATAATCTTTGTCTTGGTACTGAGTCATAGGCCTTTCTTATGTCTATGAAGGCTAAATGAACTTCTCTATTCTTTGCCAGTTTTTTTTCCATTGTTTTTTGTTTTATAGTGTATATGTGGTCTATACATGATTTTCCGGCCGGAAAGCCTGCTTGGTCTTCTCCAATTTTTCCTTTTATATTTTCCCCCATGATATTTTTAATAATTTTTCCATACAAACGTCCCATACTCGATATTATGCTTAGACCTCTATAGTTTTTGCATTTTCTGCGGTCTCCCTTTTTAAATATAGATACTATATAAGCTTTTGACCATTCCTCTGGTATTTTTTCTCCATTTATCGCTCTGTAGAACATGTTTCTCAGCATTCGATGTAATTTATTAGACCCGTACTTAATCATTTCATTTACTACACCCCCAGGCCCTGCAGATTTATTATTTTTGAGTGTTTTTATTGTCATCTTTACTTCTTCATAGCTATGCAGAAAGATTTTTCAATTTTTACCCTTATTTTTAATACAGTTACACTATAACATCATAGTTGCCAAGACACAACAAAAATATAGGCATTGTCAAATTTTGACATGTATATATTAAGCAAGTAAAAATAGTTTAATTTGTTGTAGTAAGTGACGTATAAAGGTAATAGTTCTGGATTTTCCTAAAAATGAATTAATTGATATGGTTTATATACTAGGCGAGGCTGTCTTTTGGCAGTAAGGCGTTACTTACGGAGCGAAGTACCCTAATAGACGTATACCATCTAGAAAATCTTTTCAGTACTTAATGGAACGGTTTGATGGTAGTGGTAGCGTTGAGTATACGAAACGGAAAGTAGTAAACCAGAATTCTACCAGAGAGGAAAAAGAAATGGAGATTTTACTTCATGTTGAAAATAATCCCCGGGCCGTCAACTAGCTGACTTATCTGACACATCCCAATCTACGGTTAATCGCACCACGAGAAAATACAAGTCTCATCCCTTTCATATGGAACTACACCGAGAACTTCAAGACCGTGATTTTGAATGACGAGTAAACTTTTGTACCACCATGAATGGAGCAATACTGGCCGATCCAATTTTTTTATCCAAAATAATGTTTTCTGATGAAGCTACTTTTCACAGTAATGGAGCAATTAACAGCCATAACATGCATTATTATTCAACAGTTAATCCATTTTGGGTCCGGGAAGTTCAAAACCAAAACCATTGGTCGCTTAATGCATGATGTGGAATATTAAATTTTCGACATCAAATTTATTATTTGCAAGCCAAATATTGTTAAAACAGTAAGTATAAACCGCCTAACATGGAACAAGAGCTAACAAGAAAATTAAAATGGGTTATGTTATAGTTTACTGTCGTTTAGGTCTCACAATTCACTCTTAAATCATAACATATTCGTTTTCGTGTAGATCTGAAACGGTTATTGCTTTAATATTCTCTCACCATGTTAAGAAATGATGTGAGGGTATGAATGCATGCATACAATACATTTTTTCGTATGGATCTCAGATGTAAAATTCACAATAATAATCCTTGCTTCAGAAGAAGTACTAATACATATTTAGCTCAGATCTATCAAGAAATTGCCAACAAATTGTAGCACAATCAATTGAAACGTATCTGAAAGGCTTATTACTACTATTATAACACTTAAATTTGACTTGTTACTCCGATAAAATTGTTATCTTAGAATCCGACTTAGGCTATGTATGTGGAAATGTTTGCGACTTGAATCATATTTTTTTGAATGTCGCAAATATAATAATGACACAGTAAACATAAAACACAGTGGCGACAGTCGGACTCGGCACCTTTGATCAAATTTGTTATACAGGGGTTTTTTGGGGTCCCTGATAACGAATCTGAGGTCAAATTTCTAAAATTCTTATATTCGAGAAGGTGGACATCTTGGATTTTGAAAATCGAACTTCTGATTCGTAATCGGCGACCCCAAAAAACCCCCGTATAACAAATTTGGTACAAATCGTTAGATTTTCGAAAATTTCATCCGCCATCTTGGATCCGCCATCTTGAATTTGGCAAATCAGACCTCGGATTCGTGATCAGCAACCCTAAAAACCACCGTTTCCAAATTGAGTGCAAATCGGTTCCTTTGCGAAAATTCGGCCACCATATTGGGTTTTTGACCGCCATATTGGATCCGCCATGTTGGATTTTGTCAACTTGCCACCCCAATTTTTTGGGGCATCCATCAGCTACAATTTGAACCAAAAAACGACCCAAACTGTTGCGAATTTTTATTTTTACAAGCTTTTTTTGCTGGACACTTGATTTTTCTCTGGCTACCGGCCGCCATATTGGAGCCGCCATATTGGATTTTTCCAAAAGGCGCACTCGGCATTTGAAAGTAGACGCTCTAAGCTTTAAAATGAGCCCTTGGTCAAGTTTTTTGGTTGCTTCTAATTTTTGGTCGTAGCTTTGATTCGGTTGACGCGGATCGTCCCATATATATATATATATATATATATATATATATATATATATATATATATATATATATATACATATATATATATATATATATATATATATATATATATATAATATATATATATATATATATATATATATATATATCTACAGTAGAACCCCGGTTATCCGAGGTAACGTGGGGGGGCACCCTCCTCAGATAACCGAAAACTCGGATAATCTGGATTTGTTTTTTATTCATTTAAAAAATAAACACCAATACTTTAAACCAATGTATTAACGCTTTTAACATATAAATGTTTCTCTCCATCTAGTAAGAAGAAGCAAATCCGCTGGGGTTGCCTCTGGTTGTTGTTCGATATACCTCAAAGCTTTTTCCAAAGAAGCAAAACCTTCTTGATGAGAGATCTTAGTGGGAGACTGTTCATCCACCACCGCTTCGTCATCGTCATCTGATTTTTCGGTTTCCTGAAAGGCATTCGTTATTTCTTCAATACTCATTTCTTCTTCTAAATCATCTGCTATAATCCATTTAATAACATCTTCTCTTGTCACATTTTCGCAACCTTTTAATTTTGGCATTAATTCAAATAAACTTTTTTCTTTTTCTTCTATCTCGCTGTGAAAATTTGAACAGGACGTTTCTCCATGGCTTCTCAATTTCAAAGCTAATTCATTTAATGGAGTATCATCTTCACTGTCATTATAGTCCTCAGAATTAATAACTTTTGACCAAGATTTTTAAATAGTGGTAGTACGCACAGAATCCCAAGTTTAACTTACCCAGTAAATAACATTTTTCAGCGTAACCTTTCTTATCCCATTGATAATATCCTCCTTTTCTATGTATTCTAACAGATGTTCAAGATATAAACGCCTATAATTTTTTTTAATGTTTTCGAGGATTCCTTGATCCATTGTGCTGATTACATTTGGAGGAAAAAATTTTACAACAATTTCGCCCACATGAAGTCCTTCTCCAGGGTGAGAGGGGGCATTATCCATTAACAAAATTGCTTTAATAGGATGACGGTTTCTGTTCAAAATTTTAGTCACAGATGGCACGAACTCTTTTTCAAACCAGTTAGTAAATAAGGTCGCATCCATCCATGCGCTCTTCCGACTTTTGTAATAGACTGGTAGGGCTTTAGGTGAGATGTCTTTTAAAGCTCTTGGACGTGTAGACTTGTCAATCACCATCAGTGGGATTTTGTGCTTGCCAGATGCATTGGAACATACCAATATAGTTAATCTTTCCTTACTTCGTTTGTGCCCAGGAGCTGATTTTTCCTGTCGAGATGCCAATGTTTTTGATGGAAGCATTTTATAATTCAAACCAGTTTCGTCACATTTGTAAATTTAATCACATGTGTATCCATAATCTTCGATTTGCTTTTTAAAGTTCTGCTTAAACTTCTCAATTGATGACACATCAGCAGAAAGTTTTTCACCATAAACAGTCAGTTGTCGTACAGCGTACCGTTTTTTTTTTCCAGCGGTCAAGCCATCCAGAACTGGCGGTAAACTGATCTATCTCTGGGAATTGCCTACTAATCATTATTGCTTTCTGTTGTAAAATTGGACCTGACAGAGGCACACCTTTTGATCTCTGTTGGTTAAACCACATGAATAAAGCTTCGTTAACCTTTTCATAGTCGCCGGTTTTCATTGATTTTCTTCCCGAGGACGAGGAGGCTTGATTTATGCACCACTCTTCTATTTTTGTGCGGTTTCTTTTTCAATCTCCAACTGTTACCTCACCTACTCCATAATCTCGTGCAACAACTTTAATTGTCTCTCCTGCTTCAATTCTCCTGATGGCTTTTAATTTTTCTTCAATAGGAACGACCATTCTTTTACGCTTGTTTTGCTTCATTATAATACGACAAAGAAAAATTCACACTAAGCAGTTCGTATTAATTACACTTAACTACCAGAACTCCAACCAAATAAATTGTGAGTATACTCGTACTTCTCCGTAGTAAACGCTATAACGCACTGCATTCACGCAAATTTACATGCTGAAAGAGTCCAAAAACATAAATAGGGGAACCCCTCACACGGGCCAGGGGGATTCCCCGAAGGCCCCGACGATTTTAAATGGAAATATGTACATACATATTTTAGAAGCTCGGTTAATACGCAGCATAGACGCGCGTACCTCGGATAATCAGGTTCTTAGATTGGCTCGGTTAATTCGGAACTCGGATAATCGCGACTCGGTTAATTGAGTTTCTACTATATATATATATATATATATATATATATATATATATATATATATATATATATATATATATATATATATATATATATATGTATATATATATATATGTATATATATATATATATATATATATATATATATATATATATATATATATATATATATACATTCTTTTCATTATGGATTAGCTGCCCGAACTTTTGGCGTTTCGCTGAAGAAGACATTTTGTTAACACACTAACTGACTTGTCACTAACTGGCTTGACACTTGGGCATGTTGCTCCAAATACGTATTTTCAGTTGCGGTAACCGGAAGGTATAAAAATAAAATGATTTTATCGGCAGTAATACTTCGTTACAAAAGAGCATTGTTACCTAAAAAACACCTGGGAATAGATAGCATGCCTCTGTTATAGTACCACCGGTCAGTCCACTTGCATTTTTATTACTATCAGTTTTAAATAAACAGAGTATAGCCGCAATAAAAATATTCCTTTTAGATACTGTTACGAAACCTTAGAAAAATGTTCGTTGCTGAAAAAATCTTAAATAATTTTTTGGCACAAAAAAGACAATTTCCGAATTTTAAATGCTTCAATTTATTTGCTATTCAACATACATACGGGCAAAAATTGACAAAATTCTTTATCGCGCTTAATCCCAGTACGAAACTCAGTTAAGCCTATATTAAATCAGTATTGAATTTTAAGTTGGAAAAGATCCAAATGGAAAATCCGGCAATGCCTGGTCCCCATGAAAAAAGGCATTAAATGATGTCCATATTAGTCCCGTTTAAATTCGTTTTGTCACTAACTGGTTTAATATAAAAATTGAACTACGGCCAATGCGAAGCACTACGCTGAAATTCATAATAGACATAGGTAAATAAATATTCATTAAAACTATACACGGCGCACCCTAAGTCTAGGCACTTTTAACAGGTTATAATACTCACTTTTATAACAAAGTTTTCAAAATCTCTTTTAAAAGGACTCAGCAGTAACTGCATGGAGAAAAGAGCTTTTCCAGTACCAAGACCATTATTAAACACACATTTTTTGCACAGAGCTAAGAAAAAAATCTGATTTTGACATTTTTTTTTTAAATATAGTGAACGCAATCCAAAATTTACTAAAATGCTTTTAATATACATACTTTATTTTTTTTACATATTTTTAAACAATTTTTTTTTAACAAAATGGCGACACCAGTACTCAGTAAAGGAAGATGCATCTTATAAATAGTACTTTGCGGCCGGAAAGATTTCTCCTCCAATTTTGTACCTGGAACAAAGTGCAATGTTTTTTGAGTTTAACATAAGATTTTCTCAGGAAGTACATACACACACACACATAGAAAAATTAAAAAATATTGATTTTTTATGAATGGTACATGTTTGAAGAAAATGTTTCATTATTCGGTAAAAAATCGTTTAGAAGAAATTGTAAAATCCGTACGTTCTTTGCTAGATAATGTAATTTTGAAAATACAGTTAAAATGACAAATAAATCGGTGATGATTTGAAGAAGAATGTTTCCAGCCAGTTTGAAAAAATGTAGTAAAACGTGTTTTAAAATTATATAAATTTTCTAGATACCTCCAATCTGCAATGTTTTGTTGATGAACTTAGATTCTGTAGATAAATAGATTTTTTCAATATTCAGAAAGGTACATCATTTAAGCAGCACGAAACATAAAGACTCTGGGAAAGTTTGGAGAGCGCTACGAAACAATTACGCGCACTTGATAAAATACACACTTACCAGGTGTACAAGTATGAAATGCGGATTTCAGACAACAGATGATGCACCAATGCAGTTTGTGCTATAAAGATTTGACCCTGCGCCATTTTGTTGTGTCATCAACAAGTGTCAGACGCGCACGAGTGATAAATTGGAAAAGTGTGTGCATAGTGTTGTGTTGTTGTGTTCAATATGTCGAAAGTTATACCGAACAAAGAGCATTCGCGGACATCATTAATTTTTTGTTTTCTTTTGAAGAAAACTGTTGTTGAATCATACCGATTACTTCGAGAAGCTTATGGTGAACATGCTCCATCGCAAGATACGTGTGAACGATGGTTTCGGCGTTTCAAAAGTGGTGACTTCGATGTTGCAGACAAGGAACGTGGAAAACCGCCAAAAAAATACGAAGATGTGGAATTGCAAGCATTGTTGAACGAAGATGATTCGGAAACACAAAAACAACTCGCCGAGCAATTGGGCGTTAGTCAACAAGCTGTTTCCAATCGGCTACGAGAGATGGGAAAAATTCAGAAGACCGGTAGATGGGTACCACATGAGTTGAACAACAGGCAAATGGAAAAGCGCAAAACACGTGTTACACTTTTCTCGCTCGGTACGAAAGGAAGTCGTTTTTGCATCGTACAGGGGAATGAAGCGCAAAAAATCATGGGTAGACCCAGGCGCACCATCCACATCGACCGCAAGACCGAATCGCTTTGGCAAAAAGACGATGCTCTGTGTTTGGTGGGACCAGAGGGGCGTGGTCTATTATGAGCTATTAAAACCTGGGGAAACGGTTAATACTAAACGTTACCAACAAACCGATTTGAACTGATCGCTGCTTGAAAAAAGGACAAAATACCGAAAGAGGCAACACAAAGTTATTTTTCTTCATGACAATGCTCCATCACATACGGCAAAACCAGTTCGCGACACGTTGGAGGCACTCAGCTGGGAAGTTCTACCCCATGCACCTTACTCACCAGACTTGGCTCCTTCCGATTACAACTTGTTTGCATCGATGGGTCACGTACTTGCTGAGCAGCGCTTTGGTTCTTACGAAGATGTAAAAAAATGGCTCAACAAATAGTTCGCAGCAAAAAGGGAAGATTTTTACTGGCGTGGTATTCAGAAATTGCCCGAAAGATGGGAAAAATGTATAAAAACCGATGGAGCATACTGTGAATAAAGCACTTTTTATGATTCTTACGAATTTAACATGTTTTTTTAGAAAAAAAATCCGCATTTCGTGCTTGTACACCTATTTTTTCACTTCCTATTTCATCCCCCAAAACTAATCCCTTAAGACAAAATATAGCTTTTAAATGTACACGGCTGTGATTCAATCCCTATATTTGTGATGAATCTTAACTTTCTATGTCCAATAGTTTCAGAGAAAATCGGCTGTGACAAACAGACAGACACCGAAGTGCTTCTGTAAGTGTTCCGTTTTTTTAATTCTGGTACAGAACACTAAAACTAATAAAATCTAAATACGATACTTTTTGGGTAAGGAAAAACATTCCGCTGTATCAAACAACCGTTATTAATATCGAAACACCATATTAAAACCCATCAAATGAAATGACATATGTTTTTGGCTTCAAGAGTTGTTCTATAATCAAAATATTAAGGAAATACTGAATATACCTCCGAAACAAACGCTCACAATTCAGTACATACAATATATGTTTATACAAAACATGTTTGTGTCCGAAAATACGCGCTAGATAAAGTCACTAACCAGACACGACATTAATGCTGTTTGGCTTTACACTATTAGCAACCTATTGGTTATCGCGTAGATCACTTCGCAGCATGTGAGTAGCAACATTTGAGCCAGTACAAGTGCACGAATTCCAAGTAAAGTATGTAAAAAAGTTACATTAGAGCGTTTTATTTATTGAAACAGTCATTTTCTATTACAATAATAAAAAATTTATATTTTGTACCTTTCTACACTGCGTCGCATATTGGAACCAAAACCCGAAAAGGTGGCCAAAATATGAAGGTATTATTCGAATTATATGAAAATTTGCATATCTGGTTTTTTGAGGTCGCTGATTAAGAATCTGACATAAAAAATGTAAATAACAAAATGGCGCCTCCAATATGGCGGACAAAATTAATAAAAATTGTCATATTTTCATGAAATTTCGACTATAGGGCTCTTCGAGGTTGCTGATGAAGAATCTGAAGTTAAAAATGTAAAAAACAAAATGGCGGATCTGATATGCGGACAAAAATGATAATTTTTGTCATATTTTCATAAAATTTCGACTATAGGACTTTTCGATGTCGTTGATAAGGATCTGAAATCAAAAAAGTGAAAAACAAAATGGAGAATCCAATATGGCGGTTTTAAAAAATAAGTTAATGTTTTAAAGTGAAACTGTTTGTTATTAATATATAATGACAATGTAACCTATATAAAAATGTTATTACAAGAAAACAGCAATATTCTTCATCTAATGAAAGTGTCGACTCATCGTCACTGCTCTGAATCTCAGAACTAGGAGCTTTTAGCAGTTGTACAGCTTCAGAGTCCAACGTTTTCAATTTTTTCGCTGGTAATATCCGCAGGCTTGATATTAGCGGATCTGATGATACCAAAAGCCTCTGAAATACATCTTCCATATTCTTAACACCATTACATTTTCGCGCAAAGTCCTGCCGATATTTTTTTATAAATTTGTTACAAAATTCTTGGGCCTCTTCAGACATTTGTCCGATTGGTAGAATCGAAGCTTGAATAATGCGTCCGCTGTGAATCAAAAACTTGTGAACTATCGTTGGCATGTAAAACCAGGGATATAAACTTACATATAAACGAGCTGTTTCTAGACAGTATTCCTCATATCTCGGAACATCAATATCGAAGCCGCAAGTAATACCATAACTTGTAATATAACGTAAAATCTCTTAATTAACGTCTCGTCTAGTCTAGTTATTGTTGCCGTAATTATCGAATTTTCGAAGAAACGACGCGCAGTATTTCCGTCACTTGTACTTCCGTATCCCTGTTTCGGTTGATCTTCTTTACATAAAATTTATTTTAAAAAAATATGCAAGTGCGAGCAGCTGATTTTGCTTCTATATTATTAAAAGATAGTTAGAACACACGATAAAATTGGTTTGACAGTGGGATGTCGTGAGACTTTTAGCTTATGTATATTTCAATTTTGACGTTTGAAACTAAAAGTTCTAAAAAAGTGATATTTTAAACGTTACAATAATTAAACGATAATCAAATTTTATTTTAATCAATTTATATCGTTTAAATGTACTCACTTTTATTGGGAGAATCCATTTCACGAAATTAAATGAACTTCAAATACAAAACATTTGAGCGCAATTGAATCTGCCTGTCTAGCTCAAACAGAACAAGCTCAGAATCTGGCCTGCTCGACGCTCTTACAACAATAGGTGTTAAGAGCCACGTGTGCACACTTGATTATTATAACCGGTCGTTTCGAATAGCGCAGGTACCAACCCACATACCTAGAGCCTGAAAAGTCCCTCAATCGAACATTCATTTTAGGGACTTATGGCCACCTTTTCGGCATTCGGTCCCAATGTGCATCGTGACGACACTAAAATAAAAATTAAACAAAGTTTTTAACGGAAATGTAGCATTAGTAAGAAAAATTCTAGCTTTAGACAGAAAATTGTTGGTATATGTTATTTTTGTTAGTCAACGATTTCTAGGAAACTATTAAAATCAAAAGTAGTTTGTTCTTTCAGCTACGTTGGAATTTTAGAACATCTTTCCACTGAACATGTTACCATCATCAGGAGCGATAATTGACTCAGTGGCGTCCAGTACAATAATAAAGTGTTTGGTGTAGTAGGAATAACTGTGGTGTAGAGTTTCTTCAATATCAGTTACTTTTTTAAAACTGAAAAAACTAAAATTCCTTTAAATTGTTATGAAATAAAATAGCAAACTGTAAATTTTTAGCATGGCAGTATTGCATCAAATTTGGCGTCATTATTTTTGTCGTGTCTATTAGCTACAACCATTGGCGTACATGCTGAGAAACCATTTTGGTTGATTAGCATACCACACGTACTGCAGGGATCCCTAAAGCGCTACAGGAGCAACGTGTTGGTCTCGAAATCACTATAAATTACACTCGTTGGGAAACACAATCCTGGGCAAATCATTCCAAAGGAATGAGGTTCTTCTTATAAAAGACTATTTAAAAAGGCTTCTACGAGGAAGTATTAGCGCAACGTGTATGCCTAACTACGTTCATCGAACACTTTCCATGAAAATACTTGTAGAATAGACTTAAGTCGCCTTCGATATTCCAAAGAACCAAAGTTGCTGGTCAGTCCTAGGTCTCCAGTCAAGAGAATAGAATTCAACAAATGCGGTGTATGTTTGGGATCAGAGCCCCATCGTTCGTCAGATTTGAGTTTTGTACAGAATTAACAGTTGTTATGGAGTATAAAGCTTTCTAGTTCGAAATAATACTTCTAGCTTTTGAGACATTCTCTATGCTATGCTTGCAACATGTTCATGCCAAGATTCTCTCATCAGTTGTAACTAAGGGTCATTTATTACCATTTTTCCTCAGTTTCTTTTAATACAAGGGTTTGCCAGTTGTTTTGGATATATTAAACGATTTTCATTCTAACTTGTATATGGAATAAAACATTTCCTTATACCATAAAAAACTAGCCAAATCGATTAAATCGTTAACAAACATTTAAAATTAATAATTGTCATATTTAAATGATCCTGTATTGTATCCTTTTTAGTGTTCCGTACGGAACACTTATGAGATCACTTCGGTGTCCGTCTTTCTCTGTCACACACGATTTTCCCCAAAACTATTCGACACGAGAAGTTGAAATTTGGCACAAATATAATAATTAAGAACCGTGTGGTTTTGAAAGTTAAATTTTGACTTAAGGGGTTAGTTTTGAGAAGTGAAAAGAATTTTTTTTTACCAGGTTATCGTGTGGAGTCTTTTTTTATGGGTCTAGCACACGTGCTGCAGGGAAGTCCCTAAAGCGCTACAGGAGTGACACGTGTGCGGAAAAAGCGATTCACGTTATTCTTGAATCGCTGTAAATTGTACTCGGTGGAAAACACAGTCCTGGGTAAGCCATTCCAAAGGGATGATGTTTTCCATATAAGAGACTGCTTGAAAAGCGTTGTACGAGGAGTAACAAGCTGAACCTCATACGGATGTAAAGTATCAGCGCTACATGTACTTCTAACATGCACCGCTCTGGGAGGCATTAAGCGTGCTACATCCTTCGAACACTCTCCATGAAAATACTTGTAGAATAGACTCAAGTCGCCAACCGTTCTTCGGTGTTCCAGCGAATCAAGGCCGCCGGTCAGTTTTGGGTCTCCAATCAGACGAACAGCCCTTCTCGGAACGGAATCCAACAAATGCAGTGTATGTTTGGGAGCAGAGTCCCAAACGTGGAAGCAGTATTCCACAGTTGGTCGAATTTGGGCTTTGTAAAGAATTAACAGTTGTTGTGGGGTGTAAAGCTTTCTGGTTCTAAATAATATTCCCAACTTTTGAGAAGCTCGGCCCGTAACATGTTCATGCCAGGACATATTTGCTCCCAAACTAATGCCTAACAAATTGAGCGACGATGCTAGGGGAATGGAATGCCCCGACATAACCATGTCGGGTTCCGCAACGTTAACTTTTTTAGAAAAAACTGCCGCCTGGGTTTTTGTAGCGTTAAATTCCACTTGGTTACTGTCACCACAAGATAGAATTTCTTCCAGGTCTTTATTAAGTTGAATGACCTCCTGCTGTCTGCGGATATTCGCCTGAGCAGCCGATGTCCGAGCGTTCAAGGTGAATGAAGAGACAAGCGTACTGTCATCTGCAAAGCTGTAGATTGGATTCCCGGTCTTTTCCAGCAGATCGTTAATGTAAATGAGAAAGAGAGTAGGAGACAGTATGGAGCCCTGGGGCCACCAGCGTTGATAGTGAGGGTGTTAGAAAGAAATCCGTCGACCGCCACTCGTAAAGAACGCTCTCTGAGGAAACATGAGAGCCACAAACAGAACCTTTCAGACATACCATAAGAGCGTAACTTAGCCAACAGTCCATCGTGCCAAACACGGTCGAATGCCTTGGATATGTCAAGAGCAACCGCTCGAGATTCTCCAAAGTGTTCAATTGCGTTGTTCCAAACATGTGTTACATAAGTCAGAAGATCTCCTGTTGATCTATGTTTACGAAAACCATATTGGTGATTGCTAATAATATTGAATCGTTCAAGATATTTTAGAAGATGCTCATTCCTTTTCCATGACTTTCGATATTATTGAAAGCAGTGTGACTGGTCGGTAGTTATTTGGCAAGGTCTTCTTGCCTTTTTTAGGTATCGGCTCAACCGTGGCACATTTCCAGCAGGACGGAAATATACCCTTTCCCCGTGTGGTTTTGAAACTTAAATTGTGACTTAAGGGGTTAGTTTTGGGAAGTAAAAAGATTTTTTTTTTACCAGGTTATCGTGTGGAGTGTCAAATGAAAGCTTGTGAAAACACGTGTTCAAAATATATATGTCGTAACACTTGCGTATACTTTTTTAAAAAATGGCCAAGAATCTATCCACCTTCCTTATCTCGAAAAGTACTGTTCCAAAAATTTTGAAAAAATCCTGGAATAGTCGTCATAAATTACAGATTGAGCGAAAATTGCTCATACGCAATTACCTTTGATAACAGAGGTATACAAAAAAAATCTTTTAAGTGAGACACATGTTTTCTTAAGTATTTTTTATGCCGAATTCAGAAAAAAATCACAAAAAAGACACTCACCTTGAGGTTTTTTCAGAAAACACACTTAAATTTACCAGATAACTATTAAATTGAAAAAAAAAAACATTTTAATATTGTAAAACTGTATAGTCATTAAAATTATGGAGGAAAACTATTATTTCAGACATCTTTAAATGTTCTGAATATACGTTTATGATAAAAACTTAAAAATATTAGGTTTTAGTGTTCATGTTTGACAAAAAACACGCCTACACCACCTTTAACTAAGCTACGTAACAAAATGCTGTTTTTTTATTAGACATTTTTTATTTATTAGGAATAAATAACTTCTTTCTTTTCTTTTTTAGTTTTTTCAGTTTGTCTTCAAATAACCGAGATTTTCTTTTATGATTTCTATTTATTAAAATGTATTTTTTTCAATTTAATAATTTTCTGTCAACTTTAAGTGTATTTTCTGAAAAAACTTTACGGTGAATATCTTTGGATTCAGCATAAAAAATACTTGAGAAAACATGTGTCTCACTTAAAAGGCAGAGAATTTTTCTTGTATTCCTGTGTAATTTATCTGGTATAAAAAACAAAATATTACAAACTATATTTCACGACAATGGTGGGGATTTTTTTAACATAATTTTTAGTATATTACTACTACCGCGCGTCGCTCCCCTAGAGACAAAATAATTTTATTTTATTTATATTTAGGTAGTAAATATTTGTTTTACACTTTTAGTACTAGATTCTAGATTGAGCTAGTCTAGACACTTCGGTGTCTCTGTCCGTCCGTCCGTCCGCCTGTCTGTCTGTCACACCCGATTTTGTCCGAAACTATTTGACATGGAAAGTTGAAATTTGGTACTAATATAGGAACTGATGGCCTTATCAGAGCCGTGTACTTTTGAAACTTAAATTTTGGCTTAAGGAGTTAATGAGGGAAGTGAAAACATTTTTTTTTACCAGGTCATCCAGTGGGGTGTCAAATGAAAGCTTGTAAAAACACGAGTTCAAAAATATATTCGTTCTTTGTATTATTATTAAATCGCGAAAAATCGCGTACAGTACTGATCAAAAAATTTTAAACAAATTCTAGAATATTCTCCACAGGATGTAGATTGAATGAAAATTATCACGACTGCATTACCTCTAATAATTTATCCGGTATATAAAAAAAAAATCAAGGTCATCAGTTTTCACTAAAGATTGGAAAAAAAACTTTCTGAAAACTCATTTAGGATGTGTTTTGTGAAGTCACTGATTTTTTTATACCTCCGTGGCAATTTTTTTTTATTTTAAAAGCAATCAACATACAGAACACGAATTGCGCAACTACAACTTGCACTACACCGGTTATTTTAAATTCCTAGTGGCTTCAATTTATTAAAATTTCAAAACTTCCATTCTGATTTTTCGTGCACTATTACACTCAACAAGAGAAATGTTTTTACCATAAATAGCCTCTCTATATGTAAATTACATTTATCCTCTAACCCATATTCGAGAAAAAAACTTTAAAAAACTCGTAGACTGCCGCCGCTATCCATATTTCTATTTATAGAACCGGTTTATGCGCTCTAAAATAGAGAACTCCGATGTCATGATGTTATCGATGGCTCCGTTTAATTCATTGTTTATGATGGGATTCAAGTGACGTCAATAATGCACCAATATTGGGAATTAATGGTTTATTTTTGACTTATGATGACGATGGATTGGCATCCGTTTACTTCGTGAAAACGTTAATATTGATGAGCTTTTAAAAGAGAATCGATTTGTTACATTTCTAGATAGAACTGTGGCTACAAAAGTAGGAATAAATAAATCTAATAAATCGATAAAATTGCTACTTCGTGAAAATCTAGTGTTTTCTGTGAATATGATTCTTAATAATGCAAAGTATGGTTAATAGTGAATTCTGACCATGCAATAAAAGTACGAGGCTTCCAAAAATAATGGATTACCCTAGGCGTATTATACCAATACCTGCTTGTTTTACCTTTATTAGGAATTATCAGATGACACTTACTTATTTTAACCCTCAGAATCGTAACCTGGAATTACTACAACACCTGCTGAGAAAACCAACTTATTAGGTGTACACTTTGCTTCACACTCTGCTGTTCATTTTCAGGAAAAAAAAAAAAACAACCATTATTCCGAATGTGCAGTCAAAGATGGTCGACATTGGCGTCAGATCAGCGAATCAGAAGATACATTTTGATAATTCTAGATACCAGAAAAAGCCTTTGGAGCTAATGGAAATAATCTTAAAAAATGAACGATCAAACTAACACCAGTGTTTGTAGACCTTTCAACCTACCCTACAGAAAATGAATATTTTCTTCCTGTTGGAAATATGTTACAGTTTAGTCGAAGATGCTCGACGTTGGCGTCAGATCAGCGTATCAGATGGCATATTTTCATGATTCTAGATACCAGAAAAAGCCTTTGGAGCTGATGGAAATAATCTTAAAAAATGAACGACCGAACTAACACCAGTTTTTGTAGACCTTTCAACCTACCCTACAGAAAACGAGTATTTTCTTCCTGTTGGAAATATATTACAGTTTAGTCGATACCAATGTCGCATTGCTTTCAGTAATATCGAAAATCCCATTAATCAGCATATTTTAAAATATAGGGATGAAGTTTATATTATTAGCGACCATCCCTATGGCTCTTGTAGGCGAAGATAATGAATGATCTTCTAACTTACGCCACAAATATTTGGCATAACGCAATTGAACATTTTGGAGAATGTCGTGCGAATACATTTGATATTACCAAAGCATTCGACCTTTTTAAGCATGCCAGGTATATCTGAAAGGCTTTGTTTATGGCTCTTGTGGTTCCTGAAAAATGAGTTCTTTACGAGTAGGAGTTGATAGGATTTCTACTAATACCTTCATTATCTACACTGATAGGCCCCAAGGCTCCATACTTTCTCATATTCTCTTCTTTAAATTAACGATCTGCTGGAAAGGGCCAGACATCTAATCTGTAGCTTTGCCAGTAACAGTACGCTTGTTTCTTCATTTACCTTGAAAGCTACAACCTGAGCAACCCATGCAAATACCTGCAGACAGCAGAAAGTTGTTCAATTTAACAAAGACCGGGCAGAAAGTCTATCGTGAGGTGACATAACCAAGTATAATTGTACACTGCAAAAATCTAGTTCCTTCTAAAAAAGTTAACGTTGCCTACATTGTTATGTCGGAACAATCCATGCATGGATAGCAAGTGCAAAGAGAGTTTCTCAACTGCTGAGAATATTATTTTATACTAGAAATCTTTTTCTATCCCCCCTGTTGTTCAACCTCTATTCAGAGGTGATATTCAATGAAGCACTGGTACCACTGAAGAAATCAACATCAATGGCGTTAACATAAATAACATCAGATACGCCGACGATACATTAATTATCACTAATAATGGAATAGATCTACACGAACTTATGGATAACTGACACTTATACACAGTTTGGTTTAAGACTCACGGCAAATAAAACAAAATATATGATCATAAGCAAAGAATCTAATATTGAAGATGATGGTATTACAGTTAGTGGCACAAAGATAGAAAGGGTTGATAAATTGATGTATCTTGGTAGCAAGATCAACGACCACTGGGACGCGACTGTGGAAGTAAAAATTCGAGTAGAGAAGAGCTGCATTTATGAAAAACAAAAAAATCTTAATTAGTCACAACTTATCAACTGATAGGTTGCTATATCTTTCCGGTTCTCTTGTACGGAATGGAAGCGTGAACGCTAACTGAAACAATGCAAACGTCTGGAGGCATTCGAGATGTGGGTGTATCGACGACTGCTAAAAATCAGTTGGATGGACAGAATTAATAACAATAGCGTTCTCACTAGCAGGGACATGGACTTGGAGGTGGTCACTACCATCAAGCGACGCAAATTAGAATATTTTGGCCACATTATGAGACATCCAAAAAAATACGAGATCTTGCATCTGATTATAGAGGGAAAGATTCCAGGCAGACCTTAACAACTTTTAATCCTATACAAAGCCCAAATTCGACCATTGATGGAATACTGCTCCCATGTTTTAGGTTCTGCTTCCAAACACCTGCTGCATTGGAGACCTACGACTCACTAAACATCTTGAGTCCTTAGAACATCGAACAACGGACTTGAGTCTATTCTACAAGGACTCTCTGGAAAGTTTTCGATGGATAATAATAATAATAATAGTAAGTTCCAAGAATAACAATAGTTATAAACACAAAATGGTATGGAAAATTGTACAAAGAACAAAAAGATAAAAGGACATTCACAAAACACATACATATGTTCATGGCAAAAACAAAAGGCTCAGAAGACAGTCAACGGAAGATGAAAAGCATCCTTAACACGTAGCAATAAAATTACCATTTTTATTCATAAGTTAAGCCTGTCTGAATCACTAAAGAAACTGTCTATAGTATAATAAGCTTTTGATAATAAAAACTTCCGTATCTTTGTTTTGGCTCTTACATGCGGTAATTTTCGAACGCTTTCTGGAAAACTATTAAATATTTTAACGGAAGAATATTTTACACCTCTTTGGATATAACTAAAAGTACACTTTCAATTACAAGATCTGTTTTATATCTAGTTTCATAATTATGTCTGTTTTGCGCATTTTCAAAGAGATCCTTGTTAATACGAACGAACATAAAGGAGTCCAATATATACATTAGGGTGACAGCAAAAAATCGATGTCGGAATTTTGTTCGTCTGGACCCCACAAAACGATTCCCCTTTCCAGATATTGAGATAGCCGAAATTTGAGCTCGATTAAACGACGTTAACCCGTGCCGCTCGTCGCTCAAAGTTTGAAAAAATCCAAATTTTTGGCCAAAAAGCTGACATATGGAGCCATAACTCCAGAACGGTAAATAATAGAAACACGCAAAAGAAAGCTAATGTTGTTCTTCAAAATTTATATTCTATACATAATTGTTGTTATTTTAAGTCAAACCGAGTTACAACAGCCTTTAGCCCCAAAAACGTGACCTGGTACCAGTAGGAGCCAGTTTGGGAGTATTCTAAGAATTTTACGGGTTTTTACATAATGTGTCTCGGAATTAACATTTTTTTGTTAAAAAGTATTTTGGAACTCAATTTTCAAACATAAAGAGCCTTTTGTTCAAATTTAATCTTTTATTATATGGGGATTACCTGACCCGTTTGACAGGTAAAAAGGAGGGTGAATCTAATTTCTATTTTAGGGATGGTGATTTTACTTCAGCGTACAACCGACCTTTTATTTATTCAGTTTAGTTTCTAAAGTGCCTTTGAGCTGGTTAGATCGAACAATTATCTAGTGAAGATATTTTAAGACACTGAAGAGGACAGCATCTACCAGGAACTTGAGAGCTTGGAGGAAATGGACATCCCTGAAGAAGCTGCAGAAGATCCAGGACCATCTAAGAGCAAGAGGATGAAAGTTTCATTTGCAAGGGGCGTTAAAGAGATTTTAAACATGAAATTGTCCATTTTATTAGATCGATGTAAGGTATCCGGCAGAAATGCCACGAGAATTTTAATAGCTACTCTAGAAGCACTAAACCTTGACCCTCTTGAGTACAAAGTCTAGAAAACTTTATTACATAATAGAAGGCAAATGTTCAGAGAACAATATAATAAAAAAATTTTTGATAAAGTAAACATTCCTGAAAAAGAGCACGTGGTTGTCCATTGGGACGGTAAACTTATACCGGGTGTTTTAAAAAATGAACAATGTGAGCGAATAGCTATAGCTATTTCATATGGCGAAAAGGAACAGCAGCTGGGAGTTCCTGTAACAGCAAACAGCTCTGGAGAGGAGCAAGCCGTAGCCGTATATGAATGCCTACATGAATGGGGTCTTCTCAAACACCGTCAAGGCGATGTGCTTCGACACTACAGCATCCAACACGGGAAGACTCAAAGGAGCATGCGTCATATTGGAGCAAATGTTAGGAAGAGAATTGTTATACCTAGCTTGCCGTCACCATATCTTGGAAATTCTGTTAAGAGGCGTATTCGACACAAAAATGGGATCAACCACTGGACCTCATCCAGACCTTTTCAAGAGATTCCTCACTGCGTGGCCCAAGATAGACAAAGGAAAATACGACACAGGTATCAGTGATAATCTAATACAAAAGCAGCTAACTCCAGAAGTAATTGCAAATGTTACTGCCGAATTCGAGACCAAATTAACTGAGAGCCACCCCAGAGATGACTACAAGGAACTATTCCAGTTGGTTCTCGTATTTGTTGGATCACTAGACGGCAATGTTGTGGATTTTAGAACTCCAGGAGCCATTCATCACGCTAGGTGGATGGCAAAGGCTATTTACTGCTTAAAAATGTTCATTTTTCGCCGTCAATTTAAGATGTCTAAAGAAGAAGAAAGTTCTGTGCGTGCCATTTCTGTTTTCCTAGTTAAAATTTATTGGTAAGCTTGGTTCAATGCTCCAAAAGCTCATCTTGCACCAAAGCAAGATTTAGGTATTTTGCATAGTCTGTTAGCCTATAAAGAATGTGACAACGACATTGCAGAAATAGTCCTGACCAAATTTTCGAACCATTTGTGGTATTTGAATGCAAAGTTGGTGGGATTATCGTTTTTTTGATCCCACCATTACGGACGATGAAAAGTTGTTAATGGCTAATAAATTGCTCAGTAGCACAGATGAACCATCACAGCACGCTAGGGTTGTAAATCCAAAAGTTAGGAAAGAAAACTTAAAAGAGGTAGTTGATGGAGGATTGGTAAACTTACCAAAGAAACGTTTACATTCTTTGACCAATTTAATATAAAAACAGATTTCCTAAGACAACATCCAAACACCTGGCCTCAAAATAATGACTTCCAAGAAGGATTGAAAATTGTCAAAACATTAAAAGTAGTTAATGATATGGCTGAGCGTGGTGTTAAATTAATAACCGACTTTAACGACCTTCTGACAAAAGATGAAGACCAAAAGCAATATGTCCTGCAAGTTGTAAGTAAATGCCGAACATTATATCCTGACGTTTCAAAAACTACTTTAACAAAAGCTCTAGAATAGATTAGATAACTATGTAAAATTATCAACTCATGTAGATACTACGTCTGTATCTTTTCTGTGTCTGTTTTGTATGTATTATATACCTAATTTTTATATTTTAAAATAAATAACCGGTCAAGTGCAAGTTGAACTTGCGCAATTAGTGTTCCGTACGTTGATTGCTTCTCAAATAAAAAATTTTGTTACAGAAGTATAAAATGATCAGTCACTTCATAAAACACACCCCAAATGAGTTTTCAACAAAGTTTGTTTCCAATCTTTACTGAAATCTGATGACCTTGAAATTTTTGTTTTTTTTATATACCAGATAAATTAATAAAGGTAATGCACTCGTGATAATTTTCGTTCAATCTACACCCCGTGGAGAATATTCCAGAATTTTTTCAAAATGTTTTCATAAGTACTTTTCGAGATAAGGCGGGTGGACAGCGATTTTTCGCGAATTTTTAAAAATAATACAAAGAAAAGTGCGCGCAAGTATTACATTATATATATATATATATATATATATATATATATATATATATATATATATATATATATATATTTTACTCGTGTTTTCACAAGCTTTCATTTGACACCACACTCGATTACCTAGTAAAAAAATTTTTTTTTTTCACTTCCGATTTCACCCCCAAAAACTAACCCCTTAAGTCAAAATTTAACTTTCAAAACTACATGGCTCTGATGAGGCCATCAATTCCTATATTATTACCAAATTTCAACTTTCTATGATAAATAGTTTCGGAGAAAATCGGGTGTGACAGACGGACAGACAGACGGACAGACGGACAGACACCGAAGTGATCTTATAAGTGTTCTGTACGGAACACTAAAAATGTCATTAGACTTATCAGTATTACTTGTTTTTTTATTATATTTCTACTTTAAACTCAAAAATATACCAAAAAAAAACAAAATTTATCACTTAACAAAATATACGAAATATGCTCCTAGTGGTACCAGGTCACGTTTTTGGGGCTAAAGGCTGTTGTAACTCGGTTTGACTTAAAATAACAACAATTATGTATAGAATATAAATTTTGAAGAACAACATTAGCTTTCTTTTGAGATATTAAGCGTGTTTCTATTATTTACCGTTCTGGAGTTATGGCTCCATATGTCAGCTTTTTGGCCAAAAATTTGGATTTTTTCAAACTTTGAGCGACGAGCGGCACGGGTTAACGTCGTTTAATCGAGCTCAAATTTCGGCTATCTCAATATCTGGAAAGGGGAATCGTTTTGTGGGGTCCAGACGAACAAGATTCCGACATTTTTTCCCCCTCTATGAGATCCGGTCACTCTAATATACATACTAGTTAAAGTTAAAAGGGATTTACTGACAAAGACGTTCTTACAGCTTTCACGATAATGCATCTTAAAAGTAGCTCTGATACATTTTTTTTGTAATTTAAAAATTTTGTCTACTTGGGAAGAATTTCCCCAAAAAATCAAACAATACCGGAACCTGGACTGCACGTAAGCATAATAGGCCGTCAAGGCAGCATCAACACCCACATTATTTGATAAAATTCAGTGCATAACAATATTTGGAGAGACCAGCAGCGACATTCTCTACATGCTGTCTCCAATCAAGTTTAGCATCAATATTGACGCCCAGCAGAGACAGATGCTGAGATGTTTGAATATCGCTACCCTTGTAAGGAAACGTGAGAAAATGATCAACCCTTCTGCCAAAAACCAGACACTGTGTTTTTGAAACATTCAGTAGAAGGTCATGGGTTGTAAAATAACGATCTAGAATTTCACAGGCTCTCCCCACATCAGCGACTATCTCCTGTGGAGTGTCACCACTAAAGATCAGGGTTGTGTCGTCCGCATATAGAACTGTAAACTTTCCTGTAATGTTAGGCAATTCGTTTGTATAAAGTATATAAAGCAGCGGGCCTAAAATAGATCTCTGAGGTACACCCCTCGTAACAGCGACCCTGTCTGAAAGAAAAGACCTGTCATAATTACACAGCCCCACAAAAAAAAAAAGTGGGGTATACTTTTGATGCGATATATCAGATCCGTAGTATTTTTGCCCGCTGATCACGAATCTGACGTCAGAATATCGCCATCACATCTCAACTTTTTTCTAACCTCAAAAAATAGGTAAAAATTAGTAAAAATTAAGAAAAATATACTCCTAAAAAATTGATTCAAGCTTTTTCATGAATCCAAAGATGTATTAATATGTATTCGGACACGCTAAGCTAATATTCATCGGTTGGATTGAGCCATACAGTTCTGTTTTCTTTCTAACCTCAATAAATCAGACAGATATAGTGCTTCTCGAATGCAAAACCGAATTCAAATTAAAATTCAACCGATCCTTACCAAATTTGGTACTCGGGGATTTTTTGGGTCGCTGATCACGAATCTGAGGTTGGATTTGCAAAATTCAAGATGGCAGATGTTTTTGCGCCATTTTGAACGTCGAGAAAATTCATCGGTCGATTTTTATTCGTCTACCTGCATCCAGGGCACCTCCACGTGGTGACGGTGAGCAACGGTGTTACTCCACTAGCCGGCAGAGTCCCTGGATAACGGCTTAGATGCCGTCATGGCAGGTAGAAGAAAGAGAATTACGATGCAGGGACTCGGAAACCCAGTATCGGCGGTTGGTCAGGGTGGGAAAGCGGGCCCGCAGCCGTCGTCATCCAGCGACCGTAGCTCTTCATGTGTGGGTGACTTGGCTCATGTAGAGTATAATGCTACAAGAAAACGGTCTCACGGTACAAGGACTTTTCATAAGTGCGATAAAAACAGTGATTCATTTTGTTATATTTGCTGTCAACACGTATTGAGTAAAATGGGGTCACCGATAACGGATAAGATTAAAACCTTATATAAGGATTGTTTTAACATTGAAATACAGCACCAGGATACAGATTGGGTTCCCCACATCATTTGCAGTTCTTGCAAAATAATGTTGTACATCAATAAGAAGGCGATTAAATATTCCAGACCAGCAATATGGAATAGACCATACAGTGAAAATGATTGCTACTTTTGTATGAATGTTGTATCTAGGCATAACCGAAAAAATAAAAGCACTATTACTTATAACGATGTTTCAACAGTAACAAGACCAACTAAACTAATTCCGCTTCCTGAACCACTTGATGCTGATGTTATGGAAACAAATGATTTCACCTTATCAGTTCATGCCGAAAACATTGAGACTGTCGAAAAAGATTCAAACACTGTTACTAATGAATGTTCTACTGACAACCTATCATATACTAGTGACACAGATAAAGAATTTCTACCATACAACCGTAAACCAGAACCAATACTCGTATCACAGTCAGAACTTAGTGATCTAGTGAGAGATTTAGGCTTATCCAAAGATGGTTCAGAGCATCTTGCTTCCTTTTTAAAGAAAAGACATTTACTTAAGCCAGAAGCTACGATTTCTTATTATAGAAACAGAGATGAAGAATTTCGAAAATATTTCACAATGGACGAGGAATTGTCACTTTCATATTGTACCGATGTAAAAGGTCTAATGGATGAATTTCAAAATAACTCATACGATCCTGAAGAATGGAGACTGTTCATTGATTCTTCTAAACGGAGCATTAAGGCAGTTTTGCTGCACGTTTATGCTCCCATTCCGATTACTCATTCCACAGTTATGGAAGAGCAATATGAAAAAATGAAGCAGCTTTTGATAAAAATAAAATATGCTGATCATAACTGGAAAATTTGTGGAGATCTGAAAATTGTAACAATATTGCTTGGCCAACAGTCAGGGTTTACACCTTATCCCTGTTATAAATGTCTGTGGAATAGCAGAGACAGGGAACGTCATTATAAGAAAAAAATTTGGCCAACAAGAGAATCGTTCACTCCTGGTGAAAATAATGTATTGTTTCCACCATTGGTAGATCCAGGAAAAGTTCTTATTCCCCCGCTTCACATTAAGCTTGGACTTATGAAGCAATTCACGAGAGCATTAGATACAAACGGCCCATGTTTCAAATATTTGCATAAAAAATTTCCGAAATTTTCTGAAGCTAAAATTAAGGCAGGCGTATTTGACGGGCCACAAATAAGAAAATTGTTTCAAGATTCATTATTTGTTACTAAAATGAATAAAGTTGAAAAAGCTGCTTGGCTTAGTTTTAAAGAAGTCGCAACAAACTTTTTGGGAAATAATAAAAGTTGTAAGTACAAAGAAATAGTCGAGAAAATGGTAAAAAAATTTCAAACATTAGGTTGCTTAATGAATCTAAAATTACATTTCCTGGACTCCCACATCGATGATTTCCCAGATAATCTTGGTGACTACAGTGAGGAGCAAGGGGAACGTTTTCACCAAGATCTGAAAATCATAGAAAATCGGTATCAAGGACGATGGGATGACCATATGCTAGCGGACTATTGCTGGTCGCTAAAAAAGAGAAACAAGTCCTCAAAAGCGTTTGGGCAGAAAGCCTTTGAATAGGTCATTCGCGGAAAAAAAAGAACAAGATACAGCCAAAAAAAGGAAAGTTAGGCGCGGGTCTAACCTTCGCAATTCTAGGGCTTAAGGGTCTACTATTTGAGAGTGAGTATATGGTTTAAAAGTCCTGGTTTTGAGTTTATTGGGTCTCATTTTTAAAGTTACAGGGTTATTGAGGTCTATTTTTTGAGGTTACAGGGTGTGGGAGTCTAAGGTTTCAGGGTTTAGGGTTTAAGAGTATCAGGTTTGAGGATTCCCCAACTGTATACCAAATTTGGTAGGAATCGGTTGGTTTTCAAAAATTTTGTCCGCCATCTTGGATCCGCCATTTTGAATTTTGCAAATCCGACCTCAGATTCATGATCAGCAACCCAAAAAACCCCCGTGTACCAAATTCGGTAAGAATCGGTTGAATTTTAATTTGAATTTTTTGCATTGATTGATTTTTGCATTCGAGAAGCACTATATCTGTCTGATTTATTGAGGTTAGAAAGAAAACAGAACTGTATGGCTTAATCCAACCGATGAATATTAGCTTAGCGTGTCCGAATACATATTAATACATCTTTGGATTCATGAAAAAGCTTGAATCAATTTTTCAGGAGTATATTTTTTCTTAATTTTTACTAATTTTTACCTATTTTTTGAGGTTAGAAAAAAATTGAGATGTGATGGCGATATTCTGACGTCAGATTCGTGATTAGCGGGCAAAAATACTACGGATCTGATATATCGCATCAAAAGTATACCCCACTTTTTTTTTTGTGGGACTGTGATTATCAGTCTCCATCACTTGCTGAGTGCGATTATTCAAGTAGGAGGCGATTAACTTTAATGCATTTCCCCTAATACCCAGGTGTTCCAATTTTATGCATAAAGTTTTATGATTGACACTATCAAAGGCTTTTGACAGATCAATACACATTGCCATAGTTATCTTTCCGCTATTTAGTGAATTCAGACAATGCCTGATAAATGGCTCTTGTGGTGGACTTTTCCTTTATAAAACCGTTTTGATGGGATGCAATCATCAAGTGCCTCTCCAAGAATCCAAGAAATCTGCCATTGATAATCCTCTCAAAGATCTGTCCAACATTAGACAGAAGAGATATCGGTCTGTAGTTTTTCTCATCATTTGCTGCTCCTTTCATATGGATTGACTTTACAATGGCATTTTTTAGTAGATCAGGATATATACCCTGCTCAAGACACAAATTATTGATAAACGACAGTGGCTCAGATATTATTTCTGCAGTTTCTTTAAGTATATTTACTGGTAAATTATCATCTCCAACTGATTTTTTATTTTTTAAAGCCCGGTTAATTCCTCCTAGGCTAGTGCATGCTAGAAATATACTGTGTTTCCCACTGAGTACAATTTGCAGCGATTTAAGACCGATGAGTATCGCTTTTTCCGCACAGCGTCGCCCCAGTAGTGCTTTAGGTTTTTCCCGTAAAAAACGTGTAGATATATTACCTGTTAATTTATCTACACTCTAATATCCTCACTGGTAAGTAAAATACATCCAATCGGTAAGTGACGGCGTGTCCATCATTGATCACTTGTTTTCTGTAAAAATTACTACATAGACTTGGAGATTACTTATTTCTTATATAGGCTTACTAATTAGTTATAGCTAATTTTACAGAGAGTAGTAGCCTTTTGTAGGTCTTAAGGCGCAACAGCTTCTTTAGATCTGGACCGTAAAAATTTTAAATAAGTAGGTGTAACTGGCAATCGACACGACTCGAAAGTAACAGGTTCGATCCCCTGTGGCTCCAGAGTAAAATAAAAAATAATTCTCTCAGTTTTTCGCGTAGCAATAGCCAATCAGAAAGCAATTATTACCTGATCAAACATATCACTTTAGTGGTTCAAATAACGCACACCACGGGTATTACACTTGAAGAAAAAATTGCGTGTAATTTGGTCGCGTAATCAAGGGCAGGTCAGAAGGATGTATGCACGCCCCCACCTCTACGCATATAAAAAAAATAGTGTTGTTTTAAAAATAAAAATGTTTCTTTTTGTGAGAAATTTCCATATTCCTCGTACCCATACGTAACCTAATTAATTTTTGTATTTTATGAAAACTATTAACGTAAAAAGTAATAGCGATATTCCTAAAAGGGTAGAATGCTGATTATTAACTATTATAAACTAAGACAGAACACCAATTTTGTATGTTACGCATGTAGAAGAATGGTATTCTGGCATTTTAGACAAGCATAGGCCTAGTTGTTTTTTGTACTACAAACTTTACTATTATTTCTTTTTAAATAATGTTTGATTTATGCAATACACAGTTTGTATTTTGAAACAACCTTTTACTAAAACTATTAAATTTTGCAAAAATTGTATTTATTTTCACATTTATTTCACCTATTTTTATAAAAACAGGAAACTATTGGTATAAAAAATATTTCTGTCATTTTAACTGTTTTAAAGATATGTACATTAATTTTAATTTTACTATACAGAAAAATATTTTTGGATTGGGTTGGTTTCTAAGCTAAAATTACCACTCTGTGGACACCATTTTGATTCTATAGAAGTTATAAAAGAGAATTCGCTGTCCACCTTGAGAGTAGTACCGGAAATCTAGTATAACAGTCGTGTTGAATATAAGAAAACTTTGGCATACGTGTGTTGCAGGAGGAGAAAGGAGAATCAAATAGATTTGAATAATTAAACTAATAATTGTCGTTCTATTTAATAAGTTCCCTTTATTTTTAAATAGGGTAGTCTAATGAATTCACATTATAACAACATTTTACATTAGGCTTTTAGCATGAAAGTAACACAAGAGAGAGAAAATTTTTATTTTTTACGATTTGTGTGTTGTTTCAAGCAACTGGAAATGAGAATCGTGCTTTACTAGCACTGAATTTAAAGAACTTAATCAATCATTTTACAGTTTAGATCTAACCTTTAACAATATATGTTATATGAGTTTACAGATTTTAAAAACCAATTACTTAATAGAACATTTAATAATATAAATCAGGTGAGGTCAGCTGTCGATTAGCGTTGCGCAAGCAAATCTTTAAAATATTTTTTAAGACCTGTAATCATAATATAAAAATATCCATATTGCGTTATTGTTTTAAAAGTACATTCTAAGACATAATATACGAGGGCGTATTGAAAAAAGAATACTTTCACGGCTAGAGGTCTATTAGTCATGGATATAGTGCGATACAAAAATCTTCTTCTTCCGACTTATAGCTAGGCACTATTGCCTGTTTTCTTTGTTCCCTGCTCTATATATTGTCGCTCCATCTCTTTCTTGGACGTCCCATTGATCTTCTTCCATTCTCTATTATTCAGTGTCTTGTTTTGTACATCTCCTAAGTATTTATTTCGGTTGATTCCAGCATCCTCTGTGTTATACTTGTATCGGGTCTTGTTTCAGACTCAGTCATTACTGGTCATATTATGCTCTCGTATATTCTTATTTTGGTCTCAACGGAGAGAAATTTATTTCTAAATATGGTATTTTTGGAGCATCCCGCTATCCTATTAGCCTTGTTGGCTTTTACTTCTTCCTCGATTTTTCCGATACTAGATATTTTGATACACATTATCGAAACCTTTTTTTAAGTCTGTCAGGCATAAGTATGCTGGAATTTTGTATTCTATGGATTTTTCTTTTACCTGTCTTACAATCGATGCTTGGCGCCCACTTCTGAATGCTTGCTGTTCTTCTTCCAGTCGTATTCTCGAGTTCATTTTTGTTGTAATAATCTTTATTGTTAATTTTAGTGTACAGTTTACTAGAGTTATGCCTCTATAATTATTTGGATCTTTCTTTTTCTCCCTTCTTGTGCATTAGTACTGTCGCTGTTCTTCATTCGTCTGGGATTCTGTTTGATCTTATAATCCTCTGTATAAGTCTCTGGAGTTGCTTAACCAGAGAGTATCCCCCATATTTTAGTAGTTCATTAGCTATTTCGTCTTCGCCGGGAGATTTACGGTTTTTAAATTTTTCGAGTGCCTCCATTACGTCTTCCGTTATATATGTTTCTTCGTTTATCGTTATATCTGGTGTTTGTGGCAGTGTGATATTCCTTTTTATATAATTGTGTAAGATATGTTATCAACGTTCCTTTCTTCACGTTATGTTACCCACGTTCCTTTCTTCTCGTGCAACATACGACGAATTGTGAAAACACGCCACGAGAAATAGTCTGCGTAAGGTACCACTTTCGCACCTCCGTTATCACCTCTGTCTTCGAAGAAAGACACGGATGGGGTAAAACCTCATCGAACTGAAACTTTCCCAATGTTGTGCATGTTGTTTAACTTGTGTGTGGTCAAACATTAACAAGATGGAGATATGAGATTTTTTCTGAACGGACTCTACACAGCCGTCATTTCAGATTAAACGATGTCATGCTAATCCCAAAAAACAGTAATCGTGACTTTCACGACTGACGGAACTATTTCAGATTCTGACCGGTTAAGGAAAATCGTTAAGTCTGTACTCCTGGACTAATGTTTCATTTCAGGGTCGTAATGGTGTGGCTTTGAATCATCGCCGTCACAAATCTATAGCGAAAATCATCATTTCCATTTAATCATAAACATTAGGGACCGACAACGTACACATGCTCTCCTGTAATTCAGCGCACTACAGATATAGTGATATCCTCCCCTTTTAGCAATATCAGTGTGTTTATAACGTTTGTCCTCGCAAATAAATTCATTCATGCGAGCCACTGATCTCTCGCCATATGTACACACTGCGTGTTTATCAGCCGGATTCTCGTTTTTGACAGGCCTTGCTCACCTTTTAACTATATTCACATCAACACGAGTATCTTGGTGCACTCATTTCAATCGTTGATGAATAGAAAAGAGACAACACCCTCCGTAGTAAGAAATTTGATAACAGCTCGTTGCTTTAGGCGCACGTTTCTTCGGTCGCTTCTTTTAAAAACTCTTGTGCGCAAACGCGTTGTTGGTGAGAATCGCCGCTAGGAGGACTTGTCTGCCAAAAGTCAACGTAAATGCCAAACTACTTTCGACACAGTCTATCATCGCCCTCAAGATTATGGCCATGACGACAATACTTTTGAATAAGCTCGTCTATATTTAAAATTTAAAATGACTCTACTCAGTATATATCACCACTACACCAAACACTTTATTTTTGCACTCCACGCGCGTTTCGCTAACCATGTTAGCTTCATCAGGAGCGATGATTGACTAAAGTTAAACTACAAATCTACCCTATTTATACTTAGCCTAACCCTTGAATTACTCAAGCGGAAGTAATGGCATAGGCAAGGCCATCAGTTCCGGTCAAGTAACCAGTAGAGGGGACTATAAGGAATAGGCCCTCTGTCTTTATTTAAACTACTTTTACATTTTATGATTTCCATACTTTCGTATGCGTTCAACCATTTCCTATCAGATACATTTTTTATTAATCTTAGATTATCTAATGTTACAGTATGATCAGCTTCAAGGGCATGTTCGGCAATGCTAGACTTTTCTGTTCTACTGTATTTTAAGTGTGCTAAATGTTCTTTAAATCGTGTTTTAATTGACCTTTTAGTTTGCCCAACATATTTCTTGTCACAATCATTACAACTAATTTCATAAATTCCACTTTTCTCACAATTAGGAATCTTATATTTCGGATTTTCTAAGATATTCCTCAGATTGTCTGATGCTTATAGACTAAGGTGAGGCCTACCTTATTAAATACCTTATTGAGTCCCTTGCTATATTTCGGATTATATGGTATGGAGACATACTTGGTGTTATTTTCTTCGCGTGTCAAAAAGGTGGAATTCTGAATTTTAAACCTAAACTTATGTCTATTTATTAGCTTATTTACTAAGTCAACGTCATAACCATTAACTCTAGTTATATTTCTAATACGATTCCTTTCTTTATTAAAGTTTACTTTATTCAGAGGAAAAGTGACCAAACGATGAACTAAAAAAATGTAATGAGGATAATTTATGTTGTTTGCAAGGAAATGAATCATTAGGAATATATCTATCTATTACTGTGTCCTTCCTATAGATATCAAATTCTAATCTATTATTATTTTTAATAATTAAAATATCTAGAAAAGGCAATTGTCCTTTATTCTCAACTTCGTAAGTGAATTTAATGGAATCATGCCGGCTATTTAATTTAGAAACAAAATCATCAATATTTGCTTTCTTTGTATCAAAAATCGCGAAAATATCATCCACATACCTATACCATACCCTTGGGAAATATTCGAATTCTCGACTGGCTTCGATTCAAACTTACTCATGAATAAATTGGCTATGAAAGGTGATAAGCAATTACCCATTTCTGAACATAAAATTGATTGTCATATTGGAAATAATTTTGTTCCATACAAAGTTTAGATAATGTTAAGTATTCACGAATAATTTCGTCTTCAAAGTCATTCATTCTAAGTAATAGAGTAAAACTTTAATAAAGAAAGGAATTTTATTAGAAATATAACTATAGTTAATGGTTATGACGTTGACTTAGTAAATAAGCTAATAAATAGACACAAGTTTAGGTTTAATATTCAGAATTCCACCTTTTTTACACGCGAAGAAAATAACACCAAGTATGTCTCCATACCATATAATTCGAAATATAGCAAGGGACTCAATAAGGTATTTAATAAGGTAGGCCTCACCTTAGTCTATAAGTCATCAGACAATCTGAGAAATATCTTAGGAAATCGCAAAGATAAGATTCCTAATTGTGAGAAAAGTGGAATTTATGAAATTAGTTGTAATGATTGTGACAAGAAGAATGTTGGGCAAACTAAAAGGTCAATTAAAACAAGATTTAAAGAACATTTAGCACACTTAAAATGCAGTAGAACAGAAAAGTGTAGCATTGCCGAACATGCCCTTGAAGCTGATCATACTGTAACATTAGATAATCTAAGATTAATAAAAAATGTATCTGATAGGAAATTGTTGAACACATACGAAAGTATGGAAATCATAAAATGTAAAAGTAGTTTAAATAAAGACAGAGGGCCTATTCCTTATAGTCCCCTCTACTGGTTACTTGACCGGAACCGATGGCCTTGCCTATTCCATTAGTTCCGCTTGAGTAATTCAAGGGTTAGGCTAAGTATAAATAGAGTAGATTTGTAGTTTAGCTTTAGTCAATCATCGCTCCTGATGAAGCTAACTTGGTTAGCGAAACGCGCGACGAGTGCAAAAATAAAGTGTTTGGTGTAGTGGTGATATGTTATATACTGAGTAGTATCATTGTGCCAAAGATTCCACATTCCCAACTTAGTTTAAAATGACTGTATAGCATGGAATATATTCATGGATTTGATTAAACGAGAATCATAATTCTTATAATTAGACCGTGTCAAATTGGAGTAACTTTCAGACATTTCAGATTTAGGGATCATATTTGCACTTATACCTAGAAGTCATTCTAATTTAACATGGTTTAATCAAGAGGTATGACTTCTTATCTCATTTTTTAGAACTTTAGATTTAATTTTTTAAAACAAAAGATATTTATTATCCTTTTTAATCCAAAAATAAGTCAGAATTCTTTTTTTTTGTGTAAATTAATTATTTACCTTCTTACCAACCATGAATAAAACTTGATTATCGAATTAAAATAAAAATATTTTTTAATAATTTGCATAAATTAAACATCTTCTACCTCCCCTCAAAAATTCAACTCTTACAAGCATGCACCTGTTCCTCCAAACACTACTCTTTTCAGTCCCGTTCCGGGGCCCCCCGAGCTACAACCCCAAAAGGCGCAGTGCTATAGGATTGCTGACCAGATCCCCCTCGCTCAGTACCATACCCCATTTACCCCCCTCCCCATGTCCTAGCGACCGTTCATCCCTTCCGTTCAGCTCGGCGAGTTCGAGTCTCAGCGACGGAAGTGTGCCGCCTGAAACTGACACTGCTAGCATTGTGACAGGTAAGTTTTTTTTTTAACAACTTGTTTTTATATGTTTCATGGTTTCTAGAAATTTTATTTAAATATGGAGCGTACAAAAAAATAACCGGCATAGGCCCCAATGTATAATTTTCACACTGTACTGCCATTAAGTACCAAATTTTAAGTATTTATATCATAAATATTGGAATAAGGCACAGAAAGTGGTATTTCCGGATTATATCGGACCAAAATCCGCTTAGCAAAAAAAAAATGAAAATCTGGACAGTTCTAAATATATCCTCGTTAAATTATTAAATTGTTTTGTTTTCTATTTCGCACAATATTCTAACTGAAAATACCCGAATCATGTTGTTTTTTTTTTTATGTTTTACTCTTCATATTCTTAATTCGCTATCTACTGTAATTCCCCATGGATTGAATTAAGACAAGAAAAAACAGAGCTTTAATTTAAAAATACAGCTTTTAAAAGCATATAATTACTTTTTGTTTAATTGGGGTCCGCGGTGTACTTTGTCATGCTGGCGCCAAGATTATCCAAATTGTTCTACGAGAACTTTTTTTTATAATTAATGTTACATAAATTCTTTGACTATCTGCGAACTTTCGCCGATTAGGTCCGAATTCCGCATTTAGCTCGTTTTTAGCATGTTTTATCTGCAATTTATGGAAAAAGGCTTAGTTTTTTCCAAAAAATTAAAGGATACATGAAACATGAACTGAAGTTTGAAAAAAACACACTTTAGAAGTTTCTAATACCTTAAACAAAACTTCTTCAAATTAATATTACAAGTATTGTCGTATTTTGTCTTTATTATATGACTAAGTCGGTTATTTTTCTGTGCTTTTCATATATTTTCTTAACTTATTTTTTATGCTTGCAATGTACAGAAACTAAAGCTGTTAAAAAATAAACTTGCAGCTGATGTCAAGCATCGTTTTTGTATTTACGAAATTAATTATTTTAATCATTATGTCATTCTATATAAATTGGCATCCTAAAAAAATAAATACTCATCTTCAGCAATCCAAAAACTTACTAGACCAAGAGAGAGAAAAATATTTTTTAGTAATCCTTGGCTGTAGATACAGTACTATGATCTGTTTTATAAAGACGGATTATCTAGAACCATCATTGAACTTACAAAATATGTTTAAGCTCTTACCGAGTGTACCAAGAATTTGTAGCAAAACTTGTACTATATATTCTTGAATAGGACACCTGAAGTATTTTTAAATATTTCTTCTGACTAATTTAGATGTGGTATACCTGTAGGTTATTTTTAATGTCTGTCAGTACACCAGGTGTACAAGTATGAAATGCGGATTTTTTTTCTAAAAAAACATGTTAAATTCGAAAGAATGATAAAAAGTGCTTTATTCAAAGTATGCTCCATCGCTTGTTATACATTTTTCCCATCTTTCGGGCAATTTGTGAATACCACGCCAGTAAAAATCTTCCCCTTTTGCTGCGAACCATTCATCGTACATCGTACGTCTTCGTACGAACTAAAAACGCTGCTCAGCAAGTGCGTGACCCATCGATGCAAACAAGTGGTAATCGGAAGGAGCCAAGTCTGGTGTGTAAGCCGCATGGGGTAGAACTTCCCAGCAGAGTGCTTCCAACGTGTCGCGAACTGGTTTTGCCGTATGTGATGTTGCCTCTTTCGGTATTCTGGCGTTTTTTTCAAGCAACGAACGGTTCAAATCGGTCAATTGTTATTGGTAACGTTTAGTATTAACCGTTTCCCCAGGTTTTAACAGCTCATAATAGATAATGCCCCTCTGGTCCCACCAAACACAGAGCATCATCTTTCTGCCAAAGCGATTCGGTCTTGCGGTCGATGTGGATCGTCGGTCGGGGTCTACCCATGATTTTTTGAACTTGGGATTCTCAAAATAAATCCACTTTTCATCCCCTGTAACTATACGATGCAAAAACGACTTCCTTTTGTACCGAGCGAGCAAAATGTCGCACGTGTTTTTGTGCTTTTCCATTTGCCTGTCGTTCAACTCATGTGGTACCCATTTACCGGCTTCTGAATCTTTCCCATCTCTCATAGCCGATTGGAAACAGCTTGTTGACCAACGCCCAATTGCTCGGCGAGTTGTTTTTGTATCTTCGTCCAACAATGCTTGCAATTCCACATCTTCCTATTTTTTTGGCGGTTTTCCACGTTCCTTGTCTGCAACATCGAAGTCACCACTTTTGAAACGCCGAGACCATCGTTCACACGTATCTTGCGATGGAGCATGTTCACCATAAGCTTCTCGAAGTAATCGGTATGATTCAACAGCAGTTTTCTTCAAATGAAAACAAAAAATTAATGCTGTCCGCGAATGCTCTTTGTTCGGTATAAATTTCGACTTATTGAACACAACACACAATATTATGCACACATTTTTCCAATTTATTACTCGTACGCGTCTGACACTTGTTGATGACACAACAAAATGGCGCAGTGTCAAATCTTTATAGCACAAACTGCATTGGTGCACCATCTGTTGTCTGAAATCTGCATTTCATACTTGTACACCTAGTAAGACCCTTATTATGGATGTAAAGGAATCTTAGCAGGGTCAATCCCAGTTTAGGCACTATCGATCTATGATGTACGACTTCTCAAACTAAATTCTGAGTGATATTGTAATTAAAATTACATTCTAAGCGAGTATCTAAACTACCTACTAAATATTATTACTTATAAATTTATAAATTAGGGTTTTTAAAAAAGACACACTTTTAAGTAAGGGGGTCAAAGTATATTTAAAGTTGTGCAAATTATGTTATTCTTCTTACTTAGAACGTTAAGAATGTTTCAATTTTCACTCTGTAATAAATTGATTACAATGTTGGTATTATTACTTTCTTATTATAAAATTTAATATGGCGCTCATGGTTTATTACATTTTTATACCCTTCGTCGTTTCGTGTGATGTCAAACATTAAAATACAAACTCATAGTACAGATATGTCTCTAGGTTTAAAACCCCAACCAGAGAGTAGATCACATGTATAGCCGGGTTTCCACCAAACGGACATAGCACGAAACAAACAAAAACTGTTTTTCTCAACAAAAAGAGCCATGTTTTGTAAAAAATAAACAGTTCCGAAAACATGTTTGCCGGGGAACAGTGTTTTTAGTAAACAAAACACTTTCCCATCTCGAGTCGGTACATCAAAGGAAAACAAATTTGTTCGTGTTTTTTAGTCGGTTTGGTTGAAACACCTAAATGTTGTAGTTTTGTTCTCTGCGACATTTGTACTCTACTCTTTCAACTAGTTATCAACTTTTTATTAAATGTAAGCAATTTTTATGAAGGGTTTGTCAACATTTAAAAAGTAAGTACCATTTTTTATATTTATTTAGTTAAATTTTTATTCAAATATATTTATATATATATATATATATATATATATATATATATATATATATATATATATATATATATATATATATATATATATATATATTTTTAGTTACAATGATTAAAAAAGTTGACTGGCAATTTTAGGTCCTAACAAATTAATTAACAATTCAAAATCGCTACTTAACATTCTGGTAAAATTGTGGAAGGAAGATCTCAATTCCCCATTTAACCCAATATCGCCAGTGCTTAAATCAGCCAATAATTCTGCTGTGCCGTAATTAACTCCCCTTTTTAATAGAGAACTGACTCAATATCATGGTTTTTTTCTGTTTTGGCCATTAATTAAAAACAAACCACAGCTAATTATAAAAAATCGTCGTCTTGCGGGACTAAACAAAATGGGAAAAAGCGAAGAAATACTAGCAACAAAACTTTTGGAACAGTCTACAGAAACTGTTTGAAAAAAACAAAACATGTTTTGTTTTGTTTATTAAAAATAGAACTGTTTTTTTAAACTGTCCGTTTGGTGGAAACCCGGCTTAATATATTGTAATCCATAAGTCGGGTTTCCACCAAACGGACAGTTTAAAACAACAAGTGTTTTTAATAAACAAAACATGTTTTGTTTTGTTTATTAAAAACAGGACTGTTTTTTTAAACTGTCCGTTTGGTGGAAACCCGACTTATGGATTACAATATATTAAGCCGGGTTTCCACCAAACGGACAGTTTAAAAAAACAGTTCTATTTTTAATAAACAAAACAAAACATGTTTTGTTTTTTTTCAAACAGTTTCTGTAGACTGTTCCAAAAGTTTTGTTGCTAGTATTTCTTCGCTTTTTCCCATTTTGTTTAGTCCCGCAAGACGACGATTTTTTATAATTAGCTGTGGTTTGTTTTTAATTAATGGCCAAAACAGAAAAAACCATGATATTGAGTCAGTTCCCTATTAAAAAGGGGAGTTAATTACGGCACAGCAGAATTATTGGCTGATTTAAGCACTGGCGATATTGGGTTAAATGGGGAATTGAGATCTTCCTTCCACAATTTTACCAGAATGTTAAGTAGCGATTTTGAATTGTTCATTAATTTGTTAGAACCTAAAATTGCCAGTCAACTTTTTTAATCATCACTGTAACTAAACACATATATATATATATATATATATATATATATATATATATATATATATATATATATATATATATATATATATATATATATATATATATATACGAGTATATATATATATATATATATATATATATATATATATATATATATATATACGAGGTATATCCACAAAGTAAGTTCCGTTTGGTTATATAAAAAAAAACGTGTACAGATACAGAAAAAATATTTATTGTACAAAAATCTACAACTGTTAAACTAATTTTCTACATAGCTTCCGAAATTTTGTAGGCACTTGTCATAGCGTGGCACAAGTTTTTGTATGCCTTCTTCATAGAAGGTTGCCGCCTGTGTTTTCAACCATGTGGTAACATGTTCTTTCAGCTCGTCATCATCGTTGAAGTGTCGACCACCAAGGAAAGATTTTAGGTGTAAGAAGAGATGAAAGTCGCTAGGAGCGAGGTCCGGGCTGTACGGAGGATGATCAAACACGTCCCAGTCAAATTCCTGTAGGAGTTCTTTTGTCACGTTCGCAGTGTGAGGTCGGGCATTATCGTGGAAAAAAACAACACCTTTCGACAGTAATCCTCGGCACTTGTTCTGTATTGCGCGGCGCAATTTCTTAATGGTCTCGCAGTAAACATGTGCATTGATTGTTTGGCCTCGTGGTAAGAAATCAATCAGCAAAATGCCTTTTCTGTCCCAAAAAACGGTGCACATGAGTTTTCGAGGTGTCAAGATTTGCTTAGGCTTAACTTTCGTTGGGGACGAAGTGTGCCTCCATTCCATTGATTGCCGTTTAGTTTCTGGGGTGTCGTAAGATACCCAAGTTTCATCCCCCGTGACTATCCGAGAAAGAAAATCATCACCGTCTTCATTGTAGCGTGTTAAAAACTGAAGTGCACTGCCCATCCGTTGTTTTTTGTGTTGTTCAGTAAGAATTTTGGGTACCCAACGTGAGCAAAGTTTTCGAAATTTCAGTTTTTCATTAACAATTTCATGAATTAGTGATCGTGAGATTTGCGGAAATTCCATAGCAAGAGCACTAATTGTAAACTTACGGTTTTGCTTAAGCTTCTCTTCAATTGCGTGAACCAGTTCATCAGTAACCAAAGACGGGCGTCCACATCGTTCTTCATCGTGCACTTGATCACGTCCTTCATTGAACTGTCTGACCCATCTTCTAACCATTGAATCACTCATAGCAGTTTGTCCGTAAACCTCGCAGATTTGCCGATAAATTTCACTTGGTTTAACTTTCTTTGCATTTAGAAAACGAATCACAGATCTGATTTCACTAGCGGCGGCATTTTCAATTAAGGCTGACATCATAAAGAAGCACTACAAAGAACACGTCGGCAGCAGCGATCTGAAAATGGCGTACATTTCTTCTGCTTGAGTCAGAGTAACTGCCACGCATGCTCGGAACTGCGATCGCAGCGCTGCCGCGGATAGAAATAGAAACGAAACTTACTTTGTGGATATTCCTCGTATATATATATATATATATATATATATATATATATATATATATATATAAATATAAATATATATATATATATATATATATATATATATATATATATATATATATATATAAATATAAGATATATATATATATATATATATATATATATATATATATGTAAATATAATATATATATATATATATATATATATATATATATATATATATATATATATATATATATTTGAATAAAAAGTTTAACTAAATAAATATAAAAAAATGGTACTTACTTTTTAAATGTTGACAAACTCTTCATAAAAATTGCATACATTTAATAAAAAGTTGATAACTAGTTGAAAGAGTAGAGTACAAATGTCGCAGAGAACAAAACTACAACATTCAGGTGTTTCAACCAAACCGACTAAAAACAGTTTTTGTTTGTTTCGTGCTATGTCCGTTTGGTGGAAACCCGGTTTTACGAATGTCATACTATCGTTCTGACCCCGGCATGCAGCTTTGTCTTGCAATACTGAGTTTGCGCATATCTCACTATTGTCCTCTTCTTATAAACATTGATCAGGGCCGAATTCAAAGCGTGTGCGTCGAAGGACGATTAAAACTACACACGGAGTTAGTTTTGACTAATAAATGTTACCTTTGGGATCTTAATAGCGATGGAAGACATATGAAAGTAACATAATCGCATATTGAAACCTAACGTTAGTTTTGAATTCACCATTTTATTCTCTTATTAATTTTATGATTATAAACAGTTTTGAAAAGTGTTTATATCATTCAGTTGTAAATAACTACGCCGTTTTGTCAACTAATTACCTAAAACAGTCTAACTTTGAAAGTGATCTGATTTAACAATTAGGGGATTGACCAGTGCACCAGTAAGCCAACGACAGTTATGAGACTATACGGTACAAGACCAAAAAATTGCTTATCAATTGTCCGTAAACCGATAAAAATTAAATATTTCGTAAAAAGTTTTAAAACAAATCTGTGCACAATATATATATAAATGGTATTCTATTTTACGTACCTGAAATACTTTATTCGGGAAATGGGACCTCAACTTTTGGAGAACAGTACCATACACTTATTTCCAGCTATTGGGAACTAACTAAACTAACACTACAATAAAAAAGGCACTGATATGTAGGTGAATATGGTCATGTAACAGACAAAACTGAACAAAACCACAATCTCAAACCAATACAACCACTTCTTGAATGGTCAAATTATAAATGCTCGTGGACAAGAATTCATCAATTGCGGCCAAACAAAATCTAGGGAGAAACTATATTCTTGCATTACTGCGCAAAATCGGTCGTACTACACAACGTCGCATATCGGGATCATTTTTAATTGGGAAATTCACAGGGTACTTTAGAATATTAGGAGAGAATACAAAACTTGATCTAACTCGATAAAACGAAAACATCTTTTGGACAGACTTTCTTAATAATCACTGGTCGGGATTGGACTCTGCCTAATATTTTTTACAAATATAATTGTTAAAGACATCCAAAGCTGGTCTAAAAAGATATTACTATAACAATTTTTTTCCTTGAAAAAAAAACAGAAAATATAGTTCTGTACATTGCAGATTAAAAAAAATTGTGCAAATACCCTTAAGATGGAACAACAACCAAATTTAAGTACGTTAATTTAGAGTGGCAACGACAGATTCAAATCATGAGTTCCTAAAAGCTAAAAAGATGACGATGATAGTATACGATATTTAAAAAAAACGGTCAAGTGCAAATCGGACTTGCGCAATTACTGTTTCATGCCGTGATTACTTTTAAAATAAAAATTTTTGTTACAGAGGCATAAAATAATCAGTGACTTTACAAAACACGCACCAAATGAATTTTAAAAAATCAGTATCTAAGATTCAGACACGAACTTGTTTCTGAGTACCAAAAAAAACTTTCTACAACGTGAACTTCTATATCATGAAGAAAATTGCAAAATACATTATCTATCAAGGTACTGTCTCTAGTAGAACTAGTATCTTTGATCATTTGTATGAGCCGAATGCTATTCAAATAGGATGGAATACTCTTCATAAGGTGTAGATTGATAATTTATCTGATATTTAAAAACAAAAATCGGAAACAAACTTTGTGTGTACTCGTATATGTTTGGTGCTTGTATACAAGTCCTTATCCTGTTTAATAAAACATGTTATTCACTGTATAGTAGAAACACAGGAGGAGATTTTAACATAACTTTTTTGGAATATATTAATAATAGTTCTTCCACCTATTTGAATAGCATTGGGTTTATACCAATGATAAAAGATACTAATTCTACTATAGACGGAATCTTGATAGACAATTTGATATGCAATGTTCTTAATGGTATACAAGTTCACGTTGTAGAAAGTTATTATAGCCATCATATACAAGTTTTTGTCCGAATCTTAAATATTGATTTTTGAAAACTCATTTGGGTGTATTTTGTGACGTCACTGATCATTTTATACCTCCGTATCAAGAATTTTTATTTTAAAAGCAATAAGGGTACGGAACACTAATTGCGCAGTCTGACTGGCACTTGGCTGATTTTTTTGCTTTAGCGTCATATTTTTAAAACAAAAATACCTTAGAAAATATAATAACGTGTTGTTTTTCCCCCTTTAGATAGTAAACAAAACTCTGAAAAAAAAACTAGAATTTTTTTTAGAAGTTTTGGCAGAACTAAGAAATGTTTAACAGCTTCCTTGCAACTCCAAACTACCTGAATGTTTTGCTGTTGAACATTAACAGCATGATTTTTACTTATAAGCATTTGTCGCTGTTAAATATTACGGAGCGTTATGCCTAATTTTATTAGCATTTTAGTTAACAATATTCATTTACTTTAGATATTGTTCACATTTTTGTCTTTCATCTTCTTCCTGTTACATAGTTCGTATATAAAAATCATTCACGTCTAGGGATGATACGCGATAGTAATCTAACTATCGATAATTTTAACTTATCCATAGGTCGATATTTATCTATGTGTACATATAAATATATCTCAAAATGTCGATATTTTTTTAATTTAGATATCGACATATTGAAAAAATCCCCATCTTTATGCGCAACTAGCTCAATCATAGCTGGCGACTAGGAGCGATTTTATTTATCAATATATCGATATGTATCGGTAATCGAGATATCCCATTCCTAGTAATAAATAAATAAATAAATAAATATGGTCTTTATTTCCAATTATGAAAGAAAATAAAACATCATAAACTAAATAAACAAAATGCTACATTAAATTGGAAAATGCCGAAGGTCAGCTGGGAATGTAAGACCACGAAGGTACAAACGTTCCCCCTGTTCTTTACCTTAAGCATCCTAATACTAAAGTTATAGAATACAATATTTATCTATTAAACTATGGTAGTATCTTAATAAAACTGTGTAATATTGTAAGTGTTAGGAAAAAAGAAAAAAAAACAAAGAAAACAGAGAATGGCTCATGACACAACTAGAGCAAGCAAAAAAAAACCTTGATATAAATTAAATTATTAAACAGACAGGTGAGTCACCCCAACATATCCGAGATAAACAATAGAATTCCTACAGAGCACAGATACACTCAAGAGCTAGTGATATTCCTTTCTGAAGGAAAATTTACATAAATAAGTACTATATCTTTATATATTTAGCAAAATCCTCCTATACGCCGCCTTGAATGACCTAGGATCTAATAGTTTTATATTTTCTGGAATTGAGTTATAAATCTTAGCTATTTGAAAAGAGAAGGACGATCTAAATTTCTGTAATCTGTAATAACTGACGAAATTTCTTATCAGAATAACAACCATATTTATAATAAGAAAATTGAAGTAATTATGCTTCCCTAAAATTTTCTAGTAATTGCTTTGCCTATTACTAGGAACCCAAGCAACTTTACTTAAAAAAAAAGTAGCGTATACTTAATATAGTACCATTCAAGGTAACTCTGGGCACCCCAAGTATAATTGTTAATTATTTGAGCACAAACATTTTATATTCATCAATCAGGGTTCTTTCATATCATCCGGCTCTCTACCCTAGACCACGAACGACATCATATCATCACAGTAAACATAAAACACAGTAGCGATGCTCAAGAAAATTTTTAGGTCCTGTTTTTTATTACGCAAGCGTCCCCTATTATAACAACAACATGGCTGCTAGCGCGTTAGCGAGTTGTATTTACATCTGGATTTCAAGGAGAATATTTTTATAACGTACTCCAAAATTTATTATTAATAATTTTCCAATAAGTAAATGACTCGTTTGACGTTATAATTGAAAATATTTATAAAAAGATGTCAAGAGGAAGTTTTTGTTGTACGATTAGTGCAATGTATGTAGTATCTCTAAAGGAGTTAGCTTTTTTATATTTTCCAAAGATCCTAAAAGGTAATTTATTCATAATTCTTTATATTATTTCTTATGAAAATTGTTTGCTAGAGTTAAGTTATATTATCTGCTAAAATTCGCTAACCAAACTTTCAAAACTCAATCTGGGTATGCAAAAGTAGTAATTCTCCAGCACGAATGAGTTTAAATAAATCAGTGCATGGATTTAACTTTTTTATATACATACAGTTGTGGTCAAAATAATAGCAGTCCTTACTAAATTTTTATCAAAACATATTGATTAAGTTTTTTTAATAGAACAACTAAAACATAAATATGGTAACTTTGAAGCCCACCTAAGATGCATCAAAGTAATATAAGGCTAATTAATTAAATTCTTAAGAATCAAAGAAAAACGACAAATTTATAAAAATTATGGTGGACAAAATAATAGCAGTGTTTTACTAAAATTACTGTTAAAAAAAACTGTACAACTAATTAACAATATTTTTCTTTTATGAGCATCAGACACACCTAATACTTAATTGTAAACCCTTTATTGGCTATGACAGCTTCACAACGTCGCGGCATAGTAACCAAATCTTAACATCTAAAAACAGGAATGCTTTTCCAAGAGTCTCTGATTACAGCCCAGAGCTCGTTTTGATTCTTAGGTTTTTCACGTGCTACGATATCTTTAATATCGCCCCACAGATTTTCTATCGGGTTCAGATCTGGGCTTTGAGCTGGCCAATTTGAGACATTAATTTTTTTCTTTTCTAAAAATTGTTTACATAATCGACTGCTATGTTTTGGGTCATTGTCATGCATAAAAACCTATTTAAGTGGCATTTCGTATTCTGCATAGGGCAAAATAACGTCCTGTAAAATTTCAACATAAACACTGGCGGTCATTATGTTTTTAATCCAAAATATAGGCCCTACTCCGAAGTAGGAGAAACATGCCCATACCATTATTTTTGAACCTTCATGTTTAACTGTCTTAATAGTGTACTGAGGCTGAAATGCGGTTCCTAAAGAGCGTCTAACGTATGGTCTGCGGCCTACATTTCCAAATAATACAATTTTGCTTTCGTCGGACCACAGTATATTACGCCATTTAAATAGAGGCCATTCAGTATGTTCCTTCGCGAACTCTAATCACCTCTTTCTGTGTCTTTTATTTAACAATGGTACCTTAGGCGGACTTCTTGCTGGTAACTTTGCTTCTTTAAGTCGTCGTCGTATCGTCCTAGGAGCTACATCCACTCCCACAATCTCCTGAAGTTGTGTTGACGAAGCAAATGGGTTTGCTTTTGAAGCTCGAACTATAAGTGTGTCCTGTCTGGACGCAGTTTTGCGTTTACGACCGCGAGTTTCAGGTGTAGATTATCATCTTAAAGCGTTTGCTACCATTTTAGCTGAGCATCCCAAAATATTTTGAATCTGTACGATTTTCCATCACGCAATTTTCAATCAATTCACGTTTTTCTTGAGAACAGTGCTTCTTCCTTCCCATAGTTGTATTGAAAACAGAAAAAGTGTTGATGGATCTGACACAAAACTATTCTAAATTTGACAATTTAACCGAACACAAGGAGCAAAAAACCATTTAGGTTTGAAACACACCAGTGTTAAGCGAACTAGACAAGGCGAAATCGGCGCCATCGTTGGAAAAAATTTTCTAATTGAATTTTTTTTCATAACCTTCTCCAGGAGATGCCCCTGAAAGAGGATCAACATGTTGCCGGGCGGTAACCTGGTCCGAATTTGTTTAAACAAATTTTTTTTTTAAACAAAGTCCAAAAATTGAAATTTTCGCCCCGGAACAAGTTGGTTGGTTGGTAAATTGGACCATTTTGAACAAAAAATGTCTCTTGTGAATTTTCTCTAAAATGCGCCGTTTTCGAGATATCGGCGATTTTAGGTGCGAGAAAACGCGAAAATTTTTTTTTTTTTTTTTTTTCACCTCCCAATATTGGGGTCAAAAATTAAAATTTTCAATGTTGCCAAGTGTCCAAATTAAAGTTTGAGATCTCTTCTACAAATTACCGTAGGAAATATTGCAATATCTTTATTTTTAAACATTGTTTTTTAACAGTTAACAAATTGCGTTCGAGCGCCCGCGGCCGCATCGAAACTGTATACATAGATATATACGCAACGCCCGTACGTAGGCGCGCGGAACTGTATACGCGCTGCAACTCGCTGTAACGTGAAGTATCATGCAAAAGTTCAAACATGCTATTGCTTAAATAAGAGTCGGACACTTTAATAGTTTTATTCATTTCTTTTCCGCCCTTACAAGTATGTACATGTGTAATTATGTCTTTTTCTATTAAACGAATTAAATGTGCCTGCTTTACATGCGTTTACAGGCTGTGATACTACTAGTAAAGTAGGTACTAAAAATAAAGCTTTAGATTTAGTCTTTGATTTAGATACTCAAAATGCATTAACCCCACTTGGTACTGGCTTACAATTAAATGCCATGGAAGTCAATGCATTAGAAAAATTGTATTTGAAAATTTTGAATAAAGCTGGAGAAACAGCAGATAATACTAGACAAATAATTTTAGAACGTTCTTGTGGGATGGGTATTAATTTTGGAAAAATTCCATGTACATCCGATGCTTTAAAATTGCACATTTCACGAGCTTCACTACAAACGTACATATGGAAAATTCATTGTATTCTCGGTATCGACATTTAGATGCAACAGAATTTGGTTACACTATAGAAACAGGTGAATTGTTACCCAAATTCATGTTAAAAAATTCGATACCAGATTCGTTAATTAGGCAATGTAAATGTACAAAAAATTGTAAAACTAATGCATGTAATTGCAAAAGCAACAACGTAAGTTGTATACTCATGTGTGGGTGTAATTTAAATATTTGCGAAAATTTTATTAAATATATATAAGTTATATTTCATAAAATTGTTTTAATTCTTCTACCATCCTAATCGAATATTGAATTTTTATTTATATTCATTTGTTATAATAATTAAAGTTGATATAACAATTACTCTTTAATAAATAAATATTTTTTACATACTTTTCAAATATATTAATTTTAATAAGAAATCAAGAAACAAAGCTTTATAGAGCATCGCAGTGCGTATACAGTTCCGTGCGCCTACGTACGGGCGTTGCGTATATATCTATGTATACAGTTTCGATGCAGCCGCGGGCGCTCGAACGCAATTTGTTAACTGTTAAAAAATAATATTTAAAAATGAAGATATTGCAATATTTCCTACGGTAATTTGTAGAGGAGATCTCAAACTTTAATTTGGACACTTGGCAACATTTGAAAATTTTAATTTTGACCCCGATATTGGGGGGTGAAAGTGGCCATTTTCGCGTTTTCTCGCACCTAAAATCGCCGATATCTCGAAAACGGCGCATTTTAGAGAAAATTCACAAGAGATATTTTTTGTTCAAAATGGTCCAATTTACCTAAAAAAAACTTATTCCGGGGCGAAAATTTCAATTTTTGGACTTTGTTTAAAAAAAATTTGTTTAAACAAATTCGGACCAGGTTACCGCCCTGCAACATGTTGATCCTCTTTCAGGGGCATCTCCTGGAGAAGGTTATGAAAAAAAATTCAATTAGAAAATTTTTTCCAACGATGGCGCCGATTTCGCCTTGTCTAAACACTGCTATTATTTTGACCAAGCAAAATTCATCTCCTGCTACAAAAAACGTAAATACTTTGTTTATATTTATTTTTATATATATATTTTTTGTTGAAACCGCAGCACAGTTGATAAGTTTTTAAACGATATAATATTTTTTGCCTTAATGGAATTTTGCAGTTACCTTTCAACAGTTTTAGTTATTTTTATTGAACCACTGCTATTATTTTGACCACAACTGTATGTAGTATATAGGCACGAAAAGTCATTAGCTGTATAGAAATTATTATATTAGATTTAGCTAATGATAAAATGGAGCAAGAAGTGTGTTCACTTCATTTTTAAGTTCAGAAGAAAGACAATCTCATCCAAAAATGATAATTAAAATTATTTTCAATCTCTCCAGATTCGCTGAAATATGAGGAGCATGGGTGTTAACATTATACGCGCGAAGCTGAAGATGTGCAGAGATATATCTTCAAAATGAACATTTTTTTCCCCCGGACAATATCTGAGATATTTAAATAAATAGCGTGCAAAAAGAGTTGAAGCCAAATGTATTTTTTTCCTTGTATTTTTTTGCCTCTTACCTTGTTTTTTGTATACCTGTTTTAATAAGAACTTGATAAAAAATATATCAAAAAAAACCTTTCGCGTTTGTTTCTTCCTTTCGATCAGCAAAATTTATTTTTATTCTACATAATGGGATTTTCCTTGAAATAGGAAAATTGAATATTTTAAAAACTCGCGGGCATCATACCAGCAACATGGCGACAGGTCATATGATCGAACTCCTTGAGATCAAAGGTCGGACTGTCGCTACTGTGTTTTATGTGTAAGGTCGTTTCCTCCTTAAAAATAACAGTGTTTCTTTTCATATGAAACAATCAATGCACGGCGGCGCCGGCGTAACGTTCACTACATGAATTGTTACTTTTAATGACGATCTGCTAGACCTATCAGACCGTCGAGTGGCAGTGAACTGACAGATAATCGAAAATAAGCCTTAGAGGGAATATTGTATATTGTTCTCTATGTGAGTCCTTTGGTCTGATAGTACCTCTTGTTAATAAATTCATGTTAACTTTTTTATGGATATAGCGCACCCGCTGCGGGGAAATCCTTAAAACGCTACGGGAGTAACGCGTATATGGAAAAAGTAATTCACGTTGGTCTTGAGTCGCTGTAAATTGTATTCGGCGAGAAACACAGTCCCGGATAAATCATTCCAAAGAGGTTATAAAATATTGCTTGAAAAGAGTTGTACGAGGAGTGAAAAGGATTGTACGAGGAATGACAAGCTGAACCCCGTACGGATGTCATGTATTAGTACAACGTGTATTCCTAGCATGCACCGCTCTGGAAGGAATAAAGTGAACCGCATCCATCGAACACTCTCCATGAAAATACTTGTATTGGGCGATTGCAAAAGTTCATGCCCGATTTTCATAGATGGCAGAAGCATTTACTTTTGACTGTACTGATGTTTCTTTTATAATCATATTATTAAATGACAGTTATGGAAATGCGTCGTGAGCTAACATAACTTTAAAAAAAGTGTATTTACCAGGTGTACAAGTATGAAATGCGGATTTTTTTTCTAAAAAAACATGTTAAATTCGGAAAAGAATGATAAAAAGTGCTTTATTCAAAGTATGCTCCATCGCTTGTTATACATTTTTTTTCCCATCTTTCGGGCAATTTGTGAATACCACGCCAGTAAAAATCTTCCCCTTTTGCTACGAACCATTCATCGAGCCATTTTTTCACATCTTCGTACGAACTAAAGCGCTGCTCAGCAAGTGCGGACCCATCGATGCAAACAAGTGGTAATCAGAAGGAGCCAAGTCTGATGAGTAAGCCACATAGGGTAGAACTTCCCAGCTGAGTGCTTCCAACGGGTCGCGAACTAGTTTTGCCGTATGTGATAAAGCATTGTCATGAAGAAAAATGACTTTGTGTTGCCTCTTTGGGTATTCTGACCTTTTTTCAAGCAGCGAACGGTTCAGATCGGTCAATTGTTGTTGGTAGCGTTTAGTATTAACCGTTTCCCCCCAGGTTTTAACAGCTCATAATAGACCACGCCTCTCTGGTCCCACCAAACACAGAGCATCGTCTTTCTGCCAAAGCAATTCGATCTTGCGGTCGATGTGGATGGTGCGCCTGGGTCTACCCACGATTTTTTACGCTTGGGATTGTCAAAATAAATCCACTTTTCATCCCCTGTAACTATACGATGCAAAAACGACTTCCTTTTGTACCGAGCGAGCAAAATGTCACACGTGTTTCTGCGCTTTTCCATTTGCCTGTCGTTCAACTCATGTTGACCCATCTACCGGTCTTCTGAATCTTTCTCATCTCTCGTAGCCGATTGGAAACAGCTTGTTGACTAACGCCCAATTGCTCGGCGAGTTGTTTTTTGTGTTTGCGAATCATCCTCGTCCAACAATGCTTGCAATTCCACATCTTCGTATTTTTTTAGCGGTTTCCACGTTCCTTGTCTGCAACATCGAAATCACCACTTTTGAAACGCCAAAACCATCGTTCACACGTATCTTGCGATGGAGCATGTTCACCATAAGCTTCTCGAAGTAATCGGTATGATTCAACAGCAGTTTTTCTTCAAATGAAAACAAAAAATTAATGCTGTCCGCGAATGTCTTTGTTCGGTATAAATTTCGACATATTGAACACAACATTATGCGCACACTTTTCCAATTTATTACTCGTGCGCGTCTGAAACTTGTTGATGACACAACAAAATGGCGCAGTGTCAAATCTTTATAGCACAAACTGCATTGGTACACCATCTGTTGTCTGAAATCCGCATTTCATACTTGTACACCTGGTAAATTAATTTATGTGCAAAGTTAATATTCAAAATGGAAAATGAAAGTAATATTGTCGTCATGTTATGTTATATGAATTTAAAAAGGGAGTGAGTGTTGGAACGGCAACAAAAAATATCCAAGACGTTTATTTGGACCGTCTTAGGACAGTTAAAAATTGGTTTGGTCGATTTCGAAATGGTGACTTCAATCTAAACGGTAAACTTTGCTTTAGGCGATCTATCAGCATTGATAATGACTTTATCCGTGACTTAGTGAGTACTAATCTACGAATTACCACTGAAGAGATTGCTGAGAGACTAAATGTTGACGATTCGACTGCCTTTCGTCCTTTAAAGTAACTCGGATACACTTCGAAACACGATATACGGGTTTCGCACGTTTGGTCAGTACGGAGCAAACTGAACCGTGTTTCCACAGCCATTTATCTTCTCGCCCGTTAACAAAACGAACCTTTCTTGGATCAAGTCATAACTAAAGATGAAAAATAGGTTGTGTATAATAACATAATAAGAAAGCTGTACGCATAGAAGTGAAAGAGCAGAATATATGGCAAAGGCTGAATTGCATCCACTGAAAGTGTTGTTATATATCTGGTGGCATTACAGAAAAATAATTTTTTACTAGCTTCTTCCACGTGGCCAAACAATAGCTGCTCAGAAGTACTGTGAGCAACTCACCCAACTCAATGTTGAAATCCAAGCAAAACGTCCAAATTTGGTCAATCGAAAAGGCATCATCTTTCACCATGTCATCGCTAAACCACATGGCGCTCAACAGACATTACAAAACTTAGGGAGTTAAAATGGGAAATCCTCCAGCATCCGCCGTATTCCCCTGACCTTGCCTCTTCAGATTTTTATCTGTTTCGTTTTCTGGAAATTAATATAAATGGAAGAAAATTTGATTCTATGGAAGAAGTCAAGAACTACCTTACGACTTTCTTTGAAGAGAAACCACAAAATTTCTTCAAAGAAGGAATTCAAAAACTTGTAAAACGATGAGAGACAGTTTAAGAAAATGATGGAGAATACATTATTGTGTTATATTTAATTTGGTTTCTAATCGGGCACAAACCTTTACAGTCACCAAATAGAATAGATTCAAGTCATCGATCGTCCTTCGATGTTCCAAGATGCCAAGGTTTCTGGTGAGTCTCCAATCAGGTAAACAGCTCTCATCTGGATAGAATCCAGTATCCAAGATAGTATATGTTTAGCAGCAGAGCCCCAAACATCGTTGGACGAATTTGAGCTTTGTACAGAACAGTTGTTGTGGAATATAAGGCTTCCTAGTTCGAAATAATATCCTCAGCTTTTGAGAACCTCTCTTTGCTATGCATGCGACATGTTCATGCCCAGCAAATTAAGTGACGATGCTAGAGAAGGAGAGGAGTGTCCCGATATAACTACGTTGAGTTCAGAAACGTTAACTTTTTTAGAAAAAAACTGCCGCCTGGGTTTTTAGAGCGTTAAATTCTACTTGGTTACTAGGATTTCTTCCAGATCTTGGTTAGGTGAGAACGACTTTCTGTTGTCTGCTGATATTTGCATGATTATCCGATGTTCGGGCGTTTAAAGTGAATGAAGAAATAAGCGTGCTCTCATCTACAAGGCATGGATTCCTAACCCTTTCAGCAGATACAGTTGTTGGATTCTATTCAGAGAAGAGCTGTTCGTCTGATTGGAGACCCGGAACTGACCGGCGGCCTTGATTCGCTGGAACATCGAAGAACGGTTGGCGACTTGAACCTATTCTACAAGTATTTTCATGGAAAGTGTTCGAAGGATGTGGCCCGTTTAATTCCTTCCAGAGCAGTGCATGTTAGAAGTACACGGCGCGCTAATACTTCACATCCGTATGAGGTTCAGCTTGTTACTCCTCGTACAACGCTTTTCAAGCAGTCATTTATATGGAGAACATCATCCCTTCGGAATAATTTGCCCAGGACTGTGTTTCTCACCGAGTACAATTTACAGCGATTCAAGAACAACGTGAATCGCTCTCTCCGCACACATGTCGCTCCTGTAGCGCTTTAGGGACTTCCCTGTAGCATGTGGGCTAGACCCATAGAAAAAAAAGGTCGTTAATATAAATGAGAAAGATAGTAAGAGAGAGTATAAAGTCTTGTGGCGTTGATAATGAAGGTATTAAAAAAATTCGTCTACTGCCACTCGTGAACACCGCTCTCTAAGGAAAGTCAAAAGCCATAAACAAAACATTCCCGTGATACCATAAGAGCTTAACTTAACCAACAATCCCAAACACGGTCGCATGCCTTGGATAATATCATATTCATGATATTATACGAAAAACCAACGAACATGCGGGAGTTCTTAGGACTTTCAGACTATCTGTTTACCGATGCACACGATCAACAGTGCTCTTAAACATTAATATTAACAATTAAGCGTCAACCACACCGAGGATCGTTAAGATTTTCGAAAATTGACGCAGCTTCTTCAAGCGATAACCTACGATCTGTTAGTTGCATGTACTAACGCATTATTCTTGATATATTTTGGAACTGGCACTGTTTCTACGAGGGCCGTCTTTTAAATTTTTACAAACGACCACTAGATGGCGCTATTGAGATGTGACATTACCATTGTTCTAAAATCTGACATTTGTTATTGTTAAAACAGTGGCAGCTCAGAAATTGGCAGAGTAGTTTTGTTTACAGTGAGCGTTTAAAAAAAACAGTTTTGTGATCAGTGAGCGTTTAAAAAAACAGTTTTGTGATCAAACGGAAATTTCACGTGAAGGTTTTCGTTGGATGATTTTTTACAATTTTACTAAATGCCTAACTCAACAACAATGGCTCGAAACGCTTCGTTCAACTTTTCGTAATGAATCACCATCAGAAAAGACTGTTTACAATTGGTTTGCAGAATTTCGTCTTGGTCGTGCTTCCATCAGCGATGGATTTCGTGAAGATCGACCAAAATCAGTTGTTGTTCCAAAAAACATCGATACTGTGCGCAACGTGATTGAAGAGGATCCACGTGTAAGTTACCGTGAGATAGAGGCATCCTTAGGCATATCGAAGACTGTGGTACATTCGATTTTGCAGGAACATTTAGCTGTGAGAAAGATCTGCTCCCGTTGGATTTCACGTAATTTGATCGAAACTCAAAAACAGGCTCGTATTAATTGGTGTAAGGAAATGCTCAAGAAATTCGACCGAGAACATGCAAAATCCGTATAGAACATCGTAAGAGGAGACAAAACTTGGCTATATTCGTACTAGCCGGAAAGTAAGCAACAATCAACTGTTTGGGTGTTCCAAGATACACCGAATCCAACAAAAGTGGTTCGTTCGCGAAGAACTTCCAAGAAAATGATCGCTTGTTTCTTTGGTTATAATGGACATGTTGCAACCATTGCTTTAGATAATCTAAGAACAGTTAATGTTGAATGGTTACAACAATTTGATTGCCAGAAGCCATGGAAATTAGAAAAAACAACCGAAAGCGTCGCATTATTCTTCATCATGACAATGCCAGCTCTCACACAGCACGTCAAACAATTGTCTATTTGACGGAGGAAAACATCGAATTATTGTCTCATTTCCCGTATTCACCTGATATATTGCCTAACGACTTCTTTTTGTTCCCGAATATCAAAAAAAAAAAGCGTGGACAGCGATTTTCATCACCTCCAGAAGGTGTTGAATCCTTCCAAAACCATGTTTTTGAGGTACCAACTTCAGAGTGGAAAAAATGTTTCGAGAATTGGTTCGACGCATGCAAAAGTGTATAAATCTTAAAAGCGAATATTTTGAGAAACAATAAAACGAAATTAAAAGGTAGCTCTCGTATGTAGGATTTTTTTTACTGATATGCACCAACAAAACACCCAAGATGCATATCGTTGTTGTAATAAAAAAAAAACCATAAAAAGAGTTGCTGAAAGTAATCACTTTAAGGGTTGTTATTTTTAGGAGCAATGGTGCGCCATCTACGACAAATTGCGAACGTATAAAGAACTAACAATTTTTATTTTACAATTCAAGAGTCTTTGCTTACAGTTGCTTTAATATGGCGTTTGAAAACAACATAAAAGGTCTAGTCATTGCAAAAAAAAGCGTTTACATCTATGCGTTTTGTTACAAAGCTAGGTACTAAAGTCGTAATTTTACAACACTAAATTCCTATATGAACATTCATAGCGGGGCTTAAAGATAATACAGCTTAAATTTTTACGACGCTATGCAAATGACCGTAAATTATTTTAAAAGCATCTTTTATTGTTTTTTATTGTTCAATACGATGCTGGGGTAAAATAAAAAATTTGTTATGTATTAATTACCTTTTTTGCTATATGTATAACTAAAGAAAAGATATTTTTGTATTAATCTATACACTTTAGGCATAAGCAATTCTATATATACTTGCTCCTTATTTACTTTACCAAAATATTTATCATGTGTAGCATCATGCTTTGTCACACACCTCACGATGACTTACCCAAAAATTTTGATAAACGTACTCCCACATATAGTCTGTCAAATAAGAACGTGATCGTTCGTAATCTTGAAAAAATGTGTTTCGAGAACATTCTTTGCTCTCAATGTATTTTTTGGTGTACTAGCAACGGCTCAATTACCTTAGTAAGTTGTCTAATCGCCTCCTGTATCAATAATCGCCTGGCATCTTCTAGGGATTTTCTGCATCCTCTGCAAATTTTTCGAATTTCGCGAGTCAAAGTCCTCACAGTCTTTTTTCTGACTTTTTCCTTTACAAAGAACAAAATGTTTTCAATACGGTTTGCATCCAGCGATTGTGAGGGCCACTCTTAGTATCTTATCGTGGGCCCAGGCGAACCGCTTCGCTAGGTTATTTTCGCCCAGCAAAGGTTTCTTCAACGTTGTTCGGAATTTGACACTATGTGCACGAAGATGTTGTCGAAACCCAATTTTCTTGATTTTGCTGCTCCTTAACGCAGCGTCTATTTCAGATCCTGTGAAAACCAAGACACGATTCATTTTTCAACTTTCGGAGTGACTTTGCCTACCGAGTCGGGTTTTGGCAAGTTGTCGACATTTTTCGTCTCGTTAAAATCATTTACCTTCTTCTTCACAAACGACACCGACTTTTTAATATATTTAACGGCCGCAAAAGGTGTCATTTTAGATCCCTTAGGATGGGTACAAAGAGAGACTGCCTCGAACCGATGCACAAACAAGTGATTAATTTTTGATTTTACGTGATTTCGACGAAAGTTCGGAATCGACTGATACTTTTACTAAAATGAATCGTAAACAAAAATTCCCTCTACCGATATTTTGTTGAATCGCTAGAATCGCATCTACCACAAATAAATTATCGCTGACACATTCTTACTTGCAGACTGTACTACTAACATGGGATGAAAACTTCCCAGGCTTTCCGAAAGATGGCAGCATAAACAAGAAACCATATGATTTTCAGTTAGTGTCCACTCTCGGAAGATTCCTGTAAAATATTCATGATATTTGGTGTACCCGTGGGGGGGCGGGATAGAATATCTCCCCCGGTATGTTCTGCCTGTCGTAGGAGGCGACTTAAAGAACAATCTAGATGGTAGATGCCCAGATCCCACCAGCATCGCCCGGTGTGATACCATCGCATCGGCTTAAGCTGCGTGAAGTTGCTTAACGTTTCGTGGCTGTGCCGATGTCCCGGACTGTGGGACCAAATAGCATGATGAAGCACCTGGATACAAAAAAATTCCGGAGGTAAAATAGCCCCCCGTTCGGATCTCCGGGTGGGGGCTGGTTCAGGGGCGTCGACATGCAGAGAACAGAATTTCAAAATGGATTTTTGTAACATACGAGGTTTAAATTCGAACATAAATTCAGTGCACCAACACCTGCAATCAAATAAACCTCATGTACTCGCTCTCTGTGAAACTAAGGTCAGCTCATCGACCAGCACAGTAAACTATCTTTATCCTGGGTACGATTTCTATTCCCGATTTAGGCGTAACTTTGGAATCTGTCTTTATGTCAGAAGCGACCTCTCTTGCCAACGAGAAGAGGCTCTGGAGCCCCCAAACTTTGATGTTATGTGGTTAAAAATAACGACTCAACCAACCACAAGGTTCGTCTGTATCCTCTATCGACCACCAAGTGATACAAACTTTAGAACACTTTTCGCTTCTCTTGCAGACACCATAGATCATTTACAAATTAACTATCCAAATGCCGAAATTGCCATCCTGGGCGACTTTAATGTCCACAACATCAACTGGCTTAAATATTCAAATACTACCGACGAACAAGGTCGTGAAGCCGAATCATTTTCAATCAGTTGTGGCTTGACTCAGCTTATTGATGAACCAACACGGATCCCTGATCGAGACGGAGAGTTCGCCAGTCTTCTTGATCTGTTTTTAACCACCAATCCGGAGATTTACACGGTCAGCGTAAATCCACTGTTAGGTTCTTCCGACCATAAACTACTTTCGACATCGAGTATTCTACCAATCAGTGACAGAGAGGCGCCCAAACCGCGCAAGATTTGGCACTACAAATCTGCTAAATGGGAAGATCTCATGGAATATTTTCGAACTTTCCCTTGGTTGGACGTTTGTTTTCGATCCGACGACCCATCTGACTGCGCCAGGGAGGCTTCCGATGTTATTTTGGCCGGTATGGAGGCTTACATCCCTTTTTCGAAGAAATGCCCTTCCAACGGCAAGCCTCGGTTTGACCTAAAATGCAAAGAAGCTGTTGCTTCTAAACATCTTGCATACCGACAGTGGCGTGAACTTCCTAACACCATAAATCGTAACATCTTTGTTCGTGCCAGGAACAGATGCAAAGAAATTATCGACGAAACCAAGGAGGTACACAATCAACGGATTAGAAACAAATTTCTCGCTTGTCCCGGCAATTCCAGGTCCTTTTGGTCAGTCGCTAAGGCAGTTAATCAAAATTTCACCAAATCCACCATACCACCACTCACACGGCCAGATAATTCTATTGCAACGACACCTGTTGAGAAAGCGAACTTGTTGGCTGAACTCTTTGCTTCACATTCTACTGTCGATTTCCAAGGAAAAACACCACCTACTATTCCCATAGCGCAGTCAAGGATGCCCGATATTGTCTTCAGACAGCGTATCATAAAACGTATTTTGATGAAGGTAGACACCAAAAAGGCTTCAGGCGCTGACGGAATACCTGCCATAGTTCTCAAGAACTGTGCGAGGGAACTAACACCAGTTTTCTGTAGACTTTTCAACCTATCCTACAGAAAGGGAATATTTCCTTCCTGCTGGAAATGTGCCACAGTTCAGCCGATACCTAAAAAAGGCAAGAAGACCTTGCCAAATAACTACCGACCAATCGCACTACTCTCAATAATATCGAAAGTCATGGAAAAGGCTATCAATCAGCATCTTCTAAAATATCTTGAAGGATTCAACATTATTAGTGATCACCAATATGGCTTTCGTAAAAATAGATCAACAGGAGATCTTCTGACTTATGTAACACATGTTTGGAACAACGCAATTGAACACTTTGGAGAATCTCGAGCGGTTGCTCTTGACATATCCAAGGCATTTGACCGTGTTTGGCACGATGGGCTGTTGGCTAAGCTACGTTCTTGTGGTATGTCTGAAAAGTTCTGTTTGTGGCTCTCATGTTTCCTCAGAGAGCGTTTTTTACGAGTGGCAGTTGACGGATTTCTTTCTAACACCTTCACTATCAACGCCGGTGTGCCCCAAGGTTCCATACTGTCTCCTACTCTCTTCCTCATTTATATTAACGATCTGCTGGAAAAGACCGAGAATCCAATCTACAGCTTTGCAGATGACAGTACACTTATCTCTTCATTCACTTTGAACGCTCGGACATCGACTACTCAGACGAATATCCGCAGACAGCAGGAAGTCATTCAACTTAACAAAGACCTGGAAGAAATTCTATCTTGGGGTGACAGTAACCAAGTGGAATTTAACGCTACAAAAACCCAGGCGGCAGTTTTTTCTAAAAAAGTTAACGTTGCAGAACCCGACATAGTTATGTCGGGGCGCTCCATCTCTCTAACATCGTCACTCAATCTGTTAGGCGTTAATTTGGCAGCAAATATGTCCTGGCATGAACATGTTGCAGGCATAGCAAGAAGAGCTTCTCAAAAGTTGGGAATATTGTTTCGAACCAGAAAGCTTTACACTCCACAACAACTGTTAATTCTTTACAAAGCTCAAATTCGACCAACTATGGAATACTGCTCCCATGTTTGGAGCTCCGCTCCCAAACATACACTGCATTTGTTGGATTCTATCCAGAGAAGAGCTGTTCGTCGGATTGGACACCCGGAACTGACCGACGGCCTTGATTCGCTGGAACATCGAAGAACGGTTGGCGACTTGAGCCTATTCTACAAGTACTTTCATGGAAAGTGTTCGAAGGATGTGGCCCGTTTAATTCCTCCCAGAGCGGTGCATATTAGAGGTACGCGTCGCGCTAATGCTTCACATCCGTATGAGGTTCAGCTTGTTACTCCTCGTACAACGCTTTTCAAGCAGTCTTTTATATGGAGAACATCATACCTTTGGAATGGTTTACCCAGGACTGTGTTTCCCATCGAGTACAATCTACAGCGATTCAAGAACAACGTGAATCGCTTTCTCCGCACACGTGTCGCTCCTGTAGCGCTTTAGGGACTTCCCTGTAGCACGTGTGCTAGACCCATAAAAAAAAAAAAAACTAGTTTGTGAGTTACAGCTGACGCTACTTTTGATTTTTGCAAAACCATGAGACGGAAAGAATTTCGTATGTTGATTAAACATTGCTTTTTGACGGGAAAAAAATATAGATAAAACGCAAGAATGGCTTGAGAAGTGTTATGGCACGTCCGCTCCGTCCAAAGCAACTATATGTCTATGATTTAGTGAATTTAAATGCGTCATACAAGCACCGATGATGTACCACGTTCCGGACGTCCAAATGCAGCAATCGCTCCAAAATAAAATCACCATATTGTTCTGAATGAACGCAAAGTGAAGTGAGAAAGATAGGTGACATCGTGAAGCTCTCAACAGAACGCGTGAAGCATATTTTCCATAAATATTTACATCACTGCCGCGCACTCTTATGAGTGATCAAAAACAGCAACATGTCGAAGATCTAGAACGCTGTTAGGCACTATTTAAACGTAATTCAAAGGAGTATTTCGGTCGATTCGTAACAATAGACGAAACATGGATCCACCACTACACGTCTGAGTCCAACAGGCAGTCCGCAGAGTGGCTGCAGCGCCATGAAAGCCGTCGGAAACGTCCAAAACACAAACATCAGCTGGAAAGGTTTTGACCAATATCCGTTGGGATGAGCGTGGAATAATACTGATCGCCTATCTTGAGAAAGGGCTAGAAATCACCGAAGACTATTATGCTGGTTTAATGGACCGTTTGAATGGGGAAATCAGGAAAAATGACCATATTTAGCAAAGAAAGAGTGTTGTTTCACCAAGATAATTCACAAGTCCATCAGATCGATGATGAAATTGCGCTAGAAATTACTGCTTTCTCCTCCATATTCACCAGATCTCGCCCCCAGCAATTATTAACTCTTTCCAAATTTGAAATAAAGAAGTTGAATGGGAAACTGAAGCTTATTTTAGACGAATCCTACTATATGAAAGGTATCCAAACATTGGGATATGGCTGGAATAAGTGAATTGCTCTTGAAGGAAAACTATATTGCTATCTATTAAAATGGCTTCTATAGTGCAATATTCATTGCTTCATAGAGTCAGTTGTAATGAGGTTAATTATTCATCACATATTGATAGACCTCTAAAGATTAATAGATTGCTGATAGATAATAGAATAAAAATATTTGAAAAAGAAATTGCATGCAAACAACAACGAACAACGGTTGTTTTCAGAAAGAAAAAAAAAACAAAATGCAAATCAGTTATACGAATTAAATTACATACAATATGTTATGTCATGACGTTTGCAATGTTAAGATTGTAATATGAACCAGTACGGAAATGCAATATTGGCGAGTTTATGAACCTAAGTGCGAACTTTATAAAAGGTGTTATGAAATTATTTATCTTGCTATAATAAAATTATATAAGTTGTCACTACCTATCGTTATCATTATTCAATTTGTGAAACGAATTAATTTGTTTACTTACTGTTGGATAATATAGTATGTGTAATAGATTAATTCCGACATAACAAATATATAACCATTTCCGTAAATGTTGGTATGTAGCAGTTCATAAAAGAGAATTTATTTTTGAAAGTGTCACTCATTAGACTCAATTTAAATCATTCCATAAACCTCCAGAAACAATTATTCCCGGCTGAACACAACTTTTTTAGGAACCTTTTTTTAGAGCTCAATATGCAACTTTTTGTGAAAAAATTGAAAAACTCGCTAAATTGCCGTAAAAAGTGTCAAAAATTAATATAGAATGTACCGTTTTCTAAGTTTATCCATGCGATTTATTGAAATTATTCATCATGAATCCTGATGACGTTTTCCTCTTTCATAAACTCCTGGACAAAATTAACGCAACAATCTGAAAATTAATTTATCTTTTTCTTATGTCAGTTTTAAAGTTTATCGAGTATTTTTAGTAGGCTATGCATATTTTGTTTCGTTGTTCATGACAGAAATCAAGACAATTCGTTTAGATTTACAGTTTTAAAGAATTTTTTAGAAGATAAATGTTATAAACAGATGGAAATGTAAAAAGATAAAAAATAGAATATTAGCAATTTTCCTTGACTTCAAAAGAGCATTTGAAACTATAGATAGGGATATTCTATTGAAAAAACTTACTAGATACGGTATTCAAGACACAGAGCTAAAACGGTTTCAGTCCTATCTGACAAATCGTAAACAATTCACAAATATCAATAACGAAATATCAAATGCAATAGAAAACGATTTTGGAGTACCACAGGGCTCAATTTTGGGAGCTCTTCTCTTTGTAATATATATAAATGACATGGAAAATGTATTTAAAAAATGTGAAATTGTATTATATGCAGATGATACATTAATTTTCACAGAAGCAGCAACAGAGGAGATATGTCATGAAAATTTAAAAAAATGATGTGGATAACATTAACAAATGGTTAAAAATGAATAAGTTAAAATTAAAATGAAAACAAGACAAAATTAATGGAAATTGATATGAACACTGACAGAGCATTCAAAATAAACAATGTAATAATAGAAAAAGTAAGTAATATAAAATACCTGGGTTTCCTCATAGACAGGGATTTGAACTTTAAAGAACATGTCGAATATATATGTAAAAAAATAGGGAAAAAAATCGGGTTTTTCAAAACGTTTAAGAAATAAAGTAACATTACTAACTGCAATAAATATGTACAACACCAGGATAAAACCTCATTTTGAATATGAATCAACTGTGTTATTCACATGCTGTTCAGACCAACAACAGGCAAGGCTACAAAAACTCCAGAACAAGGCTATGCGCTCTATTTTGAAATGCAATCGTTTCACATCAATAAGATATATGCTAGATGCACTGAAATGGCTAAATGTAAAGCAAAGACTGCAGCTAAATACAATATGTTTTATCCAGAAAATGAAAATGGGAAATGCACCGGAATACTTGATTGAACAAATAAGATATGTTGGGGATGTTCAACCGTACAGCCTGAGGAACGCATTAGATTTCAGACCGCGACGTGCAGATACCAGTGCAATGCAAAAATCTTTATTTTCAAAAGGTCTGACCTTATACAATATGATTCCCAACAACATAAAGAGTGAAACAAATATAAATATGTTTAGAAAAGGAACAATAAATTTTGTAAAAAATATTAGTTTTTTAATCAGAGTATGAAATTGTTTGTTAAATTTATTTTAAATGTAAATTAAAAAGTATTGTGAATACTACTACTAAATAAATAATAATAAAAAAATAATAATAATAAAAAAATAAACAATTTTCTGTAATAATGCTATAGATTTTCTTTAAAAGTAAGCTTATAAATTGTTCCCTTTTTCAAAGTAATACGTTTTTGTGGTAGACTGTTTTATTTTTGACCCCGAAGAATTAGAAAAATGAATCGAACAAGGAATTTAACTGAACACGAGGTAGTGCGAGCCTCAGTTTTATTGGACGAGGGATATTGTCAGAGTTATGTGGCCAATTTGTTAGGCAAACATCACTCCACAATAAGTCGTATGGTAAGACGCTTGAATGAAGTAGGAACTTATTCTCGAAGGCTAGGGCAAGGGCGAAAACGATGCACTAGCGACCTAGATGAACGTTTTATAAAACAATATGCTTTAAGAAACAGGACTGTCACTAGTTCTATAATAAGAAACGAACTCGAAGCTGTTCGCAATGTCACAATTTCTTCAAAAACAGTTAGAAGACGTTAAATGAAGCTGGATTAAACAGCAGGAGACCAGCCACTGCGCCCTTGCTTACTATAGAGAACAAAGTTGCCAGGTTACGTTTTGCTCGAAATCACGAAAACTAGTCTGTGGATGATTGGAAACAAGTTTTCTTCACAGATGAAACTAGGGTTAGTCTAAAACATCCAGATGGTCGTGAGCGAGTATGGCGAAGACCAGGAGAGAGGTTTACTCCTTGCAATATCTCTGCAAGAATTCCATTCGGCGGTGGCTCTGTTATGTTCTGGGGTGGCATCTGCTTTGATGCTCGCACAGAGTTAGTTCCTGTCCGTATGAGATACATGAATACTAATTACTATCTTGAGAATATTGTAATAGAATATGTGATGCCTTTTAGTGTAACCAATGTTCATAAAAAATTATTAAAATTAATTCATTATAGAGATTTGTATGATTTAATATATTGTTGCGTTCATTTTGTCCAGGAGTGTATAATGGCCATTTTTGCCAATTTTTTGCTCATTTTATATTTTGTAGTCAAATTAAGGTCCAGGTACACTTTACTCATGTTCTTTGACCTGGTAACTTCGAATTTTAATGTACCGTGTTGATATTAAGATATCGTTTCCAAGTTATGGTCCGATTTTAACCACTTTTTGGTCAAAAATGGCCGTAAATCAAAAATGGTGTATTTAAAGACATTAATCTTACAGCCAATGTTTATTTTAGTTTATAATTATCAAAACAACACAAAGGACCACGCACATTGTAAATGGAAATTGGATTTCGGTGAAATGACTCTAAATTTTGCACAGAGGTACATCTTGTGCCCCTGAATAAAAGTCGCCATGGGGGCAACTCGCGAAAATGCTTCCTACCCCTGCTGTTCACCGAATCTATCTCAATCGAGCCCAACCGAATCCAATCGATCATTTACACAATCGAAAAAGAAACTATGTTCCGATGCTCAAAATAGGATAATGATCTCACCTAATAGATAAAATTGGAATCTTTTTCAGATTACATTATCAGTTTTTTGCTACAACCCCCTACCTAAAACCTCGAAAAACGGGGTCGTAAGGGGATCAAATATTAAAATTCATGTATAAGATCTTATACATTCATGTGTAAGGCTCTTTTTACCCCAACAGGGGGCCATTGAGGTTTCGAGTGAGCCGAGTTCAATTTTAAGACATTAAAGGTATTATTTAGGCCTTACCACCTCTCCAAAGGGTTGTAATAAGGGTTGTGAAGGTGTCAAATTATAAAATTCGTATATAAGCATTTTTTAATCAGACATGTATCTATGGGGTTTTCGAGTATGGCGAATTTGATTTTTCAGTTATTGGAGTCTTTTCAAAGGGGATGTAAAAGGGGACATATGGATGTATCTTTTCCCATCAAAAAGCAATGATTAATCGACACACGAAATTCTTTTTGTTCCATCGTTTTGCAAAAATTAAAAGTAGCGTCTCTCAAGCAGCCGTAACTCTCAAACTAATAGACAAAATTTTAGACGAATCTTCTGAGAGTTGACGCTAACTGAAAATCATATGGTTTTTTGTTTGTTATGCCATCCTTGGAAAGCCTCGGAACTTTTTTCGTCTGGGTCTTCCTCTTTTTCTTCTCTCTATAGGTCCCCACTCCGTTATTTTCTTTATCCACTATTATCTTCGCTCCGTCTTATGTGTCCATACCACTTTAATCGTTTTTCTTCAGTGGTGTTTATAGCATTCTGCTTCTTATTTCTTCATTTGTTTTTCTCTCCATACGTGTCACTCTACATCTTCTCCAATACTCCATCTCTACCGCGTTAATTTTAGATTTATTTCTTTTGTTGATCGTCCATGATTCGATGTAATTTATTAGACCCGTACTTAATTATTTCATTTACCACACCTCCAGGCCCTGCAGATTTATTATTTTTGAGTATTTTTATTGTCTTCTTTATTTCTTCATAGCTTAGTTCTATCTCTTTTTTTTCCTTATTCTGTTCTTCTTCTTGGAATTCTTGTCTGTCTTCTGTTAGGAGTTTTTTTATAATATTCTTCCCACTCGCTTTCTGGGACATACTCTATATACGTCTTCTCTGTATTGTTGGTCCTTAATGCTTTAATTATTCTCCATGACTCTGTACTTCTAGTTCCTCCCATATACTGTTCTACGTGTTCGCACGATTTTTCCCATCTCTCGTTCTTTTCTTTGTTTATCATCCTTCCCGTTTCTGCATTTTTCTCTTTATATTTCTGTAGATCTTCTAATTTTGCCATTTTTCGTATAGTCTTTTTTACGCTTTTATAGATTCTTTGGTTTTTTTACAGATTCTAATTTTATCTTTCTTATTCTCGTTGTCTTCTTTACTTAATGCTTCTAGGGCCGCCTGTTTGATGCATTCTTTTATGTGGTCATACATCTGTTGGAAGTTGTCGTAGTTGAATTCATTTAATTTTTAATCTGATCGTCATCTATATAGGTCTCTTATCGTTTCGTCTTGCAGTAAGTGTATTTTGTATTTTATTTCTTTGTCTGCTTTTTCTGTTATCTTATTAAGATTTCTATTTTCTTTATCTATTGTTCCTGTTTGTTTTATTGTCTTGTACCACGGTACTTTTATGTTTGCTACTAATAGTCTAGGATCTGTTCCACATTCTGCCCCTCTTTTTACTCTTACATCTTTTATTTTGATAGTGGTATCGTTTTTAATTATAATGTAGCCTATTATTGATTTTAAGTTTCGTGTTTCCTGCATCCAAGTATATTTGTGGATGTCTTTGTGTTTGTAGAATCCGTTTGTTATTTTGAGACCGTTTAGTTCACACAGCTCTATTAGTCTCTCTCCGTTGTCGTTGGTAATGTCTTCTCCGAATGGTCCTACGGTATTGTTTTCCTTCCTGTTCTCCCATTCAGATCTCCCATTATTATTAATTTTTGGTTTTTCTTTACTTTTTGTGTTTCTGTTTCTAGTGTTTCCATGAAATTATCTTTTTCTCTTATAGTGCTGTCTTCTGTTGGGCCGTATACTCCTAATATTATCATGTCTCTTCCTAGCATTGTTATATTTAGTTTTATGATTCTTTCATTGATGGGTACACAAGATGTTATTTTCCTTTTCCACTTCCCAAAATACAAAGGCCAAAACCTTCCCAGCAGACTGTTGTGATTTTGGTCACTTCGGGCGGCTTTCACCGGCTGCTGTCCACTCAACTGACCGATTTGATTCTGGTGTGTAGTGGTGGATCCATGTTTCATCCATTGTCACATATCGCATAAAGAAATCCTTTTTATTACTTTTAAACAAGCCCAAACAACGCGTTGTTGTTTCTGGTCCATTGTGAGCAAACGCGGTACCCATTTCAAGCAGAGCTTTCTCATGCCCAAATGTTCGTGCAAAATATGACCAACACGTTCTTTTGATATCTTTAAGGTGTCAACTATCTCGTTTAAATTCAGCTTACCAGTAAATGATGAGTGATTCTGCAAGAGCAGAGTCCCCGTAACACTTATCAAGCCATTACTTTGCTTGAACGGTATTTTTTCCCATCAAAAAACAGTGTTTAATCGACACACGAAATTCGATTTTTTCCATTGTTTTGAAAATATCAAAAGTAGCTTCACTAAAACCACTGTAACTTGTAAATTAATGTAAATAATTTTGACACGTATCGTTTGAAGGTTGGTACTTCCTAAAAATCATATGGATTTTTTGAAAAGGGCGACATCTATGTGTCAGACCAAAAACTTTTCTGCCTACGTGTTATATAAAAAATAAAAAGCCCATGCTTTTATTAAATCAGCCAGTTGGGATAATTAATTTGAATGCACGGCATTTTTGTCGGTTTATTTCTACTGCGGAAAGTTCTGGTCGTCTAAATGTGCCGAGTAATTTACAAAGTTTAAATGGAATTGAACAAAAGCAAAACTGTGTTGAAGTAAATTATCCTTTCGGCGAAAATGGAAAACATCAACACAAAACAAGCAAAGCTATGGAAAATGATATAATTACCTCAAATTAAAGTTGACATATCGTAAATAAAGAGGGGTCGCGAACATTTAGAACTGCTCTTTACAGCGAAAAAGTTTGAATTTTGTTTATGTTGTTAAAATGTAAACAGGTTTAGGGTGGTTTCAAATGATATGAAATTTCACAAAAGTGTGCATCATTTCAAAAAATTGGCGCAACAGAAGGTTTCAGTTCACATTACTTTTCTTGTTTCATTCCAACAACCAAATTACTGACGTCCAATGACCCAACGAAGTACATGACTCATCAATAATTATTTTTTTCAGAAACACAAAATTGTTTCTACAAATTTTAAGCATATCCGACTTATTATTATACGACGTTTTGTCACGACACGGTATTTCTTGGTCGTGACTATTATTTAGACTAAATAAGACATTTTCTTGAACAATAGCAACCTGTACCATTTCTACGGATATAATAAATATGAGTCAGCTTGCGTGGTAGCAAAAATCGTGATTTACTTTAAAACTACCAGGAAGACGAATATGACGTACAATAAGAAGTTTAAAAAATATCTTTACCTTCGTATCCGTTTGAAATAAGTAAATAGTTTATTTCTCTCTTTTTTTTATCGAATTTAACCTCTGATGCTTAAAAAGTATAAAGACTTGTTGATGGTTTGTCAAATATCTATTTACAGAAATAAAATTGCAAGATTTCAGATGAATATGTAACCGATATTACCGATTTTCTATCAGTATTAAAACGTGTTTCTAAAGAATATGTTCTTGGCTCATTATTATTTATACTTTATACACACCTCTCTACTCAACATACTTAAATTTGCCGTCCAGGCAACTATAGTGACATAAAAAATTGTATGTCCTGGATTACTGAAGATTCGTTTAATATTCTAAAACTATAAATAGCTATAACTTATAATAATAAATAAAACAACTACAGATCGACCCCAAAATATTAAACCTAAAGATACAAAGTTATCTTAACTTTAAGTGACTGTTAATCGTAAGTTTACAATACGATACATTTTCGGAAGAAAACTATTACTTATTTAATGGAATTCGATTTAAATTCATAATCAAGAAATTATGAATACCTGTCTATCAAACTAAGTAATACAATCTAAAATTAGATTTGTTTAATAACATAAAATAAAATAATATAACTACCCTGAACTCATTTTTTTAGCCTATGCTAACCATTTATAACAATATACCGTATAATTTAAAAAATTAAAGCTATGGATTATTGTAATTTAAAAAAAATGCCATTTTACAACACTGTAAACAAGAAAGCGCTGGGATAATGTTAATAGCAACGAGAATTTGGCGGGTTTAACAAAACCAATTAAACCAGGTAATAGAATTTAGCGGGATTAATTGTCTGTTTAATTGTTTGGTATTCCCAGCAAATTTTCGTTGCTATGAACATCTTCCCCGTGCTCTTTTGTTGACAGTGTTGTCTATTTACAAACGTCTTTTAAAAATTACTAATATATATATATATATATATATATATATATATATATATATATATATATATATATATATATATATATATATATATATATATATATATATATATATATATATATATATATATATATATATATATATATATACATATAATGTACTAATACCTAATTAATTTTTCACTTCACCAATCATTTTTCACCATTATTTTGTCATAAACCATGTAATCCATCTCAGTGCTCGCACTGGGTGTTGCAGACAAAAGTCTCGGCGATGCCAGCGACATCATCAGTGACAGCTCTGGCGTCGGCACGGCCAACTCGGACACAACGAACTGCAGTATATCCATGCCGGGAAGTACCGTCGTATGTGTGGAATCGTACACTTCGAAGGAGAAAGGACACATCAACATTAGAGAAGGGGAGCTAATAGAAGGTAAGTGATTATTTTATTTACTTTTTCTTCTCGTAAGTAACTGATATTAAAATGATACTGTTAAAAAAGAATTATGACATAAATAAACTTGGACTTTTAAACCTAAATCAACTAATTAATATAAAAATAAACAATGAAGCGAAACTCGTGGTCTGCACTGATAGCCTCTATTAAACACAAAGTTCTAGAGCTCTCACTAGATGTTAACAGGCTACATTTTGGCATGCTGGTAGTTTTTTGAACGTAGAATACGATAAAAAAGTTTGCTGCTCTAAACTGTACGCTAAGCCTACAAAATCGAAAATAAAATGAAAAATTCGGTTTTTCGCAAATACCTCGAAAAATAAAAAAGATATCGAAAAGCGAATAGCACCACGTGAAAGAATGGAAAATTTTACAAAAAAAAAAATAGTATACAATTTATTTTTTTAGGATTACCGTAATTTAATAAAAATATTTCAAATAAAATGGCTGGTTTAACACCTTCAGAAACCTAATTTAGAATTAAATTAACGTTTCTGTATACCGCTAAATATTTTGAAATTTGCTATTAAGGGGTTTCTCGGGGTGCTGATTATAAATCCGATGACAGATTTGAAAAATTCAAAATGAAAGATCCAATATGGCGGCTAGAGAGTACGTAATTCGTTTAATTTTCCAATTTTCTTTTTAAAGGAGTTTTTTGGGGTGGTGATTAGGAATCTGAGGACAGATACACAAAAATTCAAAATCGGTGATCCAAAATGGCAGTCAGTGTGTATACCAGGTGTACAAGTATGAAATGCGGATTCCAGACAACAGATGTGTGTCAGACGCGTACGAGTGATAAATTGGAAAAGTGTGTGCATAGTGTTGTGTTCAATATGTCGAAATTTTTACCGAACAAAGAACATTCGCGGACAGCATTAATTTTTTGTTTTCATTTAAAGAAAACTGCTTTTGAATCATACCGATTACTCCGAGAAGCTTATGGTGAACATGCTCCATCGCAAGATACGTGTGAACGATGGTTTCGGCGTTTCAAAAGTGGTGACTTCGATGTTGCAGACAAGGAACGTGGAAAACCACCAAAAAAATACGAAGATGTGGAATTGCAAACGTTGTTGGACGAAGATGATTCGCAAACACAAAAACAACTCGCCGAGCAATTGGGCCTTAGTCAACAAGCTGTTTCCAATCGGCTACGAGAAATGGGAAAAATTCAGAAGACCGGTAGATGGGTACCACATGAGTTGAACGACAGGCAAATGGAAAAGCGCAAAAACACGTGTTACATTTTGCTTCCTCGGTAAAAAAGGAAGTCGTTTTTGCATCGTATAGTTACAGGGGATGAAAAGTGGATTTATTTTGAGAATCTCAAGCGCAAAAAATCATGAGTAGATCCAAGCGCACCATCCATATCGACCGCAAGACCGAATCGCTTTGGCAGAAAGACGATGCTCTGTGTTTGGTAGGACCAGAGGGGCGTGGTTTGTTATGAGCTGTTAAAACCTGGGGAAACGGTTAATACTAAACGTTACCAACAACAATTGACCAATTTGAACCATTCGCTGCTTGAAAAAAGGCCAGAATACCGAAAGAGGCAACACAAAGTCATTTTTCTTCATGACAATGCTCCATCACATACGGCAAAACCAGTTCGCGACACGTTGGAAGCACTTAGCTGGGAAGTTCTACCCCATGCAACTTACTCACCAGACTTGGCTCCTTCCGATTACCACTTGTTTGCATCGATGGGTTACGCACATGCTGAGCAGCGCTTTGGTTCGTACGAAGATGTGAAAAAATAGCTCGATGAATGGTTCGCAGCAAAGGGGAAGATTTTTACTGGCGTGGAATTCACAAATTGCCCGAAAGATGGGAAAAATGTATAACAAGCGATGGAGCATACGTTGAATAAAACACTTTTTATCATTCTTCCGAATTTAACATGTTTTTTTAGAAAAAAAAATCCGCATTTCATAGTTGTACACCTGGTAAAAAAAAAATGAAAATATATTTGTTTTTATGAAAAAATGAATATATTTAATAATAATTATATAAAGCAACCAACATTAAATTTACACTTAAAGTTAATTATTTTTTGTTTAAAAATTTATTTAACTCTATACAGCAGAGGTGCTCAAACTTGAACTGCTGGCGATCTACCTCAATATTGTTAGACTACGATCGATCGACTCTGAGAGGCTGCAAGTAAGTGTGATGCGGGATTGTCGTCTAGGTAGGGTGTATCGTGGCATAGATATTAGTTTTTCCGCACAATATGCATTTTTTTAGTCAAGGTAAGTGTAGGTCTGCTCTAAAATGTCAATGAAAAAACTCATAATTATTCAAAATTGCGAGTTTATTGGTTCTTACAGAACAAACGAGTTCTAGTGTCTAAACTTAACTAAAGAGTGACTTTGGATGTTGAAGCGTGGCACTGCATGTCCTCAGCATACTTTTCATAAGATGGTACGTAATTACCGAGTGCTAATCGCAAGCATGATGACATATGTTCTTCAGTTAGTCGATTGCGATATTTTGACTTAATTATCTTCATTTCAGAAAATGCAGACTCGCACAACTAAGTTGACCCAAACATTGTCGTCAGTTGAAGGGCGATTTGCCTTAGATTCGGATATTTATCTTCAGATATAAAACACCAGAATTTTGTACCAGATGCTGTGGCTTTGAGATGTATATCTGATATAATCTGCACTAACTCATTTTCAACAGAACATGAGTCCATGTTAAACTGACTTGCTATTTCAGTAGCTAATTCCTCAATGTTTTTACACGAAAAAGGATAACTCATAAATGATGCGATATTTGCCAATTTACTGAAATCATAAAAACGTATTTCGAATTGGCCCAAAATATTTGATAATTCTGCCTCATAAATATCATAATTCAACTGAGGAATCCTTGCTTTCAAAGACGGAAAATTTTTCAGATCTTTTCTTTTCAGTTGATCTATCATAAGTTGCAATTAACTTTTAAATGCGTTTATTGCGCTAATCATCTCAATACTAGTTTTTTCTTTACCTTGAAGCTCAACCACCAAATTAATGGTGTTTAAATGCATTGAGATGTCTGTCAAAAATTCCAAATCAGTCAGCCATTTTCCGTTTTTCAGCATCTGAGTGTCATCACCTTTTTCGTCCAGAAAAGCTGTTATTTCGGGCAATAATTCTTGAAACCTAAGAATTTTCCGCGACTCAACCATCTGACGTCCGTGTGAAGAACTAAATCAGTGTGTTCAGCTGACTCACTATCTTCCGACTGCAATTTAAAGAGCCGTCGTTGCAAGCTACGTGCACGGATAGAATTCACAATTTTTATATCAATGCCTATAATCTCCTCCATGTTTAAAACTTTTGAACACAAAACTTGTTGATGTATAATGCAATGGAAAGAGAAAAATGAAGGGAAATCATCATTAGCTCGACACAATGCCACAAAACCGTTTTTGTTTCCAGTCATTGATGGTGCTCCATCAGTTGTAATGCACACTACTTTATGTATTGGTAGCTGGGCAGTGTCTGTCATATCGGTGAATTCGTCGAACTGTAAAGAAAAGTATATACATTCATTGATATCATGTTTTAGTTTATCTGCCATGTCCTGACTCATGACTTCAACACGCCTTGTGACAGTCGAACGAGATAACTGAAGTTCTCTAATAGCAGACATAATCTCTGTTTTATTTTTAAAATCTCCAAATAAAGTCTCACCCGCTTCAATAAATGCTTCCTTCATAACCAATCCATCATCAAATGGTTTCTTGTGTTTCGCCAATATATGAGATATTTTAAATGACGCGATCGTTGCTGCTTTTGATTGTTTGGCTGGTCTTGTGAACATGGTTTGTTCTTTTTTCAAACAAGTTATCAAATCACGTACTTTTCGTTTTCTTAATTCACTCTGTGACGGAAAATCCTTTTCATAGTTTTTATGAACCGTTTTATGATGCCTCTCTAAGTTCCCACGCTTAGGTATTGCAACTGACGCACGGCAAATGAGACAAATGCACTTATCCTTTACCATACAAAAGAAAAATTCTTCCTCCCAATCGTTATTAAAATGATAAGTTTTACTTTTCTTCGCCGCACTCATTTTGGATTATTTATTAATAAACTTTGTATCGATGTATCGCCTTTAAGTTACAACTCAGACTGACTCCTATTCCTGCAGGCGCAACATTTATATCGGCGCGAACGAAGTCTCGAATGTTCCCGTCAAACACGCCGCCCGAAGTTTCTAGAAAAATCGGCGGGAATCAAAAACGCGGCTTTTCTTTGACAAGTACCGCGCGTTTCTTTGATAAAGCCGCCTTTTGCCGCTAGCAGGGGGTTATTCCGATAAAAGAAAGTGATGAGGGGGTTATTCTGGCCTAATTGTGGATCGAATAAATTTTAGTAGTTTATTCATTACATTTTGTTTTAGTTACCTAAAACAAAATCTGTGAATAGTTCTATATCGGAATTTTTTTCTCGAGAGCGACTCAAAAAGCACTCGCGATCGACTTGTCGATCGCGATCGACCGTTTGAGCACCCCTGCTATACAGTATACAAACTGCGTGAGCGTCGCACAGATGACAGAAAAGAGATCGGGCTGGTGGCGCTGCGCACAAAATTCCTTCGAGTAAATCAAAATTTTTGTGTTTCCAATAACTTTTCTTTATACCTGGATGTTTAAATGACTTATAAATACTTTGTACTTAAAGCTTACAAAAAAAAGAGAAAGTTTTTTAAAGTTTTTAATGATTTTCTAATATCAAGTATACTTTTAACAACTCAAAGAAGAAAGTTCGACTTTTTCTGACCTTTTCATATTTTAAAACTCAATTTTTGAATAGCACAGATAATGTGTGTATTTATAATTATTCTTATATTGAAACTTAAGGTATAATAATGATATATGCACAAGCATTTTTCTTTTAATACTATATTTTATTAAATATTTGTAATTTATTGTATGCCCATTAAAATCATGCAAACAAAAATTTCGTTTTAAGTTTTGCAAATTATGAAGCAACAAAAATAAAAGCTATTAGTATCATCGGAAAGCTGAAAGTCTCCTCTTCAAAAACCCATCTTTTAATCAGTGGTCTCGAACGTCAAAATGTGAAATCGAGTTTCCCCCTAATATCGGTATATTTGTACCCAAAATCGGTATATGAAAAAAAAAATACAACATTCAATCAAATTTGTTTATTTTAAATTTCTTTATCTTTGTAAAGTAATAGAAACTTACAGAATATACTAAGTATAAAATTAAAACTAATACGAGTAATTATATTTCTACAATATTTTATGTATGAGTGAATAAACACTAGTAAAACATAATGAAATCGAAGTAACAAAAACAGAACAGACTAAGTAATTTATAATTGCTTTATTACTAAAGATATCTAACATCAAATAGGTACACAAACTTAAATCTAATTAATTTTTACGATTTTTAGGATCATACCAATATTCTTTGGCCATAGCCGCAGTCATCTTTAAACTAATTTCAAAGTCATAACAATTAGCGTCATTAAATAGTCGTTGTGTATGTAATAGACCAGTGATTGACTCAGTAGACAGCTTATTTCGCTGTTTTGTTTTCATAAGATTAATATGCGAAAATATGCGCTCAACATTAGCGGATGAGTGGGACAGTGATAAAATAGTAACTTTTAACATTCGTTGGTTGCATTATGTCTAAACTTTTTATTTGATTATTTTTCAATGAAACTGCACAGTTATTTGCTTGCAAGCTTCGATAGAAAAATCTAGGTATCTGCGTTTAAACAAATTTACTTGATCTGGGCTTAAATCTGAATTACTCGGCGTTAGTAAATTTCACACCATGACTACCTGCACCCTTAATACAACAGGTAAATTCCACACTAACCTTATAAGGGTGCTTAAATCTTACAGGTAATTTCCACACCAAGCAAATATAATTATGCTTTATTCGTCTAAATAAAATTGGACTGATTTCTTTTAAATCAGTTTTTATTGAAAATTTTAGATATTTGCAAAAATATATGTTTTTATTTCATAGTAGAATAATATTGATACGAGGCTGGTTTAAAAAGTCCGTGCAAAAATAAAAACTACTTATGCGTTTGGGGTAAACCTTTTTTATTTTTCGACATAGTCTCCTTTTAGGCTTATACACTTCGTCCAACGATGTTCTAGTTTGTTGATCCCTTCCGAATAATAGGATTTGTCCAAGTCTGCAAAATATCCATTAGTGTCTGCAATCACCTCCTCGTTTGAATAAAATCTTTGTCCCGCCAGCCATTTCTTCAAATTGGGGAACAAATAGTAGTCCGAGGGAGCCAAGTCTGGAAAATAGGGGGGATGTGAAACGAGTTGAAATTCTATTTCCATTAATTTTGCGACCACAACTGCTGAGGTGTGTGCTGGTCCGTTGTCGTGATGGAAAAGGACTTTCTTATGGGCCAATCGCGGGCGTTTTTCTTGCAGCTCGGTTTTCAAACGGTCCAATAACGATGAATAATATTCACCTGTAATAGTTTTACCCTTTTCCAGATAGTCGATGAGGATTATCCCTTGCGAATCCCAAAAGACAGTCGCCATAACCTTTCCGGCCGAAGGAACGGTCTTCGCCTTTTTTGGTGCAGATTCCCCCTTGGTAACCCATTGTTTAGATTGTTGTTTGGTCTAAGGAGTATAGTAATGTTTCCATGTTTCATCCACAGTGACGAAACGACGCTTAAAGTCCTCCGGATTCTTCTGGAACAGCTGCAAACCATCTTTGCAACACTTCACACGATTCCGTTTTTGGTCAAGCGTGAGCAATCGCGGCACCCATCTTGCGGATAGCTTTCTCATGTCCAAATGTTTCTGCAAAATATTATGTACCCGTTCAGTCGAGATGCCCACAGCACTAGCAATCTCACGCACCTTAACTCTTCTGTCATCCATCACCATATCATGGATTTGATCAATGATTTCTGGAGTCGTAACCTCCATAGGCCGTCCAGAACGTTCAGCGTCACTTGTGCCCATATGGCCAGTCCGAAAATTTTGAAACCACTTATAAACTGTTCTAATCGAAGGTGCAGAGTCACCATAAGGTTTATCAAGCTTCTCTTTAGTCTCCTGAGGCGTTTTGCCTTTCATAAAGTAATGTTTAATCACCACACGAAATTCTTTTTCGTCCATTTCTTGAAAATCACTCGACTTCCTTGATTCACACGAATGCCAAACACAAAGAAATAGACCAATATGGCTGAAACTTGGTGTGCGTTCATTCAAGAGATGCTACTAACTAAACATGACCTCGATACGCGCCGGTGGTGCCATCTCTCGGACTTTGCACGGACTTTTCAAACCAGCCTCGTATATGCTTAACCCAACTGTTTACATTACTTCAATTAATATATAATGTTCTAGACAAAATAGAAGTTGCTATTACCTTTTCAAAATTAAATATCTTGCATATTTCGATAGTAGATCCAAACGAACTACTAATAGAAATAAATAAGTTAAAAACCCAGTTAATAACTCACAAATTGCCATTTGACAGAAACATACAAAATATTCTACTTTTGGAAAGAATAATAAGAATAAAAAATTATGTCGACAAAAATAAAATAATATTTTTATTAGAAATACCGCTGGTAGATGATGAAGTATATCAATACTTTCACTTATATCCCATATCGATCCCAATTAATAACACCTATATGATCAATATACCTATCTGCTACCTTGCTTTAAGTACCAATAAATACCAATATCAAGATAAGAAATGCTAAGAAATCCAGTCCAATGGGTATATCTGTGACGAAAATGATGGTTAAGCCACCGATGAAGAACTATCCTGTACCGTTCAACTACTGAGACATCAGAAAAATATTACGCAATGCCACCCTTTCCAAATCAAGATTGAAAGAAATCAAATAACGCAAATTTCTGAAGATAAATGGCTAGTAATGACTTCGAGAGAAGAACTCGTAAAAGTAACCTGCCAAAAATTGAAGAAAAATAAACCAATAAATGGTTCTTATTTAGCCAAAATTCCGCCAAAATGCCAAAATCAAATAAATAAAATAATTTTGAAAACTATGAACAGATTCCATTACCAAAAATCAAATGGGACAGCGATGAAGTACGTCAACTCTACTTTAACCCCTACGTTTTAGATTTAAATTCCATACATCTAAAAATCAATGACGAAATTAAACAAGAACTAAAAGACCAGAAGAAGAACTTAGAAAATATGTCTTCAAATGTAATTGTAAAATACAATAATATATGGATGATAACACAGCCCCACAAAAAAAAAAAAAAGTGGGGTATACTTTTGATGCGATATATCAGATCCGTAGTATTTTTGCCCGCTGATCACGAATCCGACGTCAGAATATCGCCATCACATCTCAATTTTTTTCTAACCTCAAAAAATAGGTAAAAATTAGTAAAAATTAAGAAAAATATACTCCTAAAAAATTGATTCAAGCTTTTTCATGAATCTAAAGATGTATTAATATGTATTCGGACACGCTAAGCTAATATTCATCGGTTGGATTAAGCCATACAGTTCTGTTTTCTTTCTAACCTCAATAAATCAGACAGATATAGTGCTTCTCGAATGCAAAAACGAATTCAAATTAAAATTCAACCGATTCTTACCAAATTTGGTACACGGGGGTTTTTTGGGTTGCTGATCATGAATCTGAGGTCGGATTTGCAAAATTCAAAATGGCGGATCCAAGATGGCGGACAAAATTTTTGAAAACCAACCGATTCCTACCAAATTTGGTATACAGTTGGGGAATCCTCAAACCTGATACTCTTAAACCCTAAACCCTGAAACCTTAGACTCCCACACCCTGTAACCTCAAAAAATAGACCTCAATAACCCTGTAACTTTAAAAATGAGACCCAATGAACTCAAAACCAGGACTTTTAAACCATATACTCTCAAATAGTAGACCCTTAAGTCCTAGAATTGCGAAGGTTAGACCCGCGCCTAACTTTCCTTTTTTTGGCTGTATCTTGTTCTTTTTTCCGCGAATGACCTATTCAAAGGCTTTCTGCCCAAACGCTTTTGAGGACTTGTTTCTCTTTTTAGCGACCAGCAATAGTCCGCTAGCATATAGTCATCCCATCGTCCTTGATACCGATTTTCTATGATTTTCAGATCTTGGTGAAAACGTTCCCCTTGCTCCTCACTGTACTCACCAAGATTATCTGGGAAATCATCGATGTGGGAGTCCAGGAAATGTAGTTTTAGATTCATTAAGCAACCTAATGTTGGAAAATTTTTTACCATTTTCTCGACTATTTCTTTGTACTTAGGACTTTTATTATTTCCCAAAAAGTTTGTTGCGACTTCTTTAAAACTAAGCCAAGCAGCTTTTTCAACTTTATTCATTTTAGTAACAAATAATGAATTTTGAAACAATTTTCTTATTTGTGGCCCGTCAAATACGCCTGCCTTAATTTTAGCTTCAGAAAATTTCGGAAATTTTTTATGCAAATATTTGAAACATGGGCCGTTTGTATCTAATGCTCTCGTGAATTGCTTCATAAGTCCAAGCTTAATGTGAAGCGGGGGAATAAGAACTTTTCCTGGATCTACCAATAGTGGAAACAATACATTATTTTCACCAGGAGTGAACGATTCTCTTGTTGGCCAAATTTTTTTCTTATAATGACGTTCCCTGTCTCTGCTATTCCACAGACATTTATAACAGGAATAAAGTGTAAACCCTGACTGTTGGCCAAGCAATATTGTTACAATTTTCAGATCTCCACAAATTTTCCAGTTATGATCAGCATATTTTATTTTTATCAAAAGCTGCTTCATTTTTTCATATTGCTCTTCCATAACTGTGGAATGAGCAATCGGAATGGGAGCGTAAACGTTGGTATTATGCAGCAAAACTGCCTTAATGCTCCGTTTAGAAGAATCAATGAACAGTCTCCATTCTTCAGGATCGTATGAGTTATTTGAAATTCATCCATTAGACCTTTTACATCGGTACAATATGAAAGTGACAATTCCTCGTCCATTGTGAAATATTTTCGAAATTCTTCATCTCTGTTTCTATAATAAGAAATCGTAGCTTCTGGCTTAAGTAAATGTCTTTTCTTTAAAAAGGAAGCAAGATGCTCTGAACCATCTTTGGATAAGCCTAAATCTCTGACTAGATCACTAAGATCTAACTGTGATACGAGTATTGGTTCTGGTTTACGGTTGTATAGTAGAAATTCTTTATCTGTGTCACTAGTATATGATAGGTTGTCACTAGAACATTCATTAGTAACAGTATTTGAATCTTTTTCGACAGTCTCAATGTTTTCGGCATGAACTGATAAGGTGAAATCATTTGTTTCCATAACATCAGCATCAAGTGGTTCAGGAGGCGGAATTAGTTTAGTTGGTCTTGTTACTGTCGAAACATCGTTATAAGTAATAGTGCTTTTATTTTTTCGGTTATGCCTAGATACAACACTCATACAACAGTAGCAATCATTTTCACTGTATGGTTTATTCCATATTGCTGGTCTGGAATATTTAATCCCCTTCTTATTGATGTACAACATTATTTTGCAAGAACTGCAAATGATGTGGGGAACCCAATCTGTATCCTGGTGCTGTATTTCAATGTTAAAACAATCCTTATATAAGGTTTTAATCTTATCCGTTATCGGTGACCCCATTTTACTCAATACTTGTTGCCAGCAAATATAACAAAATGAATCACTGTTTTTATCGCACTTATGAAAAGTCCTTGTACCGTGAGACCGTTGTCTTGTAGCATTATACTCTACATGAGCCAAGTCACCCACACATGAAGAGCTACGGTCGCTGGATGACGACGGCTGCAGGCCCGCTTTCCCCACCCTGACCAACCGCCGATACTGGGTTTCCGAGTCCCTGCATCGTAATTATCTTTCTTCTACCTGCCATGACGGCATCTAAGCCGTTATCCAGGGACTCTGCCGGCTAGTGGAGTAACACCGTTGCCCACCGTCACCACGTGGAGGTGCCCTGGATGCAGGTAGAAGAATAAAAATCGACCGATGAATTTTCTCGGCGTTCAAAATGGCGCGAAAACATCTGCTATCTTGAATTTTGCAAATCCAACCTCAGATTCGTGATCAGCGACCCAAAAAATCCCCGTGTACCAAATTTGGTAAGGATCGGTTGAATTTTAATTTGAATTCGTTTTTGCATTTGAGAAGCACTATATTTGTCTGATTTATTGAGGTTAGAAAGAAAAACAGAACTGTATGGCTCAATCCAACCGATGAATATTAGCTTAGCGTGTCCGAATACATATTAATACATCTTTGGATTCATGAAAAAGCTTGAATCAATTTTTTAGGAGTATATTTTTCTTAATTTTTACTAATTTTTACCTATTTTTTGAGGTTAGAAAAAAATTGAGATGTGATGGCGATATTCTGACGTCAGATTCGTGATCAGCGGGCAAAAATACTACGGATCTGATATATCGCATCAAAAGTATACCCCACTTTTTTTTTTGTGGGGCTGTGTAATTACCTATATATTACTTGTATTGATTTTGATTGTAATAAGTTATAAGTACTTTATAAAAAGATTCAGGAAATCTAAAAAAGTAACGGAAAATAATATTAAATCCGAAAATTATCTAGATTTTTAAATGCAAAAATAACCAAAGGTTATCTTTCCAACTGGGTTGCGAGGAGTTACATTCTAACAATATGCATAATTACATTTAAAATGCACTTACTAAGATTTCCTTTATCTAAATATAGTTCTGTAAAATAAACAGAATAAGTTTATAAATATGGGTTACAGCCCAGTGTAGAACGAGTTGTTGTGTCGCAGCCTAAATAAAGTTTTTTAAAAACAAAATCTCCCAACCAAAGATTTTAACTAGTATATCATTTCTTTGTAAAAGTTTCCGCTCTCTCACGTGGTGCTATTAGTTTTTCAATATCTTTTTGATTTTTCGACTTAGCGAACTTTTTTTTAACATATTCTACATCCAAAAAACTATCTGTCTGAAAAAATGCAGCCTGTTAACGTTTAATGAGAGTTCGAAACCCCTGGCGACCAGACTATGTATATTTCCGCCAACATCGTATATAATAGCGATATGATAATGTAAATAAAATATCCCATTTTACTGTTTCACTCCAACAAACAATAATTACGATATGGGTGTCCCCATAGGCTATAAAACGTTATAAGCCTTCGCAAAAACACAACACTCGCTATAACTTGCCATGTCAGTGGTGTGCTTACAAGACAATTATTATGATGCTGTTAAAATTAAATAAGGTTTTTTAATACGGCCAGTAACATGTTAAAATACTGTTGCACTGTTAATAACCTTGCCTTATAGAATGCGTAGTTAATATTACATATATACGGTGATGGTATACGAATTCCTCTAGAGCAATGGAACAAAGAAAAACATATACTATGCTGATGGATGGTCGCATCATTTTTTTTTTTGAATTGACCGCTTTTTCTTTTTCATTGTTCCCGTCTTTCCTACTTTTTGGACATTACTCTGTTGTGGGCTAAAAATAATCATAGCGTAGCATTCTTTTTAGACGCGCCTTGTATAATATAAAGTAGTCAGTCGTCCCTTTAATTTACGTTAATTATTTAATTAATTTAATCGAGATTTATTATTTATTTATGCTATTTATTTATTTATTTATTAACGGCGTTGCGCCAATTTACACAATTATAAACATAATTAAAACGACTAAACATAATAAAAATCATAAACATACATAGAATCCAACATCATAAGATCATTAAAACTAGTTTCACAGCAAGCCAATATCACAACTTTTTAACAATCAAACATCGAACTGATTGAAATGCCTCATTATTCTGAACATGGGTCCATAATAGCCATAATTAGTCGTATGAAAGGGAATACCAAACAGGTCTCTGCCTCTAGTGCGACGAGAAACATTAAATGTTAACTTGTCCAAGAGATAGGGACAATCAACCAGCCCATTTATTAACTTCAAAGCCAGAAGCAAGTCACAATGGAGTCTTCCAGTCTCCAGCGTCGAAATACCCAAAATGCCTCTAAGGTTGTGGTGGTCTATATGGTAACCATCTGGGGGTATGGCCAATTTAAAAGCACAAGTCCGCAGAAACCGGGGCTGCACCGCCTCAATCGCTTCTATATATACATTGTAATAAGGAGACCATACCACAGCTGCATACTCAAGCCCCGATCTCACAATTGAACAATACAACAGTTTAAATGCCCCAGATTTTTATGACCTTTCTGAACAATTGACAAAATGTGTCTATTCAGAGTAAGTTTCTGGTCAAGAAGAACTCCCAGATGATTAATTTGTCTAACATGCCTCAGCTTGCTGCTATTAATATTATACTTAAAAGTAAAGTTCCGTCTAGCTCTACCAAAACTAATGCTAACACACTTCTTAATATCCAAGTTCAACTCATTCAGGGTACTCCATCTATAGAGACCATGAACATCCTCCTGAAGAGAGTGGCAATCTTGCAACGTGTTAACCGTTTTAAACATTTTTAGATCATCTGCAAACATGAGGAATTTAGAATATTGTATAAACTTGCCGATGTCATTAACTAAAAGTAGAAACAGTAAAGGACCACAGTGAGACCCCTGAGGCGCACCTGAAAGAACTTTTATTTCTTTAGAAATACGATTATTAATACGGACATACTGTGTACGACCCTCCAGAAAACTGCCAATCCACCCAAGGACTTTACTACTTAGTCCTATTTTCCGCAACTTGCCTAACAAGAGCGTATGATTAACTCTGTCGAACGCCTTCGAAAAGTCAGTATATAAACTATCAACACACTGGAGATTCCCAAAGGCGCTCAACAGACAATCATGATATGCAAGCAGGTTTGTCACAGTTGACCGACCAGGTCTAAAACCATACTGCTCGTCAATTATTATGCTATTACAGTTCCATGACAAAAATCCCGCAACTAGACTGTCGAACAATTTGGGTATTGCGGATTGAATGCACACGCCCCTGTAGTTAGATATATCACTTCTATCATCGGACTTATGGATAGGGGTAACAAATGAGTTTTTCCAGTACATAGGGAATGTACTTGAACACAGAGATAAATTAAAATTTAATTTTAGAGGAGTTAAAATAGAGTATATGCAAGCCTTCAATACTCCAGCAGGTATTCCATCTGGGCCAACTGAGACTGTATTTTTAAGATTATCTATCCCCTCATAGACCTCAGACAAACTGACTGATATTGAGTTAACATTTAAATTAGTGCATTCAACTATGTGACTATAATAGCCAGGAATAGTAGCCTGACTGCCACAATAAACTTCCCCAAAAAAGTCAGCAAAAAGATTCACACATTCTGCACCTGAATTGCTTATTCTATCACGGTAGCACATAGTGTTGGGATAACCCTGAGACTGTTTCATGTTATTCACATGTTTCCAAAACAATCTGGGATTGAATGAGATGCCGTTTTCAACCAACGTGAGATAATTTGAATAGCATGTGGCGGACAAAGCTTTGCACGGAGCCCGAAGAGCAGCAAAAATGGCATAGTCAGCCGTAGAATTAGTTTCCTTAAAATGATTATGAGCAACCTTCTTTCGAATCGTTAAATGTTGTAACTCGCGAGTGAACCGCACAGGAAAATTGGGACTTTTAAAACGCTTTATAGGCACATGCAGGCTATTTAATACTGATAAGTAGAGACCGGATTATATGCATTTGCATATTTTCATATGCATTTGCATATTTAGACCATTCTCACCGATTATTGCATATTTTACCTAAAATCTAGTAATGATGCATATTTTTCCTATATTTACAATATTTCTCGGTATTACTAGGCAATTGAATTGCTCAGGATATTGTTAATGTCCCCGTCTGGAACCGATCTTATCGCCGGGACACTACCTGCAATAGTCTAAACATCGATTAGGTTATAGTGCCAAGGGAATACCCAAAATTACGACGGCATTTTATTCCTTTGTTTCTTGATCGGGATATTAAGTGATAAGTAGTTAGTTTCTGAGAATATTTGTTTGAGCGTGGATCAAATAAACAATTTTCTCGAAGACGAATTTTTATTTCAAAACAAAATATCAGTTTTAACATTATTGTTTGCGCGCTTGTATCGGTGTAGTCTTTTTGCAATTTTTAACGTGTTGTGTTAAAGTTTAACGTGTACCATGCCACCTGCAGAAAAAAGTGTCTCTTCGTGGGTAGCTGATTATCCTGGAACATTTATATACGACGGAAATGTTTTATATTGTCGAGTTTGCGAGAAAAATGTTTCGTGCACAAAACAATTTCAAATTGACCAGCATGTCAAGACAAGTCTTCATATCGCAGGATTGCAAAAAAAAGGCCCACAACAACAACTTATAACAGCAGCAAGTAGCAGTGATTCCACTTCTATAGACAAACAAAAAAACCACTTTAGCATGGATTTATGTGAAGCATTGCTTGCAAGTAATATTCCTCTCCAAAAACTTACAAACCCTACATTCAAAGATTTTCTGCGAAAATATTGCTTGAATCAAAAAATACCAGACGAATCAACACTGCGTAAAAATTACATACCAACAATTTACCAACATGTTCTGGAAGAAATACGTAATGAACTTAAGGATGACATTATTTGGATTTCAGCTGATGAAACTACCGACAGTTGTGGTCGCTATATTGCGAATTTAATTGTGGGTGCATTAAGATTAGAACCTTCTTCTTCTTATTTGGTGGCCTGCAAAGAACTTGACAAGACAAATCAGTCTACGATCGCCAGATCTGTGAATGAGGGTATTGAAAAAATATTTCCTGAATCTTCTGCAGATGAAAAAGTTTGAAAATATTTTGTGCAATAACCACGGCTTTGAACCTTTGTGTCAAATTGACAGTTTTATTAATGGGACGGGTGAACTTTTGCCAGAAACAATAAGTGCTAACATAGCACCCAAATTCAAATACTGCCTAGTGACCACCTCAGTGGATGTGGAACGGTCTTTTTCCACTTATAAAAATATTTTAAGTGATCGATGACACAATCTTACTACACTTGGAATAATACGTTATTGTTTACGTGTACAAGAATACAAATGTTAAATAATTTTAAAAAATATTAAATAATTGTTAATTAAATTTAAAGATCGTCGATAACTTGTTAATTTTATGCTGATTTTGAAATAAAAAACTAAAAATTACTTACTTTTATTATTATTTAATATTGCATATTTTGACCCTTTTCATGCATATTTTAAGCATTTTTCATGCATATTTCAAGATTTTTATGTTGCATATAAGCCGGTCTCTACTGATAAGATTATAAATAGTGTAGGCAAATACCGTAAAATTTTCATGATTTTTGGAAATTTTTGGATACAGCTTAGAAATCGATTTAACTACTTTAAAGCAGTGCTCTTATAATGTAAATGAGTTTTCTCAATCTAATTTTCTTCTATTTTAGTACATTTTTCACATTTTAACGGTTCCGGCTCACTATTTCTTAAATATCCCAGCTTCTGTTCGTTGTTATGCGACAGAAAAAAATTCATTTTACTCGTCATACCATTGCCTAAAAAACTGCGGAGATAGCGTTGAAAAATATCACGAACATAACCTAAAAAAAGTATTTAGTACGGTAAATTGAAGAATGGTTTGTTACGGGTAACTTCCATTCAATTCGATATTACTGCTTCAAATTATAGGAAAATATATTAATAAAAAAGTGTGCCAAATTTTATTAAAAAATATTAAGGGGTTACATCACCTTGGCGCCCATTGGGACCGAATGCCGAAAAGGTAGCCATAAGTCCCTAAAATGAATATTCGATTCAGGGACTTTTCAGGCTCTAGGTATGTGGGTTGGTACCTACGCTATTCGAAACGACCGGTTATAATAATCAAGTGTGCACACGTGGCTCTTAACACCTATTGTTTTTAGAGCGTCGAGCAGGCCAGATTCTGAGCTTGTTCTGTTTGAGTTAGACAGGCAGATTCAATTGTGCTCAAATGTTTGGTATTTGAAGTTAATTTAATTTCACGAAATGGATTCTCCGAATAAAAGTGAGTACATCTAAACGATATAAATTGATTACAATAAAATTTGATTAGCATTTAACTATTGTGACGTTTAAAATACCACTTTTTAGAACTTTTAGTTTCAAACGTCAAAATTAAAATATACATAAGTTAAAAGTCCCACGACATCCCACTGTCAAACCAATTTTATCGTATTTTCTAACTATTTTTTAATAATATAGAAGCAAAATCAGCTGCCCGCACTTGCTCATTTTTTTAAAATAAATTTTATGTAAAAAAGATCAACCGAAACAAGGATACGGAAGTACAAGAGACGTCGTTTCTTCGAAAATTCGACAATTACGGCAACAATAACTGGACTAGACGAGACGTTAATTAAGAGATTTTACGTTGTATTACAAATGAGGGTATTACTTGCGGCTTCGATATTGATGTTCCGAGATATGAGGAATACTGCCTAGAAACAGGTCGTTTATATGTAAGTTTATATCCCTGGTTTTACATGCCAACGACAGTTCACAAGATTTTGATTCGCAGCGGACGCATTATTCAAGCTTCGATTTTACTAATCGGGCAAATGTCTGAAGAGGCCCAAGAATTTTGTAATAAATTTATAAAAAATATCGGCAGGACTTTGCGCGAAAATGTAACCGTGTTAAGAATATGGAAGATGTATTTCAGAGGCTTTTGGTATCATCAGATCGGCTAATATCAAGCCTGCGGAAAGTACCAGCGAAAAAATTGAAAACATTGGACTCTGAAGTTGTACAACTGCTAAAAGCTCCTAGTTCTGAGATTCAGGGCAGTGATGATGAGTCAACACTTTCATCAGATGAAGAATATTGATGTTTTCTTGTAATAACATTTTTATATAGTTTACGTTGTCATTATATATTAATAACAAACAGTTTCACTTTAAAACCGAAAAGCCCTATAGTCGAAATTTCATGAAAATATGACAATTTTTATCAATTTTGTCCGTCATATTGGAGCCGCCATTTTGTTATTTACATTTTTATGTCAGATTCTTAATCACCGACCTCAAAAAACCAGATATGCAAATTTTCATATAATTCGAATAACACCTTCATATTTTGGCCACCTTTTCGGGTTTGGGTTCCAATGTGTGGCGCTCGGAAATATAGGTATAAAAATAAAAATAAAATTTACCGCAGCTATTAAATATATAACATAATTTTTCTTTTAAACATGTACATAGTAGTTTTATGAATAATTTGAAATAATAACGAATAAAAAAAATTAAAAAATGATGTAGATATGAGCCATCAAGTAGGACCCCCTTTTGAAAATCCTTGCTGTTCTTATTTTCTCTGTCAGGCATCGTCTGAAAAATATAAAATATATTTTTTCTTATTTAGAAAGGTAATAGCTAAGATATACGTATCATAGGAAAAAACTTTTTAAAATTTTTTTGTAGAAATGACAGCTGTTTGAAAAGAAAACTCTGATTTTTATGGAAATTTTGAGTTTAAAAAATTTATAACTTATGAACGTGGTACCCAATCAAAAAAATTCTATGCTACATCTTAAATAATATTATAAAGAATATGTGTTGTAAATTTTAACAAAATCGGTTAAGTAGATCTTAAGATATCTTCTACCCCAGTTTGAAAAAAATAGTTTCGAAAAAAACGCAAAAGAAAAAACAGTACGGCGTCAACGTCTTAAAACCAAATATTATTTTAAATTACCTTTAATCTGCGATTCCTGGACCGTACATGAGGTATTCCATTGTAGTCGCAATGTCCTCCGACTCCTTTTGAGCAGCTCTTTTCAATTTTCTGGCTTTTTTAGTCTCCTGTTGGGCTCTCATGTTGGCATATTGGTTGAGAATCCAAGTTCTCGATAAATCGCAGCGCGCTTGGGCCAATTACAAAGTTTAATAATTGCATCATTTGTAATACACTAGTATATCCATCTTCAAATATACTAGCTGCAATATAAGATGCAATCTCAATAGTTTTTATGCCTTTTACTGCACTTTTGGAACCATAGACCAAATGACAGCGTTTAGACTTTCGCTGTTATTCTGAGTGTATCCTTCTAAACAGCTTTCTTACAGAGGACTGACTAAAAAAACAATACCCTTTGTTAATGCTTTGACAGCTTGTGCCGGTCCGATCACTACCTGAGTTTCGGGCCGACTCTCTACCGCGCTCACTTCTAATTGCTATAACCTCGGAAATAATTTGAATTTTCAAATGGTTAAATGTTTAAAATATTCTTAAAAGTATAAACAATTTATCTAGCCAAAAAAAATAATTCGATTTTTTGAAAATCTCTAGGTAGTGTAACCCCTTAAGAGGATTGGTGAAAATTCGCATTTTAATCAAAATGTTATTATGGACTTTTCTTGTGGGCAAAAGGTCGTCGGAAGCCGTTTTTTAGATATGTGAAATTTTATGCTCTTCAAGACGGTTAAAAGGAAAAATAAAGGATATACAAAAAACTATCTTATTTTTAAGTTTTTTTCGTTACGAAAAATTTAATTTTTATCGCTTTTGCTCTAGAAAAGGTCTGGTTCATTCTCTTTATTTCTATTCAATATTTTATCTTAAATATAACAGTGATTTTAAAACAAACCCTACCTTTTTTACAATAAAACTATGCAGTTTTTTAGGATATTTTATGACGAGTAAAATGAATTTTTTTTTGTCGCATAACAAGGAACAGAAGCTAAGATATTTAGGAAATAGTGAGCCGAAAGCGTTAGGATGGGATGTTTGTACTGTTTCAAAATAGTTAAATCGATTTCCAAGGTGTACCCAAAAATTTACAAAAATCTTAAAAATTTTACAGCATTTGCCTCCACTAAAATACAGTTCGGAAGATCTGAAAAACGAAAAAAAAAAATGAAATTGATCTTATAGCTTCGACCTGTCAGAAGAAACACTTTTTTACACGAATACGGGGATTGTGTTAGTACTTTATGACTGGTGTTAGTATAAAATAACTCGAAAAAATACCTAAAAAAAATAAAAATCACTATCGCTTTTTTCAACCCATGTTTGTCTACTCCTGGACGTAGGACTCTTCTTAATCTGTTCCATGCTTTCCAGTCTTTTGCCACCTTTAACCACTGTTTGCCCGCTACTACTCTTATATTATCGACCCATAGTTTCTGTTTCGCATCCCACGCCTCTTTCTGTTTCTCTGGGTCTCTATTCTGTGATTTTGTATACCCAAACATCTCCTGATGATCTAGCCCACTTGATCACCCATTGCCACTCTATCCTTGCGGCCTCCAATGTTACGTCATTGACTTTAGTTCGTCTTCTTATCTGCTCGTTATGAATTTTATTCCTAAGAGATACAACGCAATACTGGCAGGTAGGTCAGAGGCATGGTAAACCTTAGTTTTTAGGTTTATAGGTATTGTAGTACTCTATAAGGTGTGCCCTACTTTCTCAAAAGCTGTCCATGCCAGCCCTGGTAATTTCTGCATGCTGGTTCTCCTTTCCATTGTTGTGACCTAAGTAGATATACTCATCGACGCATTCTATGAAGTTATTTCCTATCTATATATTGGTATCTTCAGGGTTCACTAATTTAGCTTTTTTAAAATTCATTTGAAGACCTACCCTTGCAGAGACCACATTCAACTGGTTTAACATATCCTGTAGCTCATTGGTGTTGTGAACTATCACAACTATGTCGTCTGTAAACCTAGGGTGGCTCACTCTGATGCCGTCGATGTTGATCCCAATTTAACTCCTTAAAGGCCTTCAAGGGACATCGTAAATAATTTAGGTGAGATGGTATCTCCCTGTCGCGCTCCTTTTTGATGGTATGTTGTTAGTGACAGTTATTTCGTCGTCGTTAATACTTAAGGATGCTTCTTTATAGATGTTCTCTATTATATGCGCCACGGATTTTAGAACTGACAAGATTTCAACAGAATCAAACGTCTTATGAAAATCGATAAATGTATTGATACCTTATATTCTGTACATTTCTCTATTACAGTACATATTGTGTAGAGGTGGTCACTCGTGTTAAATCCTGTTCTGAAGCCCGCCTGTTCTACAGGTTGATATAAATTAAATTTTACCGTTAAACGATTTATTAAGATATTAGTGAGGAGCTTATATAAGTACGACAGAAGAGATATTGTCCGATAATTTTAGAAATTAGTATTATCGCCTTTTCTAACGAGAGGTATAATCTCTGAATTACACCATTTTGTTGGAATTTATCCTCACAAAACACTATACAAATAGAAAAATAATTAATTGCTTTAGAAAATAGAAGAAATGAAAAACGCCTATCCAACTCTCCGACAAACGTAGAATCGTTTTGAAATTCCCCTTTAAAAGCTTCCATTAACGAACATCACAAAGATCTTTCACAAACTCCCTTATTTCAAGCATAAACCTCAAAACCCGAATCAAAAATCGGAAAATTTGAAAGATCGACAGTTTCGTACTAGAAAATTGTATTGGGAGGGCGCAGCCCCCAAATCCCCTGTCAAAACTACCCTATTAATAATAATAGCAGCTCGACCAGAACTACTAAGACCAGGCAAAAGAAAATGGACCTACCAGAAGTGTTGTGCTGGCGAGCAACGCATGAATTGCACCACAGAAATCATCGAACGCGTCGTGCGTTGCTATAATAAAATCACAAAACCTGCAAAAGAAATTACCAAGAAAAAAATTACTCGTCGCCTGGACCCACACACAACCAACACAGATGCGGGACATACACTACCACCAGGGCCAAACCAAACCACCTAACAATGGCTATGGAAACAAGAAAAAGTCGTCATTTTCCCCCTCGTCATATCAGTTACAGACCTTACACCAACAACATTCATACCACACTTAATACGGTGGGCTCAACACAAACATACACAAAAATATTAAAAAGTCAGTGATTTTAAAAACATGTAACATTGTCTGGTCATTCCTTAATACACAATGGTAATAGTGTTTATGCTGACTTGGCTTAGGCCCGTCAGTTAAAGATGGAACCACATTGACCAAATGTGAGAAAGAAGAACACCAGTACCAAATAATAATAATAAACGCCCGCGTAATTGAAATTTCTTCTTTTTTGATTTTCGGAAGTTAGGGATGACGTAGGACTTCGGGGGGGGGGGGGGGGGGGGGGCGATAATTTCTAACACCGGATTCGTGTTCAGCGCCCCAAAAACATAAGATGACATTTTTTTTCGATTTCCAGGTGAGTACCCTAAAACGAATAATTACCATATAGTATATATATATATATATATATATATATATATATATATATATATATATATATATATATATATATATGATATATATATATATATATATATATATATATATATATATATATATATATATATATATATATATATATATATATATATATATATATATATATATATATATATATATATATATATATATATATATATATATATATATATATATATATATATATATATATATATATATATATATATATATATATATATATATATATATATATATATATATATATATATATATATATATATATATATATATATATTGATATATATATATATATATATATATATATATATATATATATATATATATATACATATATATATATACATATATATACATCAAGGATTTTCTACAGCTAACGCTGTCTTCCTTCTCTCAGCCTTTGATTCCATCCGTTTCTATCTTCCTAGTCTCCATCTGTTAGACCCCTGTCCTCCATAGCCTCGTCCGCATCATCTCTCCACGATCGTCTGGGTCTTCCTCTTTTTCTTCTCCCTATAGGGCTCCACTCCGTTATTTTCTTTATGCACCTATTATCTCCGCTCCGTCTTATGTGTCCATACCACTTTAATCGTTTTGGTGGTGTTCACTGCGTTCTCTTTGATGTTCATTCTGCTTCTTATTTCTTCATTTGTTATTCTCTCCATACGTGTCACTCTACAACATCTTCTCCAATACTCCATCTCTACCGCGTTAATTTTAGATTTATTTCTTTTGTTGATCGTCCATGTTTCTGACCCGTATGTCATTATACTTTGTATTATCGATTTGTATATGCATGTTTTGTTTCTCTTTGTAATGTGCTTGTCCCACAGGATCGAATTTAATTGTCTTATGCGTGTCCGCGTTTGTCCTAATCTAGCTTTAATCTCTTCTTCTGATGTTGCGTTTTTTGAAATGATGGGTCCTAAATATTTAAATTTATCCGTTCCTTTGATTATTGTTTTGTTATCGACTTCTAGATTCTCCACATTTCCCTCCTTTGTTGTTAGATATTCCGTTTTATCAAAGTTTATGGCTAATCCTGCTTTAGTATATTCTTCTTTCAGTTTTCTTACCATATAACTGAGGTCTTCCTCATCTTGCGCTATGATTACTTGGTCGTCTGCGAAACTTAGAGTATATAAGTAATCTTCTCGTATTGGGACTCCCATTCCACTATATTTTTGCTTCCATTTTTTTAATGTTTATTCTAGGTATATTTTGAATAGCGTGGGAGATGTAGAGCATCCTTGTAATAGGCCTTTTGATGTTTAGAGTCTCTTCCCTATTTTATGTCCTATTTTTATGTTCACTGTGTTGTTTTCATAGAAAGCTTTTACTGCGTATATTAGTTCTTTATCAATGCCTATTTCTTTCATTGCGTTCCATAATCTTTGTCATGGTACTGAGTCATAGGCCTTTCTTATGTCTATGAAGGCTAGATGAACTTCTCTATTCTTTGCCAGTTTTTTTTCCATTGTTTGTTTTATAATGTATATGTGGTCTATACATGATATTCCGGCCGTAAAGCCTGCTTGGTCTTCTTCAATTTTTCCTTTTATATTTTCCTCTATGATATTTTTTAATAATTTTTCCATACAAACGTCCCATACTCGATATTATGCTTAGGCCTCTATAGTTTGTGCATTTTCTGCGGTCTCCGTTTTTAAATATAGATACTATATAGGCTTTTGCCTATTCCTCTGGTATTTTTTCTTCATTTATCGCTCTGTGGAACATGTTTCTCAGCATTCGATGTAATTTATTAGACCCGAACTTAATCATTTCATTTACCACACGCCAGGCCCTGCAGATTTATTATTTTTGAGTGTTTTTATTGTCTTCTTTACTTCTTCATAGCTTAGTTCTATCTCTTTTCTTTCCTTATTCTGTTCTTCTTCGAGGTTCTCTTCCTGGAATTCTTGTCTGTCTTCTGTTAGCAGCTTCTTATAATATTCTTCCCACTCGCTTTTTGGGATATACTCTATATACATCTTCTCCCTATTGTTGGTCCTTAATGCTTTAATTATTCTCCATGACTCTGTGCTTCTAGTTCCTCCTATATACTGTTCTACATGTTCGCACGATTTTTCCCATCTCTCGTTCTTTTCTTTGTTTATCATCCTCCTCATTTCTTCATTTTTCTCTTTATATTTCTGTAGATCTTCTTCTGATTTTGTATTCAACCATTTTTTCGTATAGTCTTTTTTTCTCCTTTATAGATTCTTTGGTTATATACATATATATATATATATATATATATATATATATATATATATATATATATATATATATATATATATATACAACCAACTAAAAAAAAAACATTAATAAACACCATCAAAAACAATATCACAAAACGTTTAATACTGCTCTACATAAATGAACTATCAGAAAGAATACAATTCGCCTTAAAGAAACATAATATCGTAACATGCCACAAAAGTCATAATAAATTAAGTACATTATTCACACAACTAAAAAGCAAAACACCAAAAATGAAACATTCAAATTTTTCGAATTTATTCCGTTCCATGTGCGAGCCAATTACTACAAAACCGACTAAACGGACTTAAATATACGCAAAACGCCTCCACAGCACTAAACAAACACACCAAAGACACTCAACATGAATTCAGTTATAAAGCGACAAAGATTTTAAATAGACTCTAATTACCAAAAACAAAAAATCAAGAAAATGATCAAAATAAGACGGGATCGTGATGTTGTAAATGACAGAACTGATATAGCCTGCCTCAGCCATATTTATCAAAATATAATCCACATGAAATAAAAAAAAAAATAACAACATAAAAACCATCTATTTTTTTTAACCAAAGGCATGATTTATTTTAATCTCACCTTTACAAACTAGTAAACATCCAATATTTCGATCAATAACAACCTGTGTATGAAAAATACTGAGTTTATTTATTAGGTACGCACCATATACCAAATCAAATATTTCAGTAAATACTTTTTGTATTAATTTTTGAAACAGGATAATTAGCGTACATATTTTTAAGTTAGTTATATATATAAAAAAAACTGTGTAAACTGTTTTTATAGCGTGACATAAATTGTACCAAAATTTTAATTTTTAATTTTAAATTGTAAAATGTGTCCTGAAACTTTTTAAAAAATTTTTAGATATTTTGAGAATGCCCACAAAAAAATGGACGAAACGTCAGTAAAGACTAAATAAAATAAGTTGTTTTAATAAGTAGAACCAAAATCCTAAGAAATAAAAAAAGCACAGAATCATATATATATATATATATATATATATATATATATATATATATATATATATATATATATATATATATATATATATATATACGAGGCATGTTTTTTAAGTAAGTACCGTTTTTGGAATTAAAAAAAAAGACGTGCAAAGATATCGCTATAATTTTATTTTTACATGAAAGCCTGTACCTTAATCTACTTTTCTACATAATTTCCGTGAATATTGAGGCACTTGTCATAACGTGGCACCAGTTTTTGAATACCCTCCTCATAAAATTCTGCCGCCTGACTTGTTAACCACTGTATCACAAATGTTTTGACTTCGTTATCGTCTTGAAGACGCTGACCACCCAGGTGCTTCTTCAAGTGCAGGAACAAATGGTAGTCGCTGGGCGCCAGATCAGGGCTGTATGGAGGATGATCTAGAGTTTCCCATTTAAAAGATTTGATGAGATCTTTGGTCCGATTAGCCACATGTGGACGGGCATTGTCATGCAGCAAAACGATACCCTTACTCAACTTGCCACGTCTTTTGTTCTGGATTGCACGACGCAGATTGTTCAATGTCTCACAATAAGACGCTGCATTGATTGTCTCATTACGAGGCAGAAACTCCACTAGCAATACTCCTTTTCTGTCCCAAAAAACTGTGCACATGATTTTGCGGGCAGAAATTGTTTGCTTAAACTTTTTTGGGTGATGATGAATGTCGCCATTCCATGGATTGTTGTTTCGATTCTGGTGTGACGTAGGCCACCCATGTTTCGTCACCAGTAACAATTTGGTCTAAAAAATGTTCACCTTCATTGTGGTACCGCTCAAGGAAAGTCAATGCACTGCCTAAACGTTGGGTTTTGTGCAAATCCGTCAACATTTTTGGAACCCAACGTGAACACAATTTCCGGTAATTCAAGTTCTCGGTCACAATGCGATACAAAACACTACGAGAATATTGAGGAAAGCAGTCGCACAATGATGCAATTGTAAAGCGTTTGTTTTCTCTCACCTTTTCGTCCACTTTCTGCACCAAATCTTCATTAACGACCGAAGGACGCCCACTCCGTTCTTCATCATGCACATTTGTGCGGCCATCTTTAAATGCTCTCACCCATTTCCTTACCATTCCATCACTCATAATGTTTTGTCCGTAAACTTCACAGATCTCACGATGAATATCGATCGGTTTTACGCCTTTAACACTAAGAAATCGTATAACAGCCCGTACTTCACAATCGGCGGGACTCACGATTGTCGGAGGCATCTTAAACACTCAGTAAACAACGTATACAATGAAAAATCAGACTGTAATGGCGTCAGTGCGTAGACATGAGATGTAGGTTACCAGCGCGCATGCGCGGAACGCCGACCGTATCGTTGCGGCGGCGGAATCGCAAAACGGTACTTACTTAAAAAACATGCCTCGTATATATATATATATGTTACAATAGAGGTTTTCACGGATGGTGGAATGTAATACATTAAAATTCCGGGTTTCAATCCGTTCGTCTAACAATGAATTTGCACGATGTTTCACTAAAATTTCATTTGGCATTTTCAAGTGCTCTTTCTGCTGATGCTACTCGATACGGTGATCTTGCTGCTGCTGCCGCTCGAAGCTAACTGAGCTAGCTAACTGAATTAGCTTCGAGCGCGATAGCAGCAGCAAGATCGATCACAGTATCGAGTAGCAGCAGCAACAAGAGCACTTGAAAATGCCAAATGAGATTTTGGCGAAACGTCCTGCAAATTTATTGTTAGACGAATGAATTAAAACCCGGAATTTTAATGTATTACGTATATGTTAGTACAGGGGTGCTCAAACTTGAACTGCTGGCGATCTACCTCAATATTGTTAGACTACGATCGATCGACTCTGAGAGGCTGCAAGTAAGTGTGATGCAGGATTGTCGTCTAGGTAGGGTGTATCGTGGCATAGATATTAGTTTTCCGCACAATATGCATTTTTTTACTCAAAGTAAGTGTAGGTCTGCTCTAAAATGTCAATGAAAAAACTCATAATTATTCAAAATTGCGAGTTTATTGGTTCTTACAAAACAAACGAGTTCTAGTGTCTAAACTTAACTAAAGAGTGACTTTGGATATTGAAGCGTGGCACTGCATGTCCTCAGCATACTTTTCATAAGATGGTACGTAATTACCGAGTGCTAATCGCAAGCATTATGACATATGTTCGTCAGTTAGTCGATTGCGATATTTTGACTTAATTATCTTCATTTCAGAAAATGCAGACTCGCACAAGTAAGTTGACCCAAACATTGCCGTCAGTTGAAGGGCGATTTGCCTTAGATTCGGATATTTATCTTCAGATATAAAACACCAGAATTTTGTATCAGATGTTGTGGCTTTGAGATGTATATCCGATATAATCTGCACTAACTCATTTTCAACAGAACATGAGTCCGTGTTAAACTGACTTGCTATTTCAGTAGCGAATTCCTCAATGTTTTTACACGAAAAAGGATAACTCATAAATGATGCGATATTTGCAAATTTACTGAAATAATAAAAACGTATTTCGAATTGGCCCAAAATATTTGATAATTCTGCCTCATAAATATCATAATTCAACTGAGGAATCCTTGCTTTCAAAGACGGAACATTTTTCAGATCCTTTCTTTTCAGTTGATCTATCATAAGTTGCAATTTACTTTTGAATGCGTTTATTGCGCTAATCATCTCAATAATAGTTTTTCCTTTACCTTGAGGCTCCAAATTAATGGTGTTTAAATGCATTGTGATGTCTGTCAAAAATGCCAAATCAGTCAGCAATTATCCGTTTTTCAGCATCTGAGTGTCATCACCTCTTTCGTCGAGAAAAGCTGTTATTTCGGGCAATAATTCTTGAAACCTTTCTAGGAATTTTCCGCGACTCAACCACCTGACGTCGGTGTGTAGAACTAAATCAGTTTGTTCAGCTGACTCACTATCTTCCAACTGCAATTTAAAGAGCCGTCGTTCCAAGCTACGTGCACGGATAGAATTCACAATTTTTATTGCAATGCCCATAATCTCCTCCATCTTTAGACCTTTTGAACACAAAACTTGTTGATGTATAATGCAATGGAAGGAGAAAAAATTAAGGGAAATCATCATTAGCTCGACACAATGCCACAAAACCGTTTTTGTTTCCAGTCATTGCTGGTGCTCCATCGGTTTTAATGCACACTAGTTTATATATTGGTAGCTTGTAGTTTGTTACAAAATTGAAGAAAAACGTCATATATATCTTCGCCACGGGTCTTTCCTTTCAGAGGAATCATTGTCAAAAACTTTTCCTTAGCCGACATATCATTGAATACCATTCGAATAAAAATACACAGCTGGGCAGTGTCTATCATATCGGTGGATTCGTCGAACTGTAAAGAAAAGTATGTACATTTCATGATATCATGTTTTAGTTTATCTGCCATGTCCTGACTCATGACTTCAACACGCCTTGTGACAGTCGGACGAGATAACTGAAGCTCTCTAATAGCAGACATAATCTCTGTTTTATTTTTAAAATCTCCAAATAAAGTCTCACCCGCTTCAATAAATGCTTCCTTCACAACCAATCCATCATCAAATGGTTTCTTGTGTTTCGCCAATATATGAGATATTTTAAATGACGCGATCGTTGCAGCTTTTGATTGTTTGGCTGGTCTTGTGAACATAGTTTGTTCTTTTTTCAAACAAGTTATCAAATCACGTACTTTTCGTTTTCTTAATTCACTCTGTGACGGAAAATCCTTTTCATAGTTTTTATGAACCGTTTTATGATGCCTCTCTAAGTTCCCACGCTTAGGTATTGCAACTGATGCACGGCAAATGAGACAAATGCACTTATCCTTTACCATACAAAAGAAAAATTCTTCCTCCCAATCGTTATTAAAATGATAAGTTTTACTTTTCTTCGCCGCACTCATTTTGGACTATTTATTAATAAACTTTGTATCGATGTATCGCCTTCAAGTTACAACTCAGACTGACTCCTATTCCTGCAGGCGCAACATTTATATCGGCGCGAACGAAGTCTCGAATGTTCCCGTCAAACAAGCCTCCCGAAGTTTCTAGAAAAATCGGCGGGAATCAAAAACGCGGCTTTTCTTTGACAAGTACCGCGCGTTCCTTTGATAAAGCCGCCTTTTGCCGCTAGCAGGGGGTTATTACGATAAAAGAAAGTAATGAGGGGGTTATTCTGGCCTAATTGTGGATCGAATAAATTTTAGTAGTTTATTCATTACATTTTGTTTTAGTTACCTAAAACAAAATCTGTGAATAGTTCTATATCGGAATTTTTTTCTCGAGATCGACTCAAAAAGCACTCGCGATCCACCGTTTGATCATCCCTGTGTTAGTATGTACGGTATATATATACTCGTATATATATATATATATATATATATATATATATATATATATATATATATATATATATATATAAAAAAAGGAAATGTTATTATAAGCACTAACTTTGAGCAGTTTTTCTTTTTTTATTTTGTTGCTGCAAACAAACAAAATTCTAAATTGAAAACATGAATAATATTAATGTCTACCAATGGTTTTCTTTCACCTTTTTTATAGATGTCTTAAAAATATATGCTTCTGCCATTAATGCAAAAAGATATTAATGATAGTATTGTTGATTTATCGTAGAACTTAACTACAAATCATCAATCAATACGGAGAATATAAAAGCATTTAAAAGTCCTTTAATAAATAAGAATACGAATCATATTTTAAATATCTTGATACTTTTATTGCCTTCTACCCACGTGTAAGTTAAAAAAATTACAAAAAGTGCTATTTTATTTCGCAAATAAACATTAATCAAAACCAGTATTAATGTCATATAAATGTAGGCAGTGTGGCAGTACCGTGGCAGTCCTTGTGTAAGGGTCATTCTAATCAAATCAGGCATGTATAAAAGCGGATTGTGAAAACAGTTTCTACTCTGAAATGCAATAAAATTTCAATGAATATATGTGTATTCAATACATTTCCTAAGCATAGGAGTCATATAAATTTGCGGGCATTTGTCATTAAATATACGAAGGTGGATTGAAAAATCTTGTAAAAAACAAGGTAAATTTTTTTTTGCAAAAACAAAAATTTATTTCTCAACATTCTTCCATTGAACTGTTCATAATATTAGTTTACAGCATAGACAACCTCTTCATTCGATCAAAAAGTGTCTTCCCCCAAGCCAATTTTTGGGGTTAAGAAACAAAAAAAAGTCACTTGGTGCCAAATTTAGAGAATAGGTTTGGTGGGGAACTAGTTCAAAACCCAGCTCGTGCACTCTTGCCATTGCAAGGACAGATGTGTGAAGACACATTGTCATGGTAAAGCCGCACTTTTTTAGGTGCTAATCTTAGGCGCGTCTGCTTCAACTCACTATCCAAAGGGTCCAGTAACGTTGTATAATAAGAGAAAGGCCCTGTTTTACCCTTTTCCAAATAATCCATCATGACGATACCAGCAAAGGGAGTGGGACTGATAATAGCACCAGGTTGGTTGAAAAACGTGACAAAAGAGAAATATGTAAACGAAAGAATTCTGGTAATCGATATGCAGACAAAGGAGAACACTTATACAATAATCATCACATATGGGGTCAACGAAAACGCGAGTAAGGAAGAAAAAGACAAGAATTTTGGAAAGCTGCAAGAATAGATAGACGATGCAAACGAAAACCTCATAATCGGGTGAAACCTAAATGGACTTGTAGGAAATAACAACAAAGGATACGAAAGAACAATGGGTAGTGAAGGAGAAGCAATAAAGAATAATAATGGAGAAAGAATTATAGAAATATGTACGGAAAATGATCTAATAATAACAAACACAAAATTCAAACACAAGGACATTTATATGTTCACTAGAGAAGAACCAAGCAGAAAGGAAAAGTTCATAATTGACTATTTCCTGGTACGTAAAAGGTACTGGAAATATGTGAAAGATGTAAAAGTATCAAGAAAAGCAGAAATTGACAGTCACCATTACCTTGTCAGAATGAAACTAATAACAAACCAGGAACAAAAAGAAAACAAAAGAAGAAAGGAAATAAAGAAGAAAATAAAACGTTATAAACTCAAGGAGGAAACGCATAAAAATAAATACCAAGAAACCCTTAGGAAAATGCTAAAAGGACAGAATGGAGACGGGACAGACATGGAGGATTACTGGCAAAGATTAAAAGAAACAATATTAACTGTAGCAGAAGAAACAAAAACAGGGAACAACTATGTGAAGAGTACAAACTGGTGAACAACAGAGTTACAAAAAAGTGGTAAGGAAAAGAAAAGGCTATGGAAAAAATATCTTAGTACAAATACAACAGAGGACTACGAAGGGTACAAGGAGATAAGAAAACTAGTTAAAACCACAGTAAAAGAAGCGAAGCAAGAGTCTTGGACAAAATATGAAATTTCAGAGGCAATCAGAAACTATCTTACTGAACACTGAAACAACTAAGAAAGAAGAAAGAATATAGACAAAAATGGAAACATAATAACAGATGAAGTCAAGATAATGCACAGATGGAGAGAACACTTTAGGGAAATAACAGAATCAGATATCACAAAGGCGCAGGTAACCGAAATGAGAGAAGAAAAAGGGCCTGTAGAATTAACTGTTTCCGAGGATGAGGTCAATGAAGCCGTAGCAAAATTGAAGACAGGTAAAGCAGCTGGAATCGACGAAATCACACCGGAAATGGAACAGATTTCACCAAGTTGTCAAATAAGATCGTAAAAGAAAAGAGAGTACCCAAGGAATGGAACACTGGTATTATCCTGCCAATTCATAAAAAAGGAGACGTAAGAGAGTGCCAAAACTATAGAGACATAACATTAATGAGTCTACCAGCCAAGGTACTCACTACAATAATAGAAACAAGAATAAAAGACCAGTTAGAAAACTCCCTAGAAGAAACCTAATATGGCTTTAGAAAAGGCGGAAGTACACAGGACCCCATATTTATATTAAGGCAGAGTATAGAGAAATGCATAAGTAAAAATAAAGAATTATATATAGCTTTCATCAGCTTAGAAGAACCATTCGATAAAGTAAGACGAGAGGATGTATTGGAAAGCCTACAAAGATGTGGAATAGACAGAGAAATAACAGAAGTGATAGAAAGTATGTACGATACAACAAAAAGAGCAAATAATAAAGAGTCAAAGATTTCGAAATACCATGCTGCCTAAAACAAGGATCCATGCTGTGCCCTTTATTATTCCCAATAGTGCTAAACGAGGCAGTGAAAAGAGCCAAGCAGAAAATGAGACCGATGATGCTGGGATACTGGAGAATGCAAAAAATCCAAATATCAGAACTTCTTTTTGCGGACGATATGGCGATAATAGCAGACACAGAAGAAAACTTACAGCATAACCTAAACAATCTAAACAAGGAATTGAATAATATAAATATGAGAAAAAACATACAGAAGACGAAATCGATGATAATAGGACAAGAGAATAAAAAACACATCAGAATAAATGGATCGAGTATAGAATAAGTTCAAATACGTAGAATCAATAATAGAACGAAACGGAAAACTAGAAAAAGGAATAAACGATAAAATAGCAAAAGTAGGAAGAATATACAACGGTTTAAGTAAAACATTTCTTGAGAAAAGAGGAATAACAGCAGATGCAAAGATTGAGGTAGTTAAAAAAATAATAAACCCCACATTACTATACCATATGAAACATGGACCCCCACAAACAAGGACAAGAATAGAATAAACGCAACGGAAATGAGATTCCTGAGGAAAACAGATAGAAAATCAAGAAGAGACAAAATCAGGAACGAAGTATTCAGAAACAAATTCAAAATAAAACCAATAGTGACAAACATTCAGGACAGACAACTGAGATAGCCGGGACATATACACAGGATGACGGAAGAAAGACTAACAAGAACAATATATAAGGCACGAGTCCAGGGAGCAAACAGAAGAGGAGGCAAGGAAGACTGCCCAGGAGAGAAATATTCAGTGGAGTGAAATTAAGAACCTGACACAGAATAGAAAGAAGTGGAAGAGGCTGATCAACTCAATTCCACATTCTTACACCTCACGGTAGAAAGACTTAGGAATAAGTAAGTAAGATGATACCCTGTGAGTCCCCAAAAAAAAACACAGTTGCCATCACTTTTCCCTCCGATAAAACTGATTTCACTTTTTTTCGATGCACTTTTACCTTTGCCAACCCACAGTTTTGACTGCCGTTTTGTCTCCGGACGACGCCAAAAGTAATTCGGATTACGCTGCGACTTTTCCAAACACGATATGGAAATGTCGTTCCTCGTGCGTTTTTAGTCCGGAGTTACCAAACGCGGCACCCATCGCGCACTCGGCTTTTCCATTTTTAGAACCTCAAACTTCTACGATACGTGACGTTAAAAAGGGACAAAATGCCTCGTCAAGTATTTTCAAATATACATCGACCCATAAGATTACAATGGAATTCTAGACAGCTGCAACTCAAGGTCGTTACTATCATTATTATGAAGAAAGATCTACTTCAAGGATAGCTCAGAAAGGAAGAATTATGCGTCATATTGTCTGTATCCACCACAGTACAGTGGAGTATGCGCCTTTCTCCCAAATTTCTCAGTCTCATATCTCGAGAACTATCCCACGTAAATTTTGTATATAACCTTTTTTATGCAGATTTTGATACTGAATAAATTTTATAATATCCAAAATTCTTGTAAAACCAATAGTTCGCGAGATATTTGAGAAAAACTGATTTTCGCGATCTTTGACCTTCGATAACTTTTTTGCCGACACGATTTCGCAATAGAATTTTGACACAATATTTCTGTTACCGAAACAAACAAAATCCCGAAGGAAAATCTTCACTTGGGTTTTTCAGAAGATGGATACTATAATGACTGGATAATTACTCTTTCTTTGGTATGACTATACCATACATTTTAAAGAATAAATTGTCTTTTAAAATGGGTATTACTTATGATAAACCCTGTATAATAAATATTTTGCACACAGGTGTTCAATGGTTTAATTCCGATATGTTATTAGCGGGTAATTGTTTTGTTTTGTATACATGTTGAGGTATAATTAACTAATAAAACTATAGCGTAGTTATGTATATGTGCCTGGCTATGTAAATAGTATAAGTAAAATATTTTTTAAAGATAATATGTATTTTAAACTACTGAAAAGCTAATACATTTCGAAATCAAATACTCGTATATTCATTTAGCAACTGCAAATATGGTAGTGATTATAAAAGGTAATTAGATTATAAATGTTTAATATCTTTTAATTAGCTTTTCGACCTTAATATTATATATATTTAATTATATTTCATTTATATAACCTTCAAAGTATTAAATCGCTATAATACATAAGCATCTTATTTCCTAGTACCCATATATAAATATTAGTTATTTTAATTGATTCTATACAAAAAAAAAACGAAAATGCAAGATGCAAAGGGAATGTTTTTTTGGAGCTCTCTATATTCACAATAATAATAACAATATAACATAATTTTGAGATTCCTTGATTTTAAGAGTCCTTAAAAGGACGATAACACGATATATTCAAAACAACTCCTTTAATTCTTTCCCCACACCTGTAACCACATACACACAGTGTGTCTCAAAGTAAACAGGACTTTTGATTATACCAAAATTGATTTATTATATTCAAAATAACATATTCGAAGTATATATAAATGGAAAGAAAATACCTCAGATTTGGAAAGAATCATGGATAACACCAATCCACGAAAAGGGAGATGGAACTAGCTGTCAAAACTATATATATATATATATATATATATATATATATATATATATATATATATATATATATACGAGGCTGGTTTGAAAAGTCCGTGCAAAGTGCGAAAGATGGCACCACCGGCGCGTATCGAGGTCATGTTTAGTTAGTAGCATCTCTTGAATGAACGCACACCAAGTTTCAGCCATATGGGTCTATTTCTTTGTGTTTGGCATTCGTGTGAATCAAGGAAGTCGAGTGATTTTCAAGAAATGGACGAAAAAGAATTTCGTGTGGTGATTAAACATTACTTTATGAAAGGCAAAACGCCTCAGGAGACTAAAGAGAAGCTTGATAAACATTATGGTGACTCTGCACCTTCGATTAGAACAGTTTATAAGTGGTTTCAAGATTTTCGGACTGGCCATATGGGCACAAGTGACGCTGAACGTTCTAGACGGCCTGTGGAGGTTACGGCTCCAGAAATCATTGATCAAATCCATGATATGGTGATGGATGACAGAAGAGTTAAGGTGCGTGAGATTGCTAGTGCTGTGGGCATCTCGACTGAACGGGTACATAATATTTTGCATAAACATTTGGACATGAGAAAGCTATCCGCAAGATGGGTGCCGCGATTGCTCATGCTTGACCAAAAACGGAATCGTGTGAAGTGTTGCAAGGATGGTTTGCAGTTGTTCCAGAAGAATCCGGAGGACTTTAAGCGTCGTTTCGTCACTGTGGATGAAACATGGATACATTACTATACTCCTGAGACCAAACAACAATCTAAACAATGGGTTACCATGGGGGAATATGCACCAAAAAAGGCGAAGACCGTTCCTTCGGCCGGAAAGGTTATGGCGACTGTCTTTTGGGATTCGCAAGGGATAATCCTCAACGACTATCTGGAAAAGGGTAAAACTATTACAGGTGAATATTATTCATCGTTATTGGACCGTTTGAAAACCGAGCTGCAAGAAAAACGCCCGCGATTGGCCCACAAGGAAGTCCTTTTCCATCACGACAACGCACCAGCACACACCTCAGCAGTTGTGGTCGCAAAATTAATGGAAATAGGATTCCAACTCGTTTCACATCCCCCTATTCTCCAGACTTGGCTCCCTCGGACTACTATTTGTTCCCCAATTTGAAGAAATGGCTGGCGGGACAAAGATTTTATTCAAACGAGTGGACGAAGTGTATAAGCCTAAAAGGAGACTATGATTTACCCCAAACACATAAGTAGTTTTTATTTTTGCACGGACTTTTCAAACCAGCCTCGTATATATATAATATATATCAGTAACGAGTAGCCTCAGTCAAGTCTACGGAAAAATTTTAAGAAATATAATTGAAGATGAATGTAATCCCCACGAGATTGAACAACAATCTGGTTTTAAAGCTGGTAGATCAGGTGTAGACAATATATTTAGTGTAATTCACTTAAACGAAAACGAACATCTACTATTTTGTAGACCTAACCAAAGCACATGATACCGTCCCAATGAAAAAACCATGGCAAATATTAGAACGATCAGCCATAAATAATACAACAATCGCCGCAGTATGACCAGTCACATTCCCGAATAAAGTTGGGAAACATTCTCTGCGAAAATTTTTCTGTAACAAAGGGTGACAGGCAGGGCTGGTGGCTCCTACATTATTCAAAATTTATCTGAATGAGGCATTAGAGGGATGGCGAAAAGCATGTAGACGAATGGGAATACAGCTGATCGATGAAACAACGTTGTACACTCTACATTTTGCGGCAAAATGTAGAGTGTACACATTTTGCCGACGATCAGGTGGTTATTGCTCAGGACAAGGAAGACCTTGAATTTATGACAAGACAACTGTTTCAAGATTATTAAAACTGGAGTTTAACAGTTAACGCAAGAAAAACAAATATTTGTGTACCGAAGAAAAAAAGGGAAGCCTTACTGTAAATACCGGTGAGGTCGTATATCCTGAAACTAACATAAGTAAAGATAGTAGAACGAAAAAGGAAGTGGAGAGTAGAATGAGTAAAGGAAAGGCGATCATAAGACACCTAAACTCTGTTCTGTGGTCGAGGAGATATACAGAGATAGCACCTCATTTATAATACAGTATTTAAGAGCATCGTGTTCCACGGTTGTGAAACTTAGCAATGGACGAAACGATTGGAACAGAAACTAATGGCACTCGAAATGGATTACTGGCGAAGATCGGCTGTAGTGTCAGGAATAGATAGAGTTAGAACTGAAAGAATAAGAGATGTACTGAAAGTAAAAACCTTGATTATTGAGGAAACTCAACTACAGCTTATATGGTACGAACACGTGGAAAGAATGGAAGAATACCGAATACCAAAGATGTTTCTAAAGTGGGTATCAAGCGAAAAGAGGAGAAGAGAGAGACCAATAACGACATAATTTGGAGGTGTTTAGAGAGCAATGTCAGAGAGAAATCTAAGACCCGGAGATTGGGAAGATCGAAAAAGATGGAAACTGATAACCAGAAGGGGAAAATCGCTATAAAAAAAACCAGGTTGATGATGATGAGATTCAAAATAGTCCTCTTCGGGCTTAATACAGTATTTTGCACGGTCACTAAGCGCGTTAAATGAATTTTCTAGCTCATCTTTAGAGATATACTTCATTACCTTGGTCGACGCCATTTGGATGTGTGTGGAATAGTTAGAAGACTCACGAAGCCAAATTAGGCGAATACGATGAATGGTTGATGGTTAAAATGCTGTTTTTGGTGAAAAAATCGGTAATAAACATCGAACTATGAGATGGTGCATTATCGGGTAACAGTACCAAACTTCCATTTTTACGATATTGTGGCCGTATACGACGAATACGCGACAATAAGCGCTTCATAACACCTAAATAATACACAGCATTAACTGTTTAGCCAAGTAGAACTACTTTCTTGTGCACTATACCCTCCGAATCGTAGAAACAAATTGTTTTCACGTTTGACTTCTCCAAACGACTTTTTTTCGGATTTTGTTCGTTTAGGTATTTCTCTTCACAGCTTTGGCACTTGGTTTCTGGATCATATTGAAAACACCACGTCTCATCGCCAGTTACAATGGAATACTTGAAGTTTTTGACTTTTTAAGCAAATCTTTACAATGTTGAATTCGAAGCTTGTCTACCAAAAGCTACACCATATCAGCCAAGTCCTGCAACAGAAAAACACTTAATGCCAAGTTTGCACAACAATCGGCGGTGCAATCTTGGATACATGGATGGAACAAGTTAAAACTAACATCTAGAAGCAGCAGAATTAAAGGAGAACACAATTGAAAAAATAGAATAACATTCATTTATTAGAAGTACAGCTTTTGAACCAACTAGCTTCAAAAACCAAGAAAATCGGGAATTTTTAATTTTAAGTACAAATACTATATGGGGTGAAAAGTCCCGAGACTTTTGAAGAAAAAACAATGTTTTTGAGCGATACACGTATTCCAGTGATCTTCCAACATTTGGATACCTTTCATATAGTACGATTTATCGAGCTCTCTAAATTAAGCCCGAGTTTCCCATTCGACATCTTCATTTGAGCCAAATCTCCTTCCCTGGCGTCACCTTTTTAAATTTGGAAAGAGGTAGTAATCGCTGGGGGTCAGATCTGGTAAATATGACGAATGAGGAAGTAACTCATAGCCCAGTTGGTCCAATTTCACCATCGATTTTATGGACTTCTGAGCTGCTGCGTTATCTTAGTAAAACAATACCTTTTTCTTCGCTAAAAGCAGTCTTTTTTTCTTATTTTCACCGTTCAAACGGTGTAATAAACAAACTTAATAGTCTCCGGTGATTGTCGATCAATATTATTTCATGCGCATCCCAAAAATACGTGCCAAAATCTTTCCAGCTGATTTTTGTGTTTTTGGACCCTTCGGTCGGCTTTCATGCAGTTCCAGTCATTCTGCGGATTGACTATTGGACTCAAACATGTGGTGATGGATCCATGTTTCGTCTGTTGTTACGAATCAACGCGAAAACCTCTTTGGATTACGCAGAAACAGTGCCAATCAGCGTTCTGAACCTTCAACACGTTGCTGTTTTTGATTAACTGTAAAAGAGCGCGGCACCCATCGGGCCTCTCTGTTGATATCTTCACAATGTCAGCTATCTCTCTCACTTCTCACTAATATGGTGTTTTTTGGAGTGACTGACACCATCGGTGCTTGTACGACCACGTTTAAGTTCACTAAACCATCGACATATAGTTACTTTCGATGGAACAGAGGTGTCATAATACTCCTCAAGCCATTCTTGGGCTCTGGCTGTATTTTTTCCCATCAGAAAGCAATATTTAATCACACGAAACTCTTTTGGTTTCATCGTTTTGCAAAAATCAAAAGTAGCTGCCATCAAACAGCTGTAACTCGCAAACTAATAGACAAGATGTCATGAAAATGTTACATGAATCTTCTGAGAGTTGACACTAACTGAAAATCTTGTGTTTTTTTTTGTTTGCGCTGCTACCTCTCGGGAAGTCTCGAGACTTTTCCCCCATGTTATAGTGACTATTTGACCCTCAGAAAAAAATTCGTCATGTATAGGGTTTTCCACTAGGGATGTCCGACTTTTGACAGGTAATAGCGGCCATGTTGGTTGGCAGATGTTTGACATCTGATATCAGTTGTGCTTAGCAAGGTTTACCATTCAATCATGAATCGTTTCACGTTAAAAGAACGCTTGAAAATTGTCCAAAATTACTCAAAAATAATTCGATACTGCAGGAATATTTCTTCCCAGAATTTAACGAAATGGACGCAGACGACTTTTATTTCCAACGGGATGGCGTACCTCCCTATATTTCCAGCTCAAAGATGACTTTTGCGCGCCAAGTTCGTTGAGTCATTAATTTCACTAAAAATGGCTCTACCGCTTGGCGGCTGAGATCGTGCGACTATTGGACTATTTTCTTTGGGGCCACGTTCAGAAGTTTACAACAACAAACCAGCAACTCTTGACGCAGTTGAATCCAACATTCGTCGTGCCATAGCCGGCGTAAGGCCGGAAATGCTGGCCCGAGTCATAGAAAATTGATGTAAGCCGATTCGTGTCGGCAAAAAGAGCTGCGGCGGCCATTTAAGCGATATCTTGTTTAAATCTTAAATGGCATAAAATTTGCCCTTAAATCAAAATTTCAGAATGAATTTTACTTAAAAACTCTTTGTTTTATTCAGTTTTAAAGTTAGGACGCTCTTAATGGAAAACCCGTTACAGTACCATTGTAATCGATGAAAACAATGAGCACAACTTTCTTCTTTTTGACTGAAATCGACGTTGATCGATATCTTGTTTATGTATCATACTCATATACCCACGTCTCGTCAGCAATAATAATTGAATTAATGTTGGATCAGAATCATAGTTGGAAATCTATTCTTTAGCAAATTCAACATGTTGACTTTTTTGTAACAAATTCAGCTTAAAAGTAGCGTAGACCAAATGTCATGAAAATTTTCTGAGACATGATATGATTTTCGGTTTATGCTGCCATCTCTCGAAAAGTCTCGGGACTTTTCAGCCCATGTTAGTATATCATTAACAATATCTCCTATAAATAACTAGCCGAGCCCGTGCACGTAAATCGGATAAGTGGTTCTCGATTAATAAGCGCACCAACGGTCAGACAGACAAAGAGACGTTGCATTATATATATATATATATATATATATATATATATATATATATATATATATATATATATATATATATATATATATTTATATATATATATATATATATATATATATATATATATATATATATATATATATATATATATAACACTTGCTGAAAGTTTTTGGTCTGACACATAAATGTCCATGTGATTTTTAGGAAGTACCAACCTTTAAAACGATACGTGTCAAAGTTTCAAGACATTTCGACGATTAGTTTACAAGTTACAGTGGTTTTAGTGACTCTAATCTTGATATTTTCAAAACAGTGAAAAAAATCGAATTTCGTGTGTTGATTAAACACTGTTTGATGTTGTTGGGAAAAAATACCCGTTCAAGCAAAGCAATGGCTTGATAAGTATTACGGAGGCTCTGCCCCTAGAAAATCACTCATCATTTACTTGTACGCTGAATTTAAACATGGTCATACAGATACAAATGATGCTGAACGCTCTGGACGTCCAAATGAGGTGGTAACACCGGAAAACATCCAAAGAATCCACAAAATTGTTTTGGATGACCGCAAAGTGAAATTGCGTGAGATAGCTGACAACTTTAAGGTATCAAAACAACGTGTTCGTCATATTTTGCATGAACATTTAGGCATAAAAAAGCTCTGTTCGAAATGGGTACCGTGCTTGCTCACAGTGAACCAAAAACAAGGTATTGATGATTCTGAGCGTTGTTTGGACAGGTTTAAGCGCAATAAAAAGCAGTTTTTCTTGTGATATATGATAATGAATGAATCATGGATCCACCACTACACACCGGAATCAAATCTGCAGTCAGCTGAGAAGGTTTTGGCCTCTGTATTTTGGGATGCACATCGAATAATTTTCATCGACTATGTTGAGAAAGGAAAACCCATCAATACCGAATATTATATAAAGTTATTGATGCGTTTACAGGCAGAAATCACAAAGAAACAGCCCTAAATGAACAAAAAAAGTGCTCTTGCATCAAGACAATGCACCGTGTCACAAGTCAATGGTTACGATGGCAAAATTGCATGAGTTGAAGGTCGAATTGCTTCCTCATCCACCGTATTCTCCCAATTTGACCCCCATCCCCTATTATCTATCCGCAGACCTCAAAAAAATTCTCCCGGGAATGAGATTTAGCTCCAGTGAAGAAGTTATCGCCCAAACTGAGGCCTATTTTGAAGACAAAGACAAATCCTTCTACAAGAAAGGTGTAGAAATGTTGGACTGATTGCATCGCTCTTGAAGGAGACTATATTGATGAATAAAGTCTAATTTTCCAAAAAAAAAAAATGTGTTTTAAGTAGCTAGATCAAAAATTTTTCAGTCTACGTGTTTATATATATATATATATATATATATATATATATATATATATATATATACATACACTGAAGGACAGTAAAAGAGCTACTGATAACAAACAAACTTAACAAGAACGCTGGGATCGCTCTTGAGAGTGCAAATAAAAGTTGATTTTTTTCTAATGAATTTTTTTTTTTTAGTTCTCGAGCTTTCGTTTGTATTTACAAACGTCATCAGGAGACAAAATGTATCAGTGATTGCTCTCCAAGAACAGCGGTACAAAAAACATACAGCTCCAACATGGTAGCACATTAAGATAATAAAAGTTCACTATTTAACATAATCAAATTTTTTAAATTTAGCAAGATGATCCAAGATTTAATTTAATAATTTTTACAGAGACATATTTTCAAACGTGCCATCATAAATTCTGTCAAATTAGATATTTATGATGGCACTTTTGAAAATTATTAAATTAAATCTTGGATCATCTTGCTAAATTTATAAAATCTGATTATGTTAAATAGTGCCCTTTTATTGTCTTAATGTGCTACCATGTTGGAGCTTTATGTTTTTTGTGCCGCTGTTCTTGGAGAGCAATCACTGATACATTTTATCTCCTGATGAAGTTTGTAAACACAAACAAGAACTAAAAAAAAAAAATTCAGTAGAAAAAAATAATGCAACACCAACTTTTATTTGCACTCTCAACCTAAAAAAGAGCAATCCCAGTGTTATTGTTAAGTTTGTTATATATATATATATATATATATATATATATATATATATATATATATATATATATATATATATAAATAAATAAATAAATATATAGATATTATTAAACTTACATACATTTTGAACAAAAAATTTAACAAAAATATCAATTTTAAATTTGATTTTGTCAGGCCTCATTTTTTAATGCTTGCCCATCCTATATCCTCCCTGACTGACCTACTAAAAGATTCTTCGTGACATATTGTTTTAAAAATGACCTACGATATATCAACTGGAAGAATAATTTAGGACTTACTAACGGTTTTTCTTCGACCTGTATCTTATTTTAACAGAAATCTATCAAAAATTACAGATTATTAGCTGCCCTTACCTGTACGTGTCTTATCATTGTCTTTATCATTGATTAATAATAGTTTAAAATAACTTTTCTTGACCCAGATGTACGAAAGCTTTTTTATTTTTAGTTACTGGCGCTACTGATGACGGATACCTTGAAGGCAACGTCCGAAGCTCTGGAAACCGTAGCGGTCTATTTCCGGCGCACTGTGTCCAGGAAGTCAAGCTACGTCACCACAACATCCAAGCACCCATGATAGTTGCCAGAGATGCCAGAATGCCTATACCAATGCAGCCGAGCGGCAGAGTAGTAGGGAGGAGAGAGAGTACGTCGAAGCAGTTCGCTACAGCACCTAGAGCGAAGAAAACGTAAGAACTATTTAACTTTTCAGTGACGTTACGGTAGACTTTTGGTATTCTTGCCTTTATAACCTGAATACTAGCCTAGGCAACTACTTTCTGTGTTTATTTTGCAATTCACTGTATTCATGTTGATTGCAGATGCTCTGGATTATCTACTGAGCCACGTACTGTGGTTCTTCACAAAGGTCGCAAAGGATTCGGCTTCATCTTACGTGGTGCTAAGGCTATGTCTCCACTGATGGAAATGACTCCTTCAGAGAAATGTCCTGCTTTACAGTATCTGGATGACGTTGATCCAGGTAAGCTAAATACCAAAAAAAAATCTGTACAGGACGAAATAAACTTTATTAAAAATATGTACGAAAAATAATTATAATGTTTTAGAAATTTGAAATTACCAAATATTATGTCAAATGAAAATATAGTTTAAATAAACCTTATTATATCTTATATTCAGTGGCGTAGCCAAAGGGGATCAAGGGGTATATGTCCTTCCGCCTTCATGTTTATTCATTCATGTTTTGTTTATTATTTGGTGAACTAGTGGATGTTTTTAAAGTTGTAGTGTAAAGTGTAAGAGGTCTTTTAATTTCTTTAAAAAGACCCTGCCCAATAATTAATTGTATTTCTGTAATCAAGGGTTACAGCTTTTCAGGCGACTTTGCAAGGAAGGATTTTTTCTTTGGAGTGTTCTCCTCCTAATTATTGATTATCCCTACTGTGTTACGAGGGGTTTAAGCTTTAAAAGTTCCATTGCACAAAAGGATTTTTTGGAGAAGTATCATCCTATTCCCGCCCTGATCAGTGATTTTATTTGTATTCAGGATGTTTAAAAGGATCGAATTTTCCATTGTAAAAGAGATTTTGTTTATTCGAGAATTTTCCTACTGGTGACTGATTTTTTAGTATTCCATACGAAACACTTATAAGGTCACTTCAGTGTCTGTCTGTCGGTTTGTCCGTCTATGTCACACCCGACTTTCTCCGAAACTAGTAAACATAGAAAATACTAATATAGGAATTGATGGCCTCATCAGAGCCGTGTAGTTTTAAAAATTAAATTTTGACTTAAGGGGTTAGTTTTGGGAGATGAAATTGGGAGCGAAAAAAAAAATTACCAGGTCATGGGGTGTCAAATGAAAGCTTATAAAACAGCAAAGGGTTCAAAAATAGATATAATGTAATACTTGCGTACCTTCTCTTTGTATTATTTTTTTAAAAATCGCGAAAAATCGCTGTCCCCCTCTTTCTCGAAAAGTACTGATCAAAAAATTTTGAAAAAAATTCTGGAATATTCTCCACAGGATGTAGATTTAACGAAAATTATCACGAGTGACCTTTAATAATTGCCCCTTTTCCGCTCTGGATTTAAAGGAAAAGGCTTTCCTATAAACTCTCCGACTTTATTGGTAACTTTTTTAGTGCGGAACACTTATAAGATGACTTCGGTGTCTGTCTGTCTGTCTGTCTGTCCGCCTGTCTATCTGACCGTCTCTCTTTTACACCCGATTTTCGCCGAAACCTGATGGCCTCATCAGAGCCATGTAGTTTTGAAAGTTAAATTTTGACTTAAGGGGGGTGAAATCGGAAGTGAAAAAAAAATTTTTTTACGTGGTCATAGAGTGTGGTGTCAAACGAAAGGTGAAAACACGAGTAAAAAATATATATATAATGTAATACTTGGACTCACTTTTCATTGTATTATTTTTAAAAAATCGTGAAAAATCGCTGTCCACCCGCCTTATCTCGAAAAGTACTTTTCAAAAAATTTTGAAAAAATTCTGGAATATTCTCCACGGGGTGTAGATTGAACGAAAATTATCACGAATGCATTATCTTTAATAATTTATCTGGTATATAAAAAAAACAAAAATTTCAAGGTCATCAGTTTTCAGTAAAGATTGGAAACAAACTTTGTTGAAAACTCATTTAGTGTGTATTTTGTGAAGTCACTGATCATTTTATACCTCCGTAACAAAATTTTTTATTGTAAAAGCAATCAACGTACGGAATACTAATTGCGCAAGGTCAACTTGCACTTGACCGATTATTTTTTTATGCAAAAAGTCATCCGAATCCATATACCGCCGCGCACTACAAGCTGACTACGGCACTGCTTATATTCCTGTATCAATATAACAACATTATTTATAACACAAAATACTTTTGAATCAATCTTATCTATAAATAAGCTGTTTGATATATAATTAGTAAATATAAAAATAAACACAAAAGACATAAAAATTACCTTGAAAACAGAGAATTCTACAAATATCATATCCAGCAACATGCTTTTGATAATGGTCATAGAATCCATTCAGATGATTCTGAAATAGTGTCAAAGGAATCAGAAAAAAAGCACGCTAACTCAAAAAAGTACTTGCATATTATTAAACTTTTTAACTACATAGCTTCCTCTTGTGTTCATTTTAATCATATTTGCTTACAGATTCCACAAAGGAAATGTAAAAATAAAGTAGGTAGGCACTAAACGCGAAAAACTAAAAGTCACCAAACTTAACCTTTATTTCAACAAATGTAATATTTAAAATGGCATTGATTAAAACTGCAAAATTATAATTACAGTGGCAAAATATCACATTTTCCGTTGCTCAATCGACTACGTACCTTTTACTGGTAAATATAATAGTGAAAATCTTCTTCTTCTTCTTCCTTCAGCCGCTCTCTACCCACTCTCGGGTATAGGCCTCTCTCAAATCTTTCCATTTTTCTCTATGTTGTGCTTGTTGATACCAGTTAAGCCCTCCGATTCTCTTCAGTTCTTCATTGGAAAAATTTATGTCAAGTCTCACTTTTCTTGCTTGGTGGTGGAGATCTGTGATCATCTGGATCATTTCATTCTTATTGTTTGCTATAATTACAATGTCATCTGCGAATCTCAGGTTGTTTAGCCGATCGCCAGCTATCAGAAGGCCATTTTCGTCCCATTTCAGTTCTTTGAATACATCTTCTAAGATCATTGTAAACAACTTAGGCGATATTATATCGCCCTGCCTTACTCCTCTGTTCACTGGGATCTTGTTTGTCAGTTCTTGGTTTACCATAACTTTGAGTGTTCGTTCATATATTTTGGCTATCAGTTCGCTGTATCTGTGGTCTATACGAGCATTTCTAAGAACTCTTATAAGCGCCCATTTTTCCACTGTGTCGAAACCTTACGAAAATCTATAAATGTGAGCCACATTGGTATATTATATTCAGTGGCCTTCTCGATTAGTATTCTCAATGTGTGCAAGTGGTCAATCGTACTGAAGCCTGATCTGAATCCAGCCTGTTCTATCGGTTGGTATAATTCCATTTTGGGTTCCAGTCTGTTTGTTATGATTCGTCAGAACAGCTTGTAAACTTGGGAAAGTAAACTAATTGGCCGGTAGTTTTCCAGGTTTTCGGGGTCAGCTTTTTTTGTATATTAAGATGACTATGGCGTTTTCCCAGTCTTCTGGTATATTTCCACATTTGAGGCATTCATTAAGAAGATCTTTTAATTCATTCATTAGGGCTTCACCTCCGCAGGTATAATATCATCCCCCCAGCCGCTTTTCCACTTTTCATCTTTTGTAAGGCTTTTTTAACTTCATCCATTTCTATGTCAGGAATTTCTTCTGAGTTGACATTAATTACTCTTTTGTCTGTTGATGAATTGTCCTTTTCAACTACGACATTTTGGACTTTTGGACTGTAAAGGTCTTAATAGAAAGTTGTAATTCTGTTCTGAATATTTTTCTTGTCATTGATTATGTTTCCTTCTTGGTCCTTCAATTTAATTATCTCACTTTTACAGGCGTTTGCTCTTCTAAAAACTTTTAATCCTTTGTTTTTCTCTATAAGATCTTTAACCATGTTTTCTTTGTATTTGTTTATGTCTTCTTTAGCCGCTTTTCGTACTGTCTTATTCAATTCTGCATATTCGACAGTTAATCTCTTTCCTTCGTGCATAAGTTGTCTTCGTTGTTCCAACATTCTTTTTGTTTATTCACTGAGCTTGTTATTCTTTCGCCTAGTAGGTTGGGGAGCTATTTTTTCTGCGGGGGTCTTGAGTGTTTCAATTATTTTTCTGTTTCTTTCGTCTATACTTGCTCCTGTAGTTAATGTGTTGTTATTAAGGTTGGCTGTAATCTGTTTTTGGTATTGTTCTACGTTTTCTTTGTTGAATGTAAAACTTTCTAGTTCGAAATAATATTTCCAGCCTGTGAGAAGCTCTGTTTCCTACGCATGCAACGTGTTCATACTAAGACATATTAGCTCCCATATTAACGCCCAGAAAATTAATCGACAATGCTAGAGGAATGTAGTGGAATGTTACTGTATGTTTGCGATTTGCCTTTTCACCTAGAATGGCTGATGAGCTCTAATATGGAGCGAAATATATATGTCCTAGTTTGGTGATTCATAAATGGCACGCACGGGTAGTCCATAAGATTGAACGCCCTTACTTTTGCAGGAGCAACGCACTTGCTAAGGTGGTCTTAGTCTGTTAAACCGATATATATATATATATATATATATATATATATATATATATATATATATATATATATATATATATATATAAATATATATTTTCTTTTCATTATTACTATTGTTATTATTGAGGCGGAAAAAAAAAAAAAACGAAACAAACGGAAAAATCTATTTTAAGCTTAGAAAAAAATTATCCTTGTTCACATAACACTCTAAATATTTTATAAATTAATATTAAACGTTTTACCATGTTTATATCATTTTTTTGCCGTGTAGTCTTAATTCCGTTTCATTATCTCTTCCATTTTATTTTCTTAACAATGAATAATACATTTTCGCAATTGTAATTTAATAATTCAGATAAAAATGGAATAGAAATCTAAAAGAACCAAAAAGAATTAAATAATTTCCGTCAAAACAAATATTGACGCTCCAGCACAACGTCCCTATTTAACTTGTTTTAGACTCGCGATTCGGTTGACAGTGCAGCTTCGGAAATTCTTTAATGAACTTAAAATGAACAAATAAAGATTCAGCAAAATAAGTTCGGAAAATGTTAAAGTTCAAGAGGATATAAGGACATTAGCCTTTTAAACAACGCATTAAACTTTATCATGAAGTTGTTTATTTTTCAGATTATGTTAAAGTTCTGAAATTATCTTAATTTACCTTCTACGTTGGAATTTTGGAATCTTTAGAGCAATGACACATTACACCACTCTTGATTTTTGAACTCTAACATGGTTCGAGAACTGCTCATCGGGTATAAAAATAAAGCGTTTGGTTTAGTAGTGATAACTGTTTCGACGTTAAATTTTCTCTAATTATAAAACAACCATCGTCATAAAAAAAGGTCAACTCAACTCAAACTTCACGCTTAAAACGTACAACGGGTCAAGTAAGAATGTGTGTGCGTTTTCATTAAAAAATGCATTTATTTAAAAATTTTGTACATCATTCGACAGTAAATGTTTGCCATTAAAATGTTAATAATTCAGTAGTTCATCCTGTTCCCATCAACGTCGATGAACGCCTGACATCTTCATGGCATACTTACCAGGATTTTACGTGTATTCTTGGAGCAAAAATTTCCAAATTGCCCTAATTTGCCGTGACAACTGCTTCACTGTGTAAAAGGTGTACAGGGTGAGTCAACGATAGAGTAAAGTTCATTATCTCATTTTTTTTTGAGAATGACGAAAAAACGTTAAATACAATAGTTTTAGGGAATGTTAAGGTGCACAGTTTAAAATTATTTTTGAGTATACAGGGTACTTCAAAAAAGTGTGGCCGATATAACATATATTTTTTTTTAAATAGAACATCCTATTTTCTAATGCATTTTTAAATTCTGCGTAAAATTTTATAACTTTTTTATTAATAATGTTATATACCTAAACCTAGTAGTTTTTCTATTATTTCAATTTTTTTTTAAAAATAGTGGTTTTCAGTTTTGTAAAAAATTGCCAGTAGCGCCATTGTTTCTGAAGGTGAAGAGATGAAAACAAAGATATATATAAAGAAATTTGAGTTAGATGCTACGGGATGTTCAAAATAAGTTTATGCATTTCGACTATTTTCATTAAAAAAACTCAAATTTTTTAAATGGTACACCCTGTATATTATTATTTTTTCTGGTAGATTTTACAAAACCCTCCAACTTTTATTAAGTATGTCATATACCTATTTCTAATAGTTTTCAATTTTTACCCTTGTTTTTAATACACTTACGCTATTGTGAAAACATAAACAAATAGTTAATAATAATTTCAATATGGCTTAACTTATCTAATGATTAATTATTATGACGTAATAAATGTTCAGAAATATGCCCGTCTACTTGAATAAACATGTTTAGTCGTTTTACTATATTTTCCTTCACTTTCCTTAGCATAAAGGGCGTTATTGTCCTGCACGCATCCCGTATCCTTCCATATCTACTGGTGTTGTAGGGGAATTCACGTAAACACAATCTTTAATGTAGCCCCACAAAAAGAAGTCTAAAGGTGTTAAGTCACATGATCCAGGGGGCCACTGAATGAATCCATCCCTACCGATCCATTTTTGTGTGGTAACGATCGTTTAAAATTTCCCGAACTTTCCGGTGGTAATCAGCAGGAGCTCCGTCTTGTTGAATCCACATTTGTTTCCTTTTAAAGTTATCAACTTCTTCAAGAAGCTGGGGTAATTCGTTTTGCAAAAAATTTAGATATCTAGGCCCGTTAAGCGGTTTGTGGAAAACATATGGACCAATAATTAGAAAATTTAATATTCCACACCGAACCGGCCTCTGTTGCTCCATTCATGATGGTACAAAAGTTTACTTGTCATTCAAAATCACGGTCTTGAAGTTCTTGGTGTAGTTCCATATGAAAGGAATGATACTTGTATTCTCTCGTGGTGAGATTAGCCGTAGATGGGAATGTGTCAGATAAGTCAACTAGTTGACGACTGCTGACCTGGGGATTATCTTCAACATGAAGTAAAAATCTCCATTTTTTTCCTCATTGGTAGCATTCTGGTTTACTACTTTCCGTTTCGTATACTCAACGCTGCCACTGCCATCAAACCGTTCCGTTAAGCACTGAAAAGATTTTCGAGATGGTATACGTCTATTAGGGTACTTCGTTCCGTAAAGCCTTACTGCCAAAAGACAATTTTTTCCGCCTCGCCCAATATATAAACCATATCAATTAATGCAGTTTTAGGAAAATCCATAACTATTACCTTTATTCATCACTTACTACAACAAATTAAACTATTTTTACTTGCTTAATAGACATGTCAAAATTGACAATGCCTACATTTTTGTTTTGTCTTGGCAACTATGATGTTATAGCGTAAGTTTATTAAAAACAAGGGTAAAAAATTGAAAAATTCAAAATGAATCGATAACTATTAGAAATAGGTATATGACATACTTGATAAAAGTTGGAGGGTTTTGTAAAATCTATCAGAAAAAATAATAATAATATACAGGGTGTGCCATCTAAAAAATTTGATATTTTTCAATTTAAAATAGTCGAAATGCATAAATTTATTTGGTACATCCTGTAGCATCTAACTCAAATTTCTTAACATGTATCTTTTTTTTCATCTCTATAGAACGCTCGTACCAATTATGAGTATTCCACCTTCAGAAACAATAGCGCTACTGGCAATTTTTTACAAAACTGAAAACTAGTATTTTTTAAAAAATAAATTGAAATATTAGAAAAACTACTGGGTTTAGGTACATAACATTATTAATAAAAAAGTTATAAAATTTTACGCAGAATTTAATAACAAATCAGAAAATAGGATGTTCCATTTAAAAAACTATATGTTATATCGGCCACACTTTTTTGAAGTACCCTGTATGCTCAAAAAATAATATTAAACTGTGCACCTTAACATTCCCTAAAACTATTGTATCTAACATTTTTTCGTCATTCTCGAAACAAATGAGATAATGAACTTTACTCTCTCGTTGACTCACCCTGTACACACTACGAAAATTCTGCTTGATGTATGACCATACGTTCCCAATTGGTTTTGCATCGGACGACTGAGATGGTCAATCTAGTGTGACGATACCGGATTCCCATTCCAATGGCTACACATTTTACTCCGATGTTTGGGGTCGTTATCTTCTTGAAGAATCTGCTGTAGGGAAAAATGAAGAGTCTTCCAAGACCTTTTTGCGAAAGGCATCCCCAAAGATGGATCTTCACAGGGTGTGTCACGGTGCGCTGAACTCGTCAGGTAGTGGAAATTGATCAGGCTCGTGGGGTGATAACATAACCCCAAAATGAAAATTAATCGGAAAAAATTACATTGCTCCAAAGTTGTTTCTCTGCCCATGTGAGTCTCTCAGCAGTGGTTTCTTGATTGTACTCCGTCACTTTAAATCGTTAGCTCGGAGATGAGTGAGAGTCATGTCATACGATACATCCAAACCTTTCTGCTTTAGTTTTTACGCCTTTTGCCGCAAAGTTAATTGAGGATTTCGGGAAAACATGTTAATAATCATTTTTTTGTCCTTATCCGACACTTTTCCTCTCGAACCATGGTCTGGTAGAACATGAACATTTTTTAACTGAGATTATCGTTTCAACCACTTGCTAATGAATGCCGTCAACTAGCCCATATACGTAGCAGCCGCTGTAGGCGTCATTTTCAGACCTTTTGGATGATTACCTAGGAATACAACCTGGAAGCGCAAAGCATATACAGCACTCATGTTCAATAACGTACTATTTAACCATGAATAAAGTTCCACAAAGCATTGTTTGCAGGGATGCCAACAATAACCACAAAAAAAGAGGAATTTGTTATACCGACTACAAATTATAGCCGACACGTTCTCACTTGACCGACTGGACTTGCGTAATATTTTTTTCGTAGGTTGCAATCCATGTTATTAATGTCCCCTCCAAATTTCAACTTGATATTCAATCATACACGTTCATGTCAGCACTTTAGGTAGAACTTCGTTACGCGGGCTTTTCAGAGAAAGGGTTTTTTTTGGAATAGGCTTAAAATGGTCTAATTTTGAAAGACTTACGAGAAAATATCGGTAGGAAGCCGTTTTTTTTGCACTTTTTTTTTTTTGGTAAATAAAAATTATTCCACTGACAACTGTTGATAAGCACTGATCGAAACTCTCAATTGTTTTCAGAAGAATAGGGTCCGTTCACACTAATGGGTGATATGTAGAGGTCAGCCTAATTTTTTCAAAAAGTTATTAAATTTTTTTTAGTTTTTTATCTAATCTTATCACAAAATTGTTTATTCTCAAAGGAAGATTTTTTTCGTTTTAAATAGGCTTAAAGTAGGCAAAATTTGAAAAATTTATGAGAAAAAATCGGGAGGTAACCGTTTTTGATAACCTGAACTAACTGAAACTAATCAGTAATTACAAAATATGTATATTTGTCCTACCTTAATGTGAAAAAATGATATACGTGCTATATTAGTGACTGGAGACCAAAGTTAGTTCAGGTTAGCAAAAACAGCCTTACCTCGATTTTTTCTGTTCAATCTTTCAAAATTAAACCATTTTAGGCGCATGTGCATAAATGAACTGAGTTCTCCCGAGCAATTTCGATCAGTTGTTGTCAATAGCATAGTAGACTTTCGTACGCTTACGTATCAATGTTTATATGCAAAAAAAAAAGTGCAAAAACGGCCTCCCCCCGATATTTTCTCGTAAGTCTTTCAAAATTAGACCATTTTAAACCTATTCCAAAAAAAAACCCTTTTCTAAAAAGCCCGCGTAACTTAGTTTTACTGCACTTTATTTACATCAACTTTTGGTTATTTTTCGATTTTTAATATAGAAGAAATTATTGAACAATGAATTTGTGTTAAATTTAGTTTTAAAAATGAAATTATGCGTTCTGATACACTGAAAATGATATCCGTAATTTAGCAAAGACAACAACAAATGGTTAGTATTGGCGCTCGAAAATGATCCTGAATCACTAAAAGATTATTCAAGACTAAGAAAACCATCAGCATCGAAAACTGAAAACGTCTACAAAATCAAAACAATGATCAAACAAAGGACTTTTATGAGATAGCAAAATAGGCTTTTTAATGATTGAAGTAAATATATGGGTTTAAAACGTGCTGCTATTAGGCTTGTTCCAACAAATTTGTTACAAAGAGTCAACGTGTTGAATTTATTTAAAGCATAATTACTGGTGACTAGACGTGGGTGTATGAGTATGATACACAAATAAGACATCAATGGCATTTTCCAGATAAGCATAAACCAAAGTCGATGGAGGGCCTCATGGTTCTACCGAAGACTAAATATCAAAATGCATTCGGTAAGATAAACCGGTGTCACAAATGCATTGCCTCGTATGGAGACTACTAGCATCGTTTTTTTGTTTTATTAAGGTTGATCGGGTATTTTTAGTGCTCCGTACGGAACACATAAGATGACTTCAGTGTCTGTATGTCTGTCCGTCTGTCTGTCCGTCTGTCTGTACGTCTCTCTGTCCGTCTGTCTGTCCGTCTGTCTGCCTGTCACACCCGATTTTCTCCGAAACTATTTGTCATAGAAAGTTGAATTTGGTAACAATATAGGAATTGATGGCCTCATCAGAACTGTGTAATTTTGAAAGTTAAATTTTGACTTAAGGGGTTAGTTTTGAGGGGTGAAATCGGAAGTGAAAAAAAAAATTTTTTTGGTAGATCATCGAGTGTAGTGTCAAATGAAAGCTTGTTATATATATATATATATATATATATATATATATATATATATATATATATATATATATATATATATATATAATGTAATACTTGGGCTCACTTTTCTTTGTATTATTTTTAAAAAATCGCGAAAACTCGCTGTCCCCCCACCTTATCTCGAAAAGTACTTATCAAAAGATTTTGAAAAAATTCTGGAATATTCTGCACGAAGTGTAGATTGAACGAAAATTATCACGAGTATATAACCTTTAATAATTTATCTGGCATATAAAAAAAAAATTCAAGGTCATCAGTTTTCTTTAAAGATTGGAAACAAACTTTGTTGAAAACTCATTTGGGGTGTGTTTTGTGAAGTCACTGATCATTTTATACCTCCGTAACAATTTTTTTTTATTTTAAAAGCAATCAACGTACGGAACACTAATTGCGCAAGTTCAACTTGCACTTGACCGGTTATTTGATAATGGTAGTACACCTTCCTGTACATTTTTCATTTCATTAGGTAATAAATGTCAATAGGTGCGGTAATATACCGATTACTGTGCGTTCAATGCGTATTTTTTCGGCATATTATGAAACGATCCTTTTTACTTCTGTAAATATAAAATTTACAGTTATAGAAACATAGCATATCGAGAGTGACATCACATAAATTTTAAAGAATATGCACTTTATTATTCTCAATTTTTTAGCAATAAATATTGTTTCCCCCGTAATAATTATTAGTAGTAAATAAAGGCAGAGAAAGCTATTAACTTTGACCATATTTAAAACAGATACGGCACGGCAGTAACAGAATGTCTCTTGCCAGACTTTCTCATTAGATTTCCAAGAACATAAATCTAAATTTACTCTAATGCTATATCAAATAAATTGTATGTTGAAGCACTCAATTTATTTATTTCTTTATTTTTCATTTTATAATAAATCCCTTATTGTTTGTTTAGGAGGTGTGGCTGATATGGCAGGGCTAAAAAAGGGAGATTTTCTTCTAGAAATTAACAATGAAGATGTTTCCTCAGCATCACATGAACATGTTGTCGATGTAATTAGGAAATCTGGAAATTTAGTTCAAATGACGGTAAGTATGTTAAATTCTATGTTTTGTGAATACTTTCGCAAACATAAAGTGTTGTACACGTCAGTTTCATTTTAAAACCTATCATCCTTAATAACTCTTTTTAGTATATATGAATTATAACAAAAAATCGTAGATTGTAGCATATTCGTGGAAAGTTTAAATTGAAATTTCAACAGTTCACTGCCAGCTCCTCCACCTTATATTTGTCGTTTTTTAAACTCGTGACTTGAGTTTCTTTTTGAAGCACAGTACATTAAAACTGAACCTTTTTTGAGATATAGTAAACTTTTCATTTCAAAATAGTCTATTCCCGGACATCACAAACCTATAAGGTAAAAAATTAACGTGAAGTGTGGAAAACAGCGTCTTATTGCAGCTATCCTCCGATTTGATTCCCTATTTTTTCTCGTGTGTGACCTATCTCAGCAATGGGCGTGTTCCTTCTTATTGTCCAAACGACCCAGGAAAATAGAAAATAATACTTTGTTCTTAAAAATATGTCGCCATATATAGCTCAATGGACCCAGGAAAATAGAAAACAATACTTTGTTCTTAAAAATATGTCGCCATATATAGCTCAATATATCGTAATGGAAGTTTGTCGATATGGAAGGAAAGAAAAAAGCACTATGACTATATGACATTTCGTTGCTGGCACCGCTTTATTCATTAAAACCAAGCCTAGCCTTTAAATCAAACATTTTGAAGTAAATGAAATGAATTCTCTAAGGTTATTTTTTTTTAGTTTTTCGTCGCAAATTTTAATTAGTTTTGGAACTACTAGAATTAAAAACCGCTCATAATATCTATCTGTGTTTTTTATTATATTTATATATTCTTTTTCAGGTTATTTCATGGGATCCACCATCACAAACCAACACAATGCATATGAGTAGATCAACGAATTTACCAGGCGGAGAATTCCCCGATACACCTGCTTATAGACAATTTTCAACTTTGCCCAGAAAAATGGGCAGCACTGTAGCTACCGTAGGTCGTTCTTCCCAAGCACCTTTGCCTCCTCGGAGGGACCCTAAAACAACGCTTAGTATTGGACGGGCTAGAGCTAAAAGCTTAGTTGCAGGTTTAGGTATGTAAATTTAGAAAAAAAACTGTGAAAATGAATTACATCATGATATAATCAATCAACGCAATATATATATATATATATATATATATATATATATATATATATATATATATATATATATATATATATATATATAGTATAGCCACTGAAAATAGACAAAGCCTATACTTCAGCAGTCTACCAACTTATTTATCAATCCATCTCGAGACGCGTTTCGCCGAATCACAGCTCATCAGTCAAGCAATATATTACATATATATATATATATATATATATATATATATATATATATATATATATATATATATATATATATATATATTATAGACTCCTTGATACAACTTGCAGCTTGTTAAAATAAAACAAATACTGATCAAATACGATTCGTACTCTTTAATACTAACACAATTTTTTTCCTAAAACTCTTTATTTCTCGATTATTTAGGAGGGGGCGATGAGACTGACGACATCACAAAATCAAGTTCCGCGGAATCAATACAAACTCCTTGCGGAACGAGTAATTCTACTCCAGTACAACCAAGAACAGCATCCATAAGGCAAAGGCCGACATCTACCAGGATTCAGCATACAGCCTTGGAGGATTTGTTCCATAATCAACAGAATATAGGCAGTACAAACCATAGTAGTGCAATGAGTGAGAGTAGACTGGGTTCGGCGGCGAATGCCCCTGGATCACCGGCGAAAGGAAGAGTTTATGCCAGCGTAGCTGAAATGAAAAGGAATCGGTCCAAGGTACACTATGTTATAAATTCTCGTAGATAATTTAGTATTAGGAATGGAGTTCCTTGAAAAACTGAACGACAATTAAAACCTACATTAAAATTTTACAGAAATATCATTCGTAATTGGGATTATACAGCGTTTTTTATATAATTGGCTGGACGCTTGAAAATAAGTAACCTTCACTTACAAGCAGAACAGAACATAACATAAAATAATCTATTAAATCTATATAATCAAATCATCAAATTCATTTTATAAAAAAAATACCAAAAAGAGGTTTTTAGCTCCATTTAAATTCCAGTAACTGTCCCGACATATGCGTATGTACTCCCAGCTTTAAGAATACCCTTACGTTTATTTAAAATATGTTCACTTTCATTTTAAAAGACTTTCATACACTGATTTTTTTTTTTAGGGTAAAGGCAAATTATTAGATCTTTTCGGCGGCCGGGAACTACGAAGGGATTTCCATAGTACGCCCGATCTAGCTCAAGAAGTTGCCTACTTGAACTCTCAAACGTTACCAAATATTAAAAATCACCGTAGTCAAGAAGATTTAAGTGTTATACTTGGTGGAAGGAATCTTCCTCCCCCTAATCACCCTCCACCTCCCCCTCCTCAAGTACAGGTTGTGAAATTCGAGAGACCTAGGTCGGATACGTTGAAACGGGATATGTTAAAAGAAGGTAAGTTCAGAAGAAATATCTGCATATATTACAATTTTGGAACAAATATGCTTACTCCAGTGGTAATGGCATTGATTGAGCCTTCTCACTTTAACAATTGCCAAATAACATATATAATAAACAGATGATTTATAACTAAGGACTTATAACAAGTAACATTTGGAGGTGGGGCTTGTGTGGTTAAAGAGAAAGTGACGAGGAACAGCTCAATCGACATTATAACTACCATTTCACTTTTTATTAACATCTGAAACCCACAAGTATCATTTTGGACCTCTGACAGTCTTAGATCTACTTGATAACTCAATTTGTAGTCATACACAATTACTGTCATTTTTAGGAATCGCTTCTTCGTTCAGACCCTCCACAAGTGCAAAATTGTATGCTTCACCAGAAGACATAAGAACCGTAGGTTACAGATCGAAGAGCTTACCTTCGCACGCTTCCAGAGCTCAGTTAAGAAAATCCCAAAGTATGAAACAGGCAACAACTCCATTCCAACCTATCAATTCAACGCCCTCTGTTGGTGTAAAGAAAACGCAGCAGCAAACTAATCCCTATGCGCAACCTATTAGAACATCTAGGTAGGTGTTATCAAATATACGGAGTGTGTTGTAACTAATATACACTAATATTTCAAAACACTTACAAGTAAAGGTTGTTGTAAACGCTAAGAAGTTTAAATTGACAACCTGCTCAAACTAGTATTGTGTGTATCGACAGGAACATACAAACGAAATTAAAATCATTAAAATACTATTGCGGCACCCTGTGCAAATATCTTCTAGTAAGTACTGAGCCATTTTCTATAGAAAATTGTTCCATATCTTTTTCGATGACCTTAATGACCTCACAACTTCTATACTAAAGTACATTAATACCATATAATATACAATGAGCGTCCGAGGCCGCCTTTAAATAAAATTTAAAATGAACTGAAAAGTAATTGTATAAAACCTTTTTAGGGCCCTTTTTTATTATTGACAATATATTTTAGGTCGAATTCAACAGCAAGTAATAGAGGGAAGCGGAAAAAGCTACCAACAAGTAAATCAGCCTCGAATATCATCCAAATGAGTCAAGCTCCAACTATTCCTGTACCCGATTACAGTTGTACTGATTCGGAAGGGGAAAGTGACGCCGAACAAAGGGACGTTATTGGTCTGGCGGCGAGGTTATCTTCTGTACAATTACAGCCGGTTGAAAATAGTGGGAACAGTAATACCAGGTATATTCATATGATTATTTGAGAATTATTATTGGAACAACCCAATCTTAATAGCACTTGTTAAATAACCAGTTGTAGATAATTGATAAGACTTAAAAAAAATCTATTTTCTTTTTTTTTTTTCAGTGGTAGTAGTTCAGGAAGCACTTCAGCTCCTCAAGGTTTTAGTGTAGAAGAAATTCAGAAAACACGATCACAACTGAAATCCTCCAAATCCTATCCGGACGACTTCTTCAAGAAACAACACGACGACAATGAAAAAACAGAAGTTATCGAAGATGGAGATAATAGTTCTTCGGGGGTCAGTTCAGATCAAGAAGTTACCAATGTTTCGAACACGGAATATGATCCAAATACCGTGTCTACGGTGAAAGTTCAGAGGTCACAAGCCAGTAAGTACCTTTTTTTTTGTGTTCTATGGCGTTGGTGGATACCAAATATCCAACTTCTCGCTTTATATTATATATAAATATATATATATATATATATATATATATATATATATATATATATATATATATATATATATATATATATGGGACAAATCACAAAACACCCAAGCAGACTGGTGGAATCGAACCGCCAACCACCGGATTCATAGTAGGTTTCATTACCTACTCCTTCAATGGTCCCGCCCAATAAGTATCTAAACATAATAATAACGTTAAATAGGAATAGAGATACTGAATTCTCAAACCCACTAATTCAATGCATATTAATTAATTGGGGTTATGGATCGCAGTACACATATCACTAATTCATTATTTTGTTTAAGTATTATTTTTAAATAAACATTTATAATTATCGCTAACAACTTAATAGAGATAGAACTTTAGCCACAATCTTGTCGACGTAATGTACTTTCTTCTTAGATTAAAAGTTTTCCGTACTTTCCAGTATGTTTTTTTTTATTTTAAAGAGGCGTTGTAGCTTTTTTTTGGCTTACATCTTTCGGCATTTCCCAATTAAAACTTTCGTACCGTCGAGATACACACTCAGTACTCCTTTCAGATATTCCAAGCTGACAAACCAGGGTTAATATTTAATTAATGGCTTCCACATTCTTGAATCTCTTATACTTTAAATGCAAAGGCAAGAACTACAATCTTCGCTCGCTAAGCCATAATACCGAAGTAAACCCTCAATACTGCTTTCGACTAGCTCTAGCTGAGTAGCTCCAATCAAAGCAAAACCTTTCCCAAGTTCACATTTGGGTAGTGACTGCCATGATCTTGCATTTCTAGTACTTTTATTGCAAAGGCAAAAATCACTGACAATCTTTGTCCACTAAGCCACACGTTCTAGGTATATACTCAATACTTCATACTTCCACTTTCAGCTGACTATCTCAAATCAATGCAAAACCAATACAAGGCAGTGAGTTCCATTATCTTGAAAGTTCCGTACCTTCAATGCAAGAGTGAAAAATCACCGACACTCTGCATTCTCTTTTATACTGAATGAATTAAAAAATTACCTCTATTCATTTATTATATACATTAAATAACTAATATTTTTATTTTTAGGTCTTCTTAAAAGACATGCAGTGTCATTGGCCCAACTACCGCCCCCAATCGAGAACGAGAATGACGAGAAGGAAGAATTTTGTTTACCCCCTCCACCCGAATTTAACGAAGCCCGAGCAAGTCTAATGGCAACTCAAGACCTAGTAGTTGCACCACCACCACAATTTAGTGATAACCGGCAAGTTACGAGGGTACGTTCAGTAATGGAAATATTTCCTTTAATCTGGATACGTCGTCTTAAATATCCACAGTTATATTACTCATGGTTCTCTAAAAGCATCTTTGAGGGCTTTCTAATAAACTCATGGTGGATATTTTTCTGTAAAAAGGGCATTTCTAAAAAGCTCTTTTTACTCAGCTAAATAAAATATAATCAAGCATTTCAAAGTCCTAATTGATCACATATATTAAGCGAAGGGTATTTAGCGTTTGTAGAAATTACATTAAACTGACTAAAATCCACCACGACTCTTCATATTTATTTGTTTACCTAAAAGTTTGCCGTTTTTGCCACACATTTTTGATATTCATAGAAATTAGTAGTTAGTTCTATTAGATTATAGGTTTTTTAAGTCAGATTTTAAAATTTTTAATTTTTAGTTTGCCATTTTGGAATGTTATTTTTTTTTAAAGTTTTCTAGAATAAACATAACATCGTTTTACATCAATAATACAAAGTTTACAACTCCTCAAGTTTTTACGAAATGGATCTGGCAAAAAGTTGCAATTACAGTTTCTAATGCTGTATCTAACATATAAGTGTAGTGCGAAATATTTCAATATTAATGATTGTTTTATAACAGTATAATGCTACCAAAAATTCCCGTTTTGTAGTAAGGCTTTACTACCTAACTAATACAAATATTTCATTATTCCCAGAATATTTCTCGGTACATATAATTTGTCAGAAAAAACCACAAAATATTCCTGAAGAGAATAGACAGTTAAATATTCTTTTTTTTTCAGGTACGGATAGTAGGTGCTGTACCCAAAGGAGTACCCTCAATAAATGCACAACCAAAAATTAAGCAAGGTCGGCTTCATAGTCAATAATTATTAGACTAAGAACAGCATAGAAATAAAATCGTAATTTAAACCCTTTTATACTCAATATATTTTGCATTTTTTAAATAATAATTGAACTTGGATTAATAAGCAATGGCGGTATATTAATACATAGAAAATTTATCAATAAAAGAAGAATGAAGAATTACATATACATCACTCCCTAATATTTTTCATATTTTACGGTATTTTTGGATATTACGTTTTTTTTAATCGACGTAGATGATGATAGATATACTTTTAATATTTCGAACATAAATCAAGCATTTATTTTGAAAACGCGTTTTTTATAATATCATTATTTAAAATTATCAACTTTTTTTATTCACAAAATTGCTTCAGGAGAAAGGCGGGAAAGATAATTTCAAATTAAAATTACAGATAGTTTAAATAGTTAGTTCCCATTTCTTTTTTTTCGCAATACATTGTTTGATCATTTAACTTAAAAACAGTCACCTTCAATGTTACTGTTGACAATTAATATACTGTAACAATAGACACATTTTTCATCATGCTCTAATAGTGCGGGTAAGACAGAAAAATGCAGGATCATTGGGACCACTTTATCTTAGCAATAAAAGGATTTCAACATAACAACAATATCTTACCCGCTTTTTAGATGTTGCTCACTTTCTCCCTATAATTTCCTTAAAATTTGTAACTTAAAGTCATAAAATTTAACGGGGAGGAAACAAAAAAACACATCAAAACCACTACTGTTAACATTTACATAAGCTCTTTACAGTAAAGCAATCCACACACGTTACACTGTATTATAAAATGTAACGCAAATAACTATTGAATTTCTTTTTAGACTCTTCTGTTTCTTTTATTCTACAACCTTGTATACAATGCCTACATAGAACTAGTAAAAAATTAACTGTCAATTAGTCTGTTTTAACCTAAGTACTTGATACATAGCTACATAGAGATCCGTAATGTGTATGGATTACTTTATATCAACCCCCACGAACCAATTTATCAACGCTACTGCCATTTCTTAGTAATAGTGATAGTATTGAAAAATGCGTTGTAGTAAGAAATGAGATCCTAAATAATTTTAGAAAACAATATTTTTTAATCAAAATTTTCGACAACAAAATTATCGAAAATTAAAATTTTAAAAAGTCAAATTTTCGGAAAGCAAAATTCTGCACCACATAATTAATAAATGGCGTAAAAATGGCAATAAATTCAATCTAGGCTAACCTCTATAGGCAACTTGCCAAGATCCACCTAAGTATACTAAAAAATCAACATTTTTTCCAAAAATATGTTCTTCGAAAATTTTGTTTCCAGAAGCTTCGTTTTCAAAAATTCATCTTAAAATTTTACTTTTAGAAATTTCGTTTTGGAAATATTGTTATCGAAAATTATTCAGTGATCCTTAAAAATCCTGCCATATTATAAAAATTTACTTATTATAAACAATATATTCATACATTAACTGCATGAACAACTTGAATAGGTAATTTATTATAAATTATAATGTACCTATATGGTATTATATTCATACATTTTTTAAAATAATATTCCTAAGCAAATCAATACATACTAAAATACTATATAAGCCTTACTGATGCCTGTGTAGTTAAAAAATGGGAAATTCTTAGTGAAACTTAAGCATGATAAGATATACAGGGTGATAGAAACATCTAAGGTTTTTAAATTTTCATATATTAGCTGTCGCCTATTTCTAAAATTAGAGAGCTCAGTGAAGAAATTCATATTTAAAGTGATAGGTAGTAATTTTACTATTCTTTCCTTTCTTATTAAACGTCGTAATTGAGACATTTAAATAAGTGTTCATAAGTTCAAAGATGTTTTATCGATCAATTTTCGCATTAATAGTAATAATAATAATAATCTTTATTGTCTAACAGAATACATACAATATGACATAGTACAGAAAATAAAGACATAACAAAATGAAATTAAGTACAATAACAGCAAACTTATTTACAGATTTTGCAATATTATTAAAGATATCCATAGACCAGGGGTGCACAAACTTGAACTGCTGGCGATCTACCTCAATATTGTTAGACTACGATCGATCGACTCTGAGAGGCTGCAAGTAAGTGTGATGCAGGATTGTCATCTAGGTAGGGTGTATCGTGGCATAGATATTAGTTTTCCGCACAATATGCATTTTTTTAGTCAAGATAAGTGTAGGTCTGCTCTAAAATGTCAATGAAAAAACTCATAATTATTCAAAATTGCGAGTTTATTGGTTCTTACAAAACAAACGAGTTTTAGTGTCTAAACTTAACTAAAGAGTGACTTTGGATGTTGAAGCGCGGCACTGCATGTCATCAGCATACTTTTCATAAGATGGTACGTAATTACCGAGTGCTAATCGCAAGCATGATGACATATATTCGTCAGTTAGTCGATTGCGATATTTTGACTTAATTATCTTCATTTCAGAAAATGCAGACTCGCACAAGTAAGTTGACCCAAACATTGCCGTCAGTTGAAGGGCGATTTGCCTTAGATTCGGATATTTATCTTCAGATATAAAATACCAGAATTTTGTATCAGATGCTGTGGCTTTGAGATGTATATCTGATATAATCTGCACTAACTCATTTTCAACAGAACATGACTCCATGTTAAACTGACTTGCTATTTCAGTAGCTAATTCCTCAATGTTTTTACACGAAAAAGGATAACTCATAAATGATACGATATTTGCCAATTTACTGAAATCATAAAAACGTATTTCGAATTGGTCCAAAATATTTGATAATTCTGCCTCATAAATATCATAATTCAACTGAGGAATCCTTGGTTTCAAAGACGGAAATTTTTTCAGATCCTTTCTTTTCAGTTGATCTATCATAAGTTGCAATTTACTTTTGAATGCGTTTATTGCGCTAATCATCTCAATAATAGTTTTTCCTTTACCTTGAAGCTCCAAATTAATGGTGTTTAAATGCATTGAGATATCTGTCAAAAATGCCAAATCAGTCAGCCATTTTCCGTTTTTCAGCATCTGAGTATCATCACCTCTTTCGTCCAGAAAAGCTGTTATTTCGGGCAATAATTCTTGAAACCTTTCTAGGAATTTGCCGCGACTCAACCACCTGACGTCCGTGTGAAGAACTAAATCAGTGTGTTCAGCTAACTCACTATCTTCCAACTGCAATTTAAAGAGCCGTCGTTCAAAGCTACGTGCACGGATAGAATTCACAATTTTTATTGCGATGCCCATAATCTCCTCCATGTTTAGAACTTTTGAACACAAAACTTGTTGATGTATAATGCAATGGAAGGAGAGAAATGAAGGGAAATCATCATTAGCTCGACACAATGCCACAAAACCGTTTTTGTTTCCAGGTGCTCCATCGGTTGTAATGCACACTAGTTTATATACTGGTAGCTTGTAGTTTGTTACAAAACGTCATATATATCTTCGCCACGGGTCTTTCCTTTCAGAGGAATCATTGTCAAAAACTCTTCCTTAAACGACATGTCATTGAATACCATTCGAATAAAAATACACAGCTGGGCAGTGTCTGTCGTATCGGTGTATTCGTCGAACTGTAAAGAAAAGTATGTACATTCCATGATATCATGTTTTAGTTTATCTGCCATGTCCTGACTCATGACTTCAACGCGCCTTGTGACAGTCGGACGAGATAACTGAAGTTCTCTAATAGCAGACATAATCTCTGTTTTATTTTTAAAATCTCCAAATAAAGTCTCACCCGCTTCAATAAATGCTTCCTCACAACCAATCCATCATCAAATGGTTTCTTGTGTTTCGCCAATATATGAGATATTTTAAATGACGCGATCGTTGCAGCTTTTGATTGTTTGGCTGGTCTTGTGAACATGGTTTGTTCTTTTTTCAAACAAGTTATCAAATCACGTACTTTTCGTTTTCTTAATTCACTCTGTGACGGAAAATCCTTTTCATAGTTTTTATGAACCGTTTTATGATGCCTCTCCAAGTTCCCACGCTTAGGTATTGCAACTGACGCACGGCAAATGAGACAAATGCACTTATCCTTTACCATACAAAAGAAAAATTCTTCCTCCCAATCGTTAATAAAATGATAAGTTTTACTTTTCTTCGCCGCACTCATTTTGGACTATTTATTAATAAACTTTGTATCGATGTATCGCCTTCAAGTTACAACTCAGACTGACTCCTATTCCTGCAGGCGCAACATTTATATCGGCGCGAACGAAGTCTCGAATGTTCCCGTCAAACACGCCTACCGAAGTTTCTAGAAAAATCGGCGGGAATCAAAAACTCTGCTTTTCTTTGACAAGTAACGCGCGTTCCTTTGATAAAGCCGCCTTTTGCCGCTAGCAAGGGGTTATTACGATAAAAGAAAGTGATGAGGGGGTTATTCTGGCCTAATTGTGGATCGAATAAATTTTAGTAGTTTATTCATTACATTTTGTTTTAGTTACGTAAAACAAAATCTGTGAATAGTTCTATATCGGAATGTTTTTCTCGAGATCGACTCAAAAAGGACTCGCGATCGACTTGTCGATCGTGATCGACCGTTTGAGCACCCCTGCCATAGACTAATATGTTGGTGTTTTAACTAAAAAAATTGTAGAAGGTGTAGGCTAGCAGAACATAGCAGCAGTCTGATAGTTCGTGAAAGAACATAAAAGTTTATTGGTAATATCTCAGAGCATAAAGGATCTTAAATAAAAATTGAACTAATATATAATTTCTACGATTAAATAAAGACGGAATTTGAAATCGATGCAGAAGAATGCTCTGTTCCAGACCTGTAGGAGGACAGATCCCATCCCTCTTAAATGCAAGAACTTTCACAAACTTTCGTTGGATATTTTCCAATTGAGTAATATATTTATGAAAACTGAGATTCCGTACAACCACACCAAATTCCAACTAAGATCTCACAAAGCTAAAATAGAGTGTTTTTTGTGGTTGAATATTTTCTTAGTATACACCCCGGCATTCTCGTTGCATTGCCGCAGTTACTATTAATATGCGATGAAAAAGAAAATTTGAGGTACTTTAATAAAAGACCAAAAAAATTTTGAATCACTTCAAACAGAACTTTCAGCCCTAACTGTGTAATTTTGATAAGCAATGTCAATCTTCCTTTCTGCTCGAAATTCTATTCGTTTCGATGAGTCTGATTATTTCAGATGTAAATCATACTAAATACGAATAATAGATTTGAGAATTCACGCGTCAAGTAATTCATATAGTGTCTCGTAAAATCGTGCACATGGTTCATTGACATTATAGATTATATATAAATCAGACCAATCCACATTCAAAATCCTGTCATAATGCAGCGGAAAATCTACTCTTCTAAAGTTATACCGAGATTGGAATGTATTTGCCGACAACACAGATTTTTTCTAAACTAAAAAGATAAGGAAATGTTCAAGGGAGGACGAAAGATGCCCTTTTCTACTAGTGGAACAGATTCTCTAGAAACGACAGAATTAAAAAAGAACTAAACCGAGAAACTTATTATTGTACGTAAAGTGAACTACCTTAATGCGTTTAGTTCTTGTTGAGAAGTATTTAGAGGTATGTTGATAACCAATACGAGTAATGTTACATAATAAATGCTTACCTTACAACCAATTATATCTACTATATCTAGCGAAACACAGAATACCTGTTGTTTTGAATCCAACTTTCTGTAACTGCGATAAGTTCGTAATTAGAACTACAAAACGATTTAAAGAAATCAATCACTTTTGTGTTCACCCCTTTTACATTTTGATACAGACAGGATACATCCGATGAAATTCTGTTAGACAACTTCCTATCGATTCTTTCTGTTACTATATACTCTTTAAACTTAACTTAGTGCAAAATAAAGATGTTACCTAATCTCAGTCAAAAATAGAAGCAAAATTAAACATGATATAATTGAAATATTGCTGGTTTTCTAGATGCTATTTAGGCATGTTAAAGATAAAACGTTTTGGTTAGTACTTATTTACCAAGCTTACCATAACCTATTAAAAAAATCCTACCATAAAAATCACCTGTATAGTTAAATACATTTTACCCAAAATAAAAGTAAAAAGTCTCTTTATTATCACAAAATTTGACCGGGAATATAAAAAAGGAAATGAACTTTACCTATACGGTGTAAGGACACTGAATATCTAAATTTCATGAAACTCGTTAATTCATATATAAAAAGTTTTATTGTATTTATTTCCCTAGAATGTCGCCCTCTTAGCTTAAACAGTGTGCTTTGTAAATAATATAATTTATACGAGGAATCATTATTCTTGGGATTAGACCATGATTCAGCTACTTCGGATATATCGGGAAGAGCAATGCGACGTAAACATACGCATACCATTTACCTGAAATTGCCAAATTTTGAAGAAGTAAAAATAAAACTAGTCGTGTTTTTGAAGTAGACTACTACACACATTTAGGATAATTAGTACATGATCTTACCACAATACTAAATATAGTATTTGATTTCGTCTAAAAGAATAAAGGTCTTATCACATTTCTGAAGGCATCAAGAAATTTTATGAATGATCTGCAGCTAGTAAAAGATGCTCCAGGGCTTCATATATCGGCATATTCCTTCTGCTAATACTCTTTAAAGGTATAATATTGGGTGATTGCAAAAGTTCGTGCCCGATTAGAAACCAATTTAAATACAACACATTTTCATGAAAAATAGTATTTATTAATCAATAATGTACTCTCCATCATTTTCTATAACTGCCTCCCATCGTTTTACAAGTTTTTGAATTTCTTCTTTGTAGAAACTGCGTGGTTTATCTTCAAAGAAAATCGTACGGTAGTTTTTGACTTCTTCCATAGAATCAAATTTTTTGCCATTCAAATTATTTTGCAGAGAACGAAACAGATGAAAATTTGAAAGGGCAAAGTCAGGGGAATACGGCGAGTGCTGTAGGATTTCCCATTTTTAACTCCCTTTTAAAGTTTTTTTTTTCCAGTGCCTGTTGAGCGACATGTAGTCTAAAGGTATCATAGTGAAAGATGATTCCTTTTCGTTTGACCAAATTTGGACATTTTGTCTGAATTTCAACATTGAGTTGAGTGAGTTGCTTATAGTACTTCTCCGCAGTTATTGTTTGACCATGTGGTAGATACACATAAAAAAAAATTCTCTGCGACCCCCCAGACACATAAAAACACTTTTGTTGGTTTCAATTCAACCTTTGCTATATCTTATGTTCTTTTACTTCCATGCTTCCAGCTTCTTTTTCTTATTATGTTATTATACACAATCCATTTTCCATTTCCAGTTATAACTTGATCCAAAAAAGGTTCGTTTTATTGACAGGCGAAGAGGGAAATGGCTGTGGAAACACGGTTCAGTTTGTTCTGTTCTGTCAAAACGTGCGAAATCCATATATCGAGTTTCGAAGTGTATCCAAGTTGCTTTACATGATGAAATGCAGTCCAATTGTCAACATCTCAGCAATCTCTTCAGTGGTAATCCGTGGATTATTGTTCACTAAGTTCCGGATAAAGCCATTATCAATTCCGGGAGATCGCCCAGAGCGAAGTTTATCGTTTAGATTGAAGTCACTATTTCGAAATCGACCAAACCATTTTTTAACTGCCCTAAGAGCAGGAGCACGATCCAAATAAACGTCTTGAATATTTTTTGTTGCAGTTCCAACACTCACTCCCTTTTTAAATCATGTAACATAACGTAACGAAAATATAACTTTTCATTTTGTATTTTGAATATTAATCTTGGACACAAGTTAATTTAAATAAACTTTTTTTAAGATTATGTTAACTTACGATGCATTTAGATAACTGTCAGTTAATAATATGATTATAAAAGAAACATCAGCATAATTAAAAGTACATGCTTCTGCCATCTATGAAAATCGGGCACGAACTTTTGCAATTACCATTACACACATTATCTCAGGACATTTTGGAATCGTAAAAAAACAAGCCTGTTCTTGTGAACTATCTGCCATTTACGGAGATTCAACACCAAGGTGAATTGGTTCTTTAGCACACGCGCCGCTCTTGTAGCGTTTAAGGGATTTCCCTGCTTCACGTATGCTATGTCCATAAAAAAAAAATAGAATTAAAGGATATTGATAACGAGTAGTTTTCAGTTAAATCGAATGTTAATATAACGTTACACGGAATTCATTGTCATTCAGCATCATAATCTCGAAAAGGACTTACAGATACCTCAAAATATATCTTGATATCATAGCGGAAGCGTCGAACAATCACGGTCTAATCCCAAGATTTCCTATCTGAGGAAAGCCCTGAAAGCTTCCGTATTTGTCAATATAGTTAATAATTTGCGGGCTGGTAATCAGTTTTTGTATGATATGGAAAAAAAATAGTTCGTACATTAACTGCGGTGTTTCTATTAAAACTATATTTAATAATAGTTTTTATAGAAAAATATTATGGTTGTATACGTCCTGTGTATTTTTGTTTTTTATGTTATTACATACGTTTTATTATTTATTTAATCTGAATATTATTTTTTCTTACGAATTAATAAACTTACTTTAAATTACTGTAAATAAATTACGATACATAAGTAGGTAGTAATTATAGAATAGATATTATTACATTATAATTCGGTAGTTTGCACAGTTTTAAGAATTAAACACAAAAAAAAATATTTTTCAACTTCATAAGAATCTCACCAAATTTAATAAAGAATGTAACATTTATCACTAATAAAAGACTTTTAAAAATGTAGTAGTTCTACGATTAACTAATAATTTATTTTACCAACAATTTTTTAATGAACCTCTTATTCGATTTTAAAACTTATTTATTTTCTCTAAAATATACAAAAAACATCTTAATTTTATTTTTATCATCTGTCACATTTTTAAAACATATAGTACAACCTCATAATAAAAAAATACTTAACCTTATTGTTGTGATAATATGAAAATTCATTTTCTAAGCAGTAGCATTAAAAAATAAGGAAATACAAGGCATTTTTGAAGTTGAACCTTTATAGTTGAAAGAAATCAGATCTTCGTATAGTGATCACTGGTAAATCCTATCTCTTCAAGAGGTGTGTGACGAGACTTCGTAGGATTTTCATTTTTATTTCGGCAGTTTTACCCGATAGTCTACATAGAGTTTAATTTTTAAAAACGCCATGTATACATAAATTTAAATGAATCATTGACGCTAACTTAGAAATAGGGGTGTTTTTTATGTGGGGGCATTTTTTTCCATTTTTAACGAAATTAGCCTATATAAATATTGATTAATAAAGAAGAAATGACCTTTATAAATGGGGTTCTGCAACAAAAAACCTAATATGGTACTGTAAAAACTCACTGAACTTTAAAAATGTTGGTACTGTTATAACGGGTTTGTTTTTTAATAGAATCTTTTTTGCGTTTGTAGAGATGTAAGACTGCAAAAAAAGTGTCTATATCGGCCCATTTTAGTGAATCTACAATTTAAATGATCTCTTTGGCTATATCGGGTGTTATAAAAATCGCTTGATATATTCAAACTGGTATATCTCTGCAGCAAAAGCAATTGGAGAAAAATATTGGTAAATAGCGTCCCTTGATATATATTTTGAATTAAACAAACTGTTGCCAAAACTAATTGTCCTTAATCTTTAGCAACATCGATGAATCACTTAGGGCCATTTTTCCATTACCAATTTACAAACATTTCCAGACGTAAACATGTAAGCGTCTTTGATATTTCACCTAGGAATATCACGAGTGTCTGTCGTCTCTCTTCAATTCATTTTTAAAACTCGTTTTCCCTCTCTCTTTCGTTCGGGCATTCGGGCTTAGTTGTGTCAGTGACGACACATTATTTTTAAAATTACGCAGCCCAATTTTTATTAAATTTGAACAATATTCAAATTTAGTAAAAATTATCATAATATCATACATATATATATATATATATATATATATATATATATATATATATATATATATATATATATATATATACTTATTTATATATATATATATATATATATATATATATAGGGTGTTATGGAAATCACTGCGTATATTAAAACGTGGAACTCTCATGTAGAAGCATAATTAATACTTTTTTTCAAATTCCAAAATTTTTGAAGAATTAAAAAAAAGCAAAACTGAATTTTACCGCTAAGACAACCCGCATCTGATATACAAAGGGTTGCGGACATTAGATGGATGACCACAGCTGCAAATAAATTGGGATGGAAATTCAGGGGGTCGATTTTTTAGTTTATTATTGAGATCCGCTATTTAAGGTGAATTTTCTCCAACTGGTCTTGCTAAAGGAGGTGCGAGTTTCAATATATGCTGCGATTTCCATAACACCCTATATATATATATATATATATATATATATATATATATATATATATATATATATATATATATATATCAATCGGTTTTATAACGTCTTCCGTCTTCCGATGCCTAATTTCCACTCCTCCCGGTTTCTGCATCCCTCCTCCTCCAGATCTCCCTCTAGTACTTCCTTGTTGATTCCTGCTCGTCAGCTTTGGTGTGGTCTTCCTCGCTTTCTTTTTCCATGAGGGTTCCAATTTAAAATCTTTTTAGGTAGTCGGTCTTGTGACATTCTCTGTACATGTCCGTACCATACCAACTGTTGGGTTCTGATTTCGTCCACTATATCGTGCTTTATTTCTAAAGCTCGCCTTATTGTGTCATTTGGTATGCGGTCTTTTCTGGATTTTCTGGCTGCTCGTCTCCAGAAATCCATTTCTGTAGCTTTTAGTATTTTTTCTGTTCTTTCCTTTAATGGCCACACCTGGGAGCTGTAAGTTATTATACTTTTCACTATTGAGTTGTAAATTCTCTTCTTATTTTCAATGGTTATGTTTTTCCCATAGTATGCTATTAAGCATTGCAATCGCTTTTCTTCCTTGGATATTCCTCTCGAATATTGCTTCTTCTAGTGTTCCGTCCCTAGATATTCTCGTTCCCAAATACTTATAACTGGTGTTATAAGTATTTGATGGTGTGTCCTGTGGCCATATATATATATATATATATATATATATATATATATATATATATATATATATATATATATATATATATGTATGTATCATTTGCTTTATTTCCTCTTAGCTGAAACCGTATACTTCGTTAGTTCAGGTTTAACATTAACAATATCATATAAACCGACTAATCATTTCACTTTTGAGAGTCTGACAACACTATAATTTGAGCGATTCGTGACCAACCGATCTAACGTACAATCAACCAGTTTTGATAGCACCTTAGACGATTGAGAGTGTTTCAATGTAAATATGCGTAGGCTTGTTCCTGATGCACATTTTTTGCAGTAAGAAGACTGTCCGCCGTTATACCTTCTTGCCAGAAAAGGATACCATACCTCAGTCACGAGTACATGTAAGCCTAATACACCACAATAGCGGTCTCATGCCAGCCAGCATGTTTGCTTATTTATCTATATAATGACGCAAGAATTTCCTTCTATGCTTAGAAATTTAGTTCAAATTACTGTTTCAAAAGATCGTATACAATTATGACTCTGTAGATTGGACTGAATTTAAGTTGGTAATCACAGAAAGTTAATAAAAAAAAGATAAAATACTACTATAAGGTAGTAAATACGACAGCAACGATATCATAGTACCGAAGTACTAACGAGATTCGTTAAATGGGCTGGATTATTTACATTTTTATTCACTCTTTGAAACAGTCTTATGAAAACTTTTATATAGGCTATATTTGTTATAAAATACATTGCAAATTATATCAAATTTTATAACGAATGCTCAAAAAGATTTTTTAAATTATTAAATTTCATAGGTATTCAGTGTACAAAAAAGATAAACTACAACATAATGTTAAACTTTCATATTTTTTTTTATCAAATAAATTTAAAAAATGTAATGTCCTAAGTTAACGGTTTTTTGAAAATCTCACATCTTTAAACATATGTTTCCAATTAATTTGCAGCATCGTATTCATTAAAGGTAAAAAGTGCCTTTTTATACTTTTTTAAATCTGATTAATTTTTTACTGAATTGGGGTATTAGTAGAGGCAAATGCCGTTAAATGTTCATGATTTTTGGAAATTTTTGGGTACAGCTTGGAGATCGATTTAACTACTTTGAATCAGTGCCAACATAATGTACCTAATTTTGACCGCAAGGGGACTTTTCTTCTATTTTAGTGCATTTTTTCACATTTTAGCGCTTTCGGCTCAAGCTTAAATATCTCAGCTTTCGTTGGTTGTTATGCTACAGAAAAAAAATCATTTTACTCAGCATAAAATTGCCTAAAAAACTGTGTAGATTGCATTAAAAAATATTAAGTACATAACCTAAAAAATTATTTCCTACGGCAAATTGGAAAATGGTTTTTTACGGGTAACTTCCGTTCAATTCGATATTACGGCTTCAAATTAGAGGAACATATAGCTTTTAATTAACAAAAAAGTGTGCCAAATTTTATTAAAAATTATTAAGAGGATTGGTCCAAATTCGCATTTTATTCCAAATCTTATTCTGGATTTTTTTTGTGCTTTTTAAAAAAACAGTATGCGAAATTTTATGTTCTTGAAGATGATTAGAACGAAAAATAAAGAATATACAAAAAAAAAAAATTTCGTTACGAAAAATTCAATTTTTTTTCGCTTTTGCTCTAGAAAATGTCTGGTTCATTCTTTTTATTTCTGTTCAATATCTTATCTTAAATATAACATGAAAAAATGATTTTCAAGCAAATCCTACCTATTTTACAATAAAATTGTGATTTAATAATAATAATAATAATAATAATCTTTATTGTCTAACAGATATACCATTTACAAGACAATTAAGCATAAATAACATAATACAAAGGAGATAGAGATAAAAAGAAAAACAAAGTACCAGTATAGAACAAAAGACACAGATAATATAAAAATCACTTAGAAATTACATAAAACTGAAAAATTAAAATTAAAATGATACACTTGGAATAAATATCTATACATGCAACAATTTCCTTTTTAAGCATTTGGCAAATTGCGCAAATGACAGGTTGTTCACGTCAATGTCGTTACAAGTACTGTTGAAAACTCTCATAGCTTGAAACAATGGTGTTTTGATGAGAAAATTAGTTGATGCACTAGGTAAACAGAAAACAGGAGAGGTTCTGACCAATCTATTAGGAACGTGAAAGTTTACTTGAAATAGTAAGTCAGGAGAGTCAATAAGAGATTTACATAGTTTTATAAGAAAACAGACCAGATGGTAATTTCTTCGATTCGTCAATAAAGGTAGCTGAAAACGTTCAGTTATAATGACCTCATTGACACCCCTATCAGGATACACACCATCATATTTTAATATAAGAAATTTGGCAAACTTTCTTTGAATATTCTCTACCTGTTTAATATACTTAGCGTGTATTGGATTCCAAACAACTGCACCATATTCAAGCCGTGAAAGCACATAGCTGGAATATAAAGTTTTTAATGTTTTACTGTTATGAAAACCACTTGAATTACGTATTATGAAACCCAACGTCCTCATCGCAGTAGTACATATCCAATTAATATGATGGGCAAATGAAAGTTTATGATCAAAAATAATTCCAAGGTCCTTGAAAGTATTACAACGTGTAATATCTTCATTATCCAATTTATACTGGAAGTCGATGGTGCTAAATTTATTCAAGTAAGTCAAAAAGAAGCACTTACCGGCATTCAATGGCAGCCTATTCAACTCACACCATTGATGTAACGACTCCATATCATGTTGTAATGAAAGGCAATCACTAGAGTCTCTTATGGTGCGGAAAAGCTTTAGGTCGTCAGCAAACAAAAGAAAATTACTAGTTATGCCATCACCAATGTCGTTAATGAAGAGTGAAAAAATTAAAGGTGCAAGGTTGCTACCCTGTGGTGCACCACTTGTGGCACTAAACGTTGAGGATTTATGTCCACGAATTTCGACGTACTGCAAGCGGTTACACAAATAGGACTCGAAAAAAGTAATTAGGTTATTGCTGAAACCGAGTCTATCCAGCTTATGTAGAAATATGGAATGGTCAACTCTATCAAAGGCCTTCGAGAAATCATTGTACACAACATCAACCTGCATTCGTTTGTCCAAAGCATTGCCTGTAAATTGAGCAAAACAAGCCAAATTACTTATTGTACTACGTTTGCTAAAAAAAAACCATGTTGATTTACAGAAATCAGGCTTTTAACCTGTGCAAAAATACACTGATATACTGACATCTCAAAGACTTTGGCGAATATCGGTAATAAAGATACCGGTCTATAATTAGATATATCATTTGCGTCACCCTTTTTAAATACGGGAATGATTTTGGCCTTCTTCCATACGTCAGGAAATCTGTTCGTTTTTAGAGACAAATTGAATATATAAGATAAAGGTAACAACAAAGCATGAGCACAATCCTTCACAATAAAGCTGGGAATATTATCATGGCCACAAGTAAGTTTATCTTTCAATCCTTTCAATGCCGTTAGTATAGTTTGCTCTGGCAAACAATCAAGAGCGATACATAAATTTGAGGTAAAGACATCGTTTTTGGGGACGCGATCTGACGGCGCACTATATACACTCCCAAAGAAGCCAGCAAATGCATCAGCAATTTTATCCGGCTCAGAGAATTGAAGATTGCCCAACTTAAGCACATCAGGCAAATAAGTTGCCGATTTTTTAGCTTTAATAAACGACCAAAACGTAGTTGGATCATCAGTGATGGAATCCTCTACTTTAGAGATATAGTTTTTATACGCCAAATCAATCAATAATTTAACATTACGTCGTAGTTCATTAAACTCTCTACGATGACAATTTGAATGAGAATATTTGAGCTTCCTAAAAATTCTGTGTTTACGCTTTATGCCTTTAATGATATCAGCTGTGAACCAGACAGGAAATGTTCTTTTACGAATGACCGATTTAGGTATACACACATCAAATATACCAAACAAATTCCGGTAGAGTAAACCGCATGCCTCATCAACATCCTTCAGAATATAAAGATCTAACCAGTCGATATTTAATATCATTTCATTTAGATAACAGAAAAGAAAAAATACAACGAAACAAAAATGGACTAAAATAATGCAAACAAAGAAACTATTAAAAACCAAAAAATTTTCAGAAATATATGTTTTTAATTTGGTCACAAAATCACTTGCATAGTTTAATGTACTCTATATACATTTCTTAAACATGTTAATAACATTTTTATTACCAAAAAATATAATTACAAATCGCAAATTGTAATATTCTGAAATGTTTAATGAGTTAAAGAATGCACGAAACACATACGTAAAATAAACAGAGAGATGTTAGCATATCTCTGAAAATAAATCCTGCCCACGAACTACAGTACACCAGTATAAGATTAACTACTGTGAAATTTTTGATGCTTACCATACAGGTGCCATCTGCATGCTTACGAAGGTTGTTAGCATTGCAACTTATTTCAAAGAATATAAAAGCTATATTTTCCTATAATGAATTCGTACGATAGAATCGATCGGAATTTACGCATAAAAAATCATTTTTCAATTTGCCGTAGCAAATACTTTTTTTAGGTTATTTAATTAATATCTTTTAATGCAATCAACAAAAATGGACTAAAAAAATGCAAACAAAGAAACTATTAAAAACCAAAAATTTTTCAGAAATAACTGTTTTTAATTTGGTCACAAAATCACTTGCATAGTTTAATGTACTCTATATACATTTCTTAAACATGTTAATAACATTTTTATTACCAAAAAATATAATTACAAATCGCAAAACTGTAATATTCTGAAATGTTTAATGAGTTAAAGAATACACGAAACACATACGTAAAATAAACAGAGAGATGTAAGCATATCTGTGAAAATAAATGCGTCCACGAACAACAGTACACCAGGATAAGATTAACTACTGTGAAATTTTTGATGCTTACGATACAGGTGCCATCTGCATGCTTATGAAGGTTGTTAACATTGCAACTTATTTTAAAGAATATAAAAGCTATATTTTCCTATAATGATGTACGATAAAATCGATCGGAATTTACGCTTAAAAAATCATTTTTCAATTTGCAGTAGTAAATACTTTTTTTAGATTATTTAATTAATATCTTTTAATGCAATCTACGCAGTTTTTTAGGCAATTTTATGACAAGTAAAACGATTTTTTTTTCTGTCGCATAACAACGAACAGAAGTTGACATATTTAAGAAATAGTAAACCGAAGGTGTCAAAATGTGAAAAAATGCACTAAAATAGAAGAAAGGTATTCTGGCGCTCAAAATTAGGCTAAGAAAACTTGTTTACATTATGTTTCAAAGTAGTTAAATCAATTCCCAAAAATTTCCAAAAAATCATGAAATCTTTACAGCATTTGCCCCCACTATACATTTTTAAAAGTTATTTACTAATAAATTATACTAAAACATCCGATAAATTTGAAATAATTACTAAAAATAAAGCTGCAATTCGCTAAAATCAATTAAAACTCTTTTTTAATATTATTATATTTAAAAATTGATGTATTTATCCCTTTGATCCTCTTTAACTTACTTCCTGAATAAGCCAGTATACCCTGTGTTAAGATGTACCCATTTACAGGCACTCGAATTAAATAAATAAAATTTTTCACACGTAATAGTGATAATTTGTATTCGTCCTTAAATGAAATTGTGAATTTGGTAAATGTAGGTTTGTATTAGTCTTTTATAAAAGAATTATTAAAATAATGTCTAACGTTATTTCTTAGTATGGATTCTTACATGTACTGCAATAAATTTTGTTTGTATATAACTCAATATAAGTATTTCATTATGTAAATTTTGTTTGATTTTTTTCTTACTATGGGTCGAGCATACGTGCTGCAGGGAAGTCTCTAAAGCGCTCCAGAAGCGGCATGTGTACGGAAAAAGCGATTCACGTTGTTCTTGAATCGCTGTAAATTGTACTCGGTGGGAAACACTCTGGGAAAGTTATTTCTATGTCGTTTTCGGCAACGTTAACTTTTTTAGAAAAAACCTGGGGTTTTTTCCAGGTCTTTGTTAAGTTAAACGACCTCCTGCTGCCTGCGGATATTCGCCTGAGTAGCCGATCTCCGAGCTTTCAAAGTGAATGAAGAGGTAAGCGTACTGTCTTCTGCAAAGCTGTAGATTGGATTCAGTGTACAAAGAAGATAAACTACAACATAATGTTATAGTTTCATATTTTTTTTTTTATCAAATAAATTTAAAAAATGTAATGTCCTAAGTTAACAGTGTTTTGAAAATCTCACATCTTTAAACATACGTTTTAGATGCCACCTGTTTTCAATTAATTTGCAGCATCGTATTCATTAAAGGTAAAAAGTGCCTTTTATACTTTTTTAAATCTGATTAATTTTTTACTGAATTGGGGTATTAGTAGAGGCAAATGCCGTAAAATGTTCAGGGTTTTTGGAAATTTTTGGGTACAGCTTGGAAATCGATTTAACTACTTTGAATCAGTGCCAACATAATGTACCTAATTTTGACTGCAAGGCGACTTTTCTTCTATTTTAGTGCATTTTTTATTAAAAATTATTTAGAGGATTGGCCCAAATTCGCATTTTATTCCAAATTTTGTTCTGGATTTTTTATTGTCCTTTTTAAAAAGACAGTATGCGAAATTTTATGTTCTTGAAGATGGTTAGAACGAAAAATAAAGAATATACAAAAAAAAAAAAATTTTCGTTACGAAAAATTCAATTTTTTTTCGCTTTTGCTCTAGAAAATGTCTGGTTCATTCTCTTTATTTCTGTTCAATATCTTATCTTAAATATAACATGAAAAAATGATTTTCAAGCAAATCCTACCTATTTTACAATAAAATTGTGATTTAGATAACATAAAAAGAAAAAATACAAACGAAACAAAAATAGACTAAAATAATGCAAAAAAAAAACTATTAAAACTCAAAAATTTTTCAGAAAGACCTGTTTTTAATTTGGTGACAAAATCACTTGGATAGTTTAATGTACTCTATATACATTTCTTAAACATATTAATAACATTTTTATTACCAAAAATATAATTACAAATCACAAAACATTATTCTGAAATGTTTAATGAGTTAAAGAATACACGAAACACATACGTAAAATAAACAGAGAGATGTTAACATATCTCTGAAAATAAATCCTGTCCACGAACTACAGTACACCAGTATAGGATTAACTACTGTGAAATTTTTGATGCTTACCATACAGGTGCCATTTGCATGCCTACGAAGGTTGTTAACATTGCAACTTATTTCAAAGAATATAAAAGCTATATTTTCCTATAATGAATCCGTGCGATAGAATCGATCGGAATTTACGCGTAAAAAATCATTTTTCAATTTGCCGTAGCAAATACTTTTTTTTAGGTTATTTAATTAATATCTTTTAATGCAATCTACGCAGTTTTTTAGGCAATTTTATGACGAGAAAAATGATTTTTTTTCTGTCACATAACAACGAACAGAAGCTTACATATTTAAGAAATAGTGAGCCGGAAGTGTCAAAATGTGAAAAAATGCACTAAAATAGAAGAATCCCACTGAATACTATAACCTATTAAATCAAACATATACAAATCTCTATCAATTTCAATGGGATTTATGAGACACCTCAAATAAACTCTGGGAGGTAAAGCCCCTTGTTTATCCACGATTTCACAATGAAACACTCACCAGAAGGGAAAACACATTATGGCGCAAATTGTCTGTGGGTCACATCTATGCAACCCACATCCATTTACTAAAAAATGAAGCTCTACCAAAATGTCAACTTTGTGATGGACCACTATCCGTAAAACACTTATTCGAGGATCCAATACATGAAGACATTAGAAACAAATATCTCATTCCACATACACTGAAATCAACACTTGATCCTGAAACCATTTCAACCAATATAAAAAAAAACCGGTCAAGTGCAAGTTGAACTTGCACAATTAGTGTTCCGTACGTTGATTGTTTTTTAAAATGAAAATTCTTGTTAGGGTGATATAAAATAATCAGTGACTTCACAAAACACACCCCAAATGAGTTTTCAACAAAGTTTGTTTCCAATCTTTACTGAAATCTGATGACCTTGAAATTTTTGTTTTTTTTATATACCAGATAAATTATTAAAGGTTTGTGATAATTTTCGTTCGATCTACCCCCCGTGGAGAATATTCCAGGATTTTTTCAAAATTTTTTTATAAGTACTTTTCGAGATAAGGCGCGGGACAGCGATTTTTCGCGATTTTTTGAAAATAATACAAAGAAAAATGCGCGCAAGTATTACATTATATATATTTTTTTACTCGTGTTTTCACAACCTTTCATTTGACACCACACTCGAAGACCTAGTAAAAAAAATTTTTTTTTTTCACTTTCGATTTCACCCCCCAAAATTAACCCCTTAAGTCAAAATTTAACTTTCAAAACTACATGGCTCTGATGAGGCCATCAATTCCTATATTATTATCAAATTTCAAGTTTCTATGACAAATAATTTCGGAGAAAATCGGGTGTGACAGACAGACAGACAGACAGACATACAGACACCGAAGTGATCTTATAAGTGTTCCGTAGGGAACACTAAAAATCATTTTATACCTCAAAGATATCAAATACTACAACTTAATCTAATAACAGTGGCGCAAAATAACCCTAGCAGTTGATGCGCCTCTAAACAAATCTAACTAACTAACTAACTAACCAATTTGTTAATTGGAGTTTACTTAGTTAACTCTCTTTTGTTTGTGACTAATTAATTAATTAGTTCAGTTAGTATTTACCGGACATAACCTCTGCCTACGCTATTTGTTGTGTTTCATTGTTACTTTTCGAGAAGTCTTTTTCCAAAAATTTGGTTGTTGGAAAATGTATCCGTCCTTAAAGTATGTTTTCGAATTTGCTTTGGAAAATTAAGTATTTCAAATTTTTTTTTGTCGAAAATTTTGATTGTTAACTTCTGTTTTCGGAAATTTTTCAAGAACCTATTTATTTGTCAATAAAATTACTTATTTACTTTGTTATCTGACACTCATTGCAAACCCTCTCTTTATTTGAAAAATTGATTATTGAATTAGAAATAGTTTTCGGTTATGCAAAATTGGAAAAATTTCAATATATCTTGTTGTACATATTGATGTTGTTTTTTAGTGTTCCGTACGGAACACTTATAAGATTACTTCGGTGTCTATCCACCTGTCTGTCTGTCCGTCTGTCACACCCGATTTTCTCCGAAACTATTTGACATAGAAAGTTAAAATTTGGTACTAATATAGAAATTGATGGCCTCATCAGAGCCGCGTAGTTTTGAAAGTTAAATTTTGACTTAAGGGGTTAGTTTTGGGGGGTGAAATCAGAAGTGAGAAAAAAACTTTTTTACTAGGTCATCGAGTGGGATGTCAAATGAAAGCTTATAATAACACGAGTTCAAAAATATATATAATGTAATACTCTTCTTTGTACTATTTTGAAAAAATCGCGATAAATCGCTGCCTCCCCCTTTATCTCGAAAAGTACTGTTCAAAGAATTTTGAAATAATTCTGAAATATTCTTTCTCCACGGAATATAGATTGAACGAAAATTATCACGAGTACATTGCATTTATCCGGTATATAAAAAAAAACAAAAATTTCAAGTTTCAGTTTTCAGTAAAGATCGGAAACAAATTTTGTTGAAAACTCATTTGGGGTGTGTTTTGTGAAGTCACTGATCATTTTCTACCTGCGTAACAAAATTTTTTATTTTAATAGCAATTAACGTACGGAACACTAATTGCGCAAGTTCACCTTGCACTCGACCGGTTTTATTTGTAGCATAGTGTCAATAATTTCTAAACAGTATTTATTTGGGAAATTAGAGAACATGTTTGTTACATCAAATGAAACCAGAAGGGCATTATTTGGGATGGAGATATTGTTAAGTTTATTTGTGGGGTCAATAGAATTTTTTCTGTTGTGTTGGGTTCGCGATTTAGTTCGCCATTTGGTCCTTTGCTAGCAGAAATTTTTATGTCCGAACTGGAAAATAATTTTTTAAAAACTCAACACTCAAAAGTATTCTCTTTTGATTTAGATATGTGGACGATATCTTAGTATGTTTCTATATATGCACTCCAACATAAAATTTACATGGGAAAAATAAACAGATAATAAAGTAAACTTCTTAGATATTACAATTTCAAAGATTAAAATTCGATATTTTTCGTAAACCAACCTTTTCAGGTGTCGCTATCCCAGCAGACTCGCTAGTATTCTGGCGCTCAAAATTAGGCTAAGAAAACTTGTTTACATTATGTTGGTACTGTTTCAAAGTAGTTAAATCGATTCCCAAAAATTTCCAAAAAATCATGAAATCTTTACAGCATTTGCCCCCACTATACATTTTTAAAAGTTATTTACTAATAAATTATAGTAAAACATCCGATAAATTTGAAATAATTACTAAAAATAAAGCTGCAATTCGCTAAAATCAATTAAAACTCTTTTTAAATATTATTATATTTAAAAATTGATGTATTTATCCCTTCGATCATCTTTAACTTACTTCCTGAATAAGCCAGTATACCCTGTTTTAAGATGTACCCATTTACAGGCACTCGAATTAAATAAATAAAATTTTTCACACGTAATAGTGATAATTTGTATTCGTCCTTAAATGAAATTGTGAATTTGGTAAATGTAGGTTTGTATTAGTCTTTTATAAAAGAATTATTAAAATAATGTCTAACGTTATTTCTTAGTATGGATTCTTACATGTACTGCAATAAATTTTGTTTGTATATAACTCAATATAAGTATTTCATTATGTAAATTTTGTTTGATTTCTTTCTATGGGTCTAGCATACGTGCTGCAGGAAAGTCCCTAAAACGCTCCAGAAGCGGCATGTGTGCAGAAAAAAGCGATTCACGTTGTTCTTGAATCGCTGTAAATTGTACTCGGTGGGAAACACTCTGGGCAAGTTATTCCTAGGTCGTTTTCAGCAACGTTAACATTTTTAGAAAAAACCTGGGTTTTTGTAGCGTTAAATTTCACTTGGTTACTGTCACCTCAAGATAGAATTTCTTCCAGGTCTTTGTTAAGTTAAACGACCTCCTGCTGCCTGCAGATATTCGCCTGAGTAGCCGATCTCCGAGCGTTCAAACTGAATGAAGAGATAAGCGTACTGTCATCTGCAAAGCTGTAGATTGGATTCAGTGTACAAAGAAGATAAACTACAACATAATGTTATAGTTTCATATTTTTTTTTTATCAAATAAATTTTAAAAATGTAATGTCCTAAGTTAACGGTGTTTTGAAAATCTCACATCTTTAAACGTACGTTTTAGATGCCACCTGTTTCCAATTAATTTGCAGCATCGTATTCATTAAAGGTAAAAAGTGCCTTTTTATACTTTTTTAAATCTGATTAGTTTTTTACTGAATTGGGGTATTAGTAGAGGCAAATGTCGTAAAATGTTCATGATTTTTGGAAATTTTTGGGTACAGCTTAGAAATCGATTTAAACTACTTTGAATCAGTGCCAACATAATGTAAACGATTTTTCCCAGCCTAGTTTTGGCCGCAAGGCGACTTCTCTTCTATTTTAGTGCATTTTTTTCACATTTTAGCGCATTCGTCTCACTATTTCTTAAATATCTCAGGTTCAGTTCGTTGTTATGCGACCTCAAAAAAACTCATTTTACTCGTCATAAAATTTCCTAAAAAACGGCGTAGATTACATTAAAAAATATTAAGTAAATAACCTAAAAGAAGTATCTGCTACGGTAAATTGAAAAATAGTTTCTTAAGGGTAACTTCCGTTCAATTCGATATTACGGCTTCAAATTAGAGGAACATATATAGCTTCTATATTAACAAAAAAGTGTGTCAAATTTTATTAAGAAATATTAAGAAGATTGATCCAAATTCGCTTTTTAATTCAAATCTTATTATGGATTTTTCTTGTGGGAAAAACATCATAGGAAGCTTTTTAAAAAAAATGTGCGAACTTCAATGTTCTTTAAGATGGTTAGAACGAAAAATAAAGAATATACAAAAAAAAAATTTTCGTTACGAAAAACTCAATTTTTTTTCGCTTTTGCTCTAGAAAATGTCTGATTCATTCTCTTTATTTCTGTTCAATATTTTAACTTAAATATAATATGAAATAACCGGTCAAGTGCAAGTTGAACTTGCACAATTACTGTTCCGTACGTTGATTGCTTTTAAAATAAAAAATGTTGTTACGGTGGTATAAAATAATCAGTAACTTCACAAAACACACCCCAAATGAGTTTTCAACAAAGTTTGTTTCCAATCTTTACTGAAAATTAATGACCTTGAAATTTTTGTTTTTTTTTATATACCAGATAAATTATTAAAGGTAATGCACTCGTGATAATTTTCGTTCCATCTACACCCCCTGGAGAATATTCCAGAATTTTTTCAAAATTTTTTGATTAGTACTTTTCGAGATAAGGTGGGGGGACAGCGATTTTTCGCAATTTTTTAAAAATAATATAAACAAAAGTGTGCGCAAGTATTACATTATATATATATATATATATATATATATATATATATATATATATATATATATATATATATATATATATAAGAAAGAGGAAGGACAGTAACAGGGCACTGGCAACAAACAATCCTAAGTTTAACTGCTGGGAAACGCCCTTATAAGGAGAAGAGATGAGCAATCAAAGATCTAAAGGCTCTAGTATCTGCTTTTTATTTTTATTATCGAGCTTTCGCTGCCTAATGGTAGCTTCTTCTGGATTCTAAAAATGCAAACCAAGTACAGAAAATAAACTAAAACGTTCGTTTTTTAAAACGTGATTAAATAAATTCTACGACTGAATGTGAAATTACTTACAAAAATTTAGCAGTTAGTTCATCTCTGGTGAAGACAATGAAATTTGCATTTTTGTTGGCCAGGTGGAATGCATGATTACACAAAACATGATTAAAAAACACTTAGAGAGTTACACAAATATTGAAAATAAAACTTTGTCAATAGACATCAGTTAAAAAACACTTTTAAAGACAGAAACACAACTGCAAGAAACCATGATGTTGAAACGGAAATTTTAAAATGGAGTACCGTTTCAACATCATGGTTTCTTGCAGTTGTGTTTCTGTCTTTAAAAGTGTTTTTAACTGATGTCTATTGACAAAGTTTTATTTTCAATATTTGTGTAACTCTCTAAGTGTTTTTTAATCATGTTTTGTGTAATCATGCATACCACCTGGCCAACAAAAATGCAAATTTCATTGTCTTCACCAGAGATGAACTAACTGCTAAATTTTTGTAAGTAATTTCACATTCAGTCGTACAATTTATTTAATCACGTTTTAAAAAACGAACGTTTTAGTTTATTTTCTGTACTTGGTTTGCATTTTTAGAATCCAGAAGAAGCTACCATTAGGCAGCGAAAGCTCGATAATAAAAATAAAAAGCAGATACTAGAGCCTTTAGATCTTTGATTGCTCATCTCTTCTCCTTATAAGGGCGTTTCCCAGCAGTTAAACTTAGGATTATATATATATATATATATATATATATATATATATATATATATATATATATATATATATATATATATATATATATATATATATTTTACTCGTGTTTTCAGAAGCTTTCATTTGATACCACACTCGATGACCCACTAAATAATTTTTTTTTTCACTTTCGATTTCACCCTCCAAAACTAACCCCTTAAGTCAAAATTTGACTTTTAAAAACTACATGGCTTTGATGAGGCCATCAATTCCTATATTATTACCAAATTTCAACTTTCTATGACAAATAGTTTCGGAGAAAATCGGGTGTGAGAAACAGACAGACAGACAGACGGACGGATAGACCCCGAAGTGATCCGTACAGAACACTAAAAATGATCTTCAAGCAAATACTACCTATTTTACAATAAAATTATGATTTGGATAAGAGAAAAGAAAAAATACAACGAAACAAAAATGGACTAAAATAATGCAAACAAAGAAACTATTAAGAATCAAAACTTTTTCAGAAAGATCTGTTTTTAATTTGCTCACAAAATCACTTGGATAGTTTAATATACTCTACATACATTTCTTAAACATGTTAATAATAAAATCTTATTACCAAAAAATATAATTTCAAATCACAAAACTGTAATATTCTGAAATGTTTAATGAGTTAAAGAATACGCAAGACACATACGTAAAATAAACGGAGAGATGTTAGCATATCCATGAAAATAAATGCTGTCCACGAGCTACAGTACACTACGATAAGACTACGATGAAATTTTTGATGTTTACGATACAGGTGCCGTCTGTATACTTATGAAGGTTGTTAGCATTGCAACTTATTTCGAATCGTAGCGTTAAAATAAAAACTATATTTTCCTATAATTTCAAGCCGTACGATCGAATCAATCGGAAGTTATACGTAAAAAATCATTTTTCAATTTGCCGTAGTAAATACTTTTTTAGGTTATTTACTTAATATTTTTTAATGCAATCTACGCAGTTTTTTAAGCAATTTTATGGCGAGTAAAATAATTTTTTTTTGTTGCATAATAACAAACAGAAGCTCACATATTTAAGAAATAGTTAGCCGGAAGCGTTAAAATGTGAAAAAATGTACTTACGGTTAAAATTAGGCTGAGAAAACTCGTGTAGATTATGTTGGCACTGTTTCAAAGGAGTTAAATCGATTTTCAAATTTTTTCTAAAAAAACATGAAAATTTTACAGCATTTGCCCCCACTATATATTTTTAAAAGTTATTTACTAATAAATTATACTAAAACATCCGATAAATTTGAAATAATTACTAAAAATAAAGCTGCAATCCGCTAAAATCATTTAAAAACTCTTTTTTTAATATTTCTGTTTTTACATATAATCTTGCTCTAAAACTTGATATATTTATCCCTTTGATCCTCTTTAACTTACTTCCTGAATAAGCCAGTATACTCTGTTTTAAGATGTACCCATTTACAGGCACTCGAATTAAATAAATAAAATTTTTCACACGTAATAGTGATAATTTGTATTCGTCCTTAAATGAAATTGTGAATTTGGTAAATGTAGGTTTATATAAGTCTTTTATAAAAGAATTATTAAAATAATGTCTAACGTTATGTCTTAGTATGGATTCTTACATGTACTGCAATAAATTTTGTTTGTATATAACTCAATATAAGTATTTCATTATGTAAATTTTGTTTGATTTTTTTCTTTCTATGGGTCTAGCATACGTGCTGCAGGGAAGTCCCTAAAACGCTCCAGAAGCGGCATGTGTGCGGAAAAAAATCGATTCACGTTGTTCTTGAATCGCTGTAAATCGTACTCGGTGGGAAACACAGCTCTGGGCAAGTTATTCCAAGGGGCTGATGTTCTCCACATAAAAGACTGCTTGAAAAGCATTGTACGCGGAGTAACAAGCTGAATCTCGTACGGATTAGCGCGACGTGTATTTCTAACATGCACCGCTCTGGGAGGAATTAAGCGGGCTACATCTTTCAAACACTTACCGTGAAAATACTTGTAGAACAGACTCGAGACGCCATCGATGTGCCAGCGAATCAGGGTCGCCGGTCAGTTCCGGGTCTCCAATCAGACGAACAGCTCTTCTCTGAACAGAATCCAACAAATGCACTGTATGGGGGCAGTATTCCATAGTTGGTCGAATTTAAGCTTTGTAAAGAATTAACAGTTGTTGTGGAGTGTAAAGCTTTCTGGTTCGAAATAATATTCCCAACTTTTCAGAAGCTCTCCTTGCTATGCCTGCAACATGTTCATGCAACATCACATATTTACTCCCAAATTAACGCCCAACAAATTGAGTGACGATGTTAGGGAAATGGAGTGCCCCGACATAGCTATGTCGTTTTCAGCAACGTTAACTTTTTTAGAAAAAAACCTGAGTTTTTGTAGCGTTAAATTTCACTTGGTTACTGTCACCTCAAGATAGAATTTCTTCCAGGTCTTTGTTAAGTTGAACAACCTCCGGATATTCGCCTGAGTAGCCGATCTCCAAACGTTCAAAATGAATGAACAGATAAGCGTACTGTCATCTGCAAAGCTGTAGATTGGATTCCCGGTCTTTTCCAGCAGATCGTTAATGTAAATGAGAAAGAGAGTAGGAGACAGTATGGATACTTGGGGCACACCGGCGTTAATAGTGAAGGCGTTAGAGAGAAATCCGTCGACCCTAAAGGATGCTCTCTGAGGAAACATGAGAGCCACAAACAGAACTTTTCAGACATATCACAAGAGCGTAGCTTAGCCAACAGTCCATCGTGCCAAACACGGTCGAATGCCTTGGATATGTCAAAAGCAACCGCTCTAGATTCTCCAAAGTGTTCAATTGCGTTGTTCCAAACATGTGTTACACAAGTCAGAAGATCTCCTGTTGATCTATGTTTACGAAAGCAATATTGGTGATCGCTAATAATGTTGAATCGTTCAAGATATCTTAGAAGATGCTGATTAATAACCTTTTCCATGACTTTCGATATTATTGAAAGCAGTGCGACTGGTTGGTAGTTATTTAGCAAGGTCTTCTTGCCTTTTTAAGTATCGGCTGAACTGTGGCCCATTTCCAGCAGGAAGGAAATATTCCCTTTCTGTAGGATAGGTTGAAAAGTCTACAGAAAACTGGTGTTAGTTCCCTCGCACAGTTGTTTGATTTATTCCCCGTAAATGAATAAAGTCAGTAAAATATTATTTTTAAATACTATAAAATCGGAAAAGTGATTTAACTAGTACTGACCTTGTTACACGTAGTTCTAAAATAAGCATTCATAAGTATATTCAGTGTTCTAATTTTAAGGAATAAAGATCGTTGAAAATGTCTCGTGCATTCGTAGGCGAAACGTTGGAAAGTAACCCCACTGTGACCTGCGCAAGGTCCGAACTATAAAGTGGATAAATTAAAACTTTCCAGCCAAGCTGTCTCAATTATTGCCGAGTCATCAAAAATGGGTGTAGTCTGGCGTTGTCATGGTGGAAGACGACACCATTTCTGTTGTTAATTGCTGACAGTAGAGTACAGAATCAATCGTTTTGCTAAATTGCAGCAGCTCATGATTCAGGATTCTTTTCCAACCCCACTAAACACAGAGCATCACTTTTTTGGAGACAATCCGGGCTTTGCCATCGTTTGTGAAGCTTCATCCTTTTTCAACCACGATAATTTTCGGACATTATTTTTCTACGTGATCAACCACTTCAAAATGGTTCCATTTCGTTACGTTTCCCTTTGCAATTCTGTCACTATTAACTTCCATATTACTCATAGCCAAACGCAGTACGTAAACAAGTGACTTATCCGGTAGTAACGACCTATATTTAGATTTTATAAAATTCATTGTGTAGTAAGCACTTTCATATAGATAAGTACTGCCCATCATCGAACCCATTTTTAAGCTAAAATTGGTAAATTTGGGAAAACGATCATCGAGGAGCTTAAAAAAATCTAACCCTGTTTCAGTTCTGCCCTTGTAAAAGGGGTCAGATTTTAGATCACATATCTCCAATTGATAGTAGGTATTTAAGCTTTCAACAGCAATCATTGAAAAGTGACAATCGTTCTTTCTCTAATTCCTTGAATTGCTAATGTGGTCAGAAAAGTTGGATCCTTCAAAATTTCCCATCTCAATGTAATGTTCTTTGCAACTTGGAAAAAAAGAAAAATCTTTTTTAGTGACATTTTGAACAATTTCAGTTTACTTTTAAACCCATTCACATTTCCATATAAGTTTGCTATGTTGTGTTGTTGGCCTTGTAACTTAAAATTCAATTCGTTTAAGTATTGTGTCATGTCGGTTAAAAACGCGAGATCAGCGAGGAATTCAGGATTTTGCATTTTGTTTTCTGATTCGGTTATTTCAGGTTTTATTTCATTTTTCAGGAATACAGGTATTTCTTTTCAAAAGTAAAAAACGCTGCAAGCACTAACCAACATTTCTCATTCTAAAGGCAAATCTCCATACGCTGTGTCAATTTTAGTTAAAAATCGCGAAATTTACGATCAATCAAAGCTTTATTTCCGCCTCTAATAACATTTGTTATTTTAACATCCACCTTCATGACATTTTTGGTGTATGATGCAGTGGATTGACAACCAATACCATTTTGTTTAATATATATATATATATATATATATATATATATATATATATATGTATATATATATATATATATATATATATATATATATATATATATATATATATATATATATATATATATATATATATATCGTTATATATATATATATATATATATATATATATATATATATATATATATATATATATATATATATATATATATATATATATATATATATATATATATATAAAAAAACCCGCTATTCTTTTTCTAGCAAGGTTTTTTATTTCGCCCCGTGACTTACCAGCTTGCTTGGCTTCTTCCAAAATTGTGCGTCTCCATGTCTGTCTAGGTCTGCCCCTGCCACGACTGCCCTGTGGGTTCCAATCGAGAGCTTCTTTTGCCATATCTCCTGCGGGTTTACGGAGGGTATGGCCCAGCCACCCCCACTTTCTGCGTTTGATATTGTACTATATCGGTGTTTGCTTCGCTCGTTCCCATAACTTGGTGTTTGGTATCTGGTCCGGCCAGTATATTCCTAAGATTTTGCGTAAGCACTTGTTTGTAAACACTTGTAGTTGATTGAAAATACTTTTAGTCACTTTCCAGGTTTCACAGCCGTACAGAAGCACCGATTTGATATTTGTGTTGAAGAGGCGTATTTTTATGTTTGGCAACAGTATGCGGGACCTCCAGATGTTGTTGAAAATCCCGAATGTACTGCTGTGCTTTGAGTATTCTTTGTTTGACGTCAGCCTCTGTCCCTCCGTTCGTATCTATCACACTGTCAACGTACGTGAACCTTTGTACCCTTTCGATTGGGCGATTATTTAGAGTTAAGGTTGTATTTTCATTGTTCGTTATTCTCATCTCTTTTATTTTGGAGTTGTTAATCCACAGCCCCGCTTTTTCTGCCTCTTCTGCTAATCGAGTCCGTTTGGCTTTTGCGTCCTTTAATGAGTGAGATAGAAGGCAGATATCGTCCACATAGTCTAGGTCTTCCAGACGTGACGTCAGGCCCCATCTTATGCCTCTTTGAGTGTTGTTAGCTTTAGTCATGACTTCATCTAGAACGATATTAAATAAAAGCGGGGATAGTACGCATCCTTGCTTAACTTTATTTCTGACAGGTATTGCCTTGCTAGTCATGTTACTGTGAATCACTTTACAGCTACTTCCATGATAAAGTGCTTTAATAATCCTTATTATTTTTTCCGGCAAACCTCGTTCCCTTAAAGCTGCCCACATTCCCGTTGTTTAAGAAGTCCTGCAAATCCTGTCACTGTCCCTGTCATAGCTTTAGCTCCATCGGTCACCATGCAGGAACATTTATGAAACCTTCCATAAACCATAACAGTTTTATTAACAGCTTCAAAGATATCATTGCCTTTGGTTGATCCATGTAATGGCACTAAATTTAACATTTCCTCCGTAATAGTAAAATTTTGTGAAATTCGGCGAATAAAAATTAATAGTTGACTTACGTCTATCTGGTCGGTACTTTCATCCAAACATATGGAATTGTATTTACATTCTACAATTTAATCACACATTTTTTTTTAAATATATTCTACCATATCATCCATTCGTCGCGCCACTGTTTGGTGAGATAGTGCTACAGATTCAAATTTTTCCACCAATTTAGGCTGCATAAAGGATTGGGCCATTTTAACTGCGCATTTTTTAATCAACACTCCATCACTAATTGTAAAGAAACTTCGTAAGAAGCAGCTAAACTCAGTTCATTATCTGTAGTTAGTTTTGAAAAAATACTTGTTTGTTGCGTCAATTTTTCTTATATGTTTTTACACTTTTCTTCATGTAAAGTGGTATCCCATCAAAAACATAAAATGTAAAAAATGCCAAGTCTCGCAACGCAGTCCTTCTACCACAAAAAGTTGTGAGATCTCATGTAAAACCAAGTCAGTTATTTTAGTTAGTATCTATGGAAGCACCTATTCAACAACTTTATCATAAATTGTTATCTAATTAGTTATCTACCAACATTTATAGTGACCGTATCAATATTAGACATCTTATATCCCATTATTTCTCCTTATCTCCCATTATCTCACCATAACTCCCTTTATCTAGACTTATCTCTGCTTATCTCCCATTATATCTCCTTATCTCCCATTATTTATACTTATCTCCCATTATCTCACCTTATCTTCCATTATTTAGGCTTATATCGAATTATATAGAACATATGTATAAATGTATAAAAAGACATAAATCGAATAAGGTTCTCAAGTGATAAGCACACTAATGGACAGACAGACAGAGAGACGTTGCATTTTATATATATTATAGATATAGATTATTATCATTATTATATAACTTGGCCAAAAAATATATGTATGAATTTAAAAAAGACTCGTAAATTGGATAAGTGGTTCTCGCGTGATAAACGCACTAATGGACAGATAGACAGACAGAGAGACATTGCATTTTATATGTATTATAGATTATAGATATTCTCTGCTATATAATATTGTTCCATATTTAATAGTTTAGGCTGTGTATTGCAAGGAAACGCGCTAACGGCAAACTTTTTTCCGACTTCATTCACTATTATCGTCACTGCTCATTCCTTATGCTACCTATCGTAATAAAATATAGCCTATAACCTGGCCAAAGAACATATGTATGTTTAAAAAAAAAGTACGTAAATCGGATAAGTGGTTCTCCAGTGATAAGCGCACTAACGGACAGACAGACAGGCAGACAGACAGAGAGACGTTGCATTTTATATATATAATAAAATGTATTATATAAATATAACATTATAGTAATTAATATTTAAAGAAAACAATTTATTTATCAAAATCTGGGTAACGAATAAGTTTATTTACTTCGCGCGCGCTTCATAATATTCTGTAATATTTATTCAGTAAGACGGTCCTGATCGCTGCAAGTAAAAGCTAGTTACCGTAATTTGTCTGCCTAGTACCGTTCAATGAAAATACTATTTTCTGTGTAGTCATTAGTGAAAAAAAAAAAGGTCATCAAGGTAAAGAACAGCCTGTCGCCCCCCCTAAGAGACGGCGCTCAGCAATGGTTTCTTGATTGTACCTCGCCACTTCAAATCGGTATGATAGATCCAAACCTTTCTGCTTTAGTTTTTGCGCCCTTGGCGCAAAGTTAATCAAGGACTTCGGGAAATCATGTTAATTATTATTTTTTCGTCCTTGTCGGACACTTTTTCTCTCGAACCAGGGTCTGGTAGATCATTAACATTTTTTAACTAAGTATATTATTTCATCCACTTGCTAATAAATGCCCTCAATTTGCCTATATACTTAGCAGCCGCTGTGGGCTTCATTTTCGGATAATTAGATGGGAATACGGCCTGGAAGCGTAAAGCGTATGCAGCACTCATGTTCAATAATGTACTATTTAACCATAAATAAGGTTAGAAATGAATCTCTTTCCACAAAGCCTTGTTTGCAGGCGGACAAACTATAACCTCAAAAAAAGGGAATTTCTTTTACCGACTAAGTTATAGTCGGTACATTTTTACTTTAGCCACTGTAACAATACCATAATTCTCTAGTCTATGTTAATAGTAATAAGACTTACCGTTTCTACATATTTCGTATTTGCCATTGGAAAAATGACAAATGACATAACGGTATGACCCATTACTACGAACACCGAATGATAAAACCTGAAATAAGAATCTAGTAGATATTATAGAATTGCCTATGGGTATTTGGGTGAAGAAAATTGTTTTAGTAAGGGTCATAGAATTTGAAGAAACTGATATTATGAAGAAATTAGTCCGTAAGTACAGGTACAGGGTTACTTAAAAAGCGTATTAGACAGGACAAGCATTTTCTTAGTATTATACCCTATTTAGTGTACAATTTCTAAATTTTATTCAGTTTTCGGACATTTTTATGTAAATTACTCTGAACCTATTTAATAATTTATAAGATATTGCAAGCATATTAAAAATTATATTTTTCGCACATTATCTGATGAATATTTTAATAGTGCACTTTAAAAACTAATAGCGGACACATCTTAATTTATTATGCCCTATAATGATTTATTTGAGAGTGCCAACATCCGATCCTTGGCAATCGCACGGCAACATAATCACATAAGAATAATCTACTATTTCGATTGCTAAGTAAGTCTAAACAGTGAACTTAAGAATAAAGTATTTTAAATAGTAGATTATTCTTATGTGATTATGTTGCCGTGCGATTGCCAAGTCATTATATTTATTATAGAAATAAAGATGTCTAATATTGATACGGTCACTATAAATGTTGGTACGTAACTAAATAGATAACAATTTATGACAAAGTTGTTGAATAGGTGCTTCCATAGGTACTAACTAAAATAACTGACTTGGTTTTACATGAGATCTCACAACTTTTTGTGGTGGAAGGACTGCGTTGCGAGACTTGACATCTTTTACATTTTATGTTTTTGATGGGATCTCATTTCTTTTTGTAGGTAGTACTCTTTTTTTTTTTTTCTTCTCGGGTAATATTTCTTGTACGTCAGCTATGGATTTTCTTAAAGCCCACTCCCTGTCTCTATTGGTTTTTCTCAAAGGCTATGATGTAACAATTTTTGACAAGTCTGGACGATAAGTGCTTCTAAGTCGATTATATTCAACGATTGCGGACTCCTGAGCTTTGATACTACCGAAGTCGACATTAATTACAGTCCCTGGCCAAATTATTAGACGCACTGTATTTTTTTTTAGTAATTTTATGTTTCTTAAGAGTTTTTATGCAATAATGGTATATTTAAACTACAATATTATTGATTTTTATTTAAAAGAATTGTTGTAGACTACATATTTGTATTTATTTTTAACATATGGCAACACTGTGTTGACAAAGTGATACATGAACGTAAATAAGTACAAACCTGTATCAGTCGCGATCGGAATCGAGTCAGGTACAGACGTGTTTCTGTGGCTTTATGGACTGTGATTGTTTGTTTAACAGTTTTATACTACTCAGTTATTAGTTTATTTTGTATGCAGTGTTTTAAAAAAGTAATTGGACTATTTTCATTATGGGTAGAAAAGGCGATCTTTCACCACGTAAAAAAGCTGAAGTGAAGGCCTTTGTGATTGCGAAAACATTTACAAACCGAGAAATATCACGAAGATTGGAGGTTTCTGAAGCTAGTGTACGACGCATAAAAAAGAAAATTGAGTCAGGGACGGAATTAAGCCCGAAAAGAAAGAAAAGATGCGGTAGAAAAACCAATTTTCACTCCACGGTCAGAGAGATGTTTGAAGAAAATTTGTGTAGAAAACAGATTTGCTACCACAAAGGTAATAAAATCACAACTTCAGGATGCTAGCGTAAATGCTTCTGAGCGCACTGTTCGAAGAAAATTGAAAGAATTAGATTTTAAGGCCTGTCGCCCCGCCAGGAAGCCCAAGTTAACAGCTGCAATGAAAGCAAAGCGCCTGAAGTGGGCCAAACAATGGCAAGACAAAGATGTGGACTTCTGGAGATCGGTAAGATTCAGCAATTTAATCAATAATTGATACATTATTATCATTTTCAGTTAAATAAAGCAAATAAACATGGAAGTTTATATATTTTTCCTATTTTTGACAGGTCTGCTTCAGTGACGAAAGCACATTCGAAATTTTGCAGAATAAAGCTCAGTATGTGCGTCGTCGTCATGGAGAAAAGTTTCATCCTGATTGTGTCGTCCCGACGGTTAAATATCCCATCAAAGTGATGATTTGGTCAGTCATCAGCGGCAAGGGCACTGGACGTCTGTACGTCGTCAAAGGAATAATGAGGCAAGATCAGTACAAAGAAGTATTACAAAATCGGTTGATTCCGCAGCTCAGAGAATGGTTTCCAAATGGGGAACCATTCACTTTTATGCAAGATGGAGCTCCCTGCCACACTGCTCGGTCTGCTTTTTTGGCAGAAAAAAATATCCCTCTGTTGGATTGGCCCTGATATGAACCCCATTGAAAATGTGTGGGAGCTGATGAAAAGAGAAGTGGCTAAAGATGTGATTACCAACAAAACCCAGCTCCTAGAAAAGATAATTCATGTGTGGAATCATCATCCTCAAATGCAGGAGACAGTACAATCTTGCATTGATAGCATGCCGCGTAGAATTAAAGCTTTGATAGCCGCTAAAGGTGGCTCAATTAAATATTGACTTTTACTAACATTAATTTCACTTTTCTTTAAAACTTAATAAACTTATGCTTTTCTAAATTAATGCTGTTTTATTTATGTCAAATAAATAGGTAATTGATTAGATAATATAAAAATAAAAAACAAATCAATTTAAAATAATAAAACGGTACAATATCACTCGGTAATTAATATTTTACATGAAATCTTGCAGTGCGTCTAATAATTTGGCCAGGGACTGTAGATGTAATCCGCCCAGACTTGTCACTCTCGAAAGTGCCACGTATGCTTGACCGCATGTGAACACTGAAGAACCGATGGCCATCAGTGCACTGTTTAGACTTAGCCCCTGACTTTTGTGTATGGTATGAGCATAGGCTATACATATCGGAAACTGTTCACGATGAACATAAGCTCTATTAATAATTTTAAATTTAGTTTTGACTGGATCAAGCTCGTAAAAACGTTCATTATTAAATGTAATATTTTTTTTTATTATTTTATTTGTATTTTCAGGATCAACCTTTACTCCTTATACTATACCGATAGAATCGTTGACTAAGCCAAGACTCACGTCAATATTTCGTCTTAACATGACTTTTACTCCTATTTTAATAACTATATTCTCTTCTAGCCCTGCTATCATGGAAGCATCATCTTCATACTTTTTTGTAATTAAAATATACTTAAAGTATTTCGCTTAACAATTTTTAATTACACGAAGTAGGTAAGTATTATTAAACGAATATATTTGATAAATGAAAAATATTATTAAATATAATATATTAATTAATAAATAATACAAATTATTCGTAATTATGGATTTTTTAGTGATTAATTAACTTTATACGATGTATTATTTAGGGGGGCTCACGCTTGATTTTGCATTATGCTATATATGGCTGAGCGCTGCGCGCTCTCCGCGCTCTATCTCAAAAATGGTTAAGTGTATAAAAAAAGTTTAGAACAAAATTTGTAGAGAATTTTATGCTCTATAATTTTTATAATAAATACAAATATCATTGAAACCATAGGAAGCGAGATATTTGCGAAAAAAAACCGATTTTTGTAACCTTTGACCTTGAATATCTTAAGACGCGGACACGAGATTTTATGAGACTTTTGAGACAACTTTCAGAATGCCAAAATGAAGGTTTATACAAGTTTACAGCTTATTATCTCTCATTCCGAGGTTGACCCTCTTTTTTTGGCTTAATTCACTGTACAATTTAGAAAACAGGACTGAAATTTCAGGATGTTTCAGTTTTTCCTTCCCTTATAGGCTAAACACTAACTAAATTCAAAATTTGAAGTTTGTGTTTCTGCTAGAAGTACCTTAGAATTTTGATGATCGGTGAGTATGTCAGTGACAAAATTAAAAAACTTCGACTGGCGATAGATCGTAAACTATAAGGTATAAATAGTAGGTAATTTAAGAATATAGCTGGTATAGTATGTCCTCTTGGTCACTGAAAATTCAGGCTTCCAGCTTTATCCACAACGAAGTTACAGGGGGTCGAAAGTGCCGTGAGTGGCTTCGAGAAAAGGATGGTACAGCTGTGCTTTCTGCTCGACTTGGATAATGTCTTTTAACATTGTATTTTTTATACACCGACAATACTTGCATACAAATCATACACTAAATTTTATTATTGTTGTTCATTTTTCTGGCAACTCAAATAATGAATAGTATATCTATTCGTAGGTATGGCAACAACATGGATCGTTGTTGCCATACCTACGAATAGATTCATTGTTTGAGTTGCTAGAAAAAATGAACAAAATTATACCAAATATTTCGTGAATTTGCGTTTCTTTTTTTATTGCGATTTTTAATCTAAAAAGATTAATAACTGGTCAAGTGCAAGTGCTTAATCCGTACGTTGATTGCTTCTGATATATTTTTTTTTTATCACGCATACGTCCCCTATCATACCAATAACATGGCTCGGTGCGGTAGCGGGTTGTGTTTACATCTGGATTTCAAGCACACTCTTTTTATAACGTGCTCCGATATTCATTATTAATAATTTTCCAATAAGTAAATGATTCGTTTGACGTTATAATTGAAAATAATTATATAAACCGGTTAAGTGCAAGTTGAACTTGCGCAATTAGTGTTCCGTACGTTGATTGCTTTTAAAATAAAAAATTTTGTTACGGAGATATAAAATGATCAGTGACTTCACAACACCCACCCCAAATGAGTTTTCAACAAAGTTTGTTTCCGATCTTTACTGAAAACTGATGACCTCGAAATTTTTGTTTTTTTTATATACCAGATAAATTATTAAAGGTAATGCACTCGTGATAATTTTCGTTCAATCTACACCGCGTGGAGAATATTTAAGAATTTTTTCAAAATTTTTGGATCAGTACTTTTTGAGATAGAGAGGGGACAGCGATTTTTTTAAAATAATACAAAGAAAAGTGTGCACATGTAAGACATTATATATATTTTTGAACCCGTGTTTTTACAAGCTTTCATTTGACATCCCACTGGATGACTTAGTAAAAAATGTATCTTACCGTTGTGTTCCGTAAGTACCAGAATAAGTACTAGAAATTCTGTTCTCTTGTTTGTCATCTAGACATATAACAAGCTCAGAAATGTAAAAAGAGTAAAGGGTTTTCCCAGCTCACAAGGAGTTTTAGTGGGTATGCCAACCCTTCAGGTTGGAGAGCCCCACATACCTGGAGCACTTTGGGGCGCCCTTATGGTGAAGCAGACTGCTCCAGAATCCATAAGGCGGATTTCTCCTTGAAAAAAAAAATCTCTTGTTTGTCGATCCTAGCCCGACTGATGAGCCGGGATACGGCGAAACGCGTCTCGGATGGATGGACGAATGAGAAAGCAGTAGATAGACTGCTGAAATATGGGCTTTGCTTATTTTCAGTTGTCTTACAATAAAACCACGTAAGGTCTGAGGTGATCCCTCGCAAACCGCGCTGCCTGCCTTTAGTGTTGGCTCTGCCAACCATTCTGTCGGCTCGTGGCTGCTGTTTGAGCCTCCGATTGAGTACTAGGTATGCGTATTTGTTACAATTCGTTGTATCTTACCGTTGTGTTCCGTAAGTACCGGAATAAGTACTGAAAATTCTGTTCTCTTGTTTGTCGATCCTAGTCCTACTGATGAGCCGTGATACGGCGAAACGCGTCTCGGGATGGATGGACGAATAAGAGAGCAGTGGTTAGACTGCTGAAATATGGGTTTTGCTTATTTTCAGTTGTTTTATGATAAACCACATAAGCTATGGAGACTACTCCAGGAAAATTTTTGATTAGCACCCTTAGAGATAGAGAAAGCGATTTTTTAAAAACAATATAAAGTTTTTTATTTCCGATTTAACCCGCCAAAACCAACAGCTTAAGTAAAAATTTAATTTTCAAAACCACACTGCCGTGATTAGGCCATCAATTCCTATATGTCGTGACAAATTTCAACTTTCTATGTCAAATAATTTCGGAAAAAAATCGGCTGTGACAGACAGACCAATATGGCTTTCGTAAAAATAGATCAACAGGAGATCTTCTGACTTATGTAACACATGTTTGGAACAACGCAATTGAACACTTTGGAGAATCTCGAGCGGTTGCTCTTGACATATCCAAAGCATTCGACCGTGTTTGGCACGATGAGCTGTTGGCTAAGCTACGTTCTTATCGTATGTCTGAAAAGTTCTGTTTGTGGCTCTCATGTTTCCTCAGAGAGCGTTCTTTACGAGTGGCAGTCGACGGATTTTTTTCTAACACCTTCACTATCAACGCCGGTGTACTCCAAGGCTCCATACTGTCTCCTACTCTCTTTCTCATTTATATTAACGATCTGCTAGAAAAGACCGAGAATCCAATCTACAGCTTTGCAGATGACAGTGCACTTATCTCTTCATTCACTTTGAACGCTCGGACATCAGCTACTCAGATGAATATCCGAAGACAGCAGGAAGTTATTCAACTTAACAAAGACCTGGAAGAAATTCTATCTTGGAGTGACAGTAACCAGGTGGAATTTAACGCTACAAAAACCCAGGCGGCAGTTTTTTCTAAAAAAGTTAACGTTGCTAAAACCGACATAGTTATGTCGGGGCACTCCACTCAATTTGTTGGGCGTTAATTTGGGAGCAAATATCCTCGCATAAACATGTTGCAGGCATAGCAAGGAGAGCTTCTCAAAAGTTGGGAATATTATTTCGAACCAGAAAGCTTTACACTCCACAACTGTTAATTCTTTACAAAGCTCAAATTCGACCAACTATGGAATACTGCTCCCATGTTTGGAGCTCCGCTCCCAAACATAAACTGCATTTGTTGCATCCTATTCAGAGAAAAGCTGTTCGTCTGATTGGAGACCCGGGACTGACCGGCGGCCTTGATTCGCTGGAACATCAAAGAACGGTTGGCGACTTGAGCCTATTCTACAAATATTTTCATGGAAAGTGTTCAAAGGATGTGGCCCGCTTAATTCCTCCCAGAGCGGTGCATGTTAGAAGCACACGTCGCGCTAATACTTCACATCCGTATGAGGTTCAGCTTGTTACTCCTCGCACAACACTTTTCAAGCAGTCTTTTATATGGAGAACATCATCCCTTTGGAATAATTTGCCCAGGACTGTGTTTCCCACCGAGTACAATTTACAGCGATTCAAGAACAACGTGAATCGCTTTCTCCGCACACGTGTCGCTCCTGTAGCGCTTTAGGGACTTCCCTGTAGCACGTGTGCTAGACCCATAAAAAAAAAGACATCGAAGTAATTCCATAAGTATTCTGTTTTTCAATTTTGGTACGGAGCACTACAAATATTTTTTTGCCAAATAAGAATTTAATTATATTTTCAAATTACTTTTAAATTTTAAAAACTCTTGTGTATATAAAAAATTTTAAACAGTAACCTCTTGAGATATCTTCCTAAATGTTTGGATTTATTAATTTGGTTAGTGATATAATTATAATATTTTTTATTTGTTTGATAAGTTTGCCAAATAAATGAAAATAATCATGAGAATTGTTTTGTAGAGTAATTATGACGTCTCTTACATTATTGTAAGTGGCTAAATTAATTTTAAACTGTAGTGATAATATTTACGAAATACAGTGCGACCTCGATAATCCGGACTAATTAAAACCGCGGTGATCCGAATTAGTAAATAATTCGAATTACTGAAGCAGGACATTATTTATATTAAAAAACGAATCATTTAGTACGAAACAACTAAAAAATAGTACATACATAGAATAATATTTAAAATAGAAGCATATCTTATCAAGTTTTATTTTATCTTGTAAAAAAAATTGTAATTTTTGTTTGCTTGACCCTTCTCTGGTTCATCATAAAAGCAATTTCTTTTAATCTTTGAAGTACAAAAACATCACTTAGAGGAATACCATTTTCTTCTGCCCATCTCATGCACACGTTGAAACTTTTAACTGCCTCATTATTCTTCACAGTGTTCTTCACAGTCTGGTTTGTATTAGTATTTAACTCTGAACATTCATTATCACTCTCGTGTTGTTCATCTGTATCATCTATGTCTTCCAGTGGTAACAAATCTTCATCACTTTCAAGCTAATTACATATTTCCACGTTCGTGAGATTCTGCTCAGTGAGAACATTCAGCATATCTGAAACATCTGTTAAATATTTACGAATTAACCAAAAAAATACTAAAAGAAAAATTTCAGGCTTTACCTTTCATTTCTTCATTCGTGGAAAGCAAATTGAGCCGCAATTCACTCAGAGGAATCAGATCTTCAGCATCATATTCAGTGTCTGGGTTGGTATCTGCCACATAAGCCATAATTTTGTGCCAGCACTTTCTCAAGACTTCAGCATGTAGCATCTTTTAGGTTAATGCTTTTTAATAACCTAACAAGGTTATCTTCATTATTTGATAAAATATGGGCTAAAAGACTTTTCCGATAAAATAATTTTGTCAGTCTGATTGCATTCTGGTCCAGAGGCTGCAAAAGTGCAGTAGAATTTGGTGGAAGAAATAATGTTGTAAACTGTCAATCCTCACTAGTCAGCTCTTCTATAGTTTCATGGCTCAAAGCGGTATCAACGATTAGCAAGGCTCTTTCAGGCAAGTTGAGACTTCTTAAATTACTTTTGACTTGACGAATAAAACAATGATGAAACCAGTCTAAGAAAATTGCTCTAGACATCCATGCATTGGCAGATGATTTGTACTTAACAGGTATGTTCACATTTTTAAAAGCCCTCGGATTTTTTGCCTTTCCTATCACTAACAACTCTAATTTTTGTGATTCATCAGCATTGCAACATGCTTGAAAGGTAATGTTCTTTGTTTATTTTTCGACCTGGTGCGGTGTTTTTCCTGAGAACGAACCAGCGTTTTTTCAGGCATCATTTTCTAATACAGAGCTGATTCATCTGCATTGTATATTTGAGTATCCAGTCCAAGGTTTAATTCTTTTATCTTATCGGCGAATAAAGTTAGGAAAGGATCGACGGCACTTTCATCATTGGATAATTTTTCGCCACAAACTTTTAAAGCACGCAGACCATGTATTTTTCTGAAGTTATAAATCCAGCCTCTGCTAGCTCTAAAATTATCATTACCGTAGGTTTCAGTGTAAAACTGTTTTGCTTTGCCTGATAAAATTTCGTATGGAATTTGGACGTGCCTTGATCGTTGCGTACAAAACCATGTATACAAACGAGTTTCCATTTCTGGATATTCGGCTTTTTCGTAAGGTTTTTCTGACGCCAGGACCGGAATCACATTTGGAAATAAATCTAAAAGAAGTTACACGTCCATAGTGAGTGCCCAAAATTATCTTTAAAATAAATCATATATACATACCTTTTGATTTTCCGTTGCTTCTTTTTAGTGTTCCGTACGGAACACTTATAAGATCACTTCGGTGTCTGTCTGTCTGTCTGTCTGTCTGTCACACCCCCCGATTTTCTCCGAAACTATTTGACGTAGAAAGGTGAAATTTGGTAATAATATAGGAATTGATGGCCTCATCAGAGCCATGTAGTTTTGAGAATTAAATTTTGACTTAAGGGGTTAGTTTTGGGGGGTGAATTCGGAAGTGAAAAAAAAATTTTTTTACTAGGTCATCGAGTGTGGTGTCAAATGAAAGCTTGTGAAAACACGAGTAAAAAATATATATCTAATATTATACTTGCGCGCACTTTTCTTTGTATTATTTTTAAAAATTCGCGAAAAATCGCTGTCCCGGGTTTTATCTCGAAAAGTACTTATCAAAAAATTTCAAAAAAATTCTGGAATATTCTCCACGGGGTGTAGATTGAACGAAAATTATCACGAGTGCATTACCTTTAATAATTTATATGGTATATAAAAAAAACAAAAAAATTTCAAGGTCATCAGATTTCAGTAAAGATTGGAAACAAACTTTGTTGAAAACTCATTTGGGGTGTATTTTGTGAAGTCACTGATCATTTTATACCTCTATAACAAATTTTTTTTTATTTTAAAAGCAATCAACGTACGGAACACTAATTGCGCAAGTTTAACTTGCACTTGACCGGTTTATTTATATCCGAAATTGTGGATGTTCCTACTCCGTATTTATTTGCCAACACTTTTCCGCTTTCACCAAGAACTAGTCTCTCTAATATATCGAACTTTTGTTTTATTGTTAGTGTAATATGTTTTCTTTTAAAAGGGTAAAAAAACATTTACATACTTATATGAACCACATAAAGTAAAATAGAACGTAGGTATGTTGTACTTGTGACAATAAACAAACAACTACAAAGTCTTTAACCTTTAGACGCGATACGGGATGTGTTGTAGGCAACCTATAGTTTGTGTAAATCCCAGATGTATTAAAGTGGAAGTTAGGGGAATCCCATCACTATCGAGTTCAGTTTTCCCATATAGTTTAAATTAAGTAAATGTCTAAAAACGCAGGTCCGGATTACCTAGTACTATGCTATCAAAGCCGGATTATAAAGTACACAATGCAATCGAAATGTTTGTCCGGATTATCAAAGAATCCGGTTTAATAGAGATCCGGATTATCGAGGTGGCACTGTATTTATTTATTTATTACATTTACATGTAGATTAATATACCATGATAACACAGGATAAGAAGTCCCGAGACTATCCGAGAAATGGCAGCACGAACAAAAAACCATATGATTTTCGATTAGTGTCACCTTCCAGAAAATTCGTGTAAAATTTTCATGACTTTTTCTCTATCAGTCTGCGAGTTATAGCTGTGTGAGTGACAGCCCTTTTTTTTCAAAACGATGAAACAAGACGAATTTCGTGTGTTGATTAAACATTGCCAAATCTGACCCCCATCGATTATTATCTCGATTTTTAGCAAAAACATTGACTTTTCTTCTTCAAAAGTCTTGGGACTTTTCACATCATGTCGCACAAACAGTTTTCTGATGTATTTTTGAACTTAACATAAATGATTACTTTTTTTTTACTTTTTCTGTATTTTATTCTTATAAACAATTTGTTTTTTTTATTCCCGGTCGCAGTCCTGGAGAACAAGCAAAAGTTTACCTACGTACCCGTAGGGCATTAGGAACCTTCTTTATTAAAACATATTTTAAATGATTAGGAGTAGTAATTGATTCTGTAAAAACACATTTTAATATACTTTAAAAAGCATTTGCAATAATTCAGAAACTGTGTTCCTGGCTTTGTTCGAGGTCTCCGTTAAGTCTGGCTAACTAATTAGATGTACGCAAATAATAAAACTGGTTACGATATATGACGCATGTGATGATACGCAAATTTTCGACAAATTTGTCCGATATCAGGTGCATTCCTTTATTATGACGGGTAAAACCTAAGCGTAAATCGTTATATTGGGGTCTTCCACTTTATTTTAAAAATCCGCGGCGATAGGAAAAGAAATATATAAAACAAAATTTTTGCTCAAAAACAGATCATTAAGGGTTATTCATTAGTCAAATACAGTTGCTTACATCGTATAATTTTATTCAAAATCTATTAAATAGCACGTTGACATTGCAGCATTATCTTCGATTTTACGCAGCTTGCTTGGGACGTCATCCATCAGGCGTTGGACGACCAAAACGTTGATTTCTTTCAACTTCCTCTTTATTTTTACCAATCAAGTGCCGGTGGTTCTGTGCTTCCCCACCATTTTCATAAACTTTACGTGAAAGTATTGCCCAAAATATTTCAATTGGTCGTGCCTGTGGAACATTTGGTGGATTGTCATTTTACGGCACAAATTCGATTATTGAACTTTTGAGCCATTTTTGTGTTTTTTTTTTTGGATAATGACAACGGCCAGAGGATTATTTTATGGCGCGCATGATTTTTTTTTGATAAACTGCTTCAATTTAGTCAAGCATTTATTGATATACACATCAGAATTGACTGCAACAGCACTGCTTGATTGGAAACATGGAGCTGAAATACTTTTACCGGCATATTTGACGTCGTCTGGTGCTGATTCATAATCGTCAGTGTAGAAGGAATCCTTTCAACTGAGAGAAGTGTTCGAAATGTCAATAGGTGAAACATAGTATCAAATATAAAATCACTTACCAAAACAGGAGGTCCAATGTGAACATAAATAATATACACGTACAATACTTGACGAGAGAAAATGCAGTCCATATTGGAAATATATCAAAATTCATTGTTTGTCTGTTGTCAGCTTGCTTCGGTACGGGTTTAAAATCACTCTCATATGGGAGAAAAGTTGTTCACAGGTATAGGATGATCCGAAAGCTGTAAGCACGGCAAACGCTACTTTCTTAAGACAAATAAATTTCTCTGGTAAACTCATCCAACAACTGAGTATCTCATTTGAATGGTTCTGGCAGTCACCTTCTAATACCCTTCTTAATTCTACAAATTTCGTGTTCCATAACTCGGAGCTTTTAAATTCAATGTATTGAAGATCAAAATCATTAATATCCATCCATGAGAAAAGAAATATGTCAAAGCAACTGCTGGAAAAATCCATTAAATCTGGTTTGATTAAAAAAGCGAACATAGGACCATGTTTATCAAAATCCTGACCCCTCTCGATAACCTCCTCTTTTAAATTAGTCATATATTTAAGAATTTCGTCTATTAGTGCACCATCGTCGACACTAGATATATAAGTTTTCAAATTTGGAAAATATTTATTTGTGTTTGTAGTAATATCGCTGATAAATAAATCTATTTTTAATTTGAATAATTTCCAGGATTCGTATAAAATCCAGATATGTTTTGCCTGAACTTGTAACTTTAAGTTGAGTTCACTGAGATGGTTTGTAATATCAGTAAGAAACATTAATATACAGATCCAATTCTTATCTTCTAGTTCAGGATAAGCATCCACTTGATTTTTTTTCCAACAAGAACGATTTAATTTCGCCCAGACATTGCACAAATCTAGAGAGCACTTTACCACGGCTGAGCCAGCGCACATTATTGTGCAATGGTATATCTGAATATGCACTTTCTAATTCCTGCAGAAACGCCTTAAATTGTCTATGGATCAGTGAAGAACGACCCTCAATGTAGTTAACTATTTTAACCACCCTATCCATCACGGATTTTAAACTTCCAGCGGAGATTTTAGCGCACAAGCGCTCTTGGTGAATTATGCAATGAAAATTCAAAACTGATCGACCCATGCATTCAATAAGAAGGGAAACGAATCCTTTATGTCTCCCAATCATAGAGGAGCGCCATCTGTCGTTACGCAAAAAATTTTATTTAAATCAATGTTCCGCTTTTCAAAATGTTTAACAAATTCTGAAAATATATCCTCTCCTCTTGTAGTTCCCTGCAATGGGAGCAGACAAATCAGCTCTTCATACACACTGCCATCATCGAAGTATCGCGCAACGATTGCTAGACGGGCAATGTCATTAATATCGACACTTTCAGCCAATGCTACACTAAATACAAAACTCCGTTTGATAGCGTCGCTCTGCTGTTTTTGGACATTTTGTGTCATTTCGGTAATTCGTCTCTTGATGGTCCGCGCTGATGCCGGTATATCCCTAATCCTGGCCAATATTGTATCCTTATTGGGCAAGTCGTCGAATAAAATCTCGCCAGTACTCAAAAACGTTTGCTTCATAAATTCTCCGTCAGTGAACGGCCTACCCGTTTGTGCCAACGATTGTGCAATTTTGAAACTGCATTCAGTTACCTGATTTTTTCCTTGGAAAACTTTGCTAAAGAATGTTGACTGTTTCTCGTATTGTTTACTTGCTCTTTGTATTGCCTCCCTTTTATCAGAGTTATCTTTAAATGGCGATTCATGTTTTATCTGGAAATGTCGTTGAACACTAGATGTTCGGAAAACTACGCTTTCCCGACATAGGACACAAATGGCCCGATCGTTTTGGCTGTTTATCTACAACGCGCCCCATTGCAATCAAAGGGCCGCCTAGAAATTAAATCTAACAAAAACTAAAGTTCGGCAAAATAAAAAGAGTGGCAGCGCGCGTCAGAACGATTGAAGTCAAGTCAAACAAAAACCGCCTTATAGCGGCTCTTTTGATCTGAATTGTGGACGTTTATTTGTGTTTTTGCCTAGGCTTATATTTTGAGACTTGCCGTGCAGTAAAATTATAAATTACAAAATATATATTTTGTAGTTTTTGGTAATATTACCCAGTGACCTATATAATATATCGTTTTTGTTTGTATCGTTAAAGTAATACTGTCTTCGATTACTTACTTAATTTCGAAACATGTCACAGATTACAAAATTAATGTGTAACCTTTGAATAGGTACGCGTGCCATTCAAAATTGCTTGGCGTGCCAGAGATGGCACGTGTGCCATAGGTTGCCGACCCCCGAGCTAAACATTCTAAACTCAATGTTTAAACGAAAAGATTTTTTAAATTTGCAAATTTCTCAATCACTAATTAAATAAAATCAATAACATCTTCTATCATTTTCTTTTCTATTGAAACATTCCTAATGCTGAAAGTCTTTCTTCATTCATGGTACTTCTCAAAAACGACTTAATTCTTTTTAAAATGAAGAAATTTCTTTTAGCTTCAGCAGTTGTCATCGGAACGGTAATAATTAGCTGCAGTAAAGTGTACGTAGCGGAAAATACATTTTGTAAATTATTTTCGATTATAAATCGCAAACAATGCACCCCTCCTGGCAAATTTCCAAAATATGGCCGTTCCAGTTCAGTTCATTGTCATTATGTTTTTCGATATCTCTTCTGTAGGCACTATCCAGTTGCTGTTTTATATCCACTTTTACAAAAAGTCTTAGTTCCAACTGCGAATTTATATGAACCTGCGAACTTATATGCTTTTTAATTTTTTGTGATAAGTATGCCAGATCGACTACCCCACTTTTCACCCAACTCGCTTCAGCACTTTCAGATGCAAATAGCAAACATGGAAAATAAAACAAACGGTTTTTAACACTGCATCCGCATAGCCATTCACTTTTAAAATCTCTTATGAACTCGCGTTTTTGTCCCTTACTTACTTGAGTAATACTAAGATTCGGAATCGATTTTCCCTCAACTTTCACTTTAAGTTTGTCTTCTAAAGGCAAAAATTTTGTTTTAAATAATTCACTGTATATTCAAAATTTCTTTTAACGCCTAACAATTTACTACACCCCGGCTGTGCATCCATTATGATCAGTTTATGTCTGTATGTAATTGCATTCACGACTTAATACATACAAATATATGCAATAGCTTGCAAAATATTGAGCGCCAAAACCAAATTTAACTACTCTGACTGGAACCGCTTAGATTTGATGAAAAATATAAGCGAATCAACACGACGCTTCTCTCCCAATCCAAATTCGCAATATCACCAAGTAGGTGTGAACCATGGAGAGAGAAAAAATGACGAATTTACTTCTTCGTATTAGAGAGAGACACAGTTTGCCAGAACTCAAAAACGTATAAAACGAGACAGCGCCATATACCGCCTCGCTTTACAATTCTTGTAGTTTGTGCGCTTAGGGAGTTTCAATGACAACTCAAGGTTTAACGGTATGTAAAGTATTAGGGTTGTTATAAAATTGTTCTTGTCCATTTGTAGGGAAAGTTCACTTCTTTAAAAGACGTTTAAGGTATAATACAGAATAATTTGCATTTTGTCTTGTTGTTGACAGGGGGTTCACGTGCTCATGTGCTCCTTTAGAGGAGCCGTCACTGACCACAGGACACCAGACCGTTCTGCTTTCTTCGTGATAGGAGAATATATATAAATGAATGTACTCACATTTAATACACCGTCTGTCCAAAAAGTTCTCAGATTACCTTAATAAAAAAATAAGAAGATTACCTTAATAAAAAAAAAATAGAAAAATTAAAAGTGAACATTTTATTACTTCAGATGTTCTACACAGTTCTCTCCGACCTCAATACAACGTTCAAAACGTTCATACAACCATGTGAAACTGTTAGAAAAATCTTCTTTTAAGATCATGTTTAACTAGAGCGTCACAGTGGTTTTAATGTCTTCCAAATCATCATAACGTTGACCGTTCATGTGGAGCTTGATTTTTCGGTATTAAAAAAGTCATTAGGGGCTAAACCAAGCGAATAAGGAGGTCGGCGAAGTACGAACACTTGTTTTCGCGCCAAAATCTGCACCACAGTCCCATCTGTGTGAGCGGGCGCGTTATCATGAGCCAAGAAAAAATGTTCTGCGCTTCATCGTTCCGATCGAACCCGCTGAATCCTCGGGTAAAGTCACTCCATGACACCCACGTAGTACCTGGCGTTCACTGTAATGCCCTCGGGAACAAATTCTTTGTGGATAATTCCTTGAGCGTTAAAAAATGCGACGCGCATTGTCCTTATTCTGGAGACTTTGCGCACTTTGCCGTTCGTATTGGGGATACGACTCATCGCCAGTAATTATTTTCTACAGAAAAGAAACGTCCGCATTTTTCATTTCGATGAAGTTTCAGTTGGCGTCCACCCGTTGCTGTTTTTGTTCGAGTGTTAGGCTGTGGGGAACACACTATTCACACGCTTTCCCCTTGTTCAAAACATTCCAAACAATATCTTGAACACTTGATTTAAAGATCTCTTCTGTCATCAATCTGCGTGAAAGATGACGGTCGGTTTGCAGAAGATGATGAATTTTCACAATGTGTGCTGGAACGCCCTGATCTTGTATCATCCCCGAGCGACTCGCTTCCTTCCTTAAGCGGCCCATAGACGGTCAATATTATTGCGCAATAATTGGGTTTGTGCAATATAATTGAACGTGTGTAGACAGTATTGAAAGATTGTGCAATAGATTGAACGAAATCAAAATTTGTTGCGCAACCTGAAAAATATTGTGCCGTCTGTGAGCAGGATTGTGCAATATCCCGTCAGTCGGTATCAACAGGTGGTAGCCAACGCCTCGTGATGGCGGATAAAAAATTGAATAAACAGTCCATTTTGGAATTTATCGAAGTTTACTATGGACTTCCGGTTCTATGGGATGTTAAATGCAAAAATTATACTAATTGCGTTAAAAAAGGTGAGCAATATGACGTGCTGGTAGAGAAATATCGCGAAAAATACCCGGATGCCGAGAAGCAAGATGTTGTCAAAAAAGTAAATTCGTGATGCTGAAAAGAGTGGTGCAGGTGCAGAGGATGTTGAATCTTCACTATGGTACTTTGAAGAAATGAGGTTTCTACAATCTCAAGAAACACCAACCGCGTCAATCAGCACGATAAACATAGCTGAGGACACTGGATCAACGACTCTGGACATAGATAAGGGCAATGCAATTGTAACCGGCGAAAGCGCGCAGTAAGTAGTTTATTATATTCACAAGATACACACATATGTACATACATACATACATATTACAGCAATTATTATACGAGTATAGGTAGATTATAACTACATTTTCATCATATAATTTTTTTTTTATTTATTTCTATTTAGTTAACTCATTATTTCATGTTCATCATGCTAAATCATTTTTACTGCAGTTAAAACATAATTATGGTGACACAACTTTTTTCACTTTACATTTTTACTATTTCATTTCACTTTTTTAAAAATATAATTTTTAATTGTTGGTAGAGGTAGTTGAGTCTACTATCTTCCATTGCCATAAAACCTGGCCTTCATTGTTGAAGAAATTTCAATAGGTATCTCTAACCACCTTAGCACTTGTTGAAGCATTTCTGAAGTTAGTTGGCTGAAACGGTGTTGTCTCATTGACGACATCCCTCCATGTTCCGCTTGTGACAACGCCGGCCTGCAAATCCTCACTATCTACATAATTCCTAGTAACGTAAGCTCGCAGCTGCCGTTTTCGTAAAAAGTTGTGTAAATAACAACAAGCCACGACAATTGTTCGAGTCTTTTCTGGAGACAATCGTATAGTATTCTATAGTACACCAAATCTGGTGACCAAAATGCCAAAGGTATTTTCGACCATACGACGTGCACGAGTTAATCGATAGTTGAGAACTTTCCTCTCCAAATTTAATCCTGCTTGAGGGTATGGTTTCATTAAATTTTTCTGTCATTGCAAAAGCGTCATCGCACAAGAAAACGAATGGCAATACTTTCTGACTATTCAGCAGTTGTGCAGGTTCCGGAATTAAAATTGTATTATGTGAAAATGCTTTCCCGAACTTCGTTTAACTAAGTACAACCGCCGTCTAATATTCGCCCATTGATACCCACATCAACCATGATAAACTCATAATTCGCATTTGCTACTGCCATCATCACAATACTGAAGAATTTTTATAGTTGAAGTAAAGTGATCCTGATTTGTAGGGTTTCTTTATTGCAATATGTTTCCCATCAATCGCTCCCAGGCACTTTGGAAAATTCCACTGATCATTGAAATCTCGAGCAATTTCTTTCCATTCTTTTCCTGACTTTGGTATCTGCAAAACAGAAAATAAAAATATTTCAAGGCGACGAAAAATTTCATGGTTTTCATTTTTTTCAAGGCTCAAAATGGACCTCCCAAGAAAAAGGATAAAAAAAATGAGATCCGCATGAGGAGTTGGTGAAACTGGCTTACAAGCGCCTTGAACAACCACCAGATGACTACGATAAAATAGCTGTAGCTTGGGCAGTCGAACTCCGAAAAATGATTCGCAACAGCAATTGTTTGCAAAGAAGGCCATCAGTGATATTATATTTGAGGGACAAATGAGGACCTTACATCGTAGTTCGGTGGAAATTAACGCCACAGGTGCATCCACCCCATACAGTGTTCAGTTCCTCCCTACAATCCCTCTCAATATCCCTCCATACGGTCTATATGATTCCACAACAGAATCCCTTTCGCAAAACACAAGCACCTATTTTGCTAGTTTTCAATAATGAAGTTATTTTCCAGTTATTTTCCAAATTCATGCGAAATAAATTGTCAAATAAATTGCTTCAGTAAATTGTCAATATAAATGTCAAATATATCAATGTCAAAATAAACAAATTTTGTCAAATAAAGTGCTTACCTTTATGTATTCCTTAAGGCAGTTAATCAAAGCAGTGCAAGTTTCCATAACAATGCAACCTATTGACTGTTAAAAACTTCATGTCTTCAAAAGTATTCCCAGTTGCGAGATACCGTAAGGTTATAGAAAAACGTAGACTTGCAGGACTAGCATCGCGCATGGCAGTGTCCTGTTTCTCGATTTTAGGAATAACCAAAGCAAGGAGCTCATCGAATAATTCACTGTCCATGCGTAAAAAAAGTTGCGAAAATCATTCGGTTCACACATTCTGAGTTCACTGAGTAATTTTTCGTGTATGTACGAGGCTGGTTTGAAAAGTCCGTGCAAAAATAAAAACTACTTATGTGTTTGGGGTAACACTTTTTTATTTTTCGACATAGTCTCCTTTTAGGCTTATACACTTCGTCCAACGATGTACTAGTTTGTTGATCCCTTCCGAATAATAGAATTTGTCCAAGTCTGCAAAATATCCATTAGTGTCTGCAATCACCTCCTAGTTTGAATAAAATCTTTGTCCCGCCAGCCATTTCTTCAAATTGGGGAACAAATAGTAGTCCGAGGGAGCCAAGTCTGGAGAATAGGGGGGATGTGAAACGAGTTGGAATCCTATTTCCATTAGTTTTGCGACCACAACTGCTGAGGTGTATGCTGGTGCGTTGTCGTGATGGAAAAGGACTTTCTTGTGGGTCAATCGCGGGCGTTTTTTTTCTTGCAGCTCGGTTTCAAACGGTCCAATAATGATGAATAATATTCACCTGTAATAGTTTTTACACTACCCTTTTCCAGATAGCCGATGAGGATTATCCCTTGCGAATCCCAAAAGACAGTCGCCATAACCTTTCCGGCCGAAGGAACGGTCTTCGCCTTTTTTGGTGCAGATTCCCCCTTGGTAACCCATTGTTTGGTCTCTCAGGAGTATAGTAATGTATCCATGTTTCATCCACAGTGACGAAACGACGCTTAAAGTCCTCCGGATTCTTCTGGAACAGCTGCAAACCATCCTTGCAACACTTCACACGATTCCGTTTTTGGTCAAGCGTGAGCAATCGCGGCACCCATCTTGCGGATAGCTTTCTCATGTCCAAATGTTTATGTAAAATATTATGTACCCGTTCAGTCGAGACGCCCACAGCACTAGCATTCTTACGCACTTTAGCTCTTCTGTCATCTATCACCATATCATGGATTTGATCAATGATTTCTGGAGTCGTAACCTCCACAGGCCGTCCAGAACGTTCAGCGCCACTTGTGCCCATATGGCCAGTCCGAAAATTTTGAAACCACTTATAAACTGTTCTAATCGAAGGTGCAGAGTCACCATAATGTTTATCAATCTTCTCTTTAGTCTCTTGAGGCGGATTGCCTTTCATAAAGTAATGTTTAATCACCACACGAAATTCTTTTTCGTCAATTTCTTGAAAATCACTCGACTTCCTTGATTCACACGAATGCCAAACACAAAGAAATAGACCAATATGGCTGAAATTCGGTGTGCGTTCATTCAAGAGAAACATGACCTCGATACGCGCCAGTGGTGCCATCTCTCGGACTTTGCACGGACTTTCAAACCAGCCTCGTACTTCTCCCTATCAATAAACCACTATTTGGCCCATTTCCTTCGTGTCTTCTTTTTTTTCGCACTAATAACGCCCACAGCAAGTAAACAACAGAGTTCAGTGTGACTCAACATGGCTTCACTTCACAATACCGGCGGGGACTGACACTATTGCCAAGCACATTGTACGTCTGTACTGGTGATTCCACAAAATATTGCACAACCATCAATATCGCCTCCATATGATTCTATTTATTGTGCAATAATATTGAACGTCTATGGGCAGCTGTCAAAATATTGTGCAATCCATATTGCACAATAATATTGACCGTCTATGGGCCGCTTTAACAGGTTGACTGCCGACCACTCCGATCGGAGTGCGTCGGGTCTCTTCGCCAACGCCGTCTACTCCGATCGGAGTTCGACATGCGTTCTTACGAAACGTTTGGCGTTGTATATGAAACGTGTTTCTAGTGGTGGCGTTGCTTAAAAACGCAAGTTCTAACAGGTGCTTAAGTGGTTCCGCGGATTTGCTTTTGGTTTGGTTGTAATCTGCCGTACAATATGGACAATCAACCTGGGCCTTCTGGTATTAAAAAAAGACATTGTAGTGATGAAAAAAAGGTATATGATAAGAAAAAGAAGCTAACTGACACTGAATTATTGCAGCTATTGGAAGAAAGCGGAGGTAGTAGTGACGAACATTACGTACCAGACACAGACGATAGTGATATAAATTCAAGCTCCGAGTCCGAAGAAGAGAATTTTATAGACCCTATTCGGCCACATCAAACACTTCCTAGCCTTGATGAGATTAAATGGAACGACAGAGGTGCGTTAAAACAAATTTTGTTTCAGAAAACCCAGGAATTATTGGTGCAAATTCCAGGACAGGGTGCACCTATCGATTTTTTCGAAATTATCATTGATGATGATTTTTTACAAACTATTGTAGAACGAACGAACTCTTACGCAGTCGAGGTTTTGCTGCGCCCAGAAACAAGTACAAAATCACGTATTACTAATTTTAAAGATCTTACTCTTGACGAACTAAAAATTTTTTTGGCCCTGTTACTTCACACTGGCACAATATCCTTGAGCCGTCTTAACGATTATTGGAAAACTGATCCGCTATTTAATCTACCTGTTTTTAGAAAATATATGTCAAGGAATAGATTTTTGCTTATCTTGAGGTGTTTGCATTTTACATCTCCAGATATGGATCCGGCAGATCGGCTAGGAAAGATTAGATTTGTGGCAGATTTTTTTAACAACAAGATGGGAGAAATTTACTATCCTGGAAGAGAGTTGTCTTTGGATGAAGCTATGGTACTTTATCGGGGTCGTCTCCAGTTTAAACAGTATATCAAGAATAAGCGTCATAAGTATGGTATGAAGTTATACATGCTGACAGAGCCTAATGGACTTATTTTGAAATTTCGTGTCTACGAAGGTGCGACAGATGTTTATGGTGGAAGCGGACATACTGAAAAGATTGTTTTACATTTATTGGAGGAAAAAATTGGGTGTGGGACATGCTGTTTATCTAGACAATTTTTACAATAGTGTTAATTTAACTAGGAAATTACTTCAACAAAATACATACTGCACTGGTACGCTGAGAGCTGAGAGGAAAGATAATCCGAAAGAGGTAATGAGTGCAAACTTAAAACGTGGTGAGAATAAATCTATGTTTTGCAATGGAGTGCATGTCGGAAAATGGTGCGATAAACGCAATGTTCAATACATTTCAACAAGAATTTGGAAGCGAAATGGGCATTTTTAAAAACAAAAGAAATCAAGAATCTGAAAAACCTTCCGCAATCATTGGATATAATGCTTTTATGTCCGGTATAGATAGACAGGATCAAATGATGGCATATTATCCTTGCAGCCGTAAAACCATTCGGTGGTACAAAAAGTTATTCATGCATGTGCTGCAAATGAGCATGAAAAACGCCTATTTTTTGTACAATAAATATTCGCGGTCTGACCAGTTACGATTATATGACTTCCGATTGGATGTCATAAGAAATTTACTAGCCAGACGACCAATTACTAATTTGCCGCAAATTCCTCCAGGCCAAATAAATGTCCACAGCATTAGCAAAGTAGAAAAAATTGTTAGTGAAAAAAAAAAAGGAACTAAAGAAATAAAACGGGTAAGCAGAAAGGAATGCAAAGAATGCAGGAAAAATGGAATAAGAAATCAAACAGCGTATGAATGCAAAATGTGCCCTGGACAACCAGGTTTTTGCCTTAATTGCTTTGAGGATTACCATAAAAATGTACAAAAATGATTTAGAAATAAATGTTTTGAGTTCATGAGTTCGATTTATTATTTCTTTACTTATTTAATTGGACACTCCGATCGGAGTGTTCGGCATCTAGTAAAAATTTTCACTTGCAATGCCGATTACTCCGATCGGAGTGAAATTTTTTTTTTTCTAATATTTGAATGGCACATAAAAAAAACACATCCAAGACTCATTTTAATTCATATTTACCACAATAAAATAAAAATATTTGGAAAAATCTTACCGGCGTTAACCACAAACTCAAAAATATAGATCGGCAGTCAACCTGTTAAAGCATTTAAACCACTCAAACCCTTGTGATCGCAATAACCAATCATCACCCTAACCTTTTTTCAAAGATTACACTTCGCGTGTCTACTACTCAACACTGACTGATCACAACTGGCTGGTTGAATGCAAATTTGTTATTTTCACAAATGTGAGTTCAAACTTTTACTGTTGTTTACGAGATGGCGCTGCTTTAAAACCGGGGAAAAAATCAGTCGGGGGACTTTTTGGACAGACGGTGTATTGGATAAGGATGTTTCTATGATCATTTAAACTAATAAAGACATATGAATGTAAAAAGGTGTCGGAAAGTAGGGAAGTTACGCAAAGAAGGAAAGACCCACGATATAACCAAAATAAACTCTACTATAAAAAAAACCTACTCTTTGAAACGAAATAAATTAAAATTGCATAAGAAAGTTATGTCGGTTAATGATACCTAACCTTGACTGACTTGACATAACTTAACGGGGGGGAAATTTACTTTACTTCATTTCTTATAATATTGAAGAATATGTCGCGATAGTGACTACGGCATTTATAAGTTGTTAACTACTTTACTAGTGACTTGGTTATTTGTGTGTTTACTCAGTTTGTTTGACTAAATAAAGGATTATTACGTTTATTTATTCTAAGGTAAGTAATCGTATATTAATTGAGAACTTTGAAATAAATGGGTACAAGGCAGATTAGGAAGTGAGAGGTATTATTTTTTATGCTTATTATAGTATAACAAAATGCGTGTTTAATTGAAGTTATTTAAATTGTAGAATGTAGAACAAAGAAAATAGTTCTTTATTATAAAATATCGTTAACTAGACCCAGTGATTTTGAAAAGTCACTCTGTTTGTTCAAATATCGAAAACATTTATTAGGAAAAAATGTTTGGAATTTCATTTTATGGTACTATGCAAGATTTTAATTAGATGGGACAAAAATCGTATGGTGTTAGTTTTTGACCAATAAAAATATGATTACAAGGGAATTTTTATTTTTTACATTTGAAATATATTTGTTAGGTTGGTATAAGAATTCAAAACATATATCTTTTTATTTCAAATTATGTTACACTTGTTTTACAATCAAAAATTCTGCTTTTCGTAAAACCGCAACTGTCGCACGTACAGGATGAGTCAACGATACAGTAAAGTTCATTATCTCATTTGTTTCGGGAATGACGAAAAAATGTTAAATACGATAGTTTTAGGGAATGTTAAGGTTCACAGTTTTTAAAATATTTTTGAGTATACAGGGTACTTCAAAAAAGTGTGGCCGATATAACATATGTTTTTTTTTTTAAATGGAACATCCTATTTTCTAACTTATTTTTAAATTCTGCGTAAAATTTTATAACTTTTTTATTAATATTGCTATATATCTAAACCAAGTAGTCTTTCTAGTATTTCAATTTTGTTATAAAAAAATACTAGTTTTTCAGTTTTTCTAAAAAATTGCCAGTAGCGCCATTGTTTCTGAAGGTGGAATACTCATAATTGGTACGAGCATTCTATAGATATGAAAAAAAAGAGATATGTAAAGAAATTTGAGTTAGATGCTACAGGGTTTTCAAAATAAATTTATGCATTTCGATTATTTTAAATTGAAAAATCTCAAATTTTTTAAATGGCACACCCTGTATGTTATTATTTTTTTCTGATAGATTTTATAAAACCCTCCAACTTTTATTAAGTATTTCATATACCTATTTCTAATAGTTTTCGATTTATTTTGAATTTTTTTTTTTTTAAATTTTTTTAAATCAAATAATCATTTTGATTTACCCTTGCTTTTAATACACTTACGCTATTGTGAAAACATAAACAAATAGTTAATAATAAATTTAATAAATGTTCAAAAATATGCCCGTCTACTTGAATACACATGCTTAGTCGTTTTACTATATTTTCCTTCACTTTCCTTGTCCTGCACGCATCCCGTATCCTATTTTCCATATCTATTGGTGTTGTAGGAGGATTCACATAAACACAATCTTTAATGTAGCCCCACAAAAAAAAGTCTAAAGGTGTTAAGTCACATGATCGAGGGGGGCCACTGAATGAATCCATCCCTACCGATCCATTTTTGTGGGTAACGATTGTTTAAAAATTCCCCAACTTCTCGGTGGTAATGAGCAGGAGCTCCGTCTTGTTGAATCCACATTTGTTCCCTTTCAAAGTTATCAACTTCTTCAAGGAGCTGGGGTAAAAAATTTGGATATCTAGGCCCGTTAGCGGTTCGCGGAAAAAATATAGACCAATAATTCGAAAATTTCATATTCTACACCATACATTAAGCGACCAATGGTTTTGGTTTTAAACTTCCCGGACCCCAGATGGATTAACTGTTGAATAATAATGCATGTTATGGCTGTTAACTGCTCCATTACTGCGAAAAGTAGCTTCATCAGAAAACATTATTTTGGATAAAAAATTTGGATCGGTCTCTATTGCTCCATTCATGGTGGTATAAAAGTTTACTCCTCGTTCAAAATCACGATCTTGAAGTTCTTGGTGTAGTTCCATATGAAAGGGATGATACTTGTATTTTCTCGTGGTGCGATTAGCCGTAGATTGAGATGTGTCAGATAAGTCAGCTAGTTGACGGCTGCTGACCTGAGGATTATCATTATCTTCAACATGAAGTAAAATCTCCATTTATTTTTCCTCATTGGTAGCATTCTAGTTTACTATTTTCCGTTTCGTATACACCACGCTACCACTACTATAAAACTGTTCCATTAAGCACTGAAAAGTTTTCTAGATGGTATATACATCTATTAGGGTATTTTGCTCCGTAAAGCCTTACTGCCAAAAGATAATTTTTTCCCGCCTCGCCCAGTATATAAACCAATCAATTCATTTTTAGGAAACTCCATAACTATTACCTTTATACGTCATTTACTACAACAAATTAAACTATTTTTACTTGCTTAAACATGTCAAAATTTGTCTTGGCAACTATGATGTTATAGCGTAAGTGTATTAAAAACGAGGGTAAAATTCAAAATCAATCGAAAAACTATTAGAAATAGGCATATGACATACTTAATAAAAGTTGGAAGGTTTCGTAAAATCTATCAGAAAAAAAAAAATAATATATAGGGTGTGCCATTTAAAAAAACTTGAGGTTTTTCAATTTAAAAAAGTCGAAATGCATAAATTTATTTTGAACACCCTGTAGCATCTAACTCAAATTTCTTTACATATATCTTTTTTTTATCTCTATAGAACGCTCGTACCAATTATAAGTATTCCACCTTCAGAAACAATGACGCTACTGGCAATTTTTTACAAAACTAAAAACTAGTATTTAAAAAAAAAAATTGAAATTTTAGAAAAACGACTAGGTTTAGGTATATTACATTATTAATAAAAAAGTTATAAAATTTTACGTAGAATTTTAAAATAAATTAGAAAATAGGATGTTCTATTTAAAAAAAAAACATATATTATATCGGCCACACTCTTTTGAAGTACCCTGTACAATGAAAAATAATTTTAAACATTCCCATTTTAACGTTCCCTAAAACTATTGTATTTAACATGATTTCGTCATTCCCGAAACAAATGAGATAATGAACTTTACTCTATCTTTGACTCACCCTGTACACACTTTTCTTTGTATTATTTTTAAGAAGTCGGGAGAAATCGCTGTCCCTCCTCTTATTTCGAAAAGAAAATTTTGAAAAAAAAACTCTGAAATATTCTTCACAGGGTGTAGATTGAACGAAAATTATCACGAGTACATTACCTTTAGTAATTTATCTGATATATGAACAAAACAAAAATTTCATTGTTATCATTTTTCAGTAAAGATCGGAAAAAAAACTTTGTTGAAAACTCATTTGAGGTATTTTTTTTGAATTCATTGATTATTTTATACCTCCATAACAAAAATTTTTATTTTAAAACGCACGGAACACTAATTGTTCAAGTTCAACTTGCACTTGACCAGTTTTTTTTTTTAAACAGTTTGTTAAATTAAATAATAATATACTGACGCAAAGAAACTGCCAACTCTTATGTTCTACAACTTTATACCTACTAACTAACTAAAATCTATCATATATCTACTACTTGCAGATTTATGCAATGTCTAGAAAATTAACTTTGATTTTTGACCTGGAATTTTAAAAAAAATCTTAAAATTACCATAATTTTGGTTCCAGAGCACCAACAGACTTCTACCGCATCTCAAATTAATGATATTCATGTATTCTATTATAGACAGTTGCAATAATATCACATAAATATGATGTAAATATCCTTTAAACAAGTGCAATGAGCGTTATTAATGTAGAAAATTATGTTTATTTCAAAATTTTCCATTTTTAATTTTTAAAAGCACTTTTTTCAAAGCGGCTCGGCAAATAATTTTAAAATTGTTCACACATGCTCTGTATTACTGCGCTAATCCATTATCGTCGGAAAATTTGAAGTGGTGGCCGAAGTCATTAAAATCTGTTTCAGGCACACCGTGGTATATGAAAAAGTATCCAAAATGTTGGAAGATCGCTCACGAAGGAAACTATGTTCAAGATTAAAATCGATTTTTGGCAAAAACATTGTTTTTTATTCAAAAGTCTAGGGGTAACAGTTCTAATAAAATCATTCTAGAGTCGAAGAGATATCGTCAATATCTACCTATTTTGTAATGAAACGAGCAACTTACACCCAACGACCAACTTCGACCAACTATGGAATACTGCTCCCATGTTTGGGGCTCCGCTCCCAAGCATACACTGCATTTGTTGGATTCTGTTCAGAGAAGAGCTGTTCGTCTGATTGGAGACCCGGAACTGACCGGCGGCCTTGATTCACTGGAACATCGAAGAACGGTTGGCGACTTGAGTCTGTTTCTACAAGTATTTTCATGGAAAGTGTTCGAAGGATGTAGCTCGCTTAATTCCTCCCAAAGCGATGCATGTTAGAAATACACCGCGCGCTGGTGCTTTACATCCGTATGAGGTTCAGCTTGTTACTCCCCGTACAACGCTTTTCAAGCAGTCTTTTATATGGAGAACATCATCCCTTTGGAATAATTGGCCCAGCGCTGTGTTTCCCACCGAGTACAATTTTACAGCGATTCAAGGACAACGTGAATCGCTTTTTCCGCACACATGCCACTCCTGGAGCGCTTTAGGGGCTTCCCTGCAGCACGTGTGCTAGACCCGTAAAAAAAAAACCATTATCAAATATTTACTGTACTGGAGCTAGTACCTAGTATCTAAAGGAATCAGTGACCCCTCCCCAGGTTTCTCTTTGGTTACGGCCCTGGTTACGGATGACAGTTTAAAGTATAAGTATTAGTGAGAGTTAGTCACCAAATCAAACGCAACTAACTCTCTTGCACCCTAATAACTGATAATTCCATTGCATTGGGAAATAAAAATTCATTTAATTACCATACCAACGGGACTCGACTGACAATGAAATAGAAAATATGTAATAATATTAATAAGGAAAGAGAAAACCTATTTTTATGTAAGTGCACGTGGGAAGTAAGTTTTACTTTCAAGATTTATGGGATTGTTGTTGATCAGTTATTGTAGAGACACAGTAGTAACTAGAAAAAGAGGTGCTTCTTTATTACATAGAAACAATACAAATAGTGATGGCTGGTGTTAGTGTCAATAAAAATTACTCTAGTGATTAAAATGTAAAAATATCAGATTTAGATGAATTTTTGTGTTAAATGTTTGTGTTATTTAAAAAGAAGGTTGGTTAAATAACATTATTAATGTAAAGAAAAATATTTTTTCTTTTAATTTAAAAAAAAACTCGGTCAAGTGCAAGTTGGACTTGCGCAATTAGTGTTCCGTATGTTGATTGCGTTGCGAAATATAAAATGATCAATGACTTCACAAAACAAGTTTTTTTCCGATCTTTACTGAAAACTTGATAATTTTCGTTCAATTTACACACTGTGGAGAATATTCCAGAATGTTTTCAAAATTTTTTGATCAGTACTTTTTGAGATAAGGGGGACAGCGATTTTTCGCGATTTTTTAAAAAATAATAGAAAGAAAAGTGTGCGCAAGTATTACATTATACATGTTTTTGAACTCGTGTTTGCATAAGCTTTTATTTAACATCCCACTCGATGACTTGGTAAAAAAAAAATTTTTTCACTTCCGATTTCACCCCCCAAAACTAACCTCTTAAGTCAACATTTAACTTTCAAAACGACACGGCTCTGATGAGGCCATGAATTCCTATATTAATACCAAATTTCAACTTTCTATATCAAACAGTTTTTCAAAGAAAATCGGGTGTGACAGACCGTCAGATGGAGGGACAGACACCGAAGTGATCTTATAAGTGTTCCGTACGGAACACTAAAAACGAATTTTGATAATAAAAATAAAAGTCTATGTCGTAAATTACTAAAATATGAAATAACCACAATTTGGTTATTATTCAGATGTTTTCTGAAACCATTTTTCTTCTCTAACAAAGGGAATTTTTGTACTTGTGATAAAATCACTCTGCGAAATGTTTGCGTTATTTCGTAGATAACAAAAAAAATAGTTTAGATTTCCACCCGCCTGTCTATATAACAGCACGCTAACTCAAGAACGAAACTCTCCATAAAGAAATATCGCGTTTTATAAAAGGGGTAAAGGATCACAAACCCAGCTTACAAGGAGTTTTTAGTGGGTATGCCAACCATTCCGGCTGGAGAGCCCCATATAACTGGAGCACTTTGGAGCGCTCTTAAGATGATGCAGACTGCTTCAGTATCCATAAGGCGGATTTTTACCTGTAAAAAAAAAAAAAATCAAGGACGAAATGCGATGTTAGGCTTAAATATGGCACACATAAAATATTTAAAATGGGGAAGGAACATATAGCTTTTGATCGATAGCGTTTTAGGGATGAAGGGTGAAAGTTGCTAAATTTTTATATTTTTTTTGT